>OX596382.1:86305665-87505665 GCA_951394425.1 Tipula unca
ACGACATTTGTGTCCTTACTGGGCATAGCTTAATTAAATGAATATTAAAGAATCAAACGTACTAAGAATCGGGTAAACGTGTAATTCACTCATGGAATGATTGAAGTGGTATTTACAATCACGCGCTAAAGAAAAGGCTAAGTTAAAGCATAAAACTGCGTGAAACGAAGGAAGGAATAACGGGCGAGCTACAATGGAAGTAAGTCCGCCGAGTGAATGTGTGTGCGATCCTCACATGTCCCATCTCAAATCAATGAGTGCATAGCATCCTATAGATAGACGAACACTTAAATATGAAATGAATATGTGCGCGATGGATGGCATGATTATTGAGTGTCGACCAAACATATAATCGAAAGAACATTTTTACGCGGTGCTTGGTGTTGTTTAATTGCAATCCTAAGGTTTTTGAGGCATCGGAATCAATGATAACTTGGATCCACCGCACTACACACCAAAGTTTAAAGAATTTTTCATTTTGCTTGGTAAAAACTATTTATTAGCTTAGATAAAAAAATTGGAAAATTTGGCTCCTCCTGGATAACCCCAATATAGACTAACTTCTCAAAATGATATGGTACATAAGCGATATTTTGTATTTTAAAAAAAGAAAAACTTAGGGAGTTATTTCAAATTCATAATATCTATAGACTTAGAATGCTAACTAAAATTATTTTTAATTAATTTGTTACATATAGCTTTATATTATGTAGATCGGTGCCGTGACATAGCCCCCATGGAAATTATGTTCATTTTTATGGAATACTGGCCAAATAGAAAAGAGACATAAAGTCAATGAAGTTTTTCTCTCTTTTTTCCAACGAAAATAAATTTGCCGCAGTTTAGATATTATTCATATTTACCTATATTCAATTTATAATTACAGAAATCTAAATACATATGTATTTCAAAAAATAAAAAATCATTAGAAAAATAAACAATATTCAAAATTTATTCAGAATTGATTTAAAAACTTTTACTGAATTTTGTACGATTTGTCGGCATACTGGACACAAAATTTCCGGTTAAATTTGATGATTAAGTTGGTTTTTCTTACAAAACTACAGCTAAAGTGGACGTATGACATCTTAGCTCGAAAAAAGTATCCAGCCCGAAAAGTCTTTTTATCTGTGGCACATTATGTTTCATTATTAATCCCCGTGATTTCTAACGGGCTTCTAACGATTAGTTCTCTACAGATTGACAAATCTGGAATTGTGGTCAATGTTACTGAATGTTCTGAAATCGGCACAAGAAAAATACAAAACATTCGAAAAGTTTTGGGATGAATTGCGTAATTTTCTAACTATTTTTTCGGGCTGATATTAATTTTGGCATGGAAACACACCACAAAACTGAAAGTCTTTTCGTGATGTAAAATATTAAGCAAAACCCTAACGCATTTTTCATGAATAGGATCAGTAGAAAAACTAATTAGATAAAACTTGAAGAAGTAGTATATCAATTTAATAAAATTAAAAATTGAAGAACCAAACCTAATCCTATCTCACCTTTTCTCTGCAACATAGCGATCAATGGATTGCTATTGGAACTGGAGAGAGGGGTTACTGATGTAATCGCTTTTACAGATAATGTATCGATAGCTGGCTCAGGGAAAGACATAAGCACGATTAAGGAGGTAATGGAGAATGCGCGATCAATAATTACGAGATGCAAATGTGTAATGGGAATTAACCCATCCAAAAACGATCTGGTACTTTTTACGAGACTACAAAATTCCAGTAGTGGATCCTAGTACCTTAAATGGCATTAGAGCTAGCTTTTACTGACAAAGCAAGATTTCTCGGCGTGAAATTGGACAGTAAGCTTAGCTGGCAGACTAACATTTTGGAAAGAGTAAACAAGGCTACTATATCCTACATATGTACTCATTTAGGAGCGCCATTGGAGAAAAATGGGATCTGAAACCGATGCTAGTATAGTGGCTTTTCACCGTTGGTGTGAAACCTATGCTTATGTATGAACTGAGTATCTGGTGGCATATAAGCGGGGTGATTTGGACGACACCTACCAGCGCATTAGAGGCAATGTTTCAACTTCTTTCGGTCGATATTTTTGGTATGCAAATGGCGACCAATACGGCCACGCGGCTCTCAAATGTATCTCAATAGAAATATCATTAGACCGGCCACTCGACGATAAGTAGATTGATAGGGAAAGAACTGGCGAATATCGACTACACTACTACACCTACTGTATGTTTCAAGGTTTCCGGGCCATTTGTCCTTCAAGAGAATCTTGGAGGAGTGGGTCATTGTCGGAATTCGGAGCTGTGCAATTTTTCATGGATGGCTCCAAGCTAGACGGTCCAGTAGGAATGAGAGTATATGATAAACTGAAAGTAAATATTTCCGTTCGTCTCCCTGATATGCAGTGTGTGTCAAGTGGATAGCGATTGAGAAGGTTTTGACTTAGTTGAGACATAATGTGGTATTCTCGATTGACAGAGCAATCTATGTGGACAGTCAGGCGGCAATCAAGTCGTTAGAATCAGTTTATCTGACGTTAAGGGTGGCGCTGGGTTGCCACTCTTCTCTTAATGAGTGATGAGTAAGCATTTCAACATCTAGATAGTCTGTGTCTCCGGGTGGGAACTAGAGGGCGGTCAAAACTCGACTTGAAGCCCCCCAATACCTTAACCTCTCTACTATAGTCTGAATTAAGAATGGTCGTGGCGATACTCACAGGACACAAGCGAGGATGCTATAGGTCTGGAAGTAATTAACTTAGCAGCTACTCTAACCTAACTTAATCGTCTAAATAAATATTAAATTCAGGCTAATTCAGATAGAGATCTTGTAATAGAGAAGACATACTAACTTATATTTTAAATGAAACAATTATCTTCTATATAATCTGTGTTGCTGTTACACCAAGTAAGATATAGCGACATGATAGCAGAAACTCAATAGGTTGAGAGATAGATATTGAACTCTCTCCTGTTAATTTGAAAGTAGTCAAAGGAGAGGTCTAATATACATATGCGCTTCGAAACGAGTACCAGTTGAATATTAGCGAAAGTGTAGATAAACTCAGAAAGTAAAATGATTGAATCTAGTTTCAAAAATGTGAAGGATAACAAACATTATTCTCCATATCTGAAAGCAAGTTTGAACAAACAGTATATCTAGAGTTGAGTTGTTTATACATTTATTTCAGATGCTGGATGAAGCAATGTGGATGAGAATTAGGATTTCGGTTCAGTACTTGGAATAGTTGCGTAAACTTACTGAACATGACTCGATTGAACGAATATTAAAGAATCAGAGAATAAGAGAAGCTGATATTACAATGCAATGAAGTGTTAAGGGCCCTAACAGTGTTTTAATGCCCACAGTACTGCGCGGAGAGAGAAAAGTCGAAATAGCCGAAGGAAATCCTAAAGAGAAAGAAGTACTAAGACAATTTTATTTTACAACAATGCAAAAAACAAGTCCTGAGCCGCCCAAGCATCAAGGATGAATAATGCTTGAAAGTCTAATGGAACCTGAAATTGAATGAAAAAAATCATTGAAAAGTTCAATGGAACGTGATGGAAGATGGAACGGATTGGCTAAAAAACAAATTGACGTTACAGTGGTTTTTTTTTATGAAATTGAAACAACGCCCTAATTTTTATTTTTAACAATTTGTAATTAAATTTAATTTTCTTTATTCTTATACGACGTATTACTATTTGTGATTAATATTTAGGACAATATTAAATTTTAGTTTTCTTTTTTCTAACAAATTTAATTTGATGTTAATGATTAAAAAGATATGCAACACCCTAACGCTTTTTTCATGAATACGATCAGAAAAACGGAGCTATATAAAACTGAACCCATGAAAAAATAATTCAAAATAGGAGAACCAAACACCAGCATATTAACGAAATCAAGTCGAGTATAAGAGTATGGATTAAAATCCTACGAATTTAAATTTGATTACTGTCCCAATCAAATAAACTAAAATGACAAAGAATGACCCTTTTCTCTTCCTGAGTTGAAATATTTTTAACTTCATATTTTTAACTTCAAACATTTGTAATGTTGAGTCCTAGGATTTAAATCCACACTCGTGTACTAAAGTGTAGCTTTACTAAAATATCAATATAATTTTTTAGTATATAATATTGCCGCTCCTAATTTTCTCATGATAAATTATGTTCAGTTTAAGATTTACTAATAAAAATTGAGCGGAGGTCAATGATCAAAATTCATATCCAATTAAGACACACATAAACAACTAAAAACACTTTGTTGACATCATCCTTGAAATGAGATCAACAAGTTTATCGCGATTATTAATAAGTCATTTAAAAAATACTGTTATGCGATATTTAACGATTCTATCATCTGTTGTTATACTATATGTACGTTCAGCAAAAAATCTTTTATATATATATATATATATATATATATATATATATATATATATATATATATATATATATATATATATATATATATATATATATATATATATATATATATATATATATATATATATATATATATATATATATATATATATATATATATATATATATATATATATATATATATATATATATATATATATATGTATGTACTTCTTATAAGTATGTAATACGGTATAAGAAGATGGTAATTGTCTAAAATATGTACAGTTGTTTCTTCTTCTTTGTTCATAACATATATATGTCTATGGTGTACATGTTATAACCTTGGTGATGTTAATTTACTACCTGTTTATACCATCTGTATATGTATATCGCGCGCGGTCTGTTATGAATGCAAATCTTAATCTTAATAATTTTCTTGGTGGTTTTTCTATATACATATGTATTATAGTTTAATATAAATTAAAATACAAAAAATAATACTTTAAGTAATTACAATTACAAACACATTTTGCTCTCGTATATATATCCATACATGATTGTACATATGCCTAAACAGGAATTTTTGATAAATTTGTCGTATTTACGTAATGTTATCGATTAGAATTAAGTTTTGTGCATGTATATGTATACAAAAACCAAAAAGGTTAATCAACTATTAAGCGTTAAGCCTCTTATTATTTTTGAAGTTAACACATTTTTGATATATCGTCGTCGTTTGTCGTATGAGTATATTACTCATCAATTATAATAACAAAACATATAACACTTGATGAATTTAAAATTTAAATATTTTTGAAGTGCAAGACATATAACGGTAAAATTGTTATTTAATTAACCGCAACGTGATAATAAATTAACAATTAGGCGCAGTTTTATACTTTGTACTCGTCTCTGTATTGGGAAGAAATAAACCGTTTAAGCTTAAGCAAAATTAAAATTTTATCTATAACAAACGTCACGTTTTTTGTATATATCGCGATAGATGTATACAAATAGTTTTTGCTTTTAACTATAAATTATATTAAAAGCGGTCGCTATTAAGTAAAATACAAATTCCAAGTAACAAAATATGTATAACCACGCGTCTGGATGACATTCTATCGAGTTCTATTTAAAAAAAAAAATTCGACTTACTTAACTCGAGTCTACGGTTTTTTATAACGATAAGTTTACGTTAAATAAAAACTTACTCACCTACTTTACAAAGTAAACGATACTTTGGATTCCATTTACATATTATTGTTACAAAGATCAATTGGATACAAGAAAAATAGATAAAAAAAATATCACCGCAAACCAAACTTGTTTCAATACACGAGTAATGAATTTCAATCGAGTCTTTCTTATGCCAAATGTACATGTACACATATCTACTTATATACATTTTTACACAACAATTTTCTTCTTTTCCTTCCATTCAGCATCGTAAATTTGAACCCAATTTAGAATATTTTTTATTAGTACGTATGCTAATTAAAAAAATTGCGTAAGATTAAAATAAATTCTTTAATTACAGTTTTCGGGGACTAATTGGAAAATATTTAAATTGATTGGTTATTATGATACCCAAAAATTATGCGTCGACTGGCAATTGAAATAATTACGAAACAAATTAGCAAAGAGCCGTTTATTTTATTGGGTGGATCATAATAAATCACCGCGTTTGGTTTGCCTATATAACTTTTTTACTTTCTTAACAAAGTATTTAAGAACGAAATTAAAATTTTATACAACTTAACATTTTAACGGAAATGGATGTATGTACATATTGACAATGAGTCCAAATTTTCCATTTCTGAATAAAATGTGTAGAAACATATGGGATGTTCATTCCCGTTGGTGAAGTTTGTCCTTAAGCGTCACTTAATTTTATCCTAAAACAAAAACAATAAATTATTAATGGTGAAGTTTGCACTTTGGTGAACTTTGATAAAACCGCTTAAATTTATGCAATCAAACGTACTATAAATGAAACATTATTTACAAATACCAGAATAATTTTGTTTTAAGCTTGTATTCCAGGAGAACGTGTAACATTGGTTACGCGTTCTTTCGGGTCAACGAAAATTTGATTTTTTTTTAAGACCCGAAAGAACTCGACATAAAATTAAAAAGCACGTCCAAAACTATTCAATATTGTAGCACTTTCTGATATTTTTAGAAGTTTTTTTAATGTTTATTAATTAGATTATAAAAGAAAATTGCATAAGCTTCTGCAAAGTATATTTATCTCCGTTTTAAAATAATAAACGATACCTAACCTCAAATATGCTGGCATACATGTTTACTACAATTTTTACTGCAATCTATTGACGATTGTACAAGTAGAGAAAGCGCCTCTTGTGGAAAAAATAAAAACAAAATAAACATAAATAACTTATTTATTTGTATGGTATTCACTCCGGACGAAATAATAAATAATTATTAATTTTATTCTTAAATTTCAATATAAAAAACTATAAACGTCATACCACATATTGTATATTCCCTTAAAAAAATTGTGGAGATATTTATTTTGTCTCACTTGTTTCATAGTAATTTTTATTCCCGTCACCTTGCTTCAGACGACCTTATCTGCAAAATTTCGTTGAATGTAAATTAGCCGTTAAAGCATTTTTGAATATTTGTTTCATAAATTTCGTTCGTTCGTTTGGATGAATATAAATGGGATTCTAAAAATATTTTTGGATTGAGTTTTGGAATATGACCAACTGGACAGAACTAAGCCAATTCATTCTTGACCAATTAGGATGAAACTTGACATATCGAATGGAAATGGGACTCTTAACCGACTTTTATATAAGGGTTTTAAATATGGTCAATTGGAACGGAACTAGGCCAATCCTTGGCTGACTATGACGAAATTCAATGTGTTGAATGGAAATGGGATTGTAAAATTATTTGTGAATAATGTTCTGAAATATGTTCGATCAACTGAACGAAACTAAGACATTTCTTTACCGATTATGATGAAACACATTATGTTGGATGAGAATGGAATTCTAAAATGAATTATTTGCCGTCATTTTAGAAATGTACAAGAGATTTACCTTCATTTGGAAACAACACGTTTTTCAAGAATTATTCTCAAATAGTGGTTATTTAGGGGCAAGCACTTCGTCAAGGAACTTTTATTTTTATTGTTATGGTTAAATGCCGCAATAAGCATAACACCAAATAACAACAGTGCTTCTCGGGAACAAGCCATAAGAGCCATAGTATGACCCCCATCTATTATTCAATCGAGTGCAACAACAAATTGAGTGATATTTTGGATTTGAATTTGATTTCAGGTATAAGCAAGAGTTACGAGACGGGAGTGAAGGAAAATATTGGAATTAATTGATTTTTTACTGGCCACTTCAATATATGAATGAGCCCATAGCTCAAAATGGAATGTGTGGTCCCGACATTTTTTGTATATAAATAAGTAAAATAAATATAAGACTGGACTAGTTCCTTTCAAGCTAGCCATATTCCAGAACTCAATCAAAAATAATTTTAGAACTCGATTTCCATCCAACATATTTAATTTTATCTTAATCGGTCAAGGAATTGCAATATCCCATCTGTTTTTTTAATGTTCTGTTTTCTTGTTTGTGACGTACGTCATAATCGTCACAATCGTCGTATTATTTAACCTAAGAAAACTTATTGTATTCAACAAGTCAATCGAATTTTTTTTACCAAAAAAGTAAAAAAAAACACAAATTCCAGGTTGATTGAATTTTTCTATTTTTATTTTTATTTGAACTATACATGCGTACAAATATTCAAATGTAGATATACATATATCCGTGTATAAATTTATACATCCATTTATTTGTTATTAAATATTTTTATATTTATGTTGAATAAAAACTGTCTATGCTACAAGGCGGAATCAATCTTTTGAACGCAGAAACCAACAATTTTATTGCCTTAAGGCTGATTTACATTAAATTTTTTTCTCTATTCCATAAAATAGAAGTAAGAGAAAGAAGTACATTCATAATATGATTTCCATGAAAAAATATCGTAGACATTATAGTTAAATAAACATTGTATTTTCAAAAAAAAGATGAACTTTTCTTCTATTTCTAAAAAAAAAGAATCGCAACCAAATTGTGGATTGAAATAACTGCAATTAGTAATTAAAATAATAAATTTATAATAATATAACAATTTTAATTGAATAATAAGAGTTTTTCTATTCTGTCGGTCCGATAACCGATTTTTTACTTAAATGGTATAAATGTTATCGGTTCCGAATGCATCCAATGAAACAAATTATCGGCGATATTTATTTTCGTTGTGAGTATAAAGGCGATGCCACATGCAGTTGTCTTTCCGACCAATTCGGTAGAAAATATGATAAGACACGCCACATGAGCAAAACAATGATCCGACCGATTTTTACAACAACAAAATTTTTGTTTGTGTTTTTTTTTTGTCATTTGTTTTTGAAATTTAATTTATATATTTTATCAAATTATTACCATACTCATTTTTAATTTTCAATAAATTGTACAGATTGACAGCTACGTTTGTAAACAAACCAAATTATCACCGAAGTGAGGTTATGGTCACAACGAAAATAAATTATGGTGATATTTGATGCGTTCGGAACCGACAAAAATTATATTGGGAAGCGTTCGGAACCGACAAAATTTATACCATTTACGTAAAAAATCGGTTGTCGGACCGACAGAATAGAAAAACTCTTATTATTCAATTAAAATTGTTATATTATTATAAATTTATGATTTTAATTACTAATTCTAGTTATTTCATATATTTTCTCAATAATTTAAGTCAAAAATATGCAATCATTTAATTATAAAAGAAAAAATCGGTCCCAGGCTTTCGCCGATATTTTTGTCATGTGGCAACGCCTTTAACCTCGCTTTGGTGATAATTTTGTTAAAATCAAACAAAAAGTTTTGTTGTTGTAAAAATCGGTCGGATTATTGTTTTGGATATTTTCGACCGAATAGGTCGGAATTATAACTGCATGTGGCAATGCCTTTATATACGAGTATATCTTCTATTATTTATGATTTAGGAATAGAATTGGAAGAAAAATTAAACATTGAATGTAAACTACCCATTTATTGTCATTTTTACAACACGGGTTTCTATTCCATGTTATAAAAAACTTATCGACGTTTAGAACATAGGTTTCATCGACATTTGGGCTTATTTAAACATATAAATATTTTGAAAAACTAAAAACGATACCAGAAGCATTATCTAACATTTGGCAGACGAAGCTACCATGGTATGTATTTTTACTATGATATGTGTTACTGTGAAGCCGCTCTCATGCAAAAAGTTTTTTTGAGCTGAACTCGTGAAAAAGTCAACATATAAAGTTAAATTATTTAAATCTCACTATGAAATATTTAAATAATTTATTTTTGGTATGTTGTCTTCGTCACGACTTCAGCGCAAATAAACCTTAGACTCATTTGCATGAGAGCGACATGATAGTAAGAATGTCTCGTTATAACGGGTTTTTCAGTTTCGTAGTAAAATTAGAAAAATTGTATTTAAGACTGTACGAGACAAAACTAAAATAATTAAAACTGATCAGCGGCCACACCAACGCATATACGAATAGTAAATTGTAAGAGGATAAACTTAGGACAAACATCACCCACGTTGTCCATTCAAGCTTAAACAAATGTTCTGAAGGCCGTTGTAGCTTTTATTTTTATTTTTTAATTTATTAAATGTAATGTAACCATAATCTATAATTGAAATTAGCCAACTGCAGCGCTGATTGGTAAGCACTTGTATTTACAAATAATATTTGTTTTAATTAAAATTTACAACCTTACATTCCACCTTACCCTGTTTCTCCTTCTTCTGCAGAAAGAAAACTCCAAAAAATAATTCAATCTTGATAGTAATCAACGCAAAGATTTTTTAAATTTTTACTTGATTTCATTGAGTGTTGTTTGTGTATTTATTATTGTATAACAAGAGTCTCAAAAGCACCAAACAAATCAAGAGGAAGAATAGTATTTATAAATACATATAGATGTAATCGGAGTGAGGCAATAAAGTCTCTTAATTATTTTGACACTTATTTGATAAAAACTTCTATATTTGTGGGATTATATATTTGCGAAATAAAGCATCTATGATATGGTTTCTCTTTAGTGTCAAATTCATTAGTGCTATTTTATACCTTGTATCAGTTATAAGAGTAATCACGTCTTGTATAATTAATAAGTTTACATATAATTATTTAGCTCATTGATCTGATTATAATGAACAAGAAAACTAGTTTTGAATAAATGCAATGATCCAAACTGCATGTCTTGTAAGTGATTTCATCATCATCTACATCCAACTGTATGCATCCACATTGAGTTTTCTAGATGGCTCATGAGAATTCTCCATGAAAAATGGCATTCATTTTATTTGTGATTGCTACGTATAAGTGCGACATACAAATTCCAACAATTTATTTATTAAATTTACAAAGTCCATAAATTTGACTTAAGATACAAAAATTCAAGGTTGCGGTCATTCATTTCCCTGTTTATTATTTTAGCCAATCGTATTCCGCAAAAATCCCGTTTGTTTCTTGTGTATTTGTTCCATCTAGTTATTTCAACTTCAACTAAAAAAAGACTGGTCATTGTTATGTCATTTTAAGTGCACCTTGTACCAAGATTAAATTCTTTAAAAAAAAATTAAAATACGGCATAAACTCAAATACAAAGTATAATATGTATGTTTTAGAGACAATGGCACACCAGATTTTAGTAGTTGCCACCACACGTTTGAGGAAGTGAGGAGGTTCAAATATTTGGGCTCTCTTATCACTCACGATAACAGTGTGGGTGAGGATATTAAAGTGCGGCTGGCAGCTGGCAGTCGTTCTTTATATCCTCTAAGGCCACTGCTAAAATCTAAACACTTATCAAGTGCCGTGAAGCTGAAGCTTTACAAAGCGTTGATCAGGCCCGTTGTTATGTTTGGATGTGAAAGTTGGGCGCTGACGGATGAGTACGAGAGATGGCTCCTTACATTTGAGAGAAGAATCATGCGTGTGATTTACGGCCCTAAACGCGAAATAGATGGTACATACCGAGCTCTGTACAATTTCGAGATCAGAGATCTGATGAAGATCCCCGATATTGTACATGAAGTTAGATCTCAGCGAGTACGCTGGCTCGGTCACGTTCTGCGTGCTGATCCGGAACGAATTGTGCAGCGATCTCTGAAAGGAGAGCCACCATATGGTAGGCGCAGAGGTCGTTGCAGCCGACGATGGCTCCACGATGTAGAGAACGACTTGACCTCTTCAGATTGTCTAAGACAGTATGAAGACCAAGCTCAGGATCGAAACCGTTGGAGCCAGATTGTTGATTCAGTAAGGGGCCAGTAATGGCCTTTAACACTGTTATTATTATTATAATATGTATGTATTTTAAAACAATTATTTTATTATCTAACATGAGCACCTGAATATGTATTCTAAAAGTGTCAAACGGTTGAGTAATTGAATAATTGAACATTAGAACGACAAAATCGTTCAGCTTATTCTCCATCGATCAACAATATTATCATAATTATAAGAATGAACAAAGAAACGAATAAATACCACCGTAAAGGCACTTGGAAACTTAAATAGTCAGGCACAGTTTGAACATGGATACTGTTACCATCTATTAATGATTGCAGTTAACTAGCCAACAATCAGTAATTTAGTCAAAAAAATAGCATAAATAACTGTTGAAACAAGTATTTTTCATCGACTTCATTTCGAGTGGGTATTTGTAATTAATAATTCTTCGAAAACGACAATTCGCAATTTACGAGTATTATATTTATTTTATATTCTACTTTCTTTATGTTTTTAAAAACAGTTTCTAGATAGTATAGATGCAGTTCAAAATTAACACAAATGCTGTTGTGGCTTTTTAGCAAAGTCTCAAACATGCAATATGGTTAGGTACATACGAGTATCAGCAGCTGTATTCTGAAAAAAAACGTAATTTGATGGTTAACGTTTTTATAAATAATTAAGAACGGGCATTGCAAATTTAACGTTAATTAAAATACTGATCGAAGAAGGGAAACGTTCAAGAGCATGATAGTCTTGTCTCCCTCTATATTATTGATGAAAAGATAAGTGTTTATATGTAGTGTCGATTTAAAAAAAAATACTATTTTATAGATTAATCAAAAAAAAAGTATATATAATTATGGTTACAAAACGTAAAGTGAGGTTATGTTTATTTATTTATTTATTACGTAAAGTGAGGTTATATTGTTATTTTAGAAACAGAACAATTACAGAATGAGGTATCTAGATATTTATGGATTGCTCTACGTCCATATTCTAGTATGTACAATAGTTGGTTTTTTGTCATTTTCAGTATGCCTTGCAACATAACGTAAGAAAGGTTTTTCAGATTTGTTTTGAAATATATAATGAATATTTTAACTGAAGATGACACAACTTGCAAATCTGGATCATAAGCTAAACAAAGTTTGGGTTTAAAAAGAGACTTGCCGAGGCATATCAAATAACACTAACAAATCTGTCATCTTATTTGAAGTTTGCAAATACGAAAACTTTCTTTCGGAAAATTGCTAATTATAAAATTAATCCAGATAGTATTTGGTTAATTTGATTGAAAGCGCAAAGCATTGACAGCCAAGCAGCGGAACACAATGGTCACATTTTTAGAGAATAACCTTTTTGTTTCTCGAAACAAATAATGATGATGGGTAGCGGCGACGTAACGATGCGGTTTTCGTAGAATTCCGAAACGAACAAACATACTACATAAGTTTATTTATTATTTAAATAAAAACAAAAAAAATTATATTAGTAAATTAGTAAATTGGGAGGAATTCCCAGCGGCGAAGAAATATGAATGCCAAAGGATTCGAAAACTATTCAAAGCCTCCTCAGATAAAATAATTTAAACTAATTTTTAACGGGAGATCCCCATCGAGAGCCAAACGACCATTACAAAAGAATTTGCTTCCGTTAGGCCAATTAATAGATTACCGAGACGAGCTATTTAGATATCGTCGAAAAATATCTTTAACGATGATAAATCGGCCCCACACTTAAGCAAATTAAGGAACAAAGAAAGCACAAAATAAGAAAGTCTATCGCAAAATGAAGCTAAATATTGACGGTTTAAAACAAGTTTCAATCAATACTAATTTTTGGTTATTGTGTTTAACACCAGGCTTATTGAATCTTCACAGCGGAGACGCGATTTATTCACACCAAATCGAGTTTGGCCAAATAAAATGCGCCTAAGGTTAATTTAAATTAAAACATCATTACGAGTAGAATTTTATATTTAGAGGTAATGATTGTTTAAATAACAATGGAATTGTAAAAACCATTGTGAAATTGTATTACTATGCCAAATTGGTTGACCTGTGAAATTTAATGAATGTTTAATACTCAAACAATGGCCACAATAGTACAAAATTGTGTAAAGTCGATTAATAAATTGGTATTTGAAAATATGGCAGCATCGTAACTTTTTTTAATGTTTTAATCTCCCAAGCTAGGCTTAAACTTTAGTGTCGCGCAAAAGTAGACTCTTGCGCCGTTTTACGACGTGATGAATTGCGTAAACTAAAAATGATTTGTATTTATAATAATATAAGTCCTATGCTAATTAAAAATTACCTAATTTAATGCATTTTATAAAAATTTTAATTTATTTTGTTATCCGCAAAAAACAATGCGTTAAAATATTTAACGTGCATGACTCAATAAAATAATCGTAGAAATAAAATAAAACAAAAACTTTCATTGCTTTTTAGTCTAGACAAAATGTTAACTGATGCTGAAGTTGTTCTGACTAATAACGCCAGAGTAGCACTCAAGTCATAACAGAGATATAAGACCATGTTAGTATAATTATGTATTTATACAAAATGCACTCTTTTAGTAGAAAATTAATTTTTTATTTTCTACGCAATGATAAAATTTCGCTAAAATCTCTTCTCTGTATGATTGTCAGGATTATTAGCCAAATATATCAGATATAAAACAAACTGAAATCGATTTATACGGATATATAAGCGGCATATTACAGTTTCAAGTGAAGATTAAATGTTTTTTTTATACCAGTTACGATATGATCTTTGAGAGAGTACACACAAAAAAAACAAAAACGCTATATCATTGTACATTTCTGATGTAGGTCAAGAAAAAAAAAATTCTCATCTTTTCGATTTCAGTTTTTTTTTGTATGTACCAAGACAGTAATTGGATTTCTTTAGTAAACTTTACAATACAATAAATAGACAGATAGAATATTTATACAGATTTTTTTTGGGGACCATGAATTTTTTTGCTGGTTTATTTTATAGGTTATGGGAACGAGAAGAATTAATTATTAGAATTTTAAATGTTGAAGCTGTATATAGAAAATCTGTAAAGTGTTGAAGTTTGCAATTTAGCACAATGACTTAAAAATTAATAAAAAAATATCGGAAATTAACTGATACATATGGTATTACCGTAATTGCAAAAGAGTTAATGTGATATGCGTACATAATAAATTCAGTTTTCATTTGTTTCTGGATTTCAGAAAAAACATTTCTAACCTACTGCTACCCGAAATAGCTAGACTGTTTAATTCCTACTATACAGGATGTCTAAGTTTGGGATGATAATCCGTTGCAACCAAGGAGCAACCAACTGAGACTTATTTGCTGGGCTAATTGCCTATAGGCTATATATAAGATTTAAGTGGTTATCTCGTATCTGCATCCGTTATTGTAATTTTTTGAAAATTTAGATTTGCGAAAAACTCTTATATACTCGAATATTGTATATAAAAAAAATGTAATTTAATTTTAATTTGCGATGATACCTTCTTGTTTTGAAATGCAAGCCTGATGGACTGTTCGTATAAACCTATTCAAGAAAACTCGAAATATCACATATCAACATAAATCTGCACACAATATAATTTTGAACCCATTTACACATTTTTTTTTAAACTATTATGTGAATTATTAAATAAATATTAGTTTGTTTTAAGTGTTATAATATTTATTCAATTAAGTTTTTAACGAGGTAATATGGTTGCGAACATTCAAATTACGATCAGATGATTTTTAAATAAAATAAATTATTGTCAATTGCTATAATTTTCACAGTTCTAATAAATTCAATTTTACAGAAAGTAATTAATTATCTCCTATATAGGTCCTGAGAACTATGTATATGCTGAGCAACGAAAAATTAATCTCCTTGTATTCACGTTTGTATGATAAAGTCATGTGATACACACCAACAATTTTTTAAGGTTTTTCCCAACTCAAACAGCTGTTTTTTTTTAGAAATTATTATAGTTAACTGCAAAACATCATTTTTGGGATATCGAATTTAAAACGAAAATAACTGTAATCTAAAAAATTTAGAAATATTTATTGATTTTATTCGTATTCCATAAAAATAATTTTAATGAAAATATATCAGATATCCTGTTTTGGTGTATCAGAGTTTAATTCACATAAAGCTGATATCTGCAGATAGTTTATTTTAATAACAAGTATAAGAGGCATTTTGGTAATTTTTAAGTAAAGATAACTAGTTTTAACAAGAAAACTAGTTTTTACAAAAAATTAAAAAGTCCCTATTAAATCAAAAATAAACTACCGATACAAATTTAGAAAAATAATTATAAAGACATTATAATTTTTTGTAAATGGAGGGAAAATTTGGAAAATTCATCTGAAAATATATCCAATTTATATAACTCAAAATTGTTAAAAATTCAGTTAACTAGTTTCTCAAAAAAAAAAAAATATAATAAAACAGATATAATCACATAATGACGTATATAGGTAATGGTTAAAATTAAAATTTTTATGGATTTGTATGAACATTAATCAGTAATATAAAATCTACTTACCATTAAATCCTTAACCTAATACGTTGATTTACACCAAACATAATAAATATTATTGTTATCTGCCAATTTATTACTTAAATAATTAATTTAATAAATTTGTGATAATCATTATTATGGTTATATACTCATACAAAAATAAAATGTAAGGTACATAAAAAAAATTAAAGCAAGTTCTGGGTAGCAACAAATCCTTAGGCTATATATTTAATTCCAATTCATATAAATTTATATAGTTTATTAGTTGTTGGATGTCTGTAACGAAATAGAAAATAAAAACAATCTATATTATCGTAATTTATTTATATTATTTATTGTTGTTGTTGTCAATTTAAATCACATTGGACTAATGTCTGTATATATTGTTACACTCTATGTTGTCTATAATAAATTAAAAATTTATTAATGGGTATCTAGGCCTGGCCCTAAAATTCATGTATTGATAAATTAGTGGAATGACTTGCCATTTGTTTCTTTTTTTTTTTTTGTTTTCATATTTGTTGGTGGGAATGAAATATGATTTTTACAATGGTGGATTTTTTGGTTCACGAACTAAACTATGTATGCCTATATGCTATAATAAATAATGACATGTCAGTATGGATTTTACTCAATTTTTTTTATGATTAATTTATGTATAGGCGTTATAAATAATTACAGAAGTTATATTTAGTCATCACACGATGTTTTAATCAATAAATACAATATTAGTGGTTTTCGGGTTAAAATGTTGAATTTGGGGAAATTATAATTATATTTAGTATATGGGATAAGAGTGTGATGGGGTTATGGGAAATGTATTGATTTCATGAAAAAGAAAAAAACTAATCAAACTCGGAACTATCAACACAATTATTTTGATAGGCCACATCTGCTGTGCGCCTTATTAATGAATATTATGGTAGTCATAACATTTTATAAATTTTTTGGGTCTAATGGAAAATTGTAATTTAATTGCGAAACTTGAAAAATATAACGTAATTTTTTAGTTAACTAGACGCGGTGCGATAGTTTATTAAAAAAATACAAGTTTTCGCCATTGAATTCTAACATGTGTATCGCAATTATAATATGTGTATTAAACATAATTGAAATTCCATTTGTGTTTACGACTCCGGCACCTATAATAATGATTAATGAAATAATACTAAACACTAACGCAATGCAAACGAATCCCATCCAAATGGAATTTAAATCATCGAATCATTTCCTAATCACACATAGCTCCAACCTCTCGTACTAATATCAATCCACAAACCTCGATTATTATTAAATCCTAAAATTAATTTTATTGTATTCTAATTTGAAATGGTTTTTGGATAAATCTGATGTGGTTTTAATTATATAATCTAATTTGA
Organism: Tipula unca; assembly: GCA_951394425.1. Classification (NCBI taxonomy): domain Eukaryota; kingdom Metazoa; phylum Arthropoda; class Insecta; order Diptera; family Tipulidae; genus Tipula; species Tipula unca. The sequence goes on from OX596382.1 coordinate 86,323,311, forward strand.
CAAGAGTTTAAATATTGTTTGTGAAACATTTAGATTATAGTACAATGAAATTTTAGTAATGAATGTAGAAGAAAAATACAAGAAATCAAACAACTTTTCACTTGATGCTATTTGATTTGGATAAAACTCTCAGATTTTACTAATTATATATTCAAAAATATGTTTCGTCACCTCTAGCTAAGAAAGATAGAAGGTTTTAAAAAAATTAAACATAAATGTTCTTTCAATAAATGTAAAAATAGATTCAGTATTAGAGCTGAAAAAACACGATCGTTTGTAAAATTGTATCCCGAAATTTCTAATTAAATAAACTGAAAACTTAGTGTAATATCATTCTTATAAAACCATTAAATCTTGTACCCAACACAAAACCTAAATAAAATTATAAAAAGTTCCTTTATATTCTTTGCCATGTTTTGTAATTTAATACAATTGTAATGTTCAAATTCAGAAAACTGAAACATTTATACGGATTTGGAACGGAAAGTTCAAATGTTTTATGTAGCGCCCCACCCCGCGCTTGGTATTAATTATAGCGGCATTCGGTTTTCCTAAGCTATATGTTTCTAATTTTGCGTGCTATACTTTTCCTGCACTACACTTTTCTGCGCTACATGCGGTAAAATTTTGCCTACATTTTCTACACTTTTATGTATTATAATTTATATCCAACACTAATTCTGTTCTGCCAAAAAACATTCCCAGTCGATAGTATAAGAGCCATTTTGTTGTAAGATTACTCTGGTTGTCGATTCTTTTTATTCCACTCGTTGAAAAAACTATTTATATTTCTGTGCGAATCGAACAAGAAAATCGAATTGCACCGTTTTATTACAATATATGTGTATATATCTGTGTGTCTACCAAAATGAACTTTTATTAACGACAGAACGAATGAGAAATAGCATTCAAAATCACAGCAAAATGACAATGCTAGTTGCTGGTATTGGTAAAATAGAATTGGTATTGGTTAAATTGTGAAAATGATCTCTCATGAAAAAAGACATATCATGTTTTTCTTCACGAATCGAACTAGTTTAAAGCACAAAACTCAATCTTTTTCAATATACAGATTGATTTTTTTCGTAAATCGAAAAGGGCAAAAATCTTTGCCTGCATTACTAAACAACAAAATATCAGTACGCTTCATCGTAAGATTATCATTGATATGTCAAATAGAGTTTTCAATGATGTGTCAACATAATGAAAGTTTTGGTGTAGAAAACCGTAGCGTGCCTATAAAGTTATACATCTAAAATCAAACTTCACATAACCTGAACTTTATTTGACCAATAAGAATTATACTACAAATACATATAGACGCCGACAACATCGCCACTAAATTTAATATATACATACATATACGCATTTCCATAAGGGGAAACACAAAAAACGCCGATATTTATATTTTTTGAGGCGATCTACATATATAAAAATGGCTAACGAAACTATACAAACACGTGATGCATGTTAAATCAAAATTATATTCTACTAAATGGTTCAATAATACAGAAATTTTCAAGAAATTAAACTCTTAATAGGTTATTTGTATGTATTTCTTGCTGTTTACACCTCATCTCCACCTGCTATATATCATAATATTTTCATTGCTATATATCTATTAACAAAAACATCAAAGATGGCATTGGGTGCGGTAGACCTGCGATAAATTTGACACAAAAAATCATTTGAGGTTTGTTTTTTAAAGCATCATGTTCACAGTGTTACTTCAAAATGTTTTCACAAAAAAATTCGGGTTTAAAAGTTTTAAAAGAATTAAAAATTCTGGAGGATAGTGAAAATAGAAGAAATTTATATAAAAAAGTAACCCGCGGAAAACCAGATTTTTGGGTTAATCCATTGTTAATAAAAAGATGCGAGCATGACGTAGAAATGCACTTGCTATTATGTAATTTTTACGTGAGCTCACATTTAAATTTGTTTTCCCTTTTCTATACATTATGCATGGGTCTAAAAACTTCATTTCCTCATAGTAAAATAGGGTAGTTTCCCGAATTTCATCAAAGCCTGCGCCAGATTTATTTGAGTTCTCTATTTTTCTCCGTTCAGCAGTATAACAACTTCTAATTTTTTTTTTTGTCTCTTCGTCCGAGTTCATTTCAGATGCTATCCACCTATAAGCATTATTTTTATATCTGTCTTTCTAAATAACTTTGAATTAATAAGCATTCATTTTATTTAAATAAATTACTCAATTTTAACGTTTCCTCTTTAGAATTCATTTTTGTCAGTGTACTGTTTAATATAAAATAACAAAAAAATCTCAAATAACATTAAATTAATTTTCTAGCTTTGATGCACACGATGATGTTTACTGTTTCGCTATCAAATTTTCACTAAAATACAAAATCGCCATTTTGAATATTATGAAACGTCAAAATTATATTATAACATCGAGTTTTGCTATATTCTGTAATAACTACATAGTATGATTTCTATTAGCTCGTTGATATTTTGGGTCTCCACCAGCAATCAAGGAAAAAATAATGAAATATCATGATGTTATATATAGCAGGTGGAGATGAGGTGTTAATCTGATCTGAAATACATCTTGATCCATGTTGCCGCATTTCATGAAATCAACATAAAAATTGAATTATTTTTTGTTTTTGTTCCAAAATGCTACTCGAATCAAAATTTTGACCCGAACACAAAAAATGATTTATGAAATGCGGCAACATGGATCAAGATGTGTTTTAAATTTATATAAACCGCAATAAAATATTCGTGTTTGCACGGGGAATCAATTAACAACGAATCTAATGAAAATCATAAATCATCGTTTTCTATGGTTACTTTGATTTAGAGATTTTGTTTTAAGTTTTTTCTACATGCAGTTTCGAGATTCCCGCCGCATTCACGTTGCGTTTTCTATAATCGACATGAATATGTTTTTTTAAATGTAAACTTTATTGTAATTTGTTAATAATAACAAATGGCCGAAATATCAATAAAATTAATATGTATTGTGAAATAAATAATTATGTATCAAATTATTCAATCCTAGAATCCATGGTTAACAAAATTTTCAATATATTTACAAATTAATAATTTTGACATTTCAAAATTCATAGTAGTCATATTTGATATATGTACATATTTTGATTGATTATACTATATTTCACGTGGCATTTTATTTATTTATTACAATTTCTAAGTATAATAGCTACAGCCTAATTGATTTAAAAATCCAATAAAATTATAACATAATGATAGATACAATGGCTATTATAAACGATTATTTCACTTTAGGGCTTAGTATGTTACACTAAAAATAATTTTTCTATATAGGATATTTTTCCCCGTGGAAAGTCTTTTTAGTGGTTTTGGTTGCATGCAGCTTTCCTTTCACTAAATTATTTTTGTATTGTCTTTCACTAAAATTTGCAACGATTTTTATAAAATTTGGTATGCTTGTGCCACTTGTCAAAATTGTGAATTTCGATATAATTTTTAACTGTATACGTTAAACATGTATGTAAAGTTTTACATTAAGTGCAAATTAGTTGGATTTATTGTACACAAATAAGGAATTACCGGTTGTAAACGAATAAAAAGTAACTTACCGATGAAATGTAATTTCATTTTTTTTGTATTGTTTCCATCGAGTATTTGTACAACACTTTGATATTTCTAAATTAAATTTTGGTTAAATTTGTAATATTAATTTATGAGATTTGATATAAAATTGCAAATTAACAACACTACTACTAAAAACTATCTTTATAATCCAATACGGCGTACTTATATTTGGAGAGAGACAAAACATTAAACATCAGCCTGAAGTATTTTGAAAATTTATATGAGAAAATTGTTTACATATCTCGTTATACTTCTATGGGTTAATCAATAATTGATTATTTATTTCGCTTGTTTTAAAATGTCAAAAATGGCCTCCATAGGTTTGCCATAAAATATTCTATCTGTTTGACCCTTTCGAGGTATTAGAATTAACAATGCAACGTGATTTTTCTTTATGTTTAGTACAATTCTCATTTCTAGATGGCAATAGTATAGCTCGGGTATTGTTTGACATTTCGTATTCGTTTTTCTTCTGTTGTGAATAATTTCTGTGAGACACAATTTTTAAATTTGAAACTATGTGTGTAGTGTGTACATACATAAATGTACTACACAATATTAAATACTATAGATTAAAATTTATAGTATTTAATATATTAATGTTTAATTTGTATGATTGATTGAAAATTGAATCAAAATTTTACAATTTTAGATGAGTTAGGCATCGGTGTATCTACTGTTGAAGACCTAAAGAATGAATCGTTACGAGTACAACAACTCTTGTACATAGTACTTATTTATTTGGCCGGAGAGATAAAAATATTTCGTTTCCCTTTATTAGATCTATCTCGGATATTGATTTTGAGATCAGAAAATTTTGTAAAAAGATTGTAGAAACAATTAATTTTAATACAATTGATACCATCGAAAGGTACGGATTAGTAAGTTGACATTTATATTATATACACAAAGCGATCCTATCAATCTTAAATATAACTATCACACAGAAACAATAAATTAAATGAATTTCAACATTTTCGAAAACGAATTTTACGAACCATTGACATTTTTTAAATTGGTATTTTGATTTTAAATTTTACAAGTAGAAATTTCAATTAGAAATTAGAAAAATTCCGGATAATCCAATTTTAATCACTGTAGATGTTTTGAAATGTGGAAGTGTAATAGTTTCCCTACGACTAAAATTATTGTTTAATTTTGAGAGGAATTTAGGGTGAAACCTAAGTTATTTATTAAGTAAATTATAAATTGCTAAGATAGAGTTGAATATTAATTTTGAAAGTAGATCTATTGAAATAATTTTTGGGCACCACTATACAATACAATAGGTAAATTCAAATACATTACGATATTTAAAATGGAAGATGTATAGTTCAAAGGGTCTTCTGCTTATTACGGTTAAAATAATATAACTAACGGAATTTATAAATAAAGACAAACCGTACTATGAAGAACAATTACAAAACGAACTGAAAATCTCTAATTTATCTCACTCTACTTTAAGAAAAATACACTACGGTTTGAACACTTTCTCCGATAATATTCGTAAGATTCAAACGAAGAAAGTATGGAAGTAGACCAAATTAGATTTTTTATACATACTAAAAAAAAGTAAAATTATTATGTTGTTGTATCTTTTATTGAAAAGACGTTTATAAATTTGTATTTTTCTTATTGTTTCTTGAACACGAGACAAGACACATATTGTAAGAAACATTAGAAATTTATTTAGCGTTCTTTTAGTTTTTATATGAGTTCGCTGTACGTGAAAAACAAAACAAAAATTAGAACATTTAGTCTAAGCCGGTCACGATTCATATATGTATTTGTTATTAACCTTAAAATAACCTTATACAATTATTGTACATCTTTCGTTGCTAACCAAACCAAAAAAAAAAATTGTGATGATTTTCAAGGTTTGATAATTCATTTCAATCGATCTGACGTTGGTATCCTATTTTTGCGTGTTTCTGTTAATTTTTTTAAATGCTACGAGTATATACTGAAAACAGAGAAAATATTTTCTTGGCACAAAACAAATTGGTTTAATCAACACAAAAGCAAAAAAAAAGGAAACGAAAGGAGTGTCTCCAAACAAACAAAACAAAAAACGTGTTATTTCGGTTCAAGTTTCCTTTGTTTATTGTAGTGAAAGTTACTATATAAGTTCATAGCATATTTAGGAACAATTGTGTTCTGCTTTTTATATTGAAAAATAATTAGAAAAGGTAATAAGAGTTATGTTTTTTAATTTCAATCATGATAACACATATTTTTTTGTAAATCGTGACCTTTGCATTAATTAACAGAAAAGACATTTAAAAGGCTATCGAGATAGTTACACATATACTTATATGTTTAAGCTATAAACTAAATTGATCCGCAACCGATGAAGTTTTGATTTATATGTTCTAAATAATCGCTTTGATTTAAGTAAATATGACGCAGGCAATATTGGAACAAGTTCAGAAATGCCAAGTTCTTGTTAAAGTATAATACGAAGGTCTAAACCGTTGTAAACCGGCTAATTTCGAATATGATTCACTCGATCATCATTCAAGTTAAGCGTTAAGAAATTATATTTTAGAAGTACGATTACTGAAGAGGAGAGATTCAATTGTTTTAGCCTATTTACAGTTTAGCACCTTCAGCCTATTCCATTTTCACATTAAAGAATTAAAATAGTAAATACTAAAGATTATCTACATAATATAAAAAATAGTATAAGATAAACAAGTTACACCTATACCAGTTCGTCATGCCATATATGATCATTAATATTTTCAGCGATATTTGATTGTGCAAAAATGTATAGCGGTGTCCAAATTTCTAAATTTGCTAAATTATTGATAAACTCCGACACGAAAAACATATGTTTTATTAACTATAGGCAATTTGGGTTACAATTTTAATACATATTACGTTTTGTGATTGCATCATTGCAATCATATATAATTTTTGATATGGCAGACTGACTTTATTATATTAGATAATAATTATATGCAACACTTGTATTAAAAATAAAACAATTTTATGTAATTTAAAGCATTTTAAAATAAAATTATAATATTAGTAGATATACAAGTTGCAATTAGAAGGTCGTTAGAGAAGTAGTAACTTATTAAATAGTTTTATGTGTATACCTCAAAATGTCTAATTTCTAAAAGTAATTCGTTAGGTTTATTCATACCATATTATAGAACACTATTTCTCGGAACTGATATTTCTGAACTTGAGAATTACTATTTGAGTAATACCACTGATGCTTTGCCTCATAATTACGCGTGTGCAACAAATTAGTTATACTCTAATTAAGGTCAAATTATTCATGTGGTGCGAAGCGAAGCTAAACGAATTAAAATGTACCAATTTCATATACATTTTTAACGCGTTGCCATAAACTGCAAACTAACGCCAAATGTCATAATGATCAATAACATTATCGTTGCATCATAGTTTTTTTTGTATTTTAATACGTCATTATAATAAAATTACAAAATCGTCCTAATTTTCATGTCCATATAAATTTAATTAAATATATCTTCATAGAATTGTTTACGACAAAAAACTACCGCCTTTTCCATGCTCACTCGACTGGGCTAGTTTTGTCCGATACACAGTAAAAATGTATGGCAGAATTGAATTTTATTTCTCAAGATGTGTGTTGTCAAACATCAGACAGAAATAAATATGTATAGTTACTAATTTTTTCAATTTTGAAAGAATTATAAGCAACTACGTAGATAGGTTTGCACGATAACATTTCAAATTCATAATTATAAGAAACTTAAATTTCGATATATTTTTTGAGTTAAAAAAATTCAAAATCTATAAACCTAATTCTCTAACCAGCAAGATAAATTGAAACGTAATATACGAGTATGTATAATTGATACGTAATTGCACATAATTTATCTTAAAAAATTATTTACGCAAGATACGCTATTGTCAGCAATTCACCAAGACACAAGAAATGTGCAAATGTCATTTTTTGTTATAAATTATTTAATTCTTTCGGGTTTTGATAAACCAATCGTATTTTTGCGTGCTATAAAGAATAAAGAATACCAAAATCAAATTGATCTTCTTTGACGTTTCACATTTCTATGTATTTGTATTTTTTTTTTATAAGTGACCTAGATCAATAAGTGTGCTCGGCGTTGCCATATCAGAAGTTTTTCCCGCAAATCGCAGTTGTTAGATATGATCGGCAGCTTTTCCGCTTTTTTATGTAAATCGGAAGAATAAGTGAAACAAATATGAAATGTCCAAGCTGTAAAAATTGATACGAATTAACAAAATTATTAAATGTCAACTGCACAGCTTTCTTGTTTTCCATGTTCCCGCTAAATGGAATCCGCTATTCTTCAATCGTTAATATTACTTTACAATTTTTAATTTTGTTTTTGTAATATAAATGTAATTTTGTTTTGGTCTTTCATTACCAAAAAAAAAAGTTGTTAGGAATGGAATGTGGGTATACTCAGTGGATATTTGAAATACTAATTTTGTGAATTATTATGTGATTTGTAGACATATTTATAGTTAAGTGCAATTACTATAATGCCTTTATTTTTTATTTATTTAAATGTTTAATAAGATGAATTTATGTAATTGGTAGCGGGTAAATGAGTTTTGTTTTATTTTTCAAAATTGCAGGCTTTGTTTGCCAAATCCCATTTACCCAGTTTTATCGATCAAAATGCAGGATTTTTTTTTCGAGAATTCAATTTTGTTGAACAATAAAATTGACAATTTTTTATCAGAAAACACGGAGATGAACCGAATATATTATGTATGCATCAACTCGAAATATAGAATTGTTGCGGTAATTTAGATTTGGATTTACTCGCCGATTCGAGCACAAACCGATTAATAAAATATTTTGTATATGTATAGGTATTATCTGTACCGCCCGCAGTTCGACATTCTGCTTAGGTGACAGGTTCAGCTGCTTATTGTATTGAGACAATAACCATATCTAAGCGCAGTGGCGATTTTAAGTAAAGGCAGCTGCTTGTGCCCGGGAGTTTTCCTCGTTGTCCTCGCTAAATTGAACTTATTGAACATTTCTCTTTCTTCTTTTTTGTTTGGTTGTATAGTAGTTTGTTGGGCCCAGAACATCACTTATAAACTCGCTTTTTATATGTTTAAATACAGTTAATTTTATCATATATCCAGTAGCGGGCAACGGCCCATGGATCTTATACAAGCGTTAGCTAATTCATTTTTGATTTTTAAAGATAATTAAACTCATTAAATAAAATTGTACCAACATTATTGCAAAAAACATAAGTATAAAACTATAAACACAGTAAATTAATTTAAATATGTACAGGTACATCAAAAATGAAAAGGAATGATTTTAAATACAAAAAACTCAGAGCAACGCTATTTTACAGAGAGGTAAAGTACTCATATATATAAAAAAAGAAGCATCAAAACAATAGAATATTCCAACTGCAATTTTATGTTAAATATCAGTTCTCATCATGTTTTTGACAAAAGAACAGCAGGTCTTTGTTTCACATTTTTTTAAAGAAAAACGTTAGTTTTTCACTAGTTATAAAAGAATGGTGGGGTTTTATATTTCAAAAGGTTCACTAACCAACTATTGTATAAAAAAATTAAATTCCACTAATGAGAAACAATAAACCAATTGAAAATGAGGGACGAAAATCATCTTTGTCAAAACGACAAATTTCTAATTTGCGAAAAATGGCAACCGAACCACAACCACTGACGAAGAAACATCTGGCAAAACATTTTAACACAAAGGTTGGAATCATACAATATACTCTTAAAAAAAATTGGGACTAAAACTTTTGAAGAAGCCGAAGGGTCACAATATGTCTGCGCAAGCAATCACCAAAAGACACCAACGGTGTCTGGGCCTTTACCGAGTACTGAAATAGCTGATAGCCGATAAATAGAAGTATATCACAGTCGACGAAGCTTGGTTTTATTTAACAAATGGCGATGGCCAAAGAAGTGTTCAATTTTTGAGTCGCGGGCAAACTAAGGCGGAATTATTTCCCTTCACAAAACTGTCTCATCCGAACGGCTTTATTTAGCCAGGTGCTAAAATAAATGCAGATTACTACATAAACAACTGGTTAAAACCACTTATCGAAGATTCAAAATACTTATTTCCAAATGGTAACTGGATATTGTACCAAGACTCAGCTCCATTACTTACATACGGCAAAGAAGAAACTTGCATTTCTCCAACAAAACAACGCATCATTTGTTCATCCTAATTTATGGACTCCCTCATCACCGGACTTAGCACCATGTGATTATTTTCTGTGGGGCTACTTGAAGTCACAATAGGCTAAATCTAAAGTAATATTGCGGAACTAAAAAGATTGATAAAGCGAGAGATTAGGAATATTCCTCTCGCAATGACTCAACGTGCACTTAAATCTTGGTCAAGTCGATGTTTGACTGTTTATAAAAACAAAGGTTTACATAGGTTTAAAAAATATTACATTAAAAACATAACTGTATAATTTACTATTCCAATTCAAAATCGTTCATTTTCATTTTTGATTTACCTGTAATTTGAATTCATGAGTGGTAAAGTGAATTTTTAACAATAAGTTAGCACCCACGAGACGAACAATATACAAAAATGTTTCCCAATATCGTAATTTCAAACATTGCGTCCGAAACCTGTGATAAAAAATCGTGAATTAATTTTTTGACATTTACTTGAAAATATTGAACACATCCCAATTATTCAAGTCTATTACTATGATAATTTTTGACAGCCATCGAATAATTGGTGTATATAGCATCTTTTTTCGACTCAACAATTTCCTGGTATTTAACCGTTGTTGTACATAAACACAATAATAATAAACCACCATAAAAAGGATTATCGGATCCATTATTTTAATTAATAAATTTTTTTAAATTCACAAAAAAATTGAGGTTATGAAAACAAAAATTGATATACATATACATATATGACGTAGGGAAAAACTTATGAGGTGTGGAGATTTATTACACATTTCGGACAGCATAATAAAAAATCGTGAATGTAGGGGAATAATTATGAAACAAATGTCAAAAAATTAATTCACGATTTTGTATCACAAGTTTTTACAAATTTTACCATAGTGATGGTAACCCGTGGCAACTAAAAATGGCACCTGAGGGACAATTAATACCTGATTAAATATGTTAGCTATAAATTGGGCTTGCATGACATGCTAAAACCGCCACCGTCTAGACCGGCGATGTTACGTGGAGTTTAGTTGACATATGTTTATTTCAGAAACAAAACGTATGTATAGCAGCTATATACATAAAAATATAATAATAATAAATGTTTGTCATTTGATTCGCGTGATAACTGTTCCCTAGTTAAAATATTATGTAGAATTTTGGCGTTAATTTATCGTTCACATTACATTTTTTCTTGATAAATAATTAGATAATACACGAATTTTACATATTATCTTAGTGGGTCTATATTGCGATTGGGTCTATATCGTTATTCGTTTCGAATGATGGATTTGATTCGAACATAAATTGGTATTTGAGAATTCGATCGAAAATATAATTGTACAATGTCAAAAAATTAAAAGGGAATTTTTTTTTAATGGTTATACCTGCATGTAAAATATAAACTTTGATTGAATTTTGACGTGAAACATTTAATATGTTTGCGTTGATTTATTGTAAGTTTTCAAATTCAGAAATAGAAATCGTTCGATTGGTCGAATTCGAATTCATAAATTGGGGCCCAGCATAAAATATCAAACTGGATACGACAATATACAACGCCTCAACCCCATGTTCCTGAGGAATCTGTTATTCAGTCAAAACTAAAACAGGCCAAAACGACCCAAAAATAAATAAGTATCTTATAAATTTTGATTATTTGTATGTATGTTTTTTCTAAAATAAATGAATCAAATGTGTTCTTTAAATAATTAACCTAAGTGAATCGATTGATAAATTTTAAAATCCTGTTGATTTAGACAAAAAGAATTAAATAAGTTTGAAGCTCAAACTTAAATATAATTGGTTTAAAATGTAATGTTCTTCATATATGCACCTAATTTTGGTGGAATATGCACTTAGGAACAACAGAAGTTCTCTGTTTGAAGCTGGGTACATAACATCGGGAGAATTTTCCATAGTATTTATTCCAGATCTCTCGATCAATCAAATCACTTAAAATAATAGATAAGCCCTGCTTGTGCCATATTCAGGTTTAAAAAAATCTTACTTTGAGCTAAATGTATCGCAGCTGGAGAGTTACCAACTAAAGTCCGATTTAGCTGTAGAAAAATGTTTGGAATGCAAAAAAATAAGACACTAGTTTATTACAATTTATGTGTGAATGACATAATGTGTCAGTGACATAAACATGCAAAATTTTGCAGGCGTTTTTTTTTTTTTTTTGAGCAAATGTTACTATAATAATGAAAATGTTACAATAAAATATATTCAACCCGAGTATATTTTATGGTAACATATTGAAAAAATATATATCCAACCAATCAGCGAATAGACGTCAAATTTTTATAGTTAAGTTTAAAATAATAACAGAAAGGGCTTGTAAGTACATACATATTTATTTTTATTTTCTAATTTAAATTAATAATCCTATTTTAGTAAACAACAAAATTACAATATTGAAGAACGAACGAGTTCAAAATTATACATTTCAAAATAACAAAATAATTAAATGTAATTGAGGTTATGTTTTATTATAGTATCGTCATTTTTGTTTACATACTCTTTCTCAGTTTAACTATTGTGTGTAGCTCACTTTGCTTTGTATTGTGTGTAGCTCGCTTTGCATGCAAAAATTTTGCATGGCAAACATTTTTCATCATCTAAATCGGACATAAAACATAATATTTTTTTAAATTATGGCGGAATTTAGTGGCTAATTAATTATTAATGATTAAAATAATTATTAAAATTGATACTTCTTAGAATGCGTCCGAAACCTGTGATACAAAATCGTGAATTAATTTTTTGACATTTACTTGAAAATACCGAACACATCCAAATTATTCAAGTCTATTACTATGATATTTTTTGACAGCCATCGAATAATTGGTGTATATGGCATCTTGTTTCGACTCAACAATATCCTGGTATTTAACCGTTGTTGTACATAAAAACAATAATAATAAACCACCATAAAAAGGATTATCGGATCCATTATTTTAATTAATAAATTTTTTTAAATTCACAAAAAATTTGAGGTTTGAAAACAAAAATTGATATACATATACTCGTATATGACGTAGGGAAAAACTTATGAGGTGAGGAGATTTATTAAACATTTCGGACAGCATAATAAAAAATCGTGAATGTAAGGGAATAATTATGAAACAAATGTCAAAAAATTAATTCACGATTTTTTATCACAAGTTTCGGACCCCGTCTTAGTAAAAAGTACACTACAGTTCAAAAATGCTCCATTTAATTTGGAATTACGTTTAGTTGTTTAATCAGTAATTAAGTTCCCATATGGCCCTATGTGTATTTTGTTCCGTTTCGTTAAATGTATCTGCTATTTAAAATCATCGCTAAAATTGTAAGAAATTTAAAAACCGTTATCTCAAAAGATACAATAATAAATAATTTGGTGTTAACACAACCAATCGCTAATTGAAAATAAAAAATTTGGCAAGTCTAATGTCACACACTATAGTCAAAATGTTGAGCAAAAACCAATAGTGTCTAACTTCAACTCAAATGTTTAATGCTGTTTTCTCCAATATTGCCATAATATACATAGACAAGAATTCAGTTAGACAAAGATAAGTCTTACATGCCGCCTTATTAATGCGATCTAGAAGTTTTCAAACCTTTTACTTATTTCACTCGAGGTTAAACTTTTGACTGTCATAATCAATCAATTATTCTCATTCAAGGTTGGTTCTCATATAAAGTAATAATTTCAGGTATTTCAATTAAGTAATCTACTGTCTGATTTGAAAATCAAAGGCAGAACAAAAAAAAATTGATTAAATCAAATTTTCGAAGCTGCTCATCCACCAAAACAAATTTTCTCTACTTACTTTCAATTTTTTGGGAAGTTTTGTTTGGTAATTTGAATATTTTCACCACAATTATTGACCAAGATTTCCTATCATGTTGGAAGAACTAGTGAAAATCTGTGTAAAATTGGTTGAATATGATAACAAAGTAGCTCTCTTTCAAAAATTATATGTTCGTTTATTACAGTAGTAATAGTTTCAAAGTTCAATTATGATTGATAGGTACAGCAAATTGCTAGTTTAGGTTTTATTGTTAAAAAACGAAATTTACATTTTAAATTAATTACATAATTTCTTTTTATTCGTAATCGACATAAAGAAAACAAAAAGATCGGCACAAGTAAGAATAGCAAAAAAAAAAAAAATTAAAATAACAAAAGTTATGCTTCATAAAAATTTTAATGAATCAAACTTCCAAAGTTCATATTACGAATTTATAGGGTTAAGAAGTAACAAAGGTTCAAAAATGTTATGTTATACAATGTATAAGTATGTATGCATGTATAATCATAAATATAATTTAGCTAGCTCTACTTTGTAAATGCTCCATTTTCGTTAAAATGTGCAAAATTAATGTTTTTTTATTAGGTTTACATATAGTTTTTAGATATTCATACTACATACTATATACTTTGTTGGAGTTGAATAATCACGGAAAAGGTGCCCGACCACAATTTTTATGGGTAATAAACCATGCGTCCAATTAAAACTATAAAATTGGATAATATTTTTAATATTAAAAAAGTTTGTTGAACTGCAGGTCAAATTCTATATACGTCTTTATTAGTGATATTCAAACTTAACTTCAAATCTCAATATTTGGTATTTTATGTACATATATCTATATACATACATAGAAAAATAGTTTCTAAATTGAATTAATGATTTTTAATATATTTTCAACCTTTAAAACAATTATGCTAATTTACATATAACTTTATACAACTTTATTATTTATGTATTCAAGAACTTAAACAAAAACATCTTAAACTATACTTAAAGCATAATGTTTTCCAGTTTTAGCTAGATATTTTTATTTAATAACAGACTCGATAGAATCCGCAAAAATATTTATTTTAAATTTCTAATTAGCAAATATAAAGTATAGAATTATATAAAATGCAAATAAGCCACGTGTTCTGTGACTATGACTCGAAACAGTAGTTGGTTAGCAATAAAATAATATATTTTGTAAATAAAATACATAATAGTAAACCTTAAACTTCGCGTATCTTAAACATGTGTACATTAAGATAAAACAAAACAAATACATTTTGCGATTAATAATCCAATTATAAATTGGTATTGTGCAAGACTTCAAGAATGTATAATATAAAATACAGGTAGCCCGTGCACAACGCGGGATTAATTGTCGCAATATATGCGCAGTGCGCACACTTCAGTCAGATATTCGAAGCCTTTTAATGCAAAATATGTGATTTAACCATAATTGGATAACTGTTCATTTAACGGTCATTGATCCACACATGAACTAGTTATACTAGTCGGTTCGTGTAAAGATTATAACTTATATTGTATATTATAAATAACCAATTAATAGTTTACTAAATTAGTTTAAACGTATACAATAATTATCTATGTATACATTAATAAATTCTTAACCATAACTTAATTTTTGTTTTTATAATTCCACGGCCTAGACCAAGGTATTTGTGTTTTTTTTGAGCTTTTAACTTTTATGAAAAATTCCAACTTGATTTAAAATTTGACCTAGACATTTGGTTAGATGTTGAACTAGGAATAAGACAATCAAATTGCATCTGAATTAGAATTAAATTAATTAAATCATGATTTCTTGGTCACCCTGAAGCCGCGTACATGACACAAAAACTAAAGATAAAGTAAAAACTAACTACAGAATTAGGTTTTCGTTGCAAAAATCTTTAATCATCGTCTGTTTGCCACAGGGTGAAGGTTTATTGAAAAATTGGTCAATCACATGAATATTTTGTATTGCATTTCAAGTGGAAAGGCTTTCAATCGAGATTTTTATATATTTGGGTAATGGGTTTTTCGGACTTCATTATCCTCTGAATCCTCATGAATTATGGGTGGCGCCAAAATCTCGTAAATTGACTAATTGTCGAAATATTCGGTTGCGCAAATATCATCATCAGAATAAAGATGTTCCTCAGCGTTTCATCTATCGATTTATTGGCCACTTTGTGGTCATATCTATAAATTTCCTATTGGAAAATGTGCTTATTTCTTGAATATTGAAAGACAGAGAAAAACTGGAAAAATTTGAAACAAAAATACAAAAAAAGCGAATACAGAACCATGAAATAGATAATTTTTGATACATTTTTTCGACTTAAAGAAAAATGCGATTTATAGAAATTCGATTTAAAGAGAGATAAATGTGATACTGATAAAAAATATTTTAAGTACTTTTGCGAAAACAAAAATTAGATTTACAGAGAAATTTGAACAGTAGAAGTTTGAATTACGGAACTTTGACTGTAAGGCAAAACATTTATGTATTAAATTATGAAATATTTCTTAGTCGATAAAAACGGGCTAAACAAGAGTTAAATAAAAAATAAATTAAACATAATTTTACTAACCATATTAAATAGATTTATATTTTTCTTGATTGAAAATTCACAGTATGAATTGGTGAAATTAATACTCTAAAAATCTAAAAATTAAATTATACCGTATTCTAAAATAAAATGAAAAACAATGAAATTTAATATGTAGGTCTTCCGTGCACAACAAGCTGCAACTATTTTGTTTTATGGTTATAGTTGACTTTAGTCTTGTGCTTTTATTGCGCTGCACTGCATCGTTTCTGCAGTTTAAGTCGATGTTTAGCAAAAAAAAATCATAAATTAAATTCTTCTTCGATATTTAAGTTATGCCGTTAATCTTTAATAACGATACAATTTAAGAGATTACATAGCGTATCTTTTAACGAAATAGCTTCAAAATCAATGATTTGAAATGTTTTAAATGTGAAAATGTGATTAAATTCGACTTAAAGGCTAACCACCGAATCTGTAAGAAATTTAAGTAACAATTAGGTGACATCTAGAATATGTATGTATGTTAAATGACATTACTGCCAGCGAAATCTTTAAGAATTTTCCGATCAGTTTCGTTTAAATTGAATAGTCACTTTAACGAAACTTTACAAAGCCGAAAAAATAAATACTTGATTTATAACAGAATTTATTTGAATTTGACAAGTCGCGTTACGATATGTGTGTAAGAGAAAACTTTCGTTAACTTTCGTACGGTTTGTTACTGATTTGTTACAGACTCGACCTACGACTTACGAATATTCATTTTTCGATGAAATACGACCAAATGCAATAATTTTCCTATGTGATATTGATAATCAAATTATGACACGTTTTCCTTAATTAACGGTTTTATTTTTTATTTAAACCATTTATAAATATTTCAGTGAAGTATAGTTCAAGGAATTATTAGATAGATTAAATACTATTCTGTCTATTCCGTGTCTTTTATAAGTCTCTATATAGCTGGCCAGCAGATGGCCTCCGTTTTTGCAGCTGAATTTCAATTAATCCTGTTTATTTTTATTAAACATAACTTTTTTAAATGTCTTTAATTATTACTATTATTATTATTACTATTTACTAATTATTACTATTCTACATGGGCTGGATACAAAATATGTACATATCAATTTTGGTTTGTATCTTAGATGTGCTATCAAAATGATGTTGTTAATGCAAGAGTGACGAGTGTGTACTGAATTCTTAGGATTTGTTGTATGGTAGGTATCACACGAATTAAATTGTTTTAAATCAGAACAACAAATTCAAATGTCAAAAAAATAGCAAAGATTCAAACCAAAAATTATGTACTCAAATGTAAACAGAAAAATGTTGCATCACTAAACAGTGAGATATCTACATTAATTATTTTATATTCAAATGAGTGGGACCAATCGTTTTTTAGTGTGGCCTACATGGGCTGGATCCTGTATATACCCAATGTTTGTTGGAGTCGAAATTTTTTAAATAAATAACCATCATTATCCGTCATTATTTGTGTATTTGTGTTCGCTTCGCGAGATCTGCCAGCCTATAAGTTAACCCTTACAAAGAAAGTCAATGTTTATCTTCAGCCAAGTGAACAGTTTTTTATACTTTGACTGTGTCCGAAACCTGTGATAAAAAATCGTGAATTAATTATTTGACATTTACTTGATAACACCGAACACACCCAAATTATTCGAGTTTATACTATGATAATTTTAGACAGCTATCGAATAATTTGTGGACGCATGTGCAACATATGATTTATACATACATAATAATATATTATACAATTATTTATACATATAATAATAATAACACGACATTAAAAGGATTACCACATCCATTATTTTAATATTAATTTTTTTAAATTTTCTGTGCAATTTATTAGTTGTCACAGAAAATTTGAGGTTATGAAAACTAAAATTGACATATATTACGTGGGGAAAAAACTTATTAGGTGGGGAAATTTATTACACATTTCGGACAGCATAATAAAAAATCGTGAATATAGGGGAATAATTATCAAACAAATGTCAAAAAATTAATTCACGATTTTTTATCACAGGTTTCGGACACAGTCTTTATATGGCATATAAGCCACATTTTTACTTCATATTTTTAGATTTTAAATATAAAAAATTATTATCTTGCAACAATATTAACATAATTATATGTAATTTTAGTTGCACTTGATACCGACATAATTATAAGTAATTTTAAACATTAATGTATTATATATAAGCCATTCAATTTAATAAATAACACACAGTTAAAAATTAGGTATCACAGGTTTATATTCAATTCGCCCTGACCCACGATAAGGTAAAAGAGTAAAATCAGTGATAAACATTGGTGGTACTTCGAGCTACAAAATAACTGTGCCTTTGAAAATACAGTACATAAAACAAAATTAATATACATACAGTGCGGTTCAATAGATTACCTCCACTTAATTCTGAGAAGCAAAACTCAATTTCCAGCCGGTGCGTGTGAGATAGAAAAAATTGTAAAATAGAGAAAGAAAGAGTATTTAGTATTACATAAATACAATAGCAAAAAACAAAAATCGCGTACATCCAAGATAACTGTGTTTTTTGTTTTGTTTTGCAAAATGATTCAGAAATTCATGATTTTTTTCAGTTCATTTGATTATCGCCACCAAACATATTGTCGTTGCTCATGAATCTTAATAGTTCACTTTTGAAAAACTTGAAAGTGAAGTTAAATATTAGTATTATTATTATTCAGTTTTTAATCAATGGGTAAGAAAAAGTGTTTAACTTTATCAGAAAGGGCCAAAATAGATGTCTATCATCAGGAAGGGCTTTCAGGCTGTGCTATAGGTCGTAGGATCGGACGAGATCATGAAGCCATCCTAAATTATTTGAAGGATACAAAATCTTATGGAGGTAATTATAAAGGAAGAGTTTCAACGGCACTTACACCTCAGGTTAAACGAAAAATTGTTAGATTAGCCTCAAATTCGGCACTTTCTACAACAAAAATTGCCTTTTAAGCTGGTGTTAATGCTAGTAAATCGACTGTCCACCGTGCTATTTTAAGTGCAAAACATCTGAAGCGGCTGAAGTTAAAGAAAAAACCACCACTGAATGATGAACGGAAGCAGAAACGATTAGAATTCGCAAAGGAACACATGACTTGGAAAGTGATGCAAGGCCAAAATGTTAATGACTGGCGAAAAGTCGCATTTTCTGATGAAAAAAAATTCAACTTGGATGGACCAGATGGGTATAATTACTATTTTCACGACCTTTGGAAAAAGGAAGTATTTTTGAATCGCCATCATAGTAGAGAAGGGGCTTAATGGTCTGGGGTTCAATATCTTATTATGGCACAATCGATTTGGTGTTTCAAAGTCAAAAAATGACCGGAAACAGTTACAAGACGTTACTGGAATCTGTTTTCCTTAAAATCCATGACCTTTTTACACCACTCTCATGGATTTTCCAACAAGATAACGCGCCAATACACACAGCTCCCGTTGTAAAGTCGTACATCACAAGCCAAAAAGTTCAGCTATTGCCGTGGCCACCATATTCGCCGGACTTAAACATAATAGAAAATGTTTGGGCCTGGCTCACACGTAAAGTATACGAAGGAGGGAAACAGTATGATACTAAAGAAGAGCTGATTCTAGGGATTAAGGCGGCCTGGGCAGAAATTTCACTTAATTATTTGAAGTCATTGTATGACTCACTTAAAGATCGTATTTTTGAAGTTATTCAGCATAATGGAAGTTCCACTAAATATTAGAAATCATATTTTAATATTGTATTTAAAAAAAAATAAAAAATATTGGTAAGAAATCACACAAAATGATATTATTTCATGTAATTTTTTAAGTGGCGGTAATCAAATGAACCGAAACAAAGTCATGAATTTCTGACTCATTTTTCAAAACAAAACAAAAAACATAGTTATCTTAATATCTGCGATTTTTGCTTTTTGCTATTGTATTCAGTATTAAATACTCTTTCTTTCTCTATTTTACAATTTTTTCTATCTCACACGCACCGGCTGGAAATTGACTTTTGCTTCTCAGAATTAAGTGGCGGTAATCTATTGAACCGCACTGTATATCTGAACTTATCAAAAGAAAATCCATTCACCTCTATTGGAAAGCTAATCACAAATATTAGAAGCATCTCAAGAAAGATGAACCACAACGATAACCAGTCAAATACTGTGAATTATCGGCTCATCAACTTACAACTTCTTTTCGACAAGTTCTGCACATTGAATGACGAATTAATTCATATTTTACCGCAAAATCATTCATATCATATGCAAAAAAATGCACAGGTAAAAGTTGTCTTCTTCGAGACGAAAAATGTACTTCTTGAGGTGAAAAACCGAGGAGCACTAGGCCTATAAGCGAAAGCTGTGCAGCAGGCAAAAGTCGATATGGAACACGAAGTGGTTGATGCTTTCTTCGATAGAATTTAAGATAACGCCGGTGGTTTCGAAAATGACCATAAAATCCCGGTTGTCACCTCCAACAATACCGAGAAGGAGAAGCGTTACAAAATTCAAATGGCTAAAACAAATATTCGAAACCAAAAGCAAGTCATACTGCGAATTAAAAATAAAACAATTAACAGATGCATGGTCTTCGTTCAACAATAACCACGAGGGGATCATCGCAAATGAAACTGAAGTTGAATTTGCCAATGAATATTTTCGAAACAATTTATTCGAAGGAATTCAATCAGAATACGCGAAAAACTGGATAAGGATTTACACGGACCTTGTACCAAAGATGATATCAGGAGAAATATAAACATAAAGTTACCTACTCTTGGAATTCCCTTATTTTACGGGGATTACAAGCAATGGACAAATGTCTATAGAAACCGGTACACTGCAACGAGGTTTTAGCTCAAAAGAGGAAATGTATTATATACTCTCCTTGATTCGAGGACAAGCCGCCAAGCTGATCAATCATCTTACAATCTCTGAAGACAACTATACAACAAAGACAACAACCGGTCACACACGGATTTATAAGAGTACCATTGAAAATCAACATTAAAAAGTTTCCTTAATTTCTTAGAATCAAGATTTTAATATTTAGCTATAATTGATTGGACCAGCTTTATTTAAATAGGGCTAACCGCGAAACGTGCTCAACAATAACAAGCCAATTGGAACATGTTTTAACAAGCATCGATCTGAGGAATGAGTAAAAATGATATTCAACTGCATTCAATTGCAAATGATACCATCATACAAATAAAATAGATTATTTGGCAACATCATTGCATTGTGATCAGTATCACATGCTATCTAAATAGGAGTTCGATGCTCATTGAAAGCTGGCTTGGTTGCACTTGAAAGTCACAAAAACAACAAAAGCTGAGTTGATCTATTATTTTTTCCAGCAGGAAATCTATCGATTAATTGAACTCCTTCTTACCACACAAATAAACTTCAGAAAGTGCCAAATGAATGGGATTTTAGCGATATTCATAAGACAATAGCTGAATTAGAAGGCTCCAGCCATATTTTTAGTAAAAAATTATTTATCTTGCACTTTTTACTAACTCAACCATATTAGCATAATATTGGCTAGTTCTTTAGATGGGTTTGGATACATCGTCTTAAAGTATTGCGCTGCGCTTGTACATTCCGCAGGTGTATAATGTATACCAGCAATTTAGATATCTAAGATATACAGTTGTTATCTTATAAGCACGTTGTTCTTAATCTTGTTACTCCTCGTATCGTATAAACTAATAAGCTAAATAAATAAGCAGTTTCTGTTCAAAACTATACATTTCAATGCCACCAAGCAGACACATCGTAAATATTAAAATATTTTCTTTCGCTTCGAATAATTTATATCAGCAAAGTATATATTTCTGTGGTAAACCGCAGATGTTGAATGCGAAATAACACATTACAGAAGCACGAATGTTATTTTATTATGTTCGATATAATCTTATATCTCGTACAAAAATACCCACACCAGAACCACACCAATAACGATAACTGTTTTAAACAGATTATTATTAAACATAATACATAAATTATAATATGTGTCATAACTCACAAAATATAGATAATAGAAATATTCAATTTCTTAGAAAATTCGCATGTTCCACGATAAAAACCAACGTAGGTATGCAAAAAAAAATAATGATGACACAGAGAGGATAACAGCAATTAATATTCATGTCGTTCCACAATCAATCAATAGGCCAATAATAATACAGGAAAGGAATAAATTACCATTCATTAGAATGAGTGACTTTGGTCACCCATAATCATTAATAATATAATTTCTTGAGTTAATAAATTATTAATTAATATGTACGTGTCTATATATATATATGTATATATATATATATAATTAATTTTAATAAAACAAAAACTTATAATTACAATAATTATTGTTTATATTCGGTTATAGTTCGTCTGCAGACTGCAGTACTACTAGTGTTAAATGTGTACATTATACCTACAAGCACAAGGGAATGTTTACAATTTAGTTTTTTCTAGTTCTGAGGCATGCGAATATTCATTAGCTAAACACTTTACTACTCTTATATCAAATATTATAGTTGTACTTTTGTTAAGATTACCCAAAAAAAAAAACAATCAGTGGAAACGGGAAGTGCTCAATCTACTAACAAAATCTATATATTTTACAACTACATATATAAAATTGTAAAATCAAATTATTTAATTAGTAATTAGCAACTAGCTGCCTCAGTTAGTGAATTTTATGCAAGATGTGAACTGATTACATTCATGAATTTATTGATACAAAGTTTAATTCATCAGGTCTATAATATTTATTTCAGAAGAGAAGTATTTGTGCATAATCATGATGTGATATGCTAATCTGATTTAAAGCAAATCAATCGCATTGACATGGCTAATCAACAAAAACGCAAATAAATTGGTTGAGGTTGCGCAGCGAAAAAGATAAAAAGCAAGTTTGCATCAGATAAGCTTTCTCTAATCCTAATGTATTGATGAATTTACTAAAGCATTAACTAAATTAGTTTTATATTCCAAGTTATTAAAAAAGTATTACCATATCCAAATTGCAGAGAGTTTATGAAATTATCGATTTCAGAGTCACATTCGTTGAAAGCAACTTTAACACACTCATGATAGTTGTAATGTAAAACCGGTGCCCATATTTCTGTTCTTCCTGTTAAAGAGTACCACTTGAGGTTATGGATTTGTTTTTTACATCAATCTGAGCGAGCAGCGCGCTATCAAAATATTACTCTGCGTCTTTTTTATTCAACCAAAAGGTGAGTTCGCGAGGCCGGATATTATACCCTAGCTATTTTGCTCAAAAATGGTCTAATTCTTGTTGTTGTTTTATTTGTCAAACTTTATTTTTAATATTGATTTGCGCTTGGCTGTGATTACACCAAATAATTTTAGTAATTTTGTGATTTCTAATCAGTTTTAGTCAAAAAACCGCCAACAAATTTACATTCTATAATATGTGTCGAGAAAATAATCAATATAAAGTTTTGTATGCATATCAAGATAGGAATAATATTTATACAAGGAAATCAAACACGTATCGAGCGCCTACTGATGAGGAAAATGAGGCGGGAAATATATTACAATACAAATTGAAGAGATTCTTTATAATAATATTGTGCTGTTTCGTAATGCGAATGAATTTTTGAAAATACATAATTTGAAATGAGATGAATAATTCGTTTTATTTTACGTGATTCCACGAATTTCACTGTATGTCAAATGCCAATGAGATCCCATATACATACAATATAGTTTGCATATGAGTAACACAAATTTTTCCTTTATATTATATATTTATATATCAGTATAATACAGTGATCAAAATTAAATTTTCTTTCTCAAAAATTTTTTTCTATATTTTGGGAAATAAACGTAATGTTAATAAATTTCTTTCTATTGGAAAGAAAATCTAAAACATTAAATATAATTCCCCAGACAGAAACCTTTGAGTATATTGTTTCAATTTCTTTCTGAATAGAATGTTTTTAAGTCTCTCTCTTAGTAGTTATGCATTCTAAATATATTTTTGTTTCATTCCTGTCCAATGTAAAACAAACTATGAAATTCCTTCGATTTTATTGGTTGACAAGTAAATAAATAAAGTGCAATTGTCTTTTATGATAAATGTATATGGAACATTCGCGATTATTACTTACGATTGATTGATCGGACGTACTTCAAAAGTTTGCATATTTTCAATAATATTAAAAATAATAATATTTTCAATAATTTTAACATGGGTCGAAAACAAACAGATATTATTCGTAAGTACTTCAAATTAAATCCACACACCAAGGATCAGCTGTGTTTAGTAAATAACTGCGGGACCATAATATCTCGAAATCAAGTCTCCAATTTGCGTCGTCACTTAAAAATCAAACACAAAGAAGGTTTTACAGAGTATCAACTAAAAATATTAGAAAGCACCCAACGCACGAAAAAAGCAAAACAAATCATTAAAATTAATATAGATATAAGTGAATTAAAACAGGCTTGTGTAGGTATGGTAGCCAATGGCTGTCCATATAGCCTATTTAATTCGCGAGATTTTCGACAAATTATTGGACCCATTTCAACTGCCCTTGGAATTACAATTAACACTGATTCGATAAGAGATGAAATATCTTTGGCTGCGTTAAACATAAAAGAAAACATAAAAAGTGAGCTAAAAAATACAATGTTTTCGATCAAAATAGACGAAGCAACAAGATTAAACCGGTCGTTATTGGGTATTAACGTGCAATATATAAAAGAAAACACCATAATTGTTAAAACAATAGCTATGTTTGAATTAACTGAACGGCATTCCTCCGAATACATAAAAAAATGTATTATGGAGACTTTAACATCATACGAATTTAAAATTGAGCAAATTTATTCGATAACATGTGACAACGGCAGAAATATGGTTAAAGCGTCACACCTTCTAAATGAAGAATTGAATATATTGCCGAATCTGGACACTGAAGAAACGTATGAGGGTTGCAGACACATACAAAATTTAAACGAAGCTGTTGATACAATAATAGACCAAAATAAACATAAATCGGAATTTTTAGCTAATACTATTAAATGTGCAGCACATACTATCCAGCTAGCAGTGAATGATTTTTTAAAGGACCAAGCCACCGTAAAGAGTAATATTACAGCATTACGAAATTTATCAATATATTTGAGAACTCCCACTCATCGTAACATATTAATTAAAAATCAACTTCGGCAACCTATAATAAACATTCCAACCCGATGGAACTCAACCTACGGTATGATAGAAAGGCTTTTGGAATTCAAAGAGTATTGCACGACGTACAAACATATTTACAAAGATCTGAATATTGAGGATCATTTGTGGAATTTTGCGGTGGAGTTTATTGAAGTTTTTGGTCCAGTTAAAAAAGTAATCCTTAAATTACAGCATGAACAATTATGCATGGGAGATTTTTATAAATGCTGGCTAGAACTAAAAATAAGCATTGAAAATGCTACCAATCCAATGGCACCGGTACTTTTACAGAAAATTAAGGCACGTGAAATAAATTTGCTGCAAAATAATGTCGTATCAGCAGCCATATATTTAGATCCGCGGTTTAATTGTATGATGTCAAAACCTAATAGGGAAAGAACTGTGCAACATTTAAAAAAGCTTTACGAACATCATATCAGCTTGCTCGAAGAACCATCAGAACAAGGCGTAAATATTTCATCATCGTCTACTACTTCATCACCTACGTTGCCTTCAGTGTCGCACAATATCCACAGCCTAATGAATGCTTACATTGCTGAGCATAACCAAACACTTATTAGCGCCAATACCAATGCCCGAGACCAGGATGCAATTAACGAAATATTAAACTATAGACCTCAACCTTTAGATGTCGGTGTCAACATCTTGAATTATTGGGCAGTGAAAAAAACGGAATTTCCCTGTTTAAGTACGTTAGCAAAAATAATTCAAGCCGCTCCAGCAACCCAATGTAGTGTCGAGCGGGCTTTCTCAGCTTTAAAACTATTGATGTCAGACCAACGAAATAATTTATCGGCTGATTCGATTAACGACATTTTGTTAGTCAAATGTAATTCTAATTTTGAATATCAAGATGAATTCTAATTAAATGTATAGTAAAGTATGGAAAAATAACACTTACTATAGTATTTTATAATTGTATATATATATATATATATATATATATATATATATATATATATATATATATATATATATATATATATATATATATATATATATATATATATATATATATATATATATATATATATATATATATATATATATATATATATATATATATATATATATATATATATATATATATATATATATATATATATATATATATATATATATATATATATATATATATATATATATATATATATATATATATATATATATATATATATATATATATATATATATATATATATATATATATATATATATATATATATATATATATATATATATATATATATATATATATATATATATATATATATATATATATATATATATATATATATATATATATAATAAAAACAAAATGACAAAAAGCAAACAACTTATTGGGCAAAATTATTGCTTATTATTTTTGTTTTTTCACTT
Source organism: Tipula unca (assembly GCA_951394425.1). Classification (NCBI taxonomy): domain Eukaryota; kingdom Metazoa; phylum Arthropoda; class Insecta; order Diptera; family Tipulidae; genus Tipula; species Tipula unca. The sequence continues at coordinate 86,350,103 of OX596382.1, forward strand.
TTTTTATTTATATAGTTGGTACGCCAGTCGGATATTTTGCTCAAAGATAAAAATATTTCATCTTCCATAAGGGGAAATAGACCATTTTTTGCCATTTTGAATGATTTCATTGGTTTAGAGGTCGGATGTAAATAGTCAGGGTATATATGCGGCCTCGCGAACTCACCTTAAGTATTATTATTCTGCACTCTATGTTTTTTTATTGCAGTACGTAGGTGTACAACAGAGCTAAAATACAAATAATCCCAAATTCACAATGATAAATCTATTTTGTCGGCGACATTTTTATTTATTAAGATTTAGTTTTTAAAGTTATTGTTTTTCTGTTTAGAAGTAGCCTTTTCATGAAAATGGAAGAAAGTATTGCACGATTTTCTGTGTGAACTGTGTATAGTTACTGGTTTTGTGAAAGTATTGAAATTATTAGTAAGAAATATTTATTTTTGTTAAAGGATTTTAATTAAAGGCATTAAATCTAGCAAAGAACAACAAGAATATTCAGTTGCATTTTCAGCAGATGAGATAAGTTTGATCAGTAAACATTTTATTAAATTTTTCAAAATTTAGATATGTTTTACAAGCATAATATTCTAACTCTAGATTTTAAATGTGGATAGCCGGCAGACAAATGCCAAGAAATGTAAAACTGTTGAAAAGTGAAAAAAATATGTGATTAAATTCAACCAAATTTTTCAGATTAGCTCATGTTGAAGAAAGATAGCAAGATTAAATTTATTATCCTGCAAACGAGACTTAATGTCTCCACTATTGTATAGCAGATTGTAGTAACAATTTATGTCAACAGATTTGAAGTTAGTTATTGTTCATGATTTGAGAACGAAGATAAATATACTTTGCAGCAGTTTATGCAATTTTCCTTTGTAGCAATAAAAAATTAAATAAATATTAATAAAAACATAAAACTATCAAAACCATATTTTTAATTCAAAACAACATAAAAAATGTCAAAAATTGCCACAATATTGAATGCTTTTTAACGTGCGTAACTTTTAATTTAAAGGAAAACAAAAAACCTCAAAAGAGTTACAATATTAAACAGTTTTGTACGTGCGTTTTTCATCTTTTTTACCAGGAAGATGAAAGTCGTCCTTGTACTACAAAAAGATAATCTTTTTTGGGTATGTTGCTCTGGTTGCATCTATTGATTTTCAACAAGATGAAGTTTTGTCTTCTTTTCTCATACATGATTTTTCAAATTTGATTCTCATTTTTTTACAAAATCATCTTGCTGGAGAATGCTGGCATTGAATGTACATCAGCCATTAAACTACAAATAGCTGTGTGTAACCGGAAAAGCCTTTGGAATTCAGCATCACTTACAATAATTGTTATAAATTTATAAATTAAGTTATGTTCATTCACTATTGCATTCTGTTTTAAATTTTATACTAAACATCTAAAATAAAATTGGTTGTTTTATTCACAATTCAGGGATCGAAGCTTGTTTGACAGGGCTACTGCTACAACGTTACAATTGGTGACAGCGGTGGGTGGGATTGTGAATAAATGTATGATTCTAAATCAAAAATTTCGTCGGACGAAACAGAAGAGGATAGAAAAGACAAAGGCGCAGTGGTTGGGACTATCCCAGTACAATCGGGAAATTTCGATATGGCGCTGGTAATGGCTGCTATTAAGCAGGCAGATGATGGAACAATTCGTTTTAGAGTTAAATCAAGGCATCAAGAAAGTTAAACAGTCAGTAGACTAAATCAATAACAAAATGGACAAGGGATTTCAGCAGATGCGTACTGTTCTAAGGTGGTTCAACATTAACCTGCTCTACTTTGCTCAATTTGCGAAAACATGTGTATCGTACAAATCGTTTTATGGCCACATCAACTTAGGTATTGACTTAATTTTATTTTTATAGCAAAGTTAAATATATTTGCAAGCGAGTAATACACGTTTTTTTTTAAATTCACTATAGTTTTCTCGTAATTACGTCTCAAAGTTGATGAATTTTTCGTTCTAATAAGCGAGAAAATTGAAAATTTAATTAAGAACTATTTTATATCGATAAGTTAGCAAATCAATTTATTGAAAAAATGTGTCTTCGATGTAAAAGTGGTTTAGGATTCAACTAAATATCATGTATTTTTTAGTTCATAACTTTTTAAATAGATGTCATAAGTGGCAAAAAAACGATTTTCTCATGGAATATTTTGTAATTTTTGCGAGCGGAGATTTACACTATTTGAAATTTAATTTAAGACGCTTTTCTTGGCATTTAAATATCGACATCAATTTTGATTTTTGTCCTAGGTAAAGTAGAGCCTTAAACAGAAATAACAGATAGGTATTCCCGAATAGGAGCATAAAGTTTTCAAGGGAAACGAAAAAGTGCAGAATTTGGCGCAGAATGCGTTGTCGACGATAACAGAAAAGACGATAACGGAAAAGTATAAAATTTAGAGGAAAATGTCTAGAGTTCTAGAGCTTCTAAATGAAGAGTTGTAGCAAAATGTTCGCGATGATAATCGAGAATTGCAAACTGAGTTTCAGGAGTTGGACAGGAAAGTTCTAAACTTCGAGAAAGACCTTCGATACCTCAGAAGCAATGGAAGCTCAACCAATACACATGAGGAAATGTCAGCCAATAGTTTTACATGGAATAATATTATCTTCTATTTTAGGTTCAAATTTTTATTTTTATTTTGAAGAATTTGATATATATCTGTTCTAAAATCGCTTCATTATTCTCGTTAGTTGCTCCAGTTGTCTTCCCAAAATCGCCATCAGGACTAAAAGTGACATAATTTTGACAGCTATGTACATCGTTCATTCCTATTTTTTGATAAAACCTTAGTAATTGACCCCAAACAATTAATGGTATAAGATTGTAAATTTCAATTTAAATAATATTCTTTTCGAATTGTATTAGTATTCGCATCAAATGACGACCTGAGGGTCAATTCTCGTTATGCGAAAAAATTAAATGAAATCAGATCTCTGTAATTTATACATACAGTGGTGGTCAAAATTATTTGTGCCACGCAAAAAATGTACAATGTATTCTGCAAAAGTTAAAATTTGGGCTAAACACTGAAATTAAACAATTAATTTTTTTTTGGATATTTATTGTTAATTATTGATATTTCATTTAGTAAAAAAAAATTAAAAATCATATAAATTAAATCAAAAAACAAATGGACAAAATTATTTGTGTCTCATATTTTTGGGACAAAATTATTTGTACCTCATCACAAAGTTGTTGACTAAAAGTAACAAAATTAACCGTAATTTATCAATTTTCTCCGTTAACTCAGTAGGATGTATTGCCACCATTGTTGTTAACCACTTCTTGAAGGCAATGCGGCATGGATTAGACCAGGTTTTCTAGAATTTGTTTAGGAATTTCATCCTATATGCGTTTTATTTTGCCAAACGTTTCATTGGGCGTTCTTCCAATAGTTGTTTAATGTAATGCCATATAGATTCTCTATGGGATTAAGATATGGGATTTGTGGTGGCCAGTCTATAGTTTCTTGGTCCTAATCTTTAAGAAATTTAGTTATCATTTGGCTTTTATGGATTGGACCATTATCTTGCTGTCTGCAATAGGAACAGACTTCGTTCCTATCAATTTACACCCGGAAACCATTGAGTATTCATTAAGGACCTCCAAATATGTGCTTGAGGTAACTTTTCCCGGCAGTATTATGAGATCTCCTAAGCAATTGTAGCTAAAACACTCCCAAACCATTACTTTGCCTCCTTCGCTGTGCCGATTTTGCATTGTAATGTTCCGAAATTTTCTTTGTTGAGGTGTCGAATAAAAATATCTCTTACCGTAGCTTCCATCTAAACAGAAGCACGATTCGTCGGTCCATAATACCTTACGCTAAAACTCGACAGGTTTCGCTAAATAGATACGAGCAAAGTTTAGCCGATTTTTTTTATTCTTCTGGCTTATAAATGTCTTGTTTTGTACAACATAAGCTTTACATTTGCTTCACGAAGCCATCTTTTAACAGTTTTTATGCTAATTTTGTTTTTTCTTACACTATTTATGTCATTTTGAACAGATTTTACTGTATTCAGATGGTTCCTCTTTACAAGCGTAGTCATTCTTCTGTCTTCCTTAGGCATTGTCGTTCGTTTACGCCCTCTTCCGTTGACATTTCTTAGGCACTTTTGGGTTTTTGCTTTTCGAATTTGGTACATCCCCGTATTTTTGGGCTAATTTTTTAAGCGATACACCAGCCTCATAGCCCGCAACGATCGAGGCTCCAACTTCTAATGATAATTTCTCAATTTTTCCCATTCTTTAAAACAGTACAGTTCTTGTGGAGACGAAAATTAGGACTAAACGAACACCTGCAACATTTTGTAACCAAAAAAAAAAAAAACAATGTTCTCCCCGTTACTAAAAATTTTTAATTTTTTAGTGGTAGCTGGTAGGTATAACTAATTTTGTCCCAAAATTATTAGACACAAATAATTTTGTCCATTTGTTTTTTGATTTTATTTATATGAACTGTTATGATTAAAAATTAAACATTTTACTAAATGAAACATCAATAATTAACAATAAATATACAATACAAATAATTTTGTGGCACAAATAATTTTGACCACCCTGTACCTATATTTATTATAGTAACCCGTTTTAAGTTTTTTAGGCCACAAAATAAAATTATTTCGATTTTTTTGAAACTTGAATTAAAATGACAAAAATGTTCATCATTGATCAGTAAATATATCTGAAGAGTTAGTATTTGATTTGTCTTGTCACAATACTTTATTGGTAATTTTCTTATATTCTAGGGACTATCGCTAACCGAATTAAACAAATTTTTATATTTTTAATAAACTGATAATTGTAGTCATTACTATATTAAATAATAAATTTGTTTATTAAATGAACTTATTGTAAAAAGTTATATTGTTACTATAAAACCATAAATGTTTTTATTGAAACAAAAATGCATTTCTAACTACAGTTGTCAATTCAATAATAATCTTCCATGTAATCGGATGTCTTCATAATGGTTTTTTTAATTTTTATCAGTAGTTTATTCTTGAATTCATAGAAATTTCTTAATTTATGCAATAATCATCGTTTTGTTAAAACTAGTTATCTTTATTTAAAAAATACCAAAGTACCTCCGGCTTGATAATAAAACTAACTATCTACCAATATCAGCTTTATGTTTAAATTCTGAATCACCAAAACAGGATATTTGACATACTTCCAAATTACAGCATAATAAGACTATTTTTATGTAATATGTTTATATATAAGGTAATTTCTGACATCTTCTTAAATTGAGAATAAGAATAAAATCAATAAACATTTCTAAATTATTTGGATTACAGTCAGTTTTGTTTTAAATAAATAATATCATAAGATTCCAATTTTAAGCCCGCGTAAGTTTAAACATTTTACAAATTTTCTAATTTTAATAATTAATTCAAATTCAGAACTGTAAAAATCGATATCAAAAGTGTGATAATAGTTTGGTAAAGTATTCGTAAATCACATTGAAATTTAATAGTTTAAAAGATTCAATATTTACATAATTAGAATTTGACGAAAATTTTCGTAAGTTTATATTCGAAATTTTTAAAGTTTTAATTTAAATTAAATTCAATTCAAAGTCTTTTGAATTTAATAATTTAAAATTAAAGGATATTATAGGCTGGAAATTTTTGTAAATTTAAGAATTAAACAATATGGTACAGATTTTTTAGAATATTTGCAGCAGTTCTATATTAAAGTTTAATTAGAATCTAAAGAGTACAATATGTAATTTTACTTCTAAGCTAACAATTAAATTGGAACTGAAAATCTAAATTGTAAGTACACTTTCATATAGTAAAATATTTAATAAAATTTTGTCTGTCAAAGAGTCAAATTTAAAAATGGATTCTATGTCAAAATGAATATTGCCCAAATCATTCAAACTTGACCTTTCCCAAATATATTTTTAATTTAATTTTCAATTCACGAACATAATAGTTATATCGATTCTTACAGTTATTGTGACAATCGCAATGCAATAAAATTAACAACACGAATATAATGATGGTAATGTTCATATGACATTTAAACCTACACGATTACGATCACCCACCAAAGCAATACAAATATAGATGTTATATTTCATTCACCGCATGCGGCAAATATTACTACATATACATATTACGTTTTCTTCTTGTATGTGAAATCTTTAAAAAAAAAAAAAATTCTCACAATTTGTTTCTACATCCATGAGAAATGAAACCACAAAATTTGTACCAAAATATTATAACCTATACTCATGTACACGAATGAAACTATCGATCGATATAATATATGAGCGCAGATACATATATGTGTAGTAAAATACTTACTATAATTTCTAGGCACACATGCAAAGCATTAATTTAAAAACTATTATTGTATTTTGCAATTTTTAATAAATTTTTTAGCTTTTAACACAAAACAGAAAGAAATTAACAACTTTCAAAAACTATATTATACCAAACACTTTGCACCACTCGCGTATGCATACATATACATAAATGTAAACTGACTTATAGTAGATTGATATGTAATTCTTAATTTATGTATTACATAAAACAAAACGAAGTTAGTTTTATTTTATTTTGATAAAAAAAAACACAAAACCACTTTTTATCTGCACAAGTAAAATAAACTTTTATAATGATATACCTTTTAAGATAAAAATTTGCTTTGACGCAAAGATTAGAGAATTGTTGTAGTATAAGCAATATCAACTTATATATTCCTTGTTTATATTTTATCTCAAAACAAGGTCGCACAATAAAAATAAAATGTCACAAATCAAATACGAAATTAAATAAGAAAACATAAAGTTTATTTTAAAGAGACAAACACTTTATTATTATTTTTTTTCGAAATAATTTTAATTTAATCATCGCGCGCCAAGATTTTAAATCACGACATTCAACTGAAGACTGAAGACTGAATAGAAAACGAAAAGAAATTTGGTTGCTGCTTGAAACGATAAAATATAATACATTTTTAACTCTTTCATATTTTGTTTTGTTTGTTTTCTTTTTATTGTACTCAATCATCAAATAACAACAATACGATAAATTTTTTTTTAGTTTTTATTATTTTTACGTTTATTCAATTTACATATTGGCTCTTTGCGCTGGCGACTCTCTGATATTTAAATTTATGTGCAAGTTTCTTAATATACGATAAATACAGGTGGAACACGATTTGCACGGGATCAAATTTTTATTATTTTTCTAATTGAAACGGTTGGAACTCGCAGAAATTTAAATTATTTTATAGTAGTAATTAGTAGTTTAACCTGTCAAAAGCTGATAGTTTGCACAAAACATAAAAAGCCATCTTATTCTAGACAGTTCTCATATAAAGAGAATCTAGAGTTAGAGTCAGTTTTGGCCAATGAATCAGAGGTAATTTTAGTTGTAGGTTCACAGAGCACCCATACAATCTAATGGAAGCTTTTTCAACTATTTTTACGAATATTATACAAAACCAGGACTTTCCGATAAAATTTCGTGTCCTTTAAATTCTTCAAAATTGTAAATAATTTAACAGCGGCTTTGTTCGCTCTTACGTAAAAATAGGCTTTATTATTCATTATTTTTTAACCAAAGTCCTCACATCGCAAAGAGCAGAAATCTGATAGTTTCAAAATGTTTGGCTCCTAGTTTAGGGTTCACATACCAGTTTTTGGAATACTTTCGATTTATCTTTGGATCCACCTTTCGAGACCGTTTAAAATCAAATTTACAATTTCGTAGTAATCCAAAATGATTTATTAAAATAATAAAGTAATTGAGCAGGCGTTCAAGGGACTCGTTTATACACAAATATTTTAGCGTTTGCTAACTAACTTTTACAAATTATATAGGGAGTTAATATTTGTATATGTACCAAATGCATTTCACTGGTTATTTTCGACATCCATTTAAATTTCAAAATGATACCACCACGGAGCCGACGTGATTTTGTATTTTAGTGTACATTTTGATCTATTAAAATTTTTAAGTAATCCAACCCCGGGATCACGGACCTATCACATTTTCTTATTTCCGATAATAAAACTTTTTACTAACATGCTATCTGATTATAAAACTTAACAATCAAAATATTTAAGTACGTCATTGCTAAAACTATGCACTTGGAACCACAAAATGATTGGGGGACATATTTAAATTAGTACCCCCAACGATCAATCAAAACACGTGCCCGAGCCAGCGTACTCGCTGAGATCTTACTTCATGTACAATATCGGGGATCTTCATCAGATCTCCGATCTCGATATTATACAGAGCTCGGTAGGTACTATCTATTTCGCGTTTTGGGCCGTAAATCACACGCATGACTCTTCTTTCAAATGTTAGGAGCCATCTCTCGTACTCATCCGTCAGCGTTGCTCAACTGCAAGACGACACTCGTCATCAAACCAATCATTCTTGGGTCTGACTTTTACTATACCTAAAGTCTGTTGAGCAGCACTGACAACCGAAGTTTTCAGTACCTCCCAAACAGAGTTCACGCAGTTAGACTGGTAATTAGCTTCACTAATGTTGTCGCTGACAAGATCCTGCCTACGTATTTGGTTGCTGACCGATAAGTTCTCACATCCTGCACAACTTGAGCCCGTCCTTTAGAAACTAACAAATGGGAGTACGGACCTATGTTTTCACACAAGTCGGTGTGATTTCTGCCAGCTCTAGCATTAAAGTCCCATTCTAACATCGTGTTCGGGTATAGATCTCATCAGATCGTCCAAGTCATTGTAAAATGAGTCTTTATCTTGGGGCTGGCTGACTTCTGTGGGCGCATGTACACAAATTATCGACAGGTTAGCTAACTTCATGCGCAAGCGAAGCTTACACAATCGGTTATTGACTGCTTGGAAATCCAAAACAGCGTTCTTTACCTGCGGCCCAAAAAGAAATCCAGCTCCAAGATTTCCGAGGTCATCTCCACTGTAGAACAATGTATAGCCCTGGGACACATGGTCTCCACTTGTAGGCCAGCGAGTTTCTTGAAGAGCAACGAGTTCCAGCCGATACTCCTTCATGCACGTGATTAGGCCCTCTAACGCTCCTGGTTTTCTAAGTGACTGCACCGATCCTAAATCTCGTGTCCGGGTACTTGAGCGGGGGTCCGGTGTTGTTTTGGCGGTATCCATTTTTCTTTTTGTTGACTTTATAAACACTTAATTGTTTTAAGGATGCGGGTCGTCAGCCAAGCGATCCAACCGTTTAGTCGCCTCCTACGACAAGCAAAGGATACTGTGGTGGTATTCTTGGGAAACATGTTCGTGCAATTTTGATTTACGAGACATGTGAGTGCCCCCCCACCACAGGGGCCAACAACGGACCCCCAACGATAATCATGTACATATGTACATATAATAAGATCAGAAACCGTATTACAGCATAAATATAAAAAAATATTTTTCAAAAATAAATAAAAATAAGTTATTTAAAAAATCCATAGTCCTTTGCCTTTTTTTTGACGGAGAAAATGTGTATGAAAAAATAATGCCATCGAAAACTTATGATGCAAAAGGTGGTCTGGTGCGAAGTTGTCTTGGAGGAATCAAGTTGGTACTTGCAGCTTCCACAAATGTGCATTGCGGATCTCTGCACAGGTGGACCTCCTTTCTCCGCTACTCGTGGGACCTATTATGAATAACAAAGATAATAATCAAAACGAGACCGGTATTCTTAAAAAACCGGTACCTAGTGCTGTGGAGATATCGGCCTTTAGGCCCGGTCACCAAAGCGCAAAAAGGGGTATAATCATAAATAAGGCCGGTCCCTCGAAACCAAAGGGCAAAGGCACGAATGCTGGTCCTCCGCTCAGGAGACACTATCCTTGGACTCGGAGATGTCGAGATCAATGGGAATACACTGTGCGCTCCAAATGGACAAATAGCCGTCAGAGGAGGTCTGACCCAACGGTGTTGGAGGTAAGCACTATCTAATGCTTAAGATCCTTCAAATCAACCTCCACCACTGTAAAGCCGCCACGGCGGACCTTCTGCTCAAAATGGAATCTGAGTAAATTGATGTGGTTCCAGGAGCCTTGGGTCAGTGGAGACCGGGTGCTGGGCCTCAGAACTTCCAAATATAAAATACTAAATGCGAAAAATGAAGGTAAGATGCATACGTTTCTGCATTCTCGCTAGAAATAATCTGAACATTTTTATACTACTAAATTACAGCACCGCTGATGTAGTGGTGGCTAGCATCGAGATGGATACGCAAAACCTCTGGCTTATATCGGCCTACCTACCATATGAGGAGGAAAATATACCACCAGGTAAGTTGGGTGGGTAGTGCAATAACAGAGGCTCAAAGACGAAAAGTCGGAGTCATCATGAGCAGTGATGCTAATGCGCATCACTCAATCTGGGGAAGTACAAATATCAACAGGCGAGGTGAGTTACTTCTTGATTTTATTTTAAGTTAACCTAAATATATGTAATATCGGGCGCAAGCAAAGCCTACTCAAGCTATGGAGATTCTCTTTCATCTTACTCCCTTGGATATTGCGGCCGAGCAGCTTGCATCTTGCACAGCCACCTAACTACTCCCAGGCCGAATATAGAAGAAGTAGCGACAAACACAGATCCCGAATTTTACACAATATTGAGAAGGGAGCAATCTCAGCACAGATAGATGCTTCCACACGTACTTTTGTATCACAAACTACACAAACTACTACTAAACGTTTATCCCGATTAAATAGATCACTAAAATACTTTAAAATTAGGAAAATCATAAGTAACACTATTGCTGAGTCTGTCACAACAACCATTGCTAATGATGATAGGCCATACGCCAATGTCTTAATAAATGACGTACCATATAGAGGACTTCTTGATAGCGGGGCCAGTATTTCGGTGTTGGGGTTTGGTTGTGAAGAATTCGTTGAACAAAACAAATTTACGGTGCATCGACTTAGATTTTCAATAAAAACTGCTAGTGGCGAACGGCAAAAGGTTATTGGACATATCCTAGTTAAGATATCATATTGTGGTAAAACTAGACTTATTCGGTTACATCTTGCCCCTAGCCTAAGCCAACCTTTATATTTAGGAATTGATTTCTGGGAATCATTTGGTTTGGTGCCAGCAATCGTTGATGAACTGGAATCTGTCGATACAACTCAATTACAAAAGGACTCTAATACACATACATTAACAGTGCAACAACAAATTCTTTTAAACGCTGTAATACAACAATTACCGTCTTGTGAAAAATTAGGACTTGGGCGAACCCATCTCTTATCACACAAGATTGATGTGGGAATGGCCACCCCCGTGAAACAACGGTATTATCCAGTTTCACCGAAAATTCAAAATGATATTTATAATGAACTTGACAGGATGTTATCTCTTGGCGTTATAGAAGAAAGCCAAAGCTCCTGGTCGTCACCGATTACCTTGGTAAGAAGGTCGAGTGGTAAGGTTCGCATATGTCTGGACGCTCGAAAAGTGAACTCTGTTACGGTGCGGGATGCTTATCCTTTGCCGCTGATCGATGGGTTATTAAGTCGATTAGATCAAACCAGATTTATCAGTTCTATCGACTTAAAAGATGCTTTCTGGCAAATTCCACTCGATCAGGGGTCAAGAGATAAGACAGCCTTCACTGTACCAGGACGTCCACTCTATCATTTTGTTGTCATGCCGTTTGGGTTGTGCAACGCACCCCAAACGATGTGCAGATTAATGCATAAGGTTATCCCTCATCAGCTGCATGATCGAGTGTTTGTGTACCTTGATGACCTCCTCGTTGTTTCGGCAACTTTTGAGGAGCACATCATCTTATTAACTGAAGTGGCAAGACTGTTATCTAATGCAAACTTGACCATTAATGTGGAAAAAAGCAAATTTATGCTTAAAGAAACCAGATATCTCGGTTATGTTGTTGGTGAGGGATGTCTTAGAGTAGACCCGTTGAAGGTGCGAGCCATGTCCGATTATCCCACTCCCAAAACAACCAAGCAAGTACGTCGTTTCCTTGGTATGACTGGATGGTACCGTAGGTTCATCCAAAATTATTCTACCTTATCAGCACCTATAAGTGATCTATTGAAAAAGGGGATAAAATTCAGTTGGAGCGAGGAGGCGCAAACAGCATTCGATAATCTTAAACAAGCCCTTATCACAGCACCTGTTCTTGTGAACCCCGACTTTACCGAAAGGTTCTATATTCAGTGCGATGCAAGTTCCACAGGAATAGGAAGCGTCCTTTTCCAAAAGCGCAATGACCAAGAACATCCTATTGCTTATCTATCTTACAAACTGAACAAATCACAGCGGAACTATAGTGTCACCGAGTTGGAGTGTTTAGCGGCGGTGATGAGCATACAAAAATTCCGACCATACCTCGAGGGATATCCATTCACTGTGATCACGGACCACTCGTCTTTGAGGTGGCTAATGGATCAAAAAGATCTTTCTGGTAGACTGGCACGGTGGTCGTTAAAATTTCAAGCATATAAATTCGACATTGAATATAGGAAGGGGTCCCAAAATGTCGTGCCTGATTCATTATCTCGGTTAAATATGGAAGAGATGGTTGCCGCTATAGAACAGCCGTTAGATATTAACTTAAATTCAGAGGCATTCCTAGATGCTGATTACCTAGATCGCATTAAAGCCCTGGAGGAGAATCCAAATATACAATCCAATTTTAAGGCCTTAGACGGTAAACTGTACATACAACTAAATGATCAACATAAGGATGATGGAACAGACATTCCAACTTGGAAATTAGTTGTACCTGTCGGACTGACAAAACAAATAATGGAGCAAGCACACAATCCACCTTCGGCCGCTCATCAGGGTATTGCCAAAACTCTCGAGTATTGCCAAAACTCTCGAGTTGATACGGCGTTACTTCTATTGGCCCTCTATGATTAACCAAATTCGAGAATATATCAACAAATGTGACATTTGTAAAGCTAGCAAAGCTGTAAACTATCCCATGCAACCCTCTATGGGTCAATTTGTGGAAGTTCTGGGTCCATTTCAACGGTTATTTATTGATTTTCTGGGTCCATATCCAAGGACAAGGAATGGATATACACATATACTCATTATATTGGATCAGTATACGAGGTTTCCCATTCTCGAACCACTTCGAACTGCATCGGCGGCAATTTGTGTCAGTTTTGTTTGCCCAGCTTCTAGCTAAATATGGAATAAATCACGAGTTTACCGCCAAATACTCACCTCAGGCAAATGCCTCGGAACGCGTTAATCGTAGTATTCTGGCCGCCATCCGCTGTTATTTAAAAGACGATCACCAAAATTGGGACCTAAATTTAGATGAAATCTCAAGCGCTCTTCGTAACTCAGTGCATTCATCGACTGGATTCTCACCGCAGTATCTTGTATTTGGGCAACACAAAATCAATCATGGTTCACATTATCAATTATTGAGACAACTTAATCAACTAAGCGATCCTAATGCTATGATCACCTCTCATGCTGATAGATTGTCTATTGCACAACAGTTCGTTATGAAAAATTTAAAAACCGCTTATAATCGTAGCTCACATAATTATAACCTACGTAGTCGAGAACGAATATTTATTCCTGGGCAGGAAGTATTCGTCCGAAATTTTGTGCAGAGCGACGCTACTAAGAAATTCTCAAGTAAACTTGCTGCTAAATTTATTAAAGGCGTCATTACAAAACGAACTGGCAATGTGACCTATCACGTCGTAGATCTGTCTGGGAAAAATTTAGGTATTTATCACGCCAAGGATATAAGATGAAAACTTTTAATAAATCCTTTCTTCTTGATGATGTATGTTATTAATGATTTTACTGTATTATTTTTTTGTATTTATTAATGGTTATTGGGGAATTTGCATGCAATTGATTAAAGGTCTTCTTATTATTATATTTTTTGTTTGTTCATTTGTATCAGGTCTGATACTGTATCGTAGTATCGTTGATTGCCCGGCTTATGAGATCTTCTCATGGGTGTGGGACTGCCCCACGAATGTTACGATTTGAAAATCGTATACATGAGGATTTTTGCGATCGCATGAAACATTTAGGTGAACGTGATATAAAGGTTGACATACCATGCAATTTGGGTTTATAATCTATAATTCATGTTGATCTTCCACCTTGCACATCATTTTTTGTATTTCTCCTCTCCCTTTATATGCAAATGTAAAAACAATTGTAATGATTATCGATGATTATGACTTTTTCTGGTTTTCCCGTTTTATCTCACTCCACCTTTAAGCCGCTTTCCAATATAATTTTTGCGGACTTATATTTTATTATTAAGAACAGCATTCTGTTTTTGGACGTGATCATAAAATCATTAAAATATTAAAATTATTGTGTACTATTTTTTGTGTTTCGGATTATAATTGCCGAATAAAAACAAATACAATTATTTGCAACATATACATTATAAAAAAAGGAAATTTAATCCCGAAATATATTTAAGCCGCGGAATAGCCACATTTCTTTCTGTGAATAGTGCCAACATACTTACGATAGAGCAACCGTACCGTCCAAAAAGTGGAAATCACCACTGGACTATTCCGCGCTTATAAAATTTTTGGAATATATATTTATACACTTATATATATATACCATACGATATTCACAGCCTGAACTATTGGCGTAAATAAGTTGGGTTCAAGGACACTGTACGTCCGTTACCAGCCTAGAAAAATTGGATACGCGAATTTACAAGGACATAACTGAATGCTAGCGGTATTATAATCGAGCATGTGTCGATAATCATCGATAATCAAGATAAGTGAAATTCCTAAGTTTTATTATATTATCTAAATTGATAGTTATATAAATATATCTAATAGTCCCTAGTGATAATACAAAGTCTCCATTACAGTTTAATGATTAAGTGCTATTGTACTTAAATAATAAAAAAATAAGAATGAAAATTAATTAATATAAATATATATATTAGAAGCGGTCTAAGTACCACTACCTTAATATTAAGATTATAGAAAAGAGCCGGTTCAGTTACTTAGTATCTAGATATAGTTAGTAATTAAGTGTTAAATAGATATTAAAATAAATATTTGCAAAGCTACCTAATATTGTGCAATAATAATTTTGGTTCGTTAATTTAAATGTTTCAATTTTTTTAATAATGCGGTCATGTGAAGTTTTCGTACATATGATTTTCCTTTCTTTTTGATTTATTTTATGCTAAATCTAAATTTTCGTTTGTTATAATGTGCGATACAGTGTTTGAGTGAATATAAGTGAGTGTGTAGTGACATAATTCCACGTGGGCGGGAAGCGTCAGTAACAAAAAATGAGTGCTTCATTGGGTGGTGTATGACGTCAGCGATCAAATCATCGAAGATCGTCCATTATTAAAATAATCGAGGTAAGTTAAATCCGCCATTTGTGCTATCCAACTTCAATTTTTGTTAGTTCTCAACGATAATCATGGAGAATCGTTTATGTAAGTTATCCCTTCTTGCAGCACTACAGGCTCATTGGAATTAGTGGCAAAACCCTCCCCCACCGCTGTAACCTAGCAGGCAAATGTGCTGCAGCCACTAATAACATCATTACATATTTCAAGGAGATTTGTGATTACGCCGGTCCTATAAGTTTTTATATTTTTTTGTTGCCATTTTTTATATCTGGCAGGAATGATGAGCATTGCTATAGGCCAGACGCGTAACAGTGGCCTCAAATCCATATCTATGTGGACCTGTAACAATGCAGGGCACTCGTCTTTCCTATGCAACAGGGGTATTCCAGAAGCTACCGACTACGCTATTCTTTTGCCATCTGTTGAGAAGAAATTCCAAAATTCCTGAGTTCCCCACCAGAGAGGACTGGGTGAAAGAAACGGTTATGGACAATGAGGCGCTAAGCTTCTTCACGGATGGCTCAAAAATGAATAGAGTGTCCCAGCCCACGAGTTGTGCCGCAGCTGTGGTGATGAGGAGGAGGAGGAAAATGTGCTCCATCTGCTCTGCACCTGTCCTAGTCTAGCGTACAGCAGATAACTATAGTGATCTGTGGTTGAGTATTAAAATTTTGATTTTTTTTTAAATTTTAAGTTAAGTTTGTGGTTTCAAAAACATTTTTTAGAGGGTACCATTTTTAAAAGGATGCTATAATATGCCAAAGCCAAGTCTATACCTGATGGCTTTTAGCTATATACCATCATGCTTATTAGAAGCATTAGTAAAATATGTACTGCTTTAATTGTCAAATTTCTTCTTTAATTATCTTAAAGCTGACTCAATAAAACCGGATATGTAATCTTGTATGCTGTATAAGATAGCAGAAAATGTTCAGCAGCAAAAATGCATTTTTCTACTCACCACCAGGAGCAGCACTATAGATAAAGAAAAATTTTTCTGCTGTGATTTTATTGCCTATACTGGCTCTTACGACCCGCTCTTAAACTGCTCCTGTAGGTGTGTTATGATCCCAGCTACCAGTACCTCGATTTTGTTGCCTTTTTGAGACTATGATACTATAAGACTGCCAAATATTTTGTATACGTACAATGTGTAGGCTATTAAATATTGTTGTTGTGTATTGTCATTTTTTGTATGTGTATTTGTTTTGAGAGTGCACAATAAGCATCAAAATTTATCGAATCGGTATAAATCGGTATAAAAAACAAAAATAATACAAACATTGTTGGTGCTTACACTCCGTTTTCTCCTGCTATTGCGACGGAGAATTGACGTTTATGTCAAAAGTATAGTACATAAATTATTATGTTTACTTATTATCCTATTATGATATTTTTGCATCCGAAAGCTTTTGAATGTTTGTCAAAATAAAATCTAAACAAATTGAACAGCGCATGCGCACGAATACACACATAATCACTAATATTACTATTTTCCGGTAATTTTTACTCTCCTAGTCCCATAGTCTCAAAAAGGCAACAAAATCGAGGTACAGAAAAACAACATGGCATACTGGTTACAGGGGGGTATTTCCATACATTATGGTCAAAAAACTGAAACATATCATATGGCCGAAATTACAAAAAATTCTCGAAAAACTCTTCTGACCCGATCGATTTTTTTTAAACTGTTTCCTGTAGGTGTGTTATGATCCTAATAAACGAAATAACAATCGTCAAAAAATTATGTTGCGCAAACTGAATAATTTCGTTGATTTTTATGTGAAGTTCGCTAGCTCCAACTAGTCAACATCCTGTTTGATGTAGATTTTTTCGAGTGTACCTTCCGCATTCAAAGTAAGTGAATGTCTGTGAATTTAAAATTTTTTTTAATTATCTTCCAGTCTTGCCCTCAATTAATGCTGTTCTACCTAAAATTTGGAGTATGCTTTTAGTCGCTTCCACATATAAACTATACTTCTTTACACCTCGAGTAGAACACCTACAGCACATTGTTGATTTTTATACTTTATTTTGCCACGTCATGTTAGGCGCCATCTGAAAAGCTTTCGCCATCTGAATCAACACACAACACTATACTTGGAATTGGGCAAATGTGTAAATATTTGTCTACGTACGGTTTCGTGTAATTTGTCGTGTTGGATGTTATTGTTAAACCAGAATAGTTGGAGATGTATTTAATATGGGTACACGTCATGTTAGGCGCCATCTGAATCAACACTCAACACTATACTTGGAATTGGGCAAATGTGAAAATATTTGTCTACGTACGGTATCGTGTAATTTGTCGTGTTGGATGTTATTGTTAAACCAGAATAGTTGGAGATGTATTTATTATGGGTACACGTCATGTTAGGCGCCATCTGAATCAACACTCAACACTATACTTGGAATTGGGCAAATGTGAAAATATTTGTCTACGTACGGTATCGTGTAATTTGTCGTGTTGGATGTTATTGTTAAACCAGAATAGTTGGAGATGTATTTAATATGGGTACACGTCATGTTAGGCGCCATCTGAATCAACACTCAACACTATACTTGGAATTGGGCAAATGTGAAAATATTTGTCTACGTACGGTATCGTGTAATTTGTCGTGTTGGATGTTATTGTTAAACCAGAATAGTTGGAGATGTATTTATTATGGGTACACGTCATGTTAAGGACCATCTGAATCAACACTCAACACTATACTTGGAATTGGGCAAATGTGAAAATATTTGTCTACGTACGGTATCGTGTAATTTGTCGTGTTGGATGTTATTGTTAAACCAGAATAGTTGGAGATGTATTTATTATGGTTACACGTCATGTTAGGGACCATCTAAATCAACACTCAACACCATACTTGGAATTGGGCAAATGTGAAAATATTTGTCTACGTACGGTATCGTGTAATTTGTCGTTATTTACAATTAGCGATATTGAAACTTTCTTTAAAACCGTAATTTAATATAAATAAATTAACTTTAATATAATAGATAATAGGATATTTAGGGGTGTAAGTCCAGTTGGCTCCCAAAAATAATAACACACACATCTCTCAGAGAGAGATCGGATTTGATTTTCTATAAAGGATTTGAATCTGATCTCGTGTACCTTAAGAATAAACTCTCGTGCGTACAGTATTGTGCGCGTCTGTATTCGAGAGAGTGATGCATTAGTATGTACGTAATCAAAACCGTCTTATGACGGAGAAGCTCTTATGGCGGTTTTGATGTAATATAAAATTAGGTGTACATAGAATCATCGCATACGAAAATGCAAAATGTTCTATATATATATATGTACATACTCATAGTATAAACACAACTTTAGATTTTTGGCAGGCTAAACAGGATTGTGCCCAATGGGTCACGTCTTTGTTAATGCTAGGCCAAAAATATCGAGCAGTAATCAATTTTCGAGTGGCACGGATACCAGGATGTGAGATATTGTGTAATGCGTCGCAAATGGTTCGACGCAGTGATTCTGCGTCGTACGGGCGATTGGCATCCGTAGATGTTTCGCATTAAATTTCTAAGCCAGGTAATTTGAGAAGCTCTTGTTGCAGTGATGAACTACTGTGACAAGCAGAAGCAGAGTCAATTCTTAAGTTCCAAGTCGGCTTCTGGAGCTTAGCTAATTTTAGTTAAGTCGAAGTGAGTCTCGACTGAGGCAGTTTCGGTGGTGCGTGATAAAGTGTCCGCGACCACGTTATTTTTGCCTGTCACATGTTGGATATCCGTAGTGAATTGCGAAATGAAATCGAAATGACGAGATTATCTCGGATTTCTCTTTTTTTCACTGAATTGCTCGAGTTAGAGGTTTGTGGTCGGTATATATTATAGTGAATTCAACACTTACAACAAAGCATCTAAAATGCTTAATTGCTAGTTGAATGCGGAGTACTTTTTTTCGGCATCCAATAGCTTCTTGGATAAAAATCCCAATGGTTCCCAAATATTATTATTAAGCTTTTGCAGAACCGCTCCTATATAGCAGAGTTCGATGCATCAGTAGTAATGCTAAATTTTGAAGCGTTCCGTGGGTGTACTAACAGAGTAATGTTAGTTAATTCACCCTTCAGCGAGGAAAATGAATTTGGCATTCCGCTCGCCAAGAAAAGTTCTTGGGTGTCTTGGGCTTTTTAACAAGAGCAACTAAGTGCGAGTGAATAGGGGCAAGTGTTTCAGCGAATTTCGGAATAAAACGATGGTAGTAATTGGTCATATACCAACGAAACGCTGAATGCCTTTGATTGAGTTGGGTAGTTACACCATTAGGTGTAATTTTATGACTAAAATCAAGTGTGCTGGCGCCAAATACGCATTTGCATTATTGATGTCAAATTCGACTAACTTTAGGAATAGTTGATCCAAGTGCAGTTTGTGTTGTTCCTCAGTTTGTGCAATCCTGCAAAATTGCAGGGCTTAATACACTTGTTCGTTCGGGTACCAAATTTGTGGTGGTACCAACATTTATTACCGTATCTCTGGTTATTGTGCGGAGAACATGACCGCGGACTGAGTTATTGTACGGAGAACATGACCGCGGAATGCAACTGAGATCGAGATTGCGACCTTGAGCGAGATCGCGACCTTTCTCGAAATCTATTGTTTTGATGACCGCTTAAAGCTCGGTTCATTTTTTCTTCAAGTCGAGCCAATCGGGCTTCGACTGAGTCGCGTTGTGTTGATGGTCGAAATGGTTGAGACATATTTGATTGAATATTACGCTCTGCAGCTGAAGCTGTTTGAGGTAGGATTCACTGGTTTATGATTGGAAATTCAAAATTTATAAAAAATTCCAAAATCGCCAAAATTTTTAGAAAATTTCAAATCTCCAGAATTTTTATAATAAACTGAAAAAATTCAGAATTTTAAACGTCAAATTTTCGTATTATTTAAAATTTGACAGTTAAAGAAGTATTTTATCAATGCGTACTTTGGAAATGAATTCTGAATTTTTTCAGTTTATTATAAAAATTCTGGAGATTTGAAATTTTCTAAAAATTTTGACGATTTTGGACTTTTTTTAAAAATTTTGAATTTTCAATCAAAAACTAACGAATTCTAACGGGTTTTAAAAATAAATTGCATATCCGACAAAACGCGAAAAAATTGTTTTATTTTGTCTTTGTGTAAAGAGAGAACGAGAGGGAAATATTTTATTATTATTGTATAAATTAGCACAAAATTTCAAATACAAAATAGGCATGCAGTTCAAATACAGAAAAGAAAAATTACGAATGACGTTTGCCGTAGATTGGTTGTGTTTATATTTATGAATTTACAAATAGAAAAAAAATGTACATCAAAAATTGTTGACTTTTTTTGTCCTCAAAGAACACAAATTTGCAATGAGCTCGAATTAAACCAAACAAATGGCGTAGTATTTAAAGCTGTAACGTTTGGATCAGGAAGTATTGGTTTCGATTTAAAATAGAGGTAGGATGCAAAAGGGATTCTTCATCCTGGATTTGGGGGACATGCGTCCAACAGAGATACTAAGGCATATTAAAATATTAGGTGAGGGTAGATTGTTGCGATCACTCTGGTTGAGGAAACTCCCAGAAATTATAAGAATTGCAATGTTCGCACATCCCGACACTGTAGATATCGAAGCTCTGGCCAAATCAGCGGATAACATGCATGGCACATCAAATCGCATAGTCAAATAGCCTCAGCTGCAGAGCGTAATATTCAATAAAATATGTCTCAACCATTTCGAGCATCAACAAAACGCGACTCAGTGGAAGCCCGATTGGCGCGACTTGAAGAAAAAATGAACCGAGCTTTAAGCGGTCATCAAAACAATAGATTTCGAGAAAGGTCGCGATCTCGATCAAGGTCGCAATCTCGATCTCAGTTGCATTCCGCGGTCATGTTCTCCGTACAATAACTCAGTCCGCGGTCATGTTCTCCGGACAATAACCAGAGATACGGTAATAAATGTTGGTACCACCACAAATTTGGTACCCGAACGAACAAGTGTATTAAGCCCTGCAATTTTACAGGAGTGCTCTAACATACCTTCACCAATACATTTTATCATCGACAATGCCTATGGTATGATACTCACAAAGTATCCGGTCCTAATTGCCGAGCCAATTTACAATATACCAATTAAACATTCCGTGGTACACTCATAGTCACTGAAGGCCATTTACCAGTGTCAAAACCACGAAGGCTATAGATTCGGTTCGCCATAAAGCTGAGTTAACCGAATTCCAGCATATGGTGGAATTTGGAATTAGAGAATTAGGAAAAAGACAACGATTGGAGACCATGTGGGGATTATCGGCTACTTACCATAGTTACTACGCCGGCGTTATCCAATACCCCACATACAAAATTTCCCCATGCACTTGCATGCAAAATCTTCTCCAAGATTGGTTTAATCAGATGTTATCACCATATACCCGTAGCACCTGAAGACGTTTTTAAAACGGCAATCACTACACCATATGGCCTCTTCGAATATACCCGAACGCCATTTGGACTACGCATTGCCCCTCAAATGTTTCAGCGATACATGAACGAACTCATTCATGGTTAAGACTTCGTATTGGTCTACATTGACGATATTTTAATTACTTCACAAACTAAGGAACAACACAAACTGCACTTGGATCAACTATTCCTAAAGTTAGTCGAATTTGACATCAATAATGCAAATGCGTATTTGGCGCCAGCACACTTGATTTTAGTCATAAAATTACACCTAATGGTGTAACTTCCCAACTCAATCAAAGGCATTCAGCGTTTCGTTGGATATGACCAATTACTACCATCGTTTTATTCCGAAATTCGCTGAAACACTTGCCCCTATTCACTCGCACTTAGTTGCTCTTGTTAAAAAGCCCAAGACACCCAAGAACTTTTCTTGGCGAGCGGAATGCCAAATTCATTTTCCTCGCTGAAGGGTGAATTAACTAACATTACTCTGTTAGTACACCCACGGAACGCTTCAAAATTTAGCATTACTACTGATGCATCGAACTCTGCTATATAGGAGCGGTTCTGCAACAGCTTAATAATAATATTTGGGAACCATTGGGATTTTTATCCAAGAAGCTATTGGATGCCGAAAAAAAGTACTCCGCATTCAACTAGCAATTAAGCATTTTAGATGCTTTGTTGTAAGTGTTGAATTCACTATATATACCGACCACAAACCTCTAACTCGAGCAATTCAGTGAAAAAAAGAGAAATCCGAGATAATCTCGTCATTTGAATTTCATTTCGCAATTCACTACGGATATCCAACATGTGACAGGCAAAAATAACGTGGTCGCGAACAGATTATCACGCACCACCGAAACTGCCTCAGTCGAGACTCACTTCGACTTAACTAAAATTAGCTAAGCTCCAGAAGCCGACTTGGAACTTCAGAATTAACTCTGCTTCTGCTTGTCACAGTAGTTCATCACTGCAACAAGAGCTTCTCAAATTACCTGGCTTAGAAATTTAATGCGAAACATCTACGGATGCCAATCGCCCGTACGACGCAGAATCACTGCGTCGAACCATTTGCGACGCATTACACAATATCTCACATCCTGGTATCCGTGCCACTCGAAAATTGATTACTGCTCGATATTTTTGGCCTAGCATTAACAAAGACGTGACCCATTGGGCACAATCCTGTTTAGCCTGCCAAAAATCTAAAGTTGTGTTTATACTATGAGTATGTACGAGTATGAGTGTGTTGGGCCAAGATAAAGTATATAAATCAACAATATAAATAAATATATTTATTTATATTGATTAAGGTGTTCTACTCGAGGTGTAAACAAGTATTGTTTATATGTGGAAGCGACTAAAAGCATATTCCAAATTTTAGGTAGAACACCATTAATTGAGGGCATGACTGGAAGAAAATTAAAAATTGTTTAAATTCACAAACATTATTGAATGCGCAAAGTACACCCGAAAAAGATCTACATCAAACAGGATGTCGACTATTTGGAGCTAACGAACTTCACATAAAAATCAACGAAATCATTCAGCTTGCATGACATAATTTTATCTCGATTGTTATTTCGTTTATTAGGATCATAACACACCTATCTACAGGAGCAGTTTAAGATAAATCGATCGGGTCAGAAGAGCTCCAAAATTTTTTGAAATCTCGGTCATATGATATTTATCAGTTTTTTGACCATAATGTATGGAAATACCTCTCTGTAACCAGTATGCCATGTTGTTATATATATAAATATATATATATATATATATATATATATATATATATATATATATATATATATATATATATATATATATATATATATATATATATATATATATATATATATATATATATATATATATATATATATATATATATATATATATATATATATATATATATATATATATATATATATATATATATATAGTTACGTCAACAACCAACATCCGCTCGTTTGTTTCCAACGCTAAATAGCATCGATACAGCATAAATCGCATTTTGCTTGTTATATTAAACAAAAACGTAGATTATAAGAGTTTCAAATTTTAATTATCAATCTCTTATTTTAAAATATAATGTAAACATTATTATTCTTTTTATTATACTATGGGTCTGTTTTTTTTTGATATCGGAGAAATCGGAGAGATAAATTTACTGTCAAAATTCAGATATGCGTTTTTTTTTAATATCCGAGAAAAAAATTATCTCTCTGAGTCGTTTTTTTTTACGCTCGGATAATTATCAGATACGATATTTTTTCTCTGAAAAAAAGTACGGATTTTTGTTTGACGTTTTTATGTTTTAGCAGTTTTTTTTATGTTTTCTATTAAATTTAAAATTTATTTTTATTTATTTTTATTATGTTTTTTATTAAATTAATTTAAAAAATTCGCTTGTTGACCACTTCGCTTTAAATCCACTTGTAACCTCGAAAAAAATATATCTGAAATAATTTCTCCGATACTAAAACAAAACACAAAATAAAATATTTTTGATCTGATAGATAAAACTCAGAGAAAAAAATTATCGAATATATCCGATAAATAATCTCTCTGATGTCTCTGATTTCTCCGACATCAAAAAAAAACAGACCCTATGTATCAACTTACCATAGCCCAATGTTTTTATACTAACCCTATGTTTTCTCATTTATCGGCTTCACCGAATATAAACAATTTCTATATAAAGCATACTAATCATAAAATCATTGTCATTTATTATGTTATTTTTGTAGTATTAACACGCTATTTTTGAATAAACTACGTAAAAATAAATAAGTTTAAAGTGTTTAATTCAACTGAGATACGAACCTATAACTGGCGCAGCCGGTAGTCCTCAAGTATTAGCTTTGAGATAATTTAAAAATAGCACCAAGTGTTAATTAAAATCAATGTAATAAAAACTGTATGCAGATACAACTTGGTCCCCATCCGTGGTAAACCAGTTGACATAAATAAAATTTGTGAAATAAATCTGTTCTACGAAATAACATTGTGAAATCCCTCCGAAGAACTACCGATATCAACCCGTTCACCAGGAAAAGCAGTTTCGAACAACGACATGAACGCTAAATTCATTCTCATTGTCTGCGGGATCATCACGGGGTAAGCCTTATCATAATATTTTGCAATTACCTAAATAAAAGACCCAAAAACCTCAATACATTTGAATATTGGAGGATACTACCATTTGATTGTAATACGTGTAAAAGTGTTTTATCGTGATCAAAAGGCCATTAAAAGTCATCCTACAAGTAAATAGGTGCACGCAAAAATTTATTTTAACATATGCAAAGTCAAAGTACTCTGCAGTTAGAAACCAATAATAAATACAAGGAATTCGAAGACTCGCAGAACATATTCGAAAAAAGTGAAAATAATAGTTTAGATAATAGTGATAACATGTCAGACGACACAAAAAATTTAGATCTTACCACAGTGCAAGGTGGTACGATAGAGAAAATACATGCCGCACTTAGAACGCCGGACATAATTAAGGAACTAACAGAATTTAACGGACAGATCAGACATTTATACAGATTTTTAACAGAAGTAGAAGAAATTTTTATTTTGATAAAATCAGTGTTACCAGAAAACGTGGAAATACCCGTGACCTTTATAAAAGCGATACGGAACAAAATTAGAGGAGAGGCTAATGATGTGCTAATCGCGAACAACGTACAATCAACTGACTGGACAGACATTAGGCAAACTTTAATAAAACACTATACAGACCCAAGGACAGAGGTCGCTCTAATTAGAGATCTGCATAGAACAAGGCAGGGAATACAAACAACCAAACAATTCTACGGTAAAATAATGGAAATACAGACAGCTTTAATAGCCCATTCAAATCTTCACGACAACAGCGATGCTAAACGAGAGCTATACACAGAAATGTGTCTAGCACAATTTATCGCCAACCTTAAGGAACCATTAGGCTCAAACATTAGGAGCAGAGACCCAAGTACAATATCTGAAGCATTAGATATATGCCAAGAGGAGGAGAACATGTACTATATTAAATACAAACCCCCAACCCAAAGGTACCAAAGGCCTTCAATACAAGAACCAAAACCTCATGTAACATTTAAAACATCAACATCCCAAATAAAAACGGAAAATAATCTCAATCAACCTCAAAAAAAATGGATACCAAAAGAAGAATGGTTAGCCGCACGGAATAAAGCGCCAAATATCAAAACGGAGAGGAACATAAATTACACAGAAACCAAAGAACAGGAAGAAGAAGAAGAAGAAGAGGAGGAAGAAAACACTATCAACGAAGGAGAAAATTACGATTTTTTTCAGGAAACGGCCTCGGACACAGAAGACGAACAATAAACACCATCAATAAACAACAACTCCCATACATCACAATTCACATAAAAAACCAACCAATACACCTACTCATCGATACAGGAGCGGACGAGTCATATTTAGACCCAAAATTAATAAAAATAGAAAAAATTCAACATACTCAACCAATAAAAATCCAAACAATAGGAAGATCTATTTTAATCGACCAAACAATTACATTGAATGGTCTCAAAGAATTCAGAACAAACCAAAAATTAACGTTTCATCTATTAAAATTCCATGACACATTTGACGGACTAATTGGGACAAACATCATGACACAATTAGGAATAATAATAAATTTCAAAACACGAGAACTAATATTTCCAACCCATAAAATTGCAATAAAATATTTCAAAGCAGGTAGCACGTCAATACACTTCACCCGAGGATTACCATCAAATCGAAAAATATTTTCGATTGAAAAATATCAACCTTTATTTGACATTACATCAACTCTACCATACACTGGAGATATAACGCACAACATAGAACTTACTAATGACAAACCAATTCATAAAAAACAATACAGATATCCCAACTCTCAAATTCCAGAAATCAAACGACAGATCAAAGAACTATTGGAAAACGACATAATACAAGAAAGTAAAAGCCCATGGAATTCACCACTCATTATAGTCAACAAAAAAGATGACGATTCAGGGAAAAGGAAATTTCGAATGGTCATAGACTACAGAGAATTAAACACCAAGACAATCGACGATAAATTTCCTGTGCCAAATATCGAAGAATTATTGGACCAATTACACGGATGCCGATACTTTTCAGTAATAGATTTGAAATCCGGCTTTCATCAGGTAAAAATGAACCCCACAGACATCGAGAAGACAGCTTTTTCAATCCTAGGGAATCACTACGAATACAAAAGAATGCCCTTCGGATTAAAAAATGCGCCATCCACTTTCCTACGACTCATGAACAGGACATTAAACAAATATATCGAGAAAACCTCCCTAGCCTATATGGACGACATTATCATCTACAGCACCACGAAGGAAGATCATATAAAACACCTAGAAGCAATATTCAAAATTCTGATGAAATCAAATATGCGAATTCAGTTTGACAAATGCAAATTTGTACAAGGACAAATAAAATTTTTAGGCCACATCGTTAATAGGCAAGGAATTCAACCGGACCCGGAGAAAATTAGTACAATACAAAAAATACAAATCCCGAAAACTAGAAAACAAATAAAACAGTTTCTAGGTCTCATCGGATATTATCGAAAATTTGTGAAAAATTTTGCAGCCATCACAAAACCAATGTCCAAATATTTAGAAAAGAATGTAAACATAGAACCAGAAAATATTGAATACCGAAAATGTTTTGATAAGTGTAAAACAATGTTAACATCAAAACCAATACTAGAATACCCAGATTTCTCAAGAACATTCAGACTAACAACAGATGCGTCTGATTATGCCATCGGAGCAGTACTATCACATAATGATACGGACAACCCAATAGCATATGCCAGCAGAACTTTGAGTGAAACGGAAACCAGATACGACGCCACAAATAAAGAGATGCTAGCAATAGTATGGGCCTGTAAACACTTTAGGCCGTACTTGTATGGGAAATCATTCGAAATATTCACAGATCATAGGCCATTAGAATGGCTGATGACCATTAAAGACCCTTCGTCCAAACTCATCCGTTGGAGATTGAAATTATCAGAATTTGAATTTAACATAAATTACAAAAAAGGTACCGCAAACAATAATGCCGATGCATTATCTAGATTGGAAATCAACAATACCGAAACAGAACTGACGTTACCTATGACACACACACCGTTAGATGACTTTAACCTACAGGTAATATTTAGAGTAGGCAAACAGGACAAAACAAACAGACCGAACAGACATATAGAGAAAACAGAGAACAAAATAAAATACATATACGAAAAGGAGGAATATAATGACAAAGCAATCAGATCAATATTAGGAAATCTGGCAATAAGACACAAAGGAAACATGGCAGTTCAATGCAATGACCAAATAGCTCAAGCAACAATAATAGCTCAAGCATAAAAAAACCATTTAAATTCGCAAACCTAAAGGAAATGATAGCCGCCTACATAAACAAATGCAATATTTGCAATAAAACAAAGTATGACAGAAATCCTTTGCAAATACAACAGCAACTCACAATAACACCTAAAAAACCTAACGAGAGAATCCACATAGATACGTTCTCTCTCAGAGCGGAACAATTCCTAACGATAATCGATGGATTTTCCAGATTTGCATCAGCATATGAGCTTCCATCAAGGGAAACAATAAAAGTAATAAACGTTCTTAAAAAACATTTCTCGCAAGAGGGAATACCCGAAACACTCATATCAGATAGTGCAACAGAATTTACATCCGAAAACTTTAGAAAATTCACACAAAAATATAATTTTGAGCATCATATAACAACACCAAAATCAAGTACGGGTAATGGAATAGTTGAAAGATTACATTCAACGTTAACAGAACTGATCAGGATAAAATACGATGAAAATAGAAAAATTAAAATCGAAGACCTAATGGCAGAAGTCATAATGTCGTATAATAATTCAATACATTCAGTAACCGAACTTACACCCATTGAACTACAACGAGCACATCTAATAATGAAAAAGATCCCTGAAGACCTGAGCACGGAAGATTTCGCAAAAACTATTCAATCAGAATATAACCTTAGAACAACCGAAATCACAAATAAAGAGCAAAAACGGAAAGAGAAAAGAACAAACAAAATCAACGAAAATAGGGAGCAAATTCCAAGTCCAACAGGAAATACAACAGTTTACGAAAGATTACACACAAGGGACAAAACAGCACCCATATCTATGGAGCATGAAATCATAAAAAATAATAATGGCCCCACGGCAATAACAAACAAGAGAACAATACACAAAAAGAACATTAAACGTCATTCTCTAATTGCAGGGCCATCGCATCAATAGAAATAGAGGACTTCACAGAAAATAAAGGCGTGGCACGAATAGTATTGGGAAATGCCAGAATGTTGGAAGGCACCACTCAATTTCTACACGTGATAAATACATCAACATATTTACCAATAGCAGATCAAAATAATAACAACCTTATAACAATCTAGATAAAAATCGCAGATCAAAATAACACCAAAATTGTAAAAACATTTACACAACGCATTAGAACATTAGCTAAAGAAAGTATAACGTTAATAAAAACAATAGAAATGTTGACACCCAAAACAAGAAAAACCAGCGGGATACATATAATATTTGGTAACGTGATAGAAGCCGATATGAACCAAATAAATGCAGCATTGAAACAAGTAAATACCAATGAAAATCTACTCATAGGAAAAGTAAATGAACAAATAGAAATCAACAAGGGAATGATTAATCGATTTAGAGAGGTAGAAAATTATATAAACGGAGAAGTAAAAACTTTAACAGAAAACCTAAATCTAGTTAACAGAAAACTTGACGAAATAGACTTCATATTAATCACAGAACAGAACCTTCACGGCATCGAATATGTTATCCGAAACCTTCAACAACATGTTGATGAAATCTTAGATTCAATATCGCTTGCAAAGCAAGGCTATATCTCACATTATTTGCTAACCAAAGAAGAAAGCAACTTTGTATATGAAAACTTAGAATCTCAGGGCATACCAATCGAATCTGAACACGAACTATTTCAATTTTTAAATATAAAGACGTATTACAAAAATCCTATGGTTGTATTCTCAATAGTAATTCCCAAATATTCTAACATAACCTTCAAAAACATTAAAATATTCCCCCTCACTATAAACCACACCTACACGATCCAAATCCCCTCCAAATTCATACATATCCATGAAAAAATTGCAAGGTATTCTGATGAGAGTTGCAACAAAATTGATGACATGTACTTTTGCAATGAGAATGAGGTATACACAACCCAGGACAACTGCATCAGCAAAATAATTGCAAATGAACCTGCAACCTGTGACCTGACAGAAGGAAACATTCAAACATACATACAACAATACCAGCAGGAATTCATAATTATAAACCAGCAAACACCTCCAGAGTTTAAAACCGATTGTTTGTCATCAATTAAACAAATTTTTGCCAACCCAATGCATAGTATAAATCAGAAACTGCACAATCACAATCAACAACGTTACGTACACCAGCAAAAGCAAAAAATGTATCAACACATACAGTTACATACCGTATAATGAAATAAAAGTAAAAAATAAAACCAAGGAGCTCAGTCAAAACAAGTTATCAGAATTAACCCTCAACAACATGGAGAAGCTATCATACGTACACCAACATATAATACCACAAAACCAACACTACTCCAGCTGGGGTATAACAACGATAATAATCATCGGAATAATTGGGTATCTCTGCATACTGAGATACTGTCCTACCTGTACGCCATGTCAATGGTACAAAAAGATCCGAGAATCACCAGACATCAAAAGCATGCTCACATCTAATAATTTTGTTGAGGACAACAAAAATCTGAGTCCGGGGAAGTTACGTCAACAACCAACATCCGCTCGTTTGTTTCCAACGCTAAATAGCATCGATACAGCATAAATCGCATTTTGCTTGTTATATTAAACAAAAACGTAGATTATAAGAGTTTCAAATTTTAATTATCAATCTCTTATTTTAAAATATAATGTAAACATTATTATTCTTTTTATTATACTATGTATCAACTTACCATAGCCCAATGTTTTTATACTAACCCTATGTTTTCTCATTTGTCGGCTTCACCGAATATAAACAATTTCTATATAAAGCATACTAATCATAAAATCATTGTCATTTATTATGTTATTTTTGTAGTATTAACACGCTATTTTTGAATAAACTACGTAAAAATAAATAAGTTTAAAGTGTTTAATTCAACTGAGATACGAACCTATAACTATATATATATATATAAATATATCTACGTGTGCATCATTGGCCATCTATAAATTTTTCAGTTTATTCCGTAATGTATAATCCAAACTTTTAACACGTATGTATACTGTGCCGACGAACTACATCTCCAACTATTCTGGTTTACAATAATATCCAACACGACAAATTACACCACACCGTACGTAGACAAATATTTTCACACTTGCCCAATTCCAAGTATGGTGTTGAGTGTTGATTCAGATGGTCCCTAACATGACGTGTACCCATAATAAATACATCTCCAACTATTCTGGTTTAATAATAACATCCAACACGACAAATTACACGATACCGTACGTAGACAAATATTTTCACATTTGCCCAATTCCAAGTATAGTGTTGATTCAGATGGTACCTAACATGACGTAGCAAAATAAAGTATAAAAATCAACAATAATTAAGGTGTTCTACTCGAGGTGTAAACAAGTATTGTTTATATGTGGAAGCGATTAAAAGCATATTCCAAATTTTAGGTAGAACAGCATTAATTGAGGGCATGACTGGAAGATAATTAAAAAAAATTTAAATTCACAGACATTATTGAACGCGCAAGATACACCCGAAAAAATCTACATCAAACAGGATGTCGACTAGTTGGAGCTAACGAACTTAACATAAAAATCAACGAAATTATTCAGTTTGCGCAACATTTTTTGACGATTGTTATTTCGTTTATTAGGATCATAACACACCTACAGGAAACAGTTTAAGAAAAATAGATCGGGTCAGAAGAGCTCCAGAATTTTTTATAATTTCGGCCATATGATATTTTTCAGTTTTTTGACCATAATGTGTGGAAATACCCCCCTGTAACCAGTATGCCATGTTGTTTTTCTGACAGCTGAGATCATAACACACCTACAGGAGTTGTTTAAAAAAAATTGATCGGGTCAAAAGAGCTCCAGAAATTTTTTAAATCTCGGCCATATGATATTTTTTAGTTTTTTGACTATAATGTATATGGAAATACCCCCTGTAACCAGTATACCATGTTGTTTTTCTGGTAGCTGGGATCATAACACACCTATAAGAGGAATTTAAGAGAAATCGATCGGATCGGAAGAGCCAGTATAGTCAATAAAATTACAGCAGAAAAAATTTTCTTTATCTATAGTGCTGCTCCTGGTGGTGAGTATAAAAATGCATTTTTGCTGCTGAAAATTTTCTGCTATCTTATACAGCATACAAGATTACATATCCGGTTTTATTGAAGCAGCTTTAAACACTGTGCTATCTGCTGTGTGGAGTAATATTCAATTGCGAGCGGATGTTTTCATGATTTGCTACCGATATCATTATTACAGCGTCTTAAATTTATGATTGAGCAACATCCCTATGTGTGTATACAATAAGTTGTACTAATCATTATCCATTCATTGTAGTCAAAATACGTGACATGAAATTCGAATAGTCTCAAAATTCTTTTGAAATTTTATTTATATAACGAATACAAATATCTGTATAATAATAGCTATAGGCGTTATAAATGGCATATTTAAATAAAATAGATCAGCATTGAATTAATAATTAATTTGTTTAACGAAATTCTAACATAAGCTCAAAATTATGAATGATTAATTGTAAATTGACGATTGATTACGATAAACAAATCCTCTAAGATTTAGCATCATTCCATTATACTCGTCTTATAAATGTGTGTAACAAAATCGTTTTATTTAAATTACACATTAATTCGCTAAAACTAGAACAATTTTCTATATTAATGTATAGTTAATGATGGTGGTTACTTCATTATGTGACCCATCCATTAGAACTAAATACAATATTTGAAAAATGAATGAAGCACAAGACCATTATCATTTTTCATATTTAATTTGTCATTAAGGTAATAAAAAATAAAATTTTATTAATAGTTTATATATTTCCGTTCTCAAATCAATAATATTTCAAAGTTGACATTTGCGTTTCACTCTATTGTATACAGATTATTATAGATTTTAAAATTTTCACGAAATATATTTTTTTATGTATGTAAGTATGTATATATACACGTCGCCTAGACCCTTATTAATATTTCGTTAGTAACAGTTTTAATGAGGTGCTGTAAGAATTTTATCAGTTTGTCATTTTATTCGTTATATGTACTCGTATTATCTAGATTCTAGACGTCACTTAATTTATTTTTAACAATATGCCTGTGTCTGTATATACATAATTGTATATGCAAATGGAAATTATTTTTTTCTAATCTCGACAGATCTAGGCAAAAAATATTTTATAGTACGATTATTTTCATTTTGTATGCTCGCTCCTTCGTTCTCAGCTAACCTTCATTTAAATTAATTGATTTTGATTTGGTTTGACAAAGACCTTTAGTTAATACTAGATTTTTAACCTTACACAGTTTAATGGGTTTTTTAGCGATTAGTATTTTTAGGATTTTTAATCTTTTTGAGGAGGAAAGGAAACTCAAAAATTTAATAACCACTTTAATTTAAAATTTCAGGTTTATAATCTTGAACGGTTTTAAATTAATAGACTTTAATACAATAATATAATAGCATGGTTATAAACAAAAATTAAATTCTATTAAGATGCCTTTAAAAGTCATAATATTGTTACATATTAGCCTTGTCAAACAAGGTTCCATCACTGTTACAATCCAGTGATCAAATCTTGTTTGACAAGGCTAAAAATAAAACAACCAATTTAATTCAAAAACACAAATTAATTAATTTAACACTAATTCACTTATTTAACTTATTTCCTATAATTCACAGTAATCACTTTATGATACTTTAATAGCACTTAACTTCCATTTTTTCCTTTTACTACTACTAACTCTATCACGGCTAAAACACAACTAACTGTTACGCTTTTTGCCTCTACTACTAACTATATCGCTGTTAAAACTTAAAACCAAACTAACTAACTCCTACCAAGAAATACTAGAATATTTCATAATATTCGAGAAGTGTCTCGACTATTCCTGAATATTATAGACACATATTTATATCTGCGGTAGTTATACCCAATTAAATAGAGATGTTGCCGTAGTCGAACCAATATTGTTACGATTGTGATGCCATCTTTATTGGAATAAGGTAACTCTCGTAAATGTAAACTGTAGAAGATTAGAATATTCAGGAATAGTCTAAACACTTCTAGAATATAGTGGAATATGCTAGTATGTTAAAATATGTGAGTTGGATTTTAACCGCGATAGTTAGTAGGAAGTAAAAAGTGAAAGGGTTATTGTTTTAACCGTGATAGAGTTAGTAGTATAAAAAAGGAGAAAATGAACGAATTAAAGATTTCCGAATTAAAAGGGAATGAAGGTACAGTGATTGAGGTTTTAATGGCTACTATTAATAATAATAATAAACAGTATATAAAGGCCCCTTTCTGAGTCAACAATCCGGCTCCAACAATGTCAAACCATCCAACGGTTTCGATCCTGCACTTGGTCGTCATACTATTATGGGAGTAGTTATATTGACGGGAAAAATTGTATTATAATCCTGAATACAATCAAGCGAAGAGTACAACCAGCCGATGGGTTGAAATTACGAATGGCCAAAGGAGAGGGTGCTGTGATAACGAATAAGAGGATTGCAACGATAAGGATCGGCAATACTCATACAGTATGAGATACTGGTAGAAAAGGTAGTCGTTTTTTGTATGGACGTGATGGATGTTGGACAATGAATATTGGATTGCAATATATTCAGTTCGCATAGATAGGGTAGTAGTGGATCAGCGGGAAAAGCGTCCATCGAACTCAGAAACAGTTGTATGGGAGAAAATACGAATGTCATGGTTGACCGGATGAAGGTTCAGTAAGGCGTGCGAGTAAATGGCAGTGTGTCACAACCTGCAATGGAAGGGAGGTTTGTCACCAAACCGGCAACCATCATGGCAAGGACTGTACATCGTCATTAACAAGCTAATTGACGTGTTCTATCAGATTAGGAGAAGGTAGCGAAGAAAACCAAAAGTAGTTGAACTTAAACCGATTATCACTCTACAAGGAAGATGCATTAAAGAAGCTAGGACTGGGATATTGTAATATCACCATTTTCGATATTCAATAGACTTTTGTGTTTCTTTTCTAACGAACAAAATTGTCTTCTATTGCAATTTTTCTATTACGCTTTTTCTATTGTTTTCTATTTCAAACTGTTAGAATAGATTTGCACTCTATCCCATTTTCCTCAAAAATAATGATATTTTACCGAATGAATTAATAGAAATAGAATCTAGAAGGCCGTGGTCACAATAGAAATGAATACGAAATAGCATATCATTTTGTTCTTGAAAAAACAGACACAAACGTTTTTTGAATTTGGAAAATGGTGATGTTACAATATCCCAGCTCAGGGTCGAAACAATAGATGCAATAATAATACGACACGTGAACTGCTTGACACTCACGTTAATGATATGCCTTGCGCACTGCGACCAGATAGGACTATAACTATGTATACCAACTTGCAGAATCTGTAAGGGGTTCAAGCAAAATCAGCTTATAAAAATATTTTGTTACATATGTATATTGACATTTCCCTCAGTTGGCGCAACAATTTAAACGAAAGTGAACGAAATATTTTTAAAGTGTCACTTAGTAACAGTGGTTAGTAATAGTAACATTCAAAGCCCAAACCTCGTGTTATTACGTTTAGATGTTACTGATTCGTTGGTCAGCTCTTTACTGTGCGACGAAAGCATTCAGTGAGTAGTGTCTAATGTTTGTACGCGTATAGGTAACAGGTTTGAAATAAAAAAATCATCTAACGATAAGTAAACATAATATTTTGAAAATTGTTTATTTTAGTTGAATTTCAGTCATCAACTCTTTTATTACTCGAAAACATGAGAAAACCGTAAAAATGTACGATCCAACATCTGCTTCGTGGATTATCACCAAATGTATGTAGATAAACATTATATATATGTACATATATATGAGCATATTATATGAAGAACAAATAAACGAAATCAATTTTAGTTTATAAACTAACATAAATATAAATAAAAAAAATCAATTGAGGCGGTGTTCATTGACACCATGCAGGACCTCCTAATTTTCAAAATTTTGTGATCAAAAATTTGTATCAGTATGTTTATTTTTATTAAACATATTTTTTTCTTACTTCGTTAATTTAGGCGCCCAAATCAATAAAATTACGATGACGTAGGATTACGTCTTTGCTTTCGTTGTATATGGGGGTAAATTATCGATTTAAATTAAAACGGAAATATGGTTTCGATATCAATAAACTGAAACTGACGGATATTAATCATGCGATTCTGACACAAGACTGTTAAAACTCTCACAGCTAAGAGTGATTTTGGTAAGAGAGTTTGTTTCTAAAATTGTAATATAAAACTTATTAATAATAATAACAGTTTTTAATAGCAAAAGGTGAAAACAAAAATTGTAATAAGGGACGATTCTTATTTCAATGTAGACGAAAAAGTAATTGTTTTTGTTGAAATAGTAATATTCATGCCTATCCTGTAACTCAATTCTGCTGGAAAAAAATTCCACTGGACTATTTTCTATTCTGTATCTCCTTTCGTTGAAAAAATATCAACCCGAAGGAATTTTAAGTTCGAATTTTATTTTGTTTCAATTTTGCTATTCTTTAACTCGATTCCATTAAAATTTGTGATTATTTTTGTAGGAATCTATTCATAAAAAAAATTGTGAATTTTTTTGTAAATTCTTTGAAAATGCTAATTTTGTGAAAAAATACATGGTTTGCTTTAACAATAGATGACATTATTTGCTTTGACGACTATTATCGTCGTTTGGCGGTACATTTTTATTGCATAAATAAACAAACTAAAATTTAAAAATATTCCAAGATATGTCTGTATGTAACGCGTAAAACTCATTTTACCGGTTGTCAATTGACATCTGGTAAACTGAGTTTTCCGCTATACGTCGGTTCATTTATTTGATAAACTTAAAAAAAGAATTAAAAATTTGTAAGGCGTTATTTTTTTTACATTTTGGGGTTACTGTTGATGAGTACTATTTACGGCTGACTCAATTAGAATTATGTACATATTTGAAAAATATAAATTCAGTTGTTTTAGTTTAAATTTACTTAATCGTTATTTATCTTGGCATTTTGTTGCCAAAACTTTGTTATGTCAAAAATGTCAAAATTATGAAAAAAAAAAAGTATAATTTAAACAAAATAGGACGAACTAAAGATAATTGCATTACATTTGGAAAACGAAAACTTTACTGAAATACATGTATGTATGTACATATATTAATTTATTAGATATATAACAATAAATATTTTATTGTTATAAAACAACATTAGGACGAACCAAAACTAATTGTATTACATTTTTGGAAACTTTTTTTTATATAAAAATGACCAAATTAATTTTTTTTCTCTATTTTCTGTATTTTTGAACTCCGAAAAAGTCAATTTGACAATATGTACTACCAAAAAAATTCCACTAGAAATTTCCAGCCCCACGAGATGGAATTTTATTATTCCAGTGGAAAATTTCTAGGCGAATTTACATGAATAGACATGATTATAAAAATTATGCATGATTTTAAATCTGATTTTCTGTAAAAAAATCACTTAAAATTTTATGTTTGGAAATAAATTAATTAATATATGTGAAAGAGAAAGGGGCAGCTATACTATTTCGTCTGACAAACAGAATTGTTGATGTGTAGAAGTTGGTTACATTTTAAAATGAAGATATGTGAAGTTGGTTACATTTCAAAATGAAGAAAAATAAGAGTTGGAAATGAAATAAAATAGTTCAAAAAAGAATTAAAATCAGCCATTTTTAAAACGACTTAAGATATGTGCTTAAAAAAAGATATAAAATCAGGGTTTCTTAATTCATTTCTGATTTTAACTTTTTTTTCTAAAACAACTTTATTAAATCTTGAATTGTTGTTAAAAATGACATAAAATAGGCCCTACATTTTCATACAAAAATTAACTTTTTTTTGTCACATTTTAAAAGTCGACCTTTTTCAATTCATGTAGTCAAAAACATTGTTAGCCGCTATATACACTGGGTAAAAAATATAAAATTTGTAAACGAATCGAGTTGGATTACTAAAATTCCAGTATGAAACAAAACGAATATTATGTATCTACGAGCAATATGATTATTTTTTTGTGTATGGGTCAGTTGATTTCATCGTTTATTCGAAAAAAATGAATATAATAGTCGTGTTTTTTATTCAAAAATTTAACAAGTCGAAAATAGTTCTGGAAGGAATTTATCTAATTTTTTCAGTACAGAAATCTAAATAGAAAAACGGAGAAATTGTATAACTAATATTTTTCATTATTTCTAACTTTACTATGTATGTAATTTTCGACAATAATTATTATCAACAAATTAATTGTTTAATACAATTCAAATAAATAATATTAAGTAATTATATAATTCGTTAGTTTAATTCCCAGTATGTTTCCTAATGTTTATCTACAACGAACTTTTGTTAATTGTTCTTTAACACGCGTACACATTAATTTTGACCTTTTAATCTGCATAATCATTTCTTTCTTTTCAAATTTCTTTTCAAACGCAACACAATTTTTACAGGATTGAAACGTATTATAATAACCTGTTACAGATCACACTGTATATTATAACAACCAGATTAGAACACAGTAATTTGCAAAGTAATACTTTCGGTTACTATTTGGTTTTAACCAAAATGGGAGATGTACATCTGTAATTATACCTATATACATAGTATGGCTCTGACACCATGACGTTATTATTTAATTATTTGCGCTCGAGAATCGATGTTCACCATCTGTATATAACGTACATACAGTATTAAAATAATTAGAATTTCAAATTAAGTTTTACATAATCCATATATTATTACATATATTATGCACAATACACATATATTATTAGAACGAGAGAATACGTTAATTTATAATTAGTTGGAAAAATTAACAAAAATCTCACTCCTTTGTATAATAAAATAATAACAATTATAATGTGTATAGAAATTTTCACACGTTTATCTCTCAGTTTATTATATCCAGTACCCATAGAACTTAATAAATTACATTACTAAACAATTCCATGTGAACATTCTTAGATTTAGAGTAACTCATAGAACATTCTATTTAGTTGTTGATATTTAGTTCACGAATTATTATGTGCGTATGAAATTAGAAAGATTTAATCATTTTGTAGTTGGTGTTGTTCGTCTTCGTCTTTACAACAACAAAAAATAAATAAATAAGGTACACACATCACACATTAATACAATAGTACCACACAATTGATATAATAACTATAATAAATATACATACTCGTATGTATATTACGCTTCTACTCTTGTATCTTCTTTTGAATACAAAATTATTTTTGGTTTTTTCGCGGGGCATTAGCGAGTATATATACATAAAATATATAATTAAATTCAAACCATCTGCGTTTTCTCTCTTGAATATACAAGCGGTAATATAAACAAACATATTTTCATGCATATTATATGATTCATGCATATATTATATACCGCAAGTATAAATCGGTTGCGGTTGTTGTTTTGTTTGTAATATTAAATTATATCTTTTACCTATTACTACAATTTTTTGAAATGATAACTTTTATAGCGAGAGTTGGTAAAAAATGATATCTACAGCGCGCGCAGGAAAAAAATATGAAATATGAATAGTGAATAAAAAAATAGCAGTTTTTTCAGTTACCGTTTAGAAATCACGTTGCTTAGCAACATTTCCACACTGAAAAAAAAATAAATAGTAGAATCCATCAACTATGAAACAAAATTAAAAAGGGACGCGCGCTGTCATTTTAAATTTTGTTCACCGATTTGTTATGTTGTGGCGCAACAGCGCATAATTAAATGACTCTAGTTTTTAAATACAGAATAAATAGAAACGTTAAAAAAGATAGACAATAATTACGATGGCCAAGTACAGAAGGGCCACTAGCACTATGGCATACATTAATTAGAGACTGTTCGACTAGTGGATTTATTGACCTTTGAAAGCTGAACAGTATCCCCCTATTTTGTAGTAGGCTACAGGTCAGTCTTTTAATTGGCCATCTGCACACTGCATAGCCCCATGCTAGCTTGTACTAACATGAATGATCGGGTCGGCCAATGAGTTCTACATGCAAACAGAGGGTCATAGATGTTTTCAATATAATCACCGATTGTAATCGAGAGATGAAAAATCCTTTTTGCATCCCGCCTCTGTTGGGATTCGAACCCGTTACCTCCCGATCTAAACGTCGCAGCTTTAGCCACTGCACTATTTGCAACTAGCACCGGGTGAATACAGTGCTCCTTATAGTTTATTGTTTAATGAGCATGCCGAGGAAGTTAATTTTCCAAATATTTATTATATTTATAGTAATAATAATATATACATAATAACATAATAATCAGTCAAGTAATTCTAGCTATTCCATTGCAAATGGCTACAAATGGCATGTTGACAGGAGGGAGATTACACTGCATCGTTTACTTTAGGTTGCTTTGAAAATATTACGATTGCGTGTACCAGATTCTCTTATAGTCGCCTTTAAATTTAAACGTGTTGGCAAAGATACAGCAATAACTTGTGAGAGTATTCGATCAACTGATTACATAAATACGTGTATACAATCGAAAATTATGTCTGAAAAAATTGTGATCGTCAAGCAAAAATCCCACATCTTCTAGATAACTTTTACGACTTATAATGTTACAACTCTTCCATTTAATTACTTAAAATAAATACATACATATAATCCGAAAAAAAGCAATTCTACTGATATTTTGGAATATCCGAATAAAATGAGAATTAGCGGATCTTGCAAAAATCATTTTAGCTGTACTAGTGACGCACATGAGCGTTGAAGGAAATTTGTCAGCATTGAAGTTGATTCTTAGATAAACGTGTGGAAGAAATTCCCTGCAGGCTTAGGGCACGAGCCTGGATCCCTGCAGAGCCAAGCAATCCGAAGAAGATCCTGGAAATGCTGACAATCAGCAATCCTGATCTTCCAACGGCAACCTGGAAGATTGCCAGGTTAGAGGAGGTACAGGCGGAAGCAGATCACAGATCGGCCGTCATTATCATTAATAGAGAATCCCTGGATGCCCTGCAAAATCTGGAGGCCTGATCAGCTATGGATTTGGAGCAATTACGCTCAAAATTTATAGGCGCGATGAGGCCGACAGATCTGGGGCGTCTGCAGCAGGTGGGGAAACCACTTGTGGTGTCCCGCCTGGTGTTGGTGACGCAGAAGTCCGGAGCATCCCAGAAGACGCTCAGAAGACACTATCGCTGGACTCGGAGATGTGGCGATCATTGGGGGAATACTGTGCTCTCCACCACTGTAAAGCCGCCTTGGCGACCCTTCTGCTCAACGTGGAATCTGAGTCCATTGATGTGGTTCTGATCCAGGAACCTTGGGTCAGAGGTGACCTTGGGTGCTGGGGGTCAGAACTCCCAAATATAAAATACTACATGCGAAAAATGAAGGTAAGATACGTTCCTGCATTCTCGCTAGAAATAATCTGAACATTTTTATACTACTAAATTACAGCTACGCTGATATAGTGGTGGCTATAGCATCGATGTGGATGGGCAAAATCTCTGGCTTATATCGGCCTACCTACCATACGAGGAGGAAAATATACCACCAGGTAGGTTGGGCAGTGCAATCATGGAGGCTCGGAAACGAAAGGTAGGAGTCATCATGGGCAGTGATGCTAATGCGCATCACTCAATCTGGGGAAGTACAGATATAAACAGGCGAGGTGAGTTACTCCTTGATTTTATTTTAAGTACTAACCTAACTATATGTAATATCGGATGTAAGCCAACCTTCATTACTAAAAATATACAAGAAGTGCTAGACACCACAATTGTATCGGATTTTATTCAGGAAAGGGTATTGAACTGGAAAGTGTCCGAAGACCATTCCTTTTCTGACCATTGTTATCTACAGTACAAAGTGGGCAACTAGCAAACCATCCTTCGGGAATAGGAGGTTCTGAGACTGTTCAAGAAAGCGAGGAACACAAATGTTGGTGCAGATTGGAACTTTTATAAGGAAGTCCTCAAAATCTATAAATACGACCTAAGAGCAGCCAAAAGAGGGCCTG
The DNA here is from genome assembly GCA_951394425.1 of Tipula unca. Taxonomy (NCBI): domain Eukaryota; kingdom Metazoa; phylum Arthropoda; class Insecta; order Diptera; family Tipulidae; genus Tipula; species Tipula unca. The sequence continues at coordinate 86,392,414 of OX596382.1, forward strand.
GAAGCTCTATTGTGGCAATATACAGGAGTCATCGGAGGCGGCCAGGCTACGCAAAGTACTATGTTCCAGTCCTTAAATCCCGAGTTATTTACAACGACCGTATGGTTCATGGAGCTATTACTAGAAACGCATTTCCCAGAGTACACGGTTCTAGCTCCGGAGAGCTCCATGATAACTAGGGGTATAGACTCCGTAAGTCATATAGTAAAAAGGTGGAATATGCTATGGGCAATAAACAGTTTTAAGCCATACAAGTCGGCAGGACCGGATGACTATATCCCTGCGGATATCCAGCGAACTATTGACTTAACCCTACCCTGGCTGGAAGTTATCTTCAAAGGGAGCCGAGAACTCTGTCACATTCCTAGAAAATAGACTGAAGTAAAAGTAATATTTATACCTAAGGCGGGAAAAACCCCTCATTGCTATCCCAAAGACTTTAAGCTTATCTTTTTTCTGTTAAAATCACTGGAAAGGCAAATAGAGGCTAACATTAGAGGCTCAATCATCCAGGGCGAGCTGTCTGGATCTCAATACGCATACTGCAACGTACGATCGGTGCAAACAGTAGCAACGTCAGCCCGGGGGCAATCACACGGGCCCTTGCGTGTCAGACAGCTTATCTGGGAGGGACGTGTGCCGGCAGATACGTGAGCAGAGGGACACCTCAAGTTGGGGTATTATTCCCCCCTTATTTGGAACTTGGTCATTAATGTCCTGTTATACTAAACCTGGAAGGGCAAGGCTTCAAGGTGGTTGCCTACGCGGATGAAGTTGCCATTGCGGTCTTCGGTAAATATCCTAGTACGCTGAGTAAGCGCATGCAGTGCGCACTTGGCTACCTCTCTGAGTGGGCACGCGGTTGCGGACTGAACGCAAACCCACAGAAAACGGAGCTGGTCATCTTTACCAGGAAGCTCATACGCCCTCAGTGTAACTCGCTAATATTAAATGGTAATCGTTTGATCTTTACGGATAGAGAGAAATACCTCGGACTACTTTTGGACAGCAAGCTAAGCTAGAAACTAAACATGAGAGAGAGTAAAGAAAGCTACTATAGTGCTCTACTCCTTCAAAAATGCCATTGGAAAGAGATGGGTTATGGAGCCCCACATAGTACACTGGCTCTATGTCTCAGTGGTCAAACCTATACTGCTGTATGGGGTTATACATAGTTTGGTGGCCAGGGTTAACAATTATGGCCAACCTTAAACTATTGATGAAAGTTCAAAGAACGGCCTGCTTGTGTATAAGTGGGGCTCTCAGGAGTACACATACTCAAGCTCTGGAGATTCTCTTTCATCTTACTCCCTTGGATATTGTGGCCAAGCAGCTTGCATCTTGCACAGCCATTCGGCTCAAATCCATATCTATGTGGACCTGTAACAATACAGGGCACCCCTGTAACAAAACAGGACCCTTATCCTATGCAACAGGGGTATTCCGGAAGCTACCGACTACGCTGTTCCTTTGCCATCTGTTGAGGTGAGATTCAAAACTGAGTTTCCCACCATAGAGGACTGGGTGAATGAAACGGTTATGGACAATGAGGCGCTAAGCTTCTTCACGGATGGCTCAAAAAGGGATAGAGGGGTTGGCTGCGGGGTATTCACTAGTGGGTGAGGGTGGGGTGAGGCACTAGTGGTCAACCTCTCTTTTCGTCTTCCCGACTTTTGCAGTGTTTTTCAAGCTGAACTGTTCGCGATAATGGAAGTCATGGACTGGTTGAAGTATAATGTAATATCTACGAGGGATATTTGCATTTTTACGGACAGCCTGGCTGCTATTAAAACGCTACAATCATACTCCCTGATGTCGAAGGTAGCCTAGAACTGTCTGGCATCTTTAAATGAGGTGGATGATCAGTTCAACATCCGCTTGACGTGGGTGCCAGGGCACTTCAATATCGCAAGGAATACAAAGGCAGATGAGTTGGCCCGCAACGCCTATAATAACCCAAAGCAGGCGGGGTATAAAGATACCGCTTGCTTCATGTAAACTGCTGCTTCAGGAAGAAGCCATAAAAGAATCGAACGTCAGATGGTTTAACGCCAGTTCGTGTGTAATAACCAGGCAGATCTGCCCTGGACCTGACCGGTCCAGATCAAGCTAATTGATATCGCTTCGACGGCACCATATTGGTTGGTCGTGGGAGCTATAACGGGACATTGTCTCATTGGGATACATGCGAGGCGACTGGGTATCTCAGCCCATGAATTCTGCCGCAGCTGCGGTGATGATGAGGAGGAGGAAAATGTGCTCCATCTGCCCTGCACCTGTCCTAGTCTAGCGTGCCGCACAATAAAATTTATGGGAACTTCTTCTTTAAACGACCTCACGGATCTTAGTAAGATCGAGATCCGGGACTTGTTTAACGAGTGAAGAGGAGGAAAATCAAATGTGCAGGTATAGCTACGGACCAATTTTGTGTCTATGCTAGTCCTTTAGGATGGCCATCCTTACCTAACCTAACCTAACCTAGATAAACGTGCATCATTGTCAGATGAAAATTTAAAATACATACTTATTATGCAAACTTAACAAAGAAATCATTTTTTAAACACGACAACTAATTTTATGGGCCTTATTTTCTGTGAATTTTTAAGTTCTATAAACAAATGAATTTGTTAATGTGATATATAATTTCAATTTTTTTATTTAACTAGGTATAAATTAAACAATTTATTTGTAAGATTTTAACCTGCTACGAACCGGTTTCATGATCCAACACGAAAAATATTTCCCAAAACAGGAGCAGAAAACCATAACATTAAAATTATTGAATAATATTATAACAAAATCCTAAACCGGAACGATCAAAATATCAATTCGATGTTCTGAGAAGATACAATTATTGGTGGTGTAAATATATATGTTTTGGTGACCCCGCCATAAACACACAGTTTGAGATTGTTTGAATTGGTATTAAATTGTACCATTTACATTTGGCTTATTTTACCGATACAGGTAATCCCAAAACGTCAATTATGTTTTGGTATGCTCGGGTCACCGAAATTCATGTTCTTGAAAATGTGTGATCTGGTGATTAAACTATGTTATTGCTACCTTTATAATAATAAGATAATTTTAATTTAAAAAGACGTTTTTGAATTATCAAATTTTATAGGACAATTGCCACCAACAAAAAATTTAGATTCGGTTCTCGCGACACGGTTAATTGAGTATCCCAATCATATATATAAAAATGTTACTGACGAATTTTTTGATCAAATTATGCTTAAGTATTTAGATACTCGTATTAAATAATCTGTAATTTATGTCCAAAACTAAAGATTTTGGGCCATTTTCAATTCTTGTTATTATGTTAATGTATATAACAATTTCATATTTTAAAAGTGCATATAGGCAATTACCATAAGCAATTCGTCATGTTTTATCAACAGTACTTAAATAAGATATTGTTGAGAAACTGATTTACTAACACATATGGTATAATGAATGGGTATGAGTATTCAGTTTTATATTGTTAAATCATCAACTTATAAAGGTCGTTTGTTACTTTTATAGAAATAATGTTATGGAAAATTGTGTAATATTGTTATTGAATTTAATAGAAAACATAGCTTTATAGAGTTTATATTGAAACTATTTTTTATTATAGAATAAAGACTTTATATCATTAAATTGTTTGTATCAGCTAATATGTTGATATTGTATAATGATGATTTAGACATCATGTGATCATAAACTCAATCACATACAAACGAAAATTTGTTGACTGCTTAACTTACTTAAGTAAAAACTTATATGGAGTACAAAATGTGTACAATACATACAAATATTAGCCGAAACACATAAATCATGAATTTGTAAGACTACAGGTCACATTCAAATTACGGGTATGACAATAAAATGCCGAGACATAAAATTCTAATTATACATTTCTTAATCATTTGAACCAAATCATTTGCGAAATCTTATAAAAATAATACGTTTATTTAATAGTAAGAAATAACAAATTTCAAAATAGCCTTTTTGGGCATCAATACATACACATAACTTAACATTTACTAAAATTATCAGCAGCAGTACGAAACGTGAAATGTCTCTGTTGGTGAACTTGTGAATATATTATCCAAATATGCAATGGTCACTCTCCAAAAAAATGACATTTCCAGCTTTGTAAAGTTCGATAATAGCGAGATAATCTTTTTTAGATAAGACCACTCAAATTCAGAAGTGAACACTCGCCAATTGACCAAGTGCATAGGATCACTAATGTCATTGAAAAATCACTCGAAAGGAAACAGGTCTGCTCTGCAGTGTTTCTTAATGTCGCACAGGCTTTTCTAAGGGTGGCATGAAGGTCCAAATTATAAGCTGAGGAGTTTACTTCCAAAACAATACAGTGATATACTAGAATCATACTTAACTGAGAGATATTTTAAGAGAAATATGGGCTGGAGTTCCTTAGGGGAGTGTCTTGGGTCCACTACTGTTCTTATTGTACACCTACGATATACCACAGCCAATGGACGAAGAAAATATGCGTGGTATATTTGCTGATGTTACTGCTATGATAGCAGTACGAAATAATATTGATAGTTCAATACCTAAATTACAAGCAAATATAAACAAAGTTAAATGTTGGATGGTAAAATGGCGAATACAATTAAATGAGAGTAAATCGGTTCACGTGGATTTTACTAACAAATGTGTAGAACATGAGCGGCGTACATTAATGAACAACAGATTACATATGCTAATACAGCTAAATATCTAGGAATGACTCTAGACGCCAAACTACGATGGATAGTTCATATTAAGAAGAAAAATATTGGCCCATAGGCAGCCACTCCTAAATGGCTACTCCCTACTAGTAATAAAATATTACTATATAAGCAAATTCTAAAACCTGTATGAACCTACGGAATTCAGTTGTAGGGCTGCTCCAAACAGAGCAACTTCGATTTAATACAAAGATTTCAAGATAAAGTTCTACGAAATATTGTAGATATACCTTGGTTTATTAGAAATAGCGACCTCCATAGGGAGTTGAAGGCTGAATCAGTTGCGGAGGGAATTGGTAAATAGGCTAATAGACACCAAAATAGATGACAAACACATGCTAATGTAGAAGCAACACGGTTCCTTGACAACTCGAACATCGTCAGACGGATTAAACGGAGTAAGTCCTTTGAGTTGGGTTTGTAAAATTTTATAATATTATACATAAACTAGATTTAAATTACTAATTATTTTACAAATAGAGCTAGATTGTAATATTATGTATTAGTAAAAGTACGTAAGCAAAAGTTTGAATTTAGCAAAACAAACACAAAACTAAGGTGACATACTCTTAGTGATTATTAGTAGTTTAGTATTAGTACTCTTTTTGTTTCGTTTTACTCTTAGCTCTTTTGTTAGGCAAGCGTCATCAAAAAATAATCTCTTTGAGTTAATGTCCTTTTTTTAAATCAACATTATATGTGTAAATTATAATAATTTATTTATTATAATAATTATAATAACATATTTATGTGTGTAAATTATAATAATAGCATATGTACAATTAAAACTATTAGTTTAAACTTTTACTATTATTTAAAATATAAAAAATAACCATTCAAATATTTTTCTTTAGGGTGATTTTATAGTTTATAAAGCGCCCAAGGACCGGTTTCGAGTTTTCAATCTTCGTCAACTTGGTTTTAACTTTGAATGAGGAACCGAACATATCACATGCTATTATGCTACAAAAACCATATTAGTATATAATCGAATAAAATTATACGAGACAAGATTCCTCTCAATATTAGGTTTACGTTAACATTTCGTTGTATCCAAGTCTTAACATGTAACTAAAAAAAATAACTCAACCATTAAAGATATACTCATGGTTTTGAAGGAGTGAAACTTTTTAATAATTAAAAGAAACATTAGATTGCTTAAATATCTAGTTCTAAACGGCAACCAAAATAAAAATGAATATCAAATTCTTCAACATCAAATTTACATATATCCACTCTATATGTATAACTTTCTATAATCAAATTTCTTTAACAAACTAAAATGACAAATTTAAAGCGGCTTATCATATATAAAAATTTGAAGTGGATTTTTAGGAAGCCAACTTCTGAATTTGATTTCAATTTCAAAATTCGATGTAGTGATCAAATATTGAATTTTTCAAAACAATTTTTTTGTATCGCCGCAGTTCTAAAAATTAAAATTGCCAATTTTTAAAACCTCCGAAAAACCAATTTTGAAATAGAATTTTACTTATTTATATACATAATTCAAGAAATTTAAAAAATTTTAAAATGATAAAATTTTATATATCCGAAATCTGTAAAACTTTTGAAAAATTTTAGATTTTTTGAAACATTTATCTATCTACAGACCAAAAAATAAATTAAATTTTAATTCGAGTTTTAAAACTTTTGTTTAATTCGTTTCTCATATAATTCCGTACAATTTCAAATCAAAGTACAGGTCTTAACTATATAGCTGACAGACAATCAAGATAAAATCAAGCCCAAAACAATTTTAGAAATACTTTAGATATCTACACGTGGAATTGAGGGGTACCAGGCCAAAATGATATACAACAATACCAACACCTCGAATGCCAAAGAGTTAGCTGACATGTTTGAAACATTTTTTCAATCGGTCTACAGACCAAGCGATAATATTGCGTACAACGCAACAAACAATAAAATTATATCAAGCATTCCTCCGATTAATACTGATGAGAATGTTCTATCAGCTTTGGCGAATTTGGAGATGTGTGTGGTCTATATTTGCACATATAAATAAACCCACTACGATATCTCTTCAACCACTATAGTTAATCACTGGCGTATTTCCCAAGAAATGAAAATTATCAAAATTAACATTAATTTTCCAATCCGGAAAATGAGATTAAATCACCTGTTACAGAGGAATATCAACTTCATCATTAATTCCTAAATTATTTGAAATGATGGAATGCAACCATATGGTGGTCATATATCGATCAACTAACTAGGATTTATGCCCGGTAGATCTACATCTACAAACCTAATTGAATTCACCAGGGTGAATGTAGCTTATACGGATTTCAGTAAAGCATTTGATTCTATCTGTCATCATAAAGAACTTCAGAGTCTATTTGCATTCGGATTCTCATTCGAATATATTAATTGTTTCAAGTCGTATTTAACAAACCGTTTGTAATATGTACTAATTGGAAACGAACGAGAAATCCAAAGTTATTATAGTTACTTCTGTTGTTCCACAAGGATCACATATACCCTGGATTTTTATCCTTTTCATCGATCAGATAATCAAAATAATAAATAGTTCAAATGTGCTCATATTTTCTGATAACGTAAAAAATGTTCATACTCATACTATTGAAGAAATACACGATGCTGCAAATACGATGCTGTGAACAAAACCCACTGCACTTAGTAAACATTCTTTTTATTGTAAAACGAATCCTTTATTTACTGGATGCAAAATCAATAAAATAGAATTGCACAGAGTTCATGAGATTACTGATTTAAGTGTCACTTTCATCGGAAACGTTAACTTCAACCGACATATTGATATTTGTATTGCTAAAGCAAACGATATGATTGGCTTTGTAAAACGTTGCATTGTGGAATTTAAGGATAAGCAAACTTTATTTTCACTACATTTTGCTTTTGTGAGATCTCAAGTGTAATACGGTGTAACGGTCTGGAATCGTACTATGATGTGCACGTCAAAAAATCAAAAGCATTCATAAAAGTTGATTATATTCTTGTTGCACAAATCTGAAAAAAATATACGATGGCATGAAAATATGGCTCAATTACCTCCATATACTAGACTATATGCCAGGATTATAAGGTTTCCACCCTCGCAAATAGAAGATTTTTTTTGACAAAACCTTTTTTTATTAGCAAAATCATTCAACATCGCTGATGATCAATTTGATTTTAATTTATCGAAGACTAACTTCAAAAAAACTGTGAAGTCCCTCTTTTTAAATTTCAATTTTTAACAGTTCAAGGAGGTTGATGAACTTCTTGTTAAAAATTATTAATTTTTATTTTAGTTCAAGTAATTTTTCTTATTATAAAACTTCCTATTTTTTTAAACATAAATATAAATCATAATTGTAATTTACTAAATTTTTTAAATAATAAATAAATAAATAATTCTTAAATTTCAATTCGTTTCATTGAATTATGATAATTACGAAATTTGTACATATTACTTGTACATATGCACATATATGTAGTTTTTAATCGTTTATGCATAGTCCTAACAAAAAAAAAATCTACATGACTGCCAAAATTTGTTTGCTTGGTTCGAATGTCTTCCATTATTTAAATTTGGTAAAATATACTCTTTTGCGGTCGAATATATCTGGTCAACCTATACACAAAACGAAATCGATCGCGTTCTATAGTAGAGTCCCAGTTTCTGGACTTTATTATCCTTCATCGAATTGAACTAAAAAATTAGGACCATATAATGATAGCAAAGATCACAATTCAATATTTATCGACAATAAGTGGTTACCAACGGTTCGCGAATTTAAATGAACATTTCAAAAATGTGCATTTCTCGAAAATTTTCAAAGTAACAAAATTAATTGAAATAAGTACAAACAATTCGAAAATTTATAAAACGAATAAATATATTTAATTAGAATAGAAAACTGTGAATAAAAATAATTTTTTCACAGTGCGCATGAATTTACATTTAAATGAAAATGTATGAAAACTGTTCACTTAAACACAAAATAATCTAAACTTTACTTTCTGACGATATTTCTCCGATTTCCGAGGACTATGTAGAGGGGAATTGCGAACAAATTATCTCATCAAAAGAAAACTAAATGGCACTTCTCAAATGTACATCAATATTAAAATATTAGACGCATAATCTCTGGTAAATTCTACGAGTATGTATAGTAAATCGAAATTGTATAAAACCATTATTCGTATTTATTTTGAATTTTGAAACACGTTGCGGATGACTACGTAACTATTATTTTACCGTAGATCGCTAGATAGATTTGAATCAATAGATTAACTAAAAAACTGTGTGGGCACTATTTATATAACGCCAAGTTTATTCAGTAATAAATAACCTGCGGTTCTAGATCAACACGATTACAAACAAAATCTCGTTAAAAAGATTATTCTAAAACTTATCTTAAAATTTCTTTGATTTAAAATTAATCACGCATATTACATGCACACACCACACAATTACGAGTTTCAAGACGTACCTATATATGTTGTATATGTGTGTATGTATGTATATAAAAAAGAAATTCGATTACTTTACTTTTCTTATTATTAAATACTCATATACATACATAGAATATTTCAATTAAAATTAGTTTACGGTTAATTAGGCACAATAATAATGACAATTATTTCGGAAATAAGAGTATATGTATGTATATGTATAAACACTGTGCGTGTGTAGAAAATGTTGAAATGTGTTGGTAAGAAAACCATTTAATTGTATGTATTCGACTATTACAATAATTGGCCTTAAGTACTTACGCTATACTGGTTCGAGAGGTTGGTTTCGTAAATAGAGCATGATATCATATTGATTAATTATTTTTTCGATTAAATCGGATAAATGACCAATTTATTGCTCAAAAATCGAATTAAATCAAATGACGTCAACTCACGCGATAAATCGATAATAAACTAAATATATGTTAGATGGATGTTGTTATGTATACGTATTTGTATTTAAAAATCGGTTTAAATGCGTTTCATTTAATAAACCTGACAAATCTACAATACTATAGGTCCTATAGTAAATACGAGCAAAATGAAAAGAAAGAAATTAGAATACCTTTTTAAATACACGAAGTGCATATGTTACGCATCAACCCTTTGCTGAACTCTTAAGCACCTGAATACACTGAGAGCGACATGTTCCAGACAATCAACTCGATCATACGCTCACATCTATATGCACAGTGCACTCCAACCGACATAATACATTTGTTTTAAATCTGAACTTTCCAAAGCCGGGCTAAACCATGATTTTCACATTTTCTGTGATCTTTAAATAATTTATGTATCAGTTGTTATACAATTCTAGAATTTACATAATTAATTAAATTCCAAAAATTTAACATCATAAGGCTCTCAAATGAAGATAGGGGTTCTAAGTGTATCTTACACTTCTCATCATCTAATTAGAAATAAACTAGTTTAAATGCCTTTGGTTTGCTATAAGTTGTTCAAATTTATAAACTACAAAAATTGTTGTCATTTGTAATCAACTAATGAAATGCAGTGATAGACTAAACTGCAGATATATATGTATATAGTTGCGGGAACTTCAATACATATTCAAGTTCTTCATAAAACTGTGAAATATGGATTCAAATTACTTCTCATAAAATGTGTGATTTTTAAACGAAACTAGTATGATTTAAGTAGTACGGGTCTAGCTTATAGATAAATGAATTCAATATTTTAAGATTATAACAACAATACTATCATATCAGTTGCAGCAATGGCGAACCTATGGCACGCGACCACTTTTTTATGGCATGCTAGATTTTGGAATAAAATGATCTAACATTTTTATTTAATCATAAATAAATTATAAATTGATCAGTTTTTAATCAACTATATACGGTGGGAGTCAGTTAAGAAGATCCGTTTGTTTTTCTCTAAAATATGCTTAAGGAGAAAAACGCTTTTGATGAAACTTATAGGAGTGGAAATGAAATTTGTTTGGTGGTCTTGGATGATCTTTAGCACAGCCACCTATATATACAGAGCCGTAAGGATCAGCCATGTTTTTTGTCGAGCTTGTGACCATTTTCGAATTACTTTTCATCAATGAAAAGTTTAATATTTCGTTTCGATAAACACTTTGTGGAATTTGTTCTATATTGAAGCAGCACATATCTGAAAATCAGAACCTTACATCTTTTATTATTTTAATAAACATTAAATCAAAATTAAATATGAATTTATCATATTTATGTAAACATGAATTTATTTGAATGTGTAGGTAAAATAAATAAATGAAACATATTATATTGTCATCCTTTCGATCGATGATTGTGTCTCTTTTTAAAAAATTAAACCTCACACTTTTACTTTTTTTAATTTCGCTTTTTCTATTGCGAACGCAGCATGCTCGAATAAAGCATTATCAGAGCCACCTATATATACAGAGCCCTATGGTTAAAAATTGAGCTTTTTCTAGAGGAACTAAAATTGACGAAAAAAACATTTTTTCCATACAAAACATATGACAAATTACATTTTTTTCGGTGCGATATTTTTCAATGAAAATGTCGATGGATTAAGTATTTTAACATTGAAATAGAATCTACAATTATCATTTTATAATTGATTAAAATCCTGATCAAAAAAGATGTTTAATTTTTGTTATATTTATTAATAAAATTTATAGAAAAAAAAGCATTTATCCATTGAACCAAAACCGTCATAAGATCTAAGTATCAACTAAGTAAAAACCGTCATAAGATCTAGATAAGTATCTTATGACGGTTTTGATTGAACTGATATAAATACACACAAATACCTACGCAATAAAATTAAACTGCAAGACGAAAAGAGAAAACAGTAAAAATGTGGTTGTGTTTCCTTTTGAATTATATTTTTGTCAATAAAATTAAATACTTAAAGGGTATTTCAATAAAAGCTGCATGATTTTGTTTGAATAAATATCAAACTAATTTCACTTCAATTTCAACGTAAATTTTGGATTTTAGATTATAAATGGAACACCGTGACTATCAGAGTTCTTCTGGCACGGTTCTATTTTATTTTGGTAAAGTTTTGTTACGCATTTGTGCATAATTATGGTTAAATAAATTGTGCAGCTGTTATTGGAACTCCCTATGACATGTTGTAAGTTGTCAAAATCACAATTTTTTTTCTATCGATCGATGTTTAAGGCTTGTACACGAGTTAGAAAATATTTGCTAGGAAATCATAGCCGATCTCTCTCTGAGAGAATTTTTGTGTGATTAAGAGAATTTTTGTGTGATTAAGTTGGTCGTCTGCGAGTTTTTTGCTCAAAGTTAAATATATTTCAACTCAAAGAAGAGAAAAAGGGGCGTGTTTTTCGTCATTTTAGTTGATTTGATTGGGAGAGATCGGCTATGATTTCCTAGCAAATATTTTCTAACTCGTGTACAATCCTTTATGTTCTCTTTTTAAATTTTGCGCTTTTTATTAAATTCAATTTTTTTCTATTGCGATCTCAGCCTATTGGAATAATTTTGCACTCTATCCCTTTTCCGATTTCGCTACAAGGTAATGAAATAGAAATATGTGGTGATACATTTTCAAATGTATAAAAGGAAATAGAATAATGCTTTATACGAGCATGCTACGATCGCAATAGAAAAAGCAAAATTAAAAAAAAAATGTGAGATTTAATTCTTAAAAAAGAGACAAAATCATCGATCGAAAGGATATTTATCGAAATAAAAGATTTAACTTTTCATTGATGAAAAGTAATTCAAAAATGGTCATTTTTACATTGATTCTTATGGGATAATGCAAAAAGTAGTTCCTCTAGAAAAAGCTCGACAAAAAACATGATTGATACTTACGGCTCTGTATATATAGGTGGCTCTGGCATTATTCTATGTCCTTTTATACATTTGAAAATGTATCACCACATATTTCTATTTTGTTTACCTTGTAGCGAAATCGGGAAAAAGGATAGAGTACAAAATTATTCTAATAGGTTGAGATCGCAATAGAAAAAAATCAAAATTGAAAACACGAAACAGCGTAAAATTTAAAAAGCGAACATAAACATCGATCGATAGAAAAAAATAGTGGTGTTGACAACTTACAACATGTCATAGGGAGTTCCAATATCAGCTGCACAATTTGTTTAGAACCATAATTATGCACAAATACGTAATAAAACTTTACCAACAATGGAAACGTGCCAGAAGAACTGTGATAGTCATGGTGTTCCATTTATAATCTAAAATCCAAAATTTACGTTGAAATTGAAGTGAAATTAGTTTGATATTTATTCAAACAAAATCATGCAGCTTTTATTGAAATACCCTTTAAGTATTTTATTTTATTGTCAAAAATATAATTCAAAAGGAAACACAACCAGATTTTTACTGTTTTCTCTTTTCGTCTTGCAGTTTAATTTTATTACGTTGGTATTTGTGTGTATTTATATCAATTCAATGGAGAAATGCTTTTTTTTCTATAAATTTTATTAATAAATATAACAAAACTTAAACAACTTCTTTGATCAGGCTTTTAATCAATTATAAAATGATAATTGTACATTCTATTTCAATGTTAAAATACTTAATCCATCGACATTTTCATTGAAAAATATCGCACCGAAAAAAATTTAATTTTTCATATGTTTTGTATGGAAAAAATGATTTTTTCGACAATTTTAGTTCCTCTAGAAAAAGCTCAATTTTTAACCTTAGGGCTCTGTATATATAGGTGGCTCTGCCTTTAGTAAGCCTGGGTGTTTAGTTTGAGGGAAATATTAGATTTTCTTAAATGAGAAGAGGAGTTAACATGAAAATCAGTTAACAGTATTTCAAAAAAATATTAACCTTTTGTTTTGAGGTACTTTTATGAAATGTCTCTTTGTTTTTCGTCTTTTCTTTGATTTTTGTTTATTATTTGAAGATTTCAGTCGTTTAAACTTTTTGTAGCGCGGCTCCAATATAATGTCTTTTTTCACGCAAAAACGTTTGATATGTTGATATACGGCGAGTATATAGTCAAAATGTTATTAGTAGAGTTTATGCTGCACGCTTCTCTAATCGTCGTCATTACACGGAGGTAGTTTTTCTGCGCTTAACCAATCGAGTATTAACTGTCGGATGTGAAAAAGTTAAAAGAAGAGAACGCCGATTGGATTTAAACCAGTTGTCAAGTAAAGGATGTTTTCCGATTCCGATGTTCTTAGATTCCGTACATAAAACGTAAAGCGCAAACATTATAGTGTCACTTCGATGACAGTCTGTCACAGGCTCATAGCTTTCGAACTCTAAATCGTAACGAGTAGAGATTTTAAATTAATTAATTAATAATTAAATGTAGGTAAAAATAAATATTACATTTAATTTGATTATAAAAATATTTTAAAATTTTTTTTAGGAATTTTGGATTCGACGTTTCGCTTTAAAAGTAAATAATTAATTAATCACATAGACTTTTACGCAAATAAATTTTTGCAAACTGAATTTTTAAATTGGTTACTCTTGCTATACATATTTAAGCATACTTTATATACTCACTGTACGATCCAGATGTCGCGTCTATCGTACCTTTTGTTATTAATAGTATAGGAAACTTTTCTAAAATTGCCTAAATTCATGCAAGATATAAAAAAATCAAGCGGGCGATTAACAAAACATTGTCTACAAACATTTGAAGGAGATGTACATTTGACATGGATTTGTTAAAACTAGACTAAAAACAGTATTTTTGATATTAAATGTCCAAAACCATTAATGAGATCATACAATGGTGTTTTCTACCTTTATTATTACTGAAAAATGGATGTTCTATTTATACTTTTTTTAAGATAATTTTTTATTGAAAAAATGTCTTCCAAACGACAAATGTAGCACCGTGGTGGTACATTTGACAGTAGGTGTTCTTTAATGCGAAAAAGCTTTATTCGTTGGAAAATAGTTCATTTATTGTTAATTGAAAATAATTTAAATAATATAAACTTACAAAATAAATAATTGTAGCTTCATTGCAACCTTTAATTTTTTAATTTTATCTGACTAGAGAATTGTTTAAAGCCACATTAAAAATATATTTTTTGGCTGATCGTGATGTCCCAAGTGGATGAATGTCAAATGTACAGCACAAACATTTTTATCCGAAAAACATTTTTTATTTATTTACATTAAATGATATAATGAAACTGTTTTCTTTAATATATATTTAAACAATTTCACTGTAGATATAATAATATTTGATTAATTGTCTAACAATTATTTTAAAATAGTTTTACAAACTTATCGAAAAATTTATAACAAAACACTAACTATGAAAAAACACGTGCACCTCTTTCCGCGATTACATTACGACTGGGTGTTTTTGAGCATGATACCTAGTTTTGAAATGGAAAAACATTTCGTAGATGTCGATTCGTACTCTTCACTTCAGTTAAAAAAATTGAGTTACTGAATTATCTGGATATGGATTTCGGTCGTGTAGTTAATTCAAATAAGTAGGTAGGTTTTGTTGTTTTTCGACAATTTTTTGTTTATTTCCCTTTTTTGGAATATGTACATACTCGTATAATTATTATTTATAATCATTTTGAAATAAATAAATTTTATATTAAAAAAAATTATTTTAAATAAAATTTAGGTGGCAGAAAAGTTTATATAGTCTCTTTTTATACAGCCTTCCGCTAGTATTAGTTGAATCACAAAATTGACGGGGGTTGTATCGCAGCCACGACCGCAATTCTGTAAATCATAGAATACATCAGATGTGCTGCAGGGTTGTTCATAGTCCTTCTGTCGAATAGTATGTAGTATAAGCGTGTATGCATTATCCTTTAGAAGTTCTGCAATTTCAAACAGTTACATGAAGTAACGCTCGATTTTCTAATTGGGGTGTCCAGAGCTGGCCTGACAGGTAAGACGTATTCCACGTCAATATGATTGTATTCAGCATATGAGCTTATGTCTTGTTTGAATAGATTAAATTTACTATAAATTCTTTAGTTTAGTCCTATAAATTCTTTAGTTTAGTCTTTAGTTTTAGTATAAAATTCGATAAAAGTTGAAACTCATTTATTAAACAGTGAAAAACTGGAAAATTAAGAATTATTTATTCATATTTCTTAAACACAAGCCAAATACTATTTTCGACATTTATCTGAAGTGAAGAGTATCAACGAGTGCCCAATTCACTTCAGTAGCTTAATTATCTGAATAGTAACTCAATTATCTGAAGAGTTACTCACTTGTGATTCAGTTAATTCATGTCAATCGAAAGTGCCTGTCAGTATGTCCAGTAAAAAGAATTTGAACGTAATAGGTGTCAAATTTATCCCAGCTGTCAATGTACCTCACTCTCCCCTCCTTTTGTCCTACTCTGTCAACACATTACATATTATTGACAGAGAAAAGGGAATCACTTCAGCATTAAAGCAATTTGTATATGCAAAGAAACATACATAAATAAAGGAAAATAGTTAGAATGTTAGAATTATACAGTTTTGACATGCCTAAAAATAGTATAAATTTTGGTTTCCTATTTGAAATAAATAAAAATCAAAGAGTTTTTGTGTTCTGAAATTATAAAATAATTTGATCTTAATTATTTTGTTACCTCATGAATATTTATTTCATAAATTTCGTTCGTTCATTTGGATGGATATTTTCTAAAAATGGATTCTAAAATTAATTTTGGTTTGAGTTTTGAAATATGAACAACTGGAAGGAACTAAGCCATTTTTTGACCGCTAAAGCCGAAAATTGACATGTTGAATGGAAATAGTATAGTCCCAACTGTATTTATATAAAAATATAAAAATGGCGAACTAGATCGGAAATAGGATAGATATGGGATTCTAAAATGAATTTCAGATATGGTTCTGGAATACGGCAACTGGAACTGAATTAGGCCAATTTGAGTTGATCAAAATGTTTATAAATAAAAAATAAAAAGTGTTAAATTCCAAATTAATTGTATTGCGGGTGAAAAATACTTCTTGAGCCAAGCATATATTCCTGACACATTTTAGAGAATTATATTTTTAACATTTTGGTTTAAATAGAAGCGTCAAACCTAACTATTTCTTCAGTTGTGCCAGATTTATCCGATACCATTTTTTTTGGTTTGCCTCTGTTCCAGAAAATGACATATGGATGATCCTGAATTAAGTTTATATAAAATCGCTAATTATAATAATTTTGGGTGTTGCAATGATAGTTACAGAACGGGTGGTTTATGTATGTGTTTTTTCATAGTGAGGTTAAATTGTTCATTTGACTTTTTTTTATTAATGCTGTTGATGTCACTTAAATTATTTGTATAATAAATGATCTTAAATCTGGTAATGGTGCAGTATACAGAAATTCTAGATATGAGTGCCATGTTGAAATTAAATACTAAAATTGTATCTCCAATTCTAATAAATTTTATAAATCAATGTTTTTGTAATGGTATTATTCTGAGACTACTGAAAACCGCAGTTCTAATTCTATTGTTTAAAAAGAGAAAAATTAGAAAAAGATATTTATATTTAATTTACAGCCTACTATTTTAAAAATTATGGAAAAAAATTTTAAGTTGAGAATTGAAGATTTTCTTAGCACCGATTGTCAGTTTATGGTTTTAGGACTGATAAATGTACCGAATTAACATTAATAGAATAAACGGTGTTCGCCACAGTTTAAATTATAAAAAGTTTGTTGGTACTGGTTTCATTCAATATCGAAATCAAACGAAATCGTGCGAATACTAAAGGTATAAATAGTATCAAAACTACATCGACAAGCGACGCAGCCTGTCAAATTAAAATATACAGAAAGTATGCGATGCTCACACAACCAATGTCGGAGTTGACAGCGACTTATCGTCGCCCTTTTTTTGCAGTGGTATCAACTGTTTTCTGGCTCGCTATGTATTTTTGGCTGTCATTTTTTATGTACATATGTATGTACACAAATTAAAACAAAATCCTTTCTCCGCTTTAGTGGCGACGCTCTTTGTTCTGTTTACTCAAGCGATATCGCCAAAAGACAAATGTACTTTGTCAGTACATTTGGTCGTTGTATCTTTGGCTCTGTTTATGCTTTAGATGGTTTTACAATTATACATGCGGAAAAACAGCCACAAAGTTCTCGTGGTAGTTGTTAGTGATTTTTAAAAATAAATATGCTTGGTTTTCGTAGTTGGCATAGTCACCTTGTAAGTTTCTATGTAAACCACGAGAAAACAATAGTTCTAAAAATCAAGTAATAATTGAATTAAACTTCTTACACGCGCGGCATAAATAATAATAGCATATGAAATGATTGGACGTTAATGGCTGATTTACATTCAACGCCAATTCTCCGGCAAGATGATCTTGTAGAAAGACGAGAAACAACAGTGAAAAATCATATAAGAAAAAAGGAGACAATCATAGAATTTTTTATTCTTGCTATCTTGCTTCAAGATTACCTAATCTGCAAAATTTCGTTGAATCTTAAATCAACCTTAATCCTCTTTCTTTATTTAAGTAAAAATTAATTGTTTTCACCACGTTTCCTCGTTATACTTTTATCTAAAAACTCGTGCAAAACGAATTCCTCCTTTATCTATTTATCATTTTTTAATTAATTATTAACAGTTAAATGGGGACACGAGTTAAGAGAGAGGAACATAAACAAAATACTTAAACTACAATTACAACATATTATTACAATCGTGTATAACACATATTACAATCGTGTATTACCCATATTACAATCGTGTACTTTTAATAAAATCACTGATAAATAAAAAGCAAACTAAAATAATAAAAACCATCGACATCGTGTGATGTGATTTGTTAGCGACAGATACAAAATTGAAAACAAAATACCATTTACTTACATATATGTACATACGTACATACGTCAATTAAGATTGAATAAAAATTGTAAATAGTGCATGATGTAACTTCAAATATGTTGAAAAGGTAATCACATGATATTATAGTGTTCGCGAGTAAATATAGGAAATAAGAAGTTTAAAATGTATGACTAAATATATCGTGATGCTTATTTTATTCGAGGACTCCTCACTATACACCATCGCAAAAGTGGCCTAATATTTTACAATTTATCTCTATCTCTCTACTAGTCTATTCTGTAGATTAAACTAAATTGCAAAATTTTGATGGTTTCATTTCCGGAGATTTTCTTTATGGGAATTTTAATTTTTTTCATTGTTGTTATTATGCTGCTATTTTATCGTAATAAGACATAAACGAGAATAGTAGTAATATTTAAATAAACGACGGCGGAATACAAATAATAACAAATAAAAATAGTTGTAGAAAAATAATGCGAAATTAGTTTTTTTTTTGTCATAAGTATTTAAATTAAACTATTACACGGTCTGGTTAGTAGACATTCTTCTTGATTCTAAGCATTTCAAATTTCAGAGTATTATTCATATACATTTGATATTCAAATTATCGAAATTTTCATTTTAAGTAATTAGTTGGTCAACTGCCAAACAATTAAATAATCTATTATTACGAAATAGGTATAGATGAAAGAATCAGTTCTCGAACTTGAAGATAAATGAGGAGGGGATGATTAAATGTGCTTATTGACTAGTGTCATGCTGAAAATGAACTATTACCAGTATTGTATGTAGATAACCGAACATGGTGCAAAATTTAATAATCAATAGATATTTAAGCCTTATATGTGGATAGTCTTCTGTGATCGGAGGGTACTCACATGTCTGGTAAATCCAAATTGGACGAACATATTCTCCAAGAATACCACCACGGTAGCCGTTGCTTGTCGTAGGAGACTAAACGGTTGGATCGCTGTTTGTAATGTCAACAAGAGAAAAAATGGATGTCACGAAACAATTCCGGAGTCCCGCTCAATCACTTAGGAAACCAAGAGCGTTGGAAGACTTAATCATATGCATCGAGTATCGGGTGGAACTCGTTGCTCTCCACGAAACTCGGCCTAAAAGTGGAGACCATGTGTCCCAGGGCTATATGTTGCTCTGCATTGAAAATGACCTCGAAAATCTTGAAACTGGATTTCTTCTTGGGTCGCAGGTAAAAACGGCTGTTTTGGATTTCCAAGCAGACAATAAGTTTCGCTTAAGATAAAGACTTAATTTACAATGATAGACTAGGAATTAAAGACGAATACTTCATCTCCTTGTATTGATAATTTCTTTGCACGCGTCAAATCTAATTATCTCTATGATATTCTTCTTCAATCTAATGAAACTTCATACAATTTAAAGAATTATGTGTAAACTGATAAATGGGGATATCAAAAGAGAAAAGGAAGCGTATCATTATGTCAATCGTTTTTCTGCTAACCGCGGTGATCTAAAAAATCCTAAAGGTTGTTCGATTACCAACATTTTGACTGACAATGGAACTCTGCTAACGTGAAATTCTGACATTTTGAACGAGCTAAATTATTATTTTACAGGTGTTGCCAATAATTTAGGAGCTATACTTTCTGGGTATACCATTCCAGTTAATCATGATCTCCTGATGAACCTAAACAATCAATTGATATTAATGGACACAGTAATTTCATTTTGAGAGCTATTTCTATATTTGTTTGTCCTGTCATGACCCTTATTTTCAACCTCTCTTTTAGCCAAAGGATTGTACCTGAGAGAGTCAAATCGGCGACGATTATTCCCTAATTTAAAAGTGGAGACCGTAACAATAATAGGAACTATTATTCTCCAGCCTGTGATGCTGAAAATCATTGAGAAAAGAGATAAAAGTAGAGTTTTTTTAGGTCGGTTTAAAACTCTTAGTGTTCACCAACACGGATTCCGTCACCGAATCAGCTTTGTTAGAATTTTTGAATAATATTTATAATCGGCTGAACTAAGGTAAAGTTTCTTGATGCTACTATGAGCCTTTGATATGGTGGATCACAAGCGTCTTTTATCTATACTTTCGGATATTGGTTTTAGTGGCGCATCGAACATTCGGATATTGGTTTTGGTGGCGCATTGATTCGCCTCTTATCTTGAAAACAGAACGGTGAGAGTTAAAATAAATGGCACTTTCAGTGAACCGAGAACTGTAAACTTTGTTGTTCTTATATTGGTAAATCTTCAGCCGATGTGACCTCCAAGATCAATTCTGATCATAAAGTTTTACATTTATACACTTTCAAATTGTTAGCAATTAAACTATTTGTATATTTTTTAGATTTTTTGACATCTCATCTACGCCTAGTTATAACTTTAAATTGTTGTATTAATATCGAGTTTGTTAATTCGTTTAAGTACCGTGGCATATATTTGGACACTAAACTTGGTTGGAAAGCCCATGTTACCAACTTGAAAGTATATACGTACACCGCTTCTAGGATTTTTTATCTACTTCGTGATCTATGTCCAGTAATGTCTAGATTGGAATATGATTTATCATGTTAGGGAGTTGTTATACAACTACCTTAAAGCAGAAAATGATTTATTGAGGATATAAAACAGAACCAAACCATCATCCTCTATTTAAATTTAAAAATATTCTGCCGATGCAGCATTATTAGTTTGTGAAAAGGTATTAAGAATTTTTTTTAAGCATGCGGTCAACATAGTATAAGAATTGATCGTTATAACCTCCGCAGAACCACCATCTTCTTCATTAAATTCCTGTTTTATTTGAGTAGTGATTACTTCCGTCGCTATATCCTTGTTACAGCTCCAACATTTTTTAATGCATTGCCGAATTTTATTAGAAGATTAATTTATTTTAACTCATTCTTATCTGAAGTCAAAAAATGTCTACTTCAAACATCTGACGTCTCCTTTTTGTATCGAGTTATTACGTAGATATTTTGGTTGTAATTTAAATCGTTAAAATTGTTATTATTTTATATTTATATTTTTTACTGATCAGTATTATGTTAAAATATTTAATATTCGTTGAAACGTGTTTCGCTTTAACTAGTTATCTGTTTGAGAGAATGACAATGAGTTCTGAGCACTATGGAATAACGAATTATTTTATATTATTCATTAATTTCTCCTGGAGAGCTGTATACGATCATAAATTTTCTTAAAAATAAATCTTCGTCGAGATTCAAAACGAGAATACGGAGCAAGCCATTTCTTCTCTTCTAGAACAGATCAGTGTGGGCATTGACCAGAGATTGAAAACTTCTACCTTATTTATACATCTAACCAAAGCTTGCGACCAAAGTGGAACATTCTACTCTCTTAGAAAAATATATTGTTGTGGTTTTCATGGATCCGTATACAAATGGATTTGTTCTTATCTTTGTGGGCGAAAACAAGTAGTGTGTGTTAATTTTCATACAACTGGAGAACGCACTATTAAAGCTGGGGTTCCTCAAGGATAAATTTTGGGTTCTCTGCTATTCTTGATGAAGGTCAATGGAGATTTTTGGCAGCAACTTTACGGTTCCCTAACTGCTTTTACCGATTACTTTTAATTTGCGTATACTGGCCTAACCAAGCACGCCAGCTGCTATTGAATATAATTCAAATATACTAGCGGTATGGCTTAAAGCGTATAACTTACTTTTGAGCGATAAAACTAAAATGGTACATTAGTAGGAATAGTCAACCTAATTACACAAGGCATGTGTTTGGTTGTACTGGGAGTTCAATCTGTGCATTAAATGGCTGTTTTGAGATAAAGGTAGCTATTAACGAGATTAGATACTTGGGTATTATCAATTTATCATGGACGTTAACTTGAATTGGAAACCCGCAATTGAAATAACTCAAATTGAGTTTGAAGTCTAAATTACTCTTGGACTGTGCCAAAACCTGTGATAAAAAATCGTGAGTTAATTTTTTGACATTTATTTGAAAATATCGAACACATCCAAATTATTCGAGTCTATTACTATATGATAATTTTTGACAGCTATCGAATAATTTGTGTACGAATGTGCAACGTTATACATACATAAATTAAAAGGATTATCGGATCCATTATTTTAATATTCATTTTTTTTAATTTTCTGTGCAATTTATTAGTTGTCACAAAAAATTTGAGGTTATGAAAACTAAAATTGACATATGTATATGACGTGGGGAAAAACCTTATGAGGTGGGGAGATTTATTACACATTTCGCACAGCATAATAAGAAATCGGGAATATAGGGGAATAATTATCAAACAAATGTCAAAAAATTAATTCACGATTTTTTATCACAGATTTCGGACACAATCTTAGTATCCAGGAAAATTTTAAGCTTGGCGACTGTATTGCCCGCTATACTTTCTAAGATTGGTGTATTTTGCATCAATTCGCCCCACATTAGACATATTCTCAGATTAAGAATCTCCCACAGAAACATATTCTCAGATTAAGGGCTGTTAAAGATATGATTTTACCATACAGACCTATCTTTCCGGAAACTGGATATACTATCATTGAGACACATGTTTGTTTACAAGGTTTTCAAAATGTTTTATCCAATCAGCGAAAACAACTCAAATAACAATTTATAGTGACAATTTATCGTATAACCAAAGAAGATATACTATATACAAAGAAGATATACTATATATAGTATATCTTCTTTGGTATAACAATTCATCATAAAACAATTTACCGTTTATACCATTTATTGTATAATAATTTACCGTAAGGACAATTTATCAAATGTGGCTTTAAAATTCTTTACGATAAATTGACTGGTAGCTGATTTCGCCTATTATATTTAACAATTTACCGGTTGACATTAGAATGTTTGGTAGCCTCTTGGTTTACTCCAAGAGCCTTAAACAATGGTTGAAAAGACTTGACCGACTCTTCCCAAGACAAGTGTAATGCTGGATGGTGTATTTCGTGGGAGCCAGTCAGTTAGCGTAAACAATTTACCATATTACAATTGAACATAAACAATTTATCGTATAACAATTTACCGTATAAACCATTTATCGCGGACACAATTTATCTTAGACACAATTAATCTGTACATAACATAGGGAGAATTTAACATAATATAATTCCCGGTCTCTCGATCAATCAAATTACTTAAAATGATATAAGCTCCTCCTGCTGTTGCCATACTTGAGTTAAACTATAATTCTATGTTTTAGCAAATTGATCCGCAGGGTTACCAACTACAACATAATTATTTTTTAAATTATGAGCAATTTTTTGAATAATGCTAAAAAAGCAAACTGTAAAACGCAGTGTAATACATATAAATGTATTGCAGACTATAGTTTGCTGTTTTTTGACGTTTCATTTGATACTCCTCTTGCTCTTCCGTGTCCTGAGTTGTTTATTTTCTGATGAATTTGTTTATTGTGTTATATTCAAAATATAATAAGGAATAATGTGTACTAGCCGTAAGTATTGATTGTCAATGAAAATGCAATAATAATCAAATTAATACATAAATATATCTATAAAAATATGCAGGGCCGGTCCCAGACATTTTGGCGCCCGGTGCAATTAAAAATAGTAACCCAAATTTAAGCCATTTCCACATCACCCCTCTTGAGGTAGACTTGCGATGCGTTTTTTTAATGAGGTTTCCTCGGTAGGCACACTCCTCTAAGTGATATATTAACATTTTTAAAATCGATGTAATTTAAAATTTAATTTTTCGAGATTTGATATTGGCAAATTGGTCAATTAAATCATCGTAATTCAGCTCGTTAACTATTTCTTTCCCTATTGAAATTGTAGCTAGGCCTACTAATCTTTCCTGTGTCATAGAAGTTCTTAAATAATTTTTAATTATTTTCAATTTAGAAAAACTACGCTCTCCTGAAGCTACGGTAACTGGTAAAGTTAATAAAATTTGGAGCGCCACTACTGTATTGGGATACAAAGTATTTAAATTTTGTTGTGCTAGGAAATCTAAAACTTGTTTTGGAGACATTCTAGGCTAGATTCACTTTCAAATCGTCGTGGGGTTTGGACGTGGAATCAGTGAAGTAAGCGATAAAATAAAAATAATCAAAAAGTGCAGTGAGTGTAGTTTCTTTTTAATTATTTTATGTAGACATTGAACATAGTGAAAAAAAAAAATAAAAAATAAAAGTGCAGTGTTAGCTTTTTAATTTATTTTATATACACTCCCGGCCAAAATTATTGGGTCGATGGGGAACATTAAATCCGGTCGGTAAAATGAGTGACGACGAGGAACCATTTTCTTTCAATAGGAACACGACATTGCAAGGGAAATCGTCGGTAGGCAGCCAGGCTGATCCTTTTTGTACTACTGGAAGCAAGGAACAAGCGATACATGAATGGCCCTTTGGTGGAAGAAGTACGGCACTCCAAAGAACACCACCATCAACCCCACCGCCAGGGAACACCACACTGCTGTGTGAACTTAACAATGAGGAGGAAAATACCTCTTCCATCAAGCATAAAAATTCCAAGCCAACTGCCAAAGCCACGTCCAGCGCACAAGCAGTTATAATACATAACGCGGAACTAATAAATAAATTTGAGCAAATGGAGAAATTAATCGCGCAACTGAACAATGAAGTTGCCGTGCTAAAGAAAGAAAACCTTATGCTAAAGGAAACCGAAAATAAAAATAACAATGTAGGAAACTTGGCAATAATGAACAACCAATTTCAAGTACTCGCAGATCAAGCCGAATATAAAACTGATGAAGATGAGCTTGAAAAAGAAACAAATTGGAGACTACAGAATTCCAAGAGGGCAAATAAGAAACCTAGAGAAGAAACCAACCCAAGCAAGAGGAAAGCTGAATCATCACCGGAAGTTGAGCCAATGCAAACCCACATTAAAACTGGCAAAGCATGTTCTGGATCAAAAGTGCATGAGACAGAAAAGAAAAAACAGGTACCACCTCCGATCAATATTCTAGGAATAACCAACCACGGTAGTATTCAGAAACTGATGAAAGAAGTAGTACGAAATGACTACAAAGTAATATCGCTCAGCAATAATATTTGGAAAATAAATACAACAGAGCCTGAAGATTATAAAGCTCTAGCTAACAAACTAAATGCTGATGGTCACCAGTGGTATACCTACGAGGACAAAAATGATCGATCAATTAAAGTAATGGCAAGAGGTCTCCATCCAACTTGCTCAAAAGATGAAATTATTGAGGACCTGCAAAACAAAGGCCTGAAAATAATCGATGCAGTCAACATCATCAGAAAAGAGAGAAGAGAAAACAGGGACGGAAATGTTGAAATCATGAGAAGAGGTCTCCCACTTTTTATGCTAACCTTCGACAACCAAGAAAAAATTGAAAATATTTATAATATTAAGGCTATCCTCAACCTTAGAGTTAGAATAGAAACACCGAGAAAGGTCACTCGACTAATACCACAATGTAAAAAGTGCCAAGATTATAATCATACACAAAAGTACTGCCACCGTGAAGCAAGATGTGTTAAATGTGCAGGAAAACACGCAGGAAATGACTGCACAGTCCCCCGAGATACAACACCGAAGTGTATCAACTGTAATAGCCAGCATCCAGCCAACTACAGAGGATGTGAAGTTGCAGTAGAACTACAAAAAATGAGAGATAAATCACGCAAACCAGGTACATCAATAAATGTACAAACTATAAAAAGAACCACGGAGCCTAAACCGTCAACTGCTAATCATAACATGCAAAGCCAGAGAGTAAACGAAAACGTTACTTATGCACAAGTAGTTCAGCAAACAGAGGAGAAACAGTTAAAAGTGGATCTCGTTCTACAGGGCATACTGAGAAATCTAGAGAACATTAATAATAGACTTATTTCGCAGGAAATGAGTCTGCAGAAAACACTAGAAGAAATGAAATCACAAACTAGTTTCAATAAAAGAGTAGAAGAAAACCTTGATCGAGTGTATCAAAATATAAATTATATAAAATCGAATTATAAACAAAAGAAATGAATAAAACATTACGAATTGTAACCTGGAATGCAAATGGGCTATTGCAACACATTCAAGAACTAGATATATTTTTAAACATGCATAATATAGATATATGTCTTATATCAGAAACCCATTTCTCCAAAACTTCATTCTGTAAAATAAAAGGATATAATTGCTACTATGCACTACATCCTGAGAACAAAGCCAGAGGTGGATCAGCTATCCTCATAAAAGAGTATATAAAACATAACGAAGAACCAAAAGTTGAGAACCTTTCCATGCAAGTCACAACAATCAAAATACAATTAAGCAATATTAAAACATGCAGTATCTCAGCAATATATTGCCCTCCAAGAGACAATCTCAAACAAGTAGATTATACTAATCTTCTGAAAACGCTAGGAAGTGTCTTTTTAGTTGGAGGTGACTATAATGCAAAAAATACATATTGGGGATCTCGGTTAACGACCGCTAAAGGAAAAGAACTGTTCGCAGCAGGCAAACAACTAAAATGCGAGTTTCACTCAGGCGGTACACCAACCTATTGGCCTACGGATACCAGTAAGATTCCAGACCTTATAGACTTCTTTATTACAAAAGGGATTTCAGATAATTATATCCATATAGAGAACAGTGAAAGTCTATCATCAGATCATTCACCAGTTATTATGATACTTAGCCAAACAATTATTTTGAAAGAGAGCAACCCGAAATTAACGAGCTTCAAAACCAATTGGGATCTCTTCCAAACACAGTTAACAGAAAGAATTAGTCTGCAGAACCCAATTCAGGGACCAGTCCAAATAGAAGACGAATTAGATAAGCTCATCCATAATATCCAATATGCTGCGTGGGAAAGCACTCCAAATAATAGGCAGGAAATGAAGCGCAATGCTAGCTATCCAGAGGAAGTGAGAGAACTTCTTAAAAATAAAAGAAAAGCACGGAAGAATTGGCAAAAACATCGAAATGCTGAAAATAAAAGAGTATTTAATCATTTGTGTAACAAATTAAAATACCTTATAAAAGACATTAAAAATCAATCAGTTAATAAATACCTCAGCACTCTAACTGGGCAAAAAGATACTGATTATTCATTATGGAAAGCAACTAAGAATATTAAAAGACCTAAACTTCAGATTCCTCCAATTAAAAATAATGAAAATTGGGCTCGAAATGCTAAACAAAAAGCAGATTTGTTTGCAAATCACCTTGAAGAAACATTCCAACCTTATCCAAAACAAACGGAAGAGGAAAATATTACACCAATAAATAAACAGGATGAAGTAAATATTACACCTGTAACATTGAAAGAACTAAAATGGGAAATCAAGAATATGATCTTATAACAGGTCAGATAATAAAACTGTTACCGGAGAAAGCGTTGAGGAAACTAGTGCATATAATTAATGCAGCATTTCGACTAAGATATGTACCAAGGCAATGGAAAGTTGCAGAAGTAATTATGATACTTAAACCGAACAAACCTCCGCATGATAAAGCTTCATATAGGCCAATTTCTCTGCTACCAACATTATCGAAACTATTTGAAAAAGTTCTTCTTAAAAGACTAAAACCAATTATCGAAGAAAGGAATCTTATCCCTTCACATCAGTTTGGATTTAGGGAAAAACATTCTACGATAGAACAAGTACATCGAATTACTGATGTAATCGAGAAATCACTAGAAAGCAAACAAATCTGCTCAACTCTATTCCTTGATGTAGCGCAAGCATTTGACAAAGTATGGCACCAGGGGCTAGAATTCAAACTTCATCGAGATCTTCCGGAGCAATTTTTTCAAATTTTAAAATCATACATATCAGAGAGGCACTTCCGAGTAAAGTATGAGAATGAGTACTCCCAACTAAAAAGAATAACAGCCGGAGTACCACAAGGGAGTCTTCTTGGGCCAATCCTATATCTCCTATATACTAGAGATATACCAACTACAGAAGAAACAATGGCGACTTTTGCCGATGACACGGCAATACTTTCAACAGCAAAGAACATCAATGACTCCACTAGTAAATTACAGAGGACTACTAACCTGATATGTAATTGGACAAAGAAATGGCGAATTAAATTAAATGAAGCAAAATCAATCCAAGTGAACTTTACAAATCAAAAAGTTAACCATATACCAATAATGATAAACTCAATAGTAGTACCCCATGCAAACACTGCTAAATATCTTGGTATGACTTTAGATGCTAAGCTTAGATGGAAGGAACACATAAAAAAGAAGAGAGAAGAACTAAACATAAAATTTAGAAAAATGCATTGGCTCCTAGGGAGACAATCTGAACTAGCGATCCATAACAAACTGCTGTTATACAAACAAATTCTGAAGCCTGTATGGACATATGGTAGCCAACTCTGGGGATGTGCCAAGAAGACAAATATCAAAATCATACAAACAGTTCAAAATAAAATCCTACGATGTATTGTTAATGCACCGTGGTACATTCGAAACGACAACCTCCATCTAGATCTCAAGATTGAGCTTGTCGCGGATGAAATTAAGCATCATGCAACAAAACACCTACAACGTCTGCACCAGCATCAAAATCTGGACATACGCTGTATGCTGACTACATCTCTAACAAGAAGACTGCAAAGAACCAAACCACTGGACTTATCGCGACCAGGAGGTCAGTAGACTTACTGTGGCGAAAAATCTGAGGGAGGAGTTACACTAACTGGGGATAATCACTTGATTACGCCGACTATTCAAAATACTGTATTATGCAATGTAAATTACTAAATGGGTACAAGACTCAGTCGTAATATAAATAAATATACAAAAAAATTCTAGGCTTAACTAGCTTCGATAATATTCCCATTTCAATTATCATTTCATTACCGTTCAAATCACACTCTTCTTGGTTAGTAAGGACTTTCGCTAAATTGATACATTTTGCATTCTATTCGTTTGGTTGTAGCTTCCACAATTCTGATATATCATATAGAAAACTGAATAAATCACTATGATTTTCTAACTGATGAAATCGCTCCGTGATTGATGATATAGCCTGGTCTAGTACCATATAATAAAATTTAACTTTAAGCTGCTCTTTCGGTGATAATACAGTATCTGATGCCTCATAATCAAACTCCGATTTTTTTCGTCTAGAACGCAGCGCAGTTTCAGTGCAAAAATCGGTTGAAATTTCTAAACTTCTAGCCATTTTTTGAGCGTGATCAATATATTCTTCAAACTTTTCATCATTTCTCATTGATTTTAGAGATTCCAAGGTAGTTTTAATTACTTTTACAGCAATAGAAATATTTATATCAATACTCTGTAAAGTTTTGCTAGCAATATACATTTTGTCTAGTATGTCATACCAAACGAAAAGAATAAAAATAAACTTAAACTGGAAGATTTTATTGCCTAATGCGGTAGCCATGACCTTCGTATTTGAATCACCTTCTTCTAAAGCTTGAATTAATGCTTCATAAATATCCTCTAAATTATCTTTTAAAGGACGTAAAGCATCGATTCTACTAGACCACCTGGTATCACTAAGAGGTTTTAAAGTCAAATATTTAATATTAGCCTTTAAAATATCCCATCGCTTTGTAGATTTGGAGAAAAATACATATAAACTTTGAACGTCATCAAAAAATTTACTAGCTTCAAGAGAACATTTTGAATCAGCGGAATCATTGACGACTAAATTGAGGGAATGAGCCGAACATGGCACAAAAAACGCTCTTGGTTCAATATTTTTGATTCTTGATTGCATTCCTGAATGCCTGCCTTTCATATTTGCAGCATTATCATATCCTTGTCCTCTGCAGTGTTTAATTGAAAGGTCTAATTTTTTCAAAATATTTAAAATAGTTTCCGGTGCATTGTTCGAACTATAATCAGGTGCATTGTTCGAACTATGTGCCTCCGTTTCGAGGAGAAGAATTAAATTTAAATAAATCCTCTCGATGCGCATTATTCGAAAAATACACCAAAGTTATTTTCGTACAACAACCAAAATATAATGAAAACAAAACAAAAACAAATGAATATGGTGCCAATGTATTATTCTGTTCCAATCAGATGTTGTTTTTTTTGTGAGAGACGCGATATTAAATTACATGCTATTATATGACATGATATTTCAAATTAGAAGCTACGATATGACTTTGAGACCGAGAGAAATTAATTCAATAATTTATCGTTTATTTCTAAAATTTTTAAATTGGCGCCCTTTGCAATTTTTGCGCCCGGTTAAGGTGCACCATTTTGAACCTAAGAAGGACCGACCCTGAAAATATGTGTTCAATATTTATTATTTAATTTACATAATCGTTCTAATGTTTTAGGTCGAAATCAAGAACATGACCTGAAAATTATCGAGGAGGTCAGAAAAGAGGGCCAGGAATTTTTATATGAACTGAAGCATCAACTATATCGCAACACATTATTAAAAAAAACGTATGGGATGAGATCGGCAAGGCGGTAGGAGTATCGGCAATAATAAACAGGTTTGTTGTTAACACAGGCAATCGCAAATTGAAAATGAAACATTTGACAAGTCTAATGTCAAACAAAATAAATACAAATTTTGAGCAAAACCCGATAGTGCCTAACTTCAACTCGATACTATGGTAAATTCTCCCAATTTTATGTACGCAGCTTCAAGCGAGTAAAAATATTTTGAATGTCATTGTGTTGTTGACAAAACGACAAAAGTAAAAGGCGAGAAATTTGAGCAACTTTTTATTATCTGTCAAAATTATATGTGAAGTGCATTGGTTATCAAAATAATATAAAAAATGCATAAAGTT
Source organism: Tipula unca (assembly GCA_951394425.1). Taxonomy (NCBI): domain Eukaryota; kingdom Metazoa; phylum Arthropoda; class Insecta; order Diptera; family Tipulidae; genus Tipula; species Tipula unca. The sequence goes on from OX596382.1 coordinate 86,423,753, forward strand.
GACTGGAAATTCTTTCTATTTCTTAAAAAAAAATTACAAATAATATATATATATATATATATATATATATATATATATATATATATATAAAATTTAATAAATTAAACAATTATACAATAATATGTAGCAGAGATTAATTATACAATTTGTTGTAATTGTATTGTATTTGTCATAATGTTGTACATATTTGTCATAATTTTTTTTTCTCGATAAATAACTTATAAAAATACTGTACAAAAATTCAAATGAAATTATGTATTTTGGACGTATACCATACAACATAACCTCATAAAACGACTCGCCTTTTATTCTCACCATGTACTATACATGGTCGAAAAAAAAAGCGAGAACAACTGGCTACTCGCTCTGTGCAAAATCGTTTTTTCTCGCTTTTAGCTAAAAGTCGCTCAAAAAAGGCGAATCGCTGTGTGCAAAATCGCACTACAGTGTACCAAAACCAACACAAACGTACTACAAGCCGGATTCAGACAGTGAGAACACAGATACCCTCTTACATTTCATAGATTATACTTGAAAGTGTTAGTGCGAAAATAGAAAATAATACTCTCATCACACCAAATTAAATAATAAATTCATTGATAAATTACTTTTTTTTATGTTTGCTCTCTGCTTGAAATAAAGCTTGTTAGTACGTTTGCCTTCTTTCTTTCTGTAATTCTTTCTGAGATCATGAAATTAATTTTTTGAAATCATTTAACAATTTTTAAACCTTAATTAATTTAAAATAAACATTAATCAACAGGAGCAGCACACAAAATGTTAAAGAATAAAGTTAAGGAATAACCAACAATGTACTAACGGATATAATCTATCATTTAAAAGAGAATACAGTAAATGCTCGATTTGTGCAACATTTGCTTCTCGCAAATTTCGATAAGTGCAAATCAAGAAAAGAAACCTAAAATTTTGGTAATTGTAACATTTTTATTTTTTTAAGTTCGATAATTGCAACATTTTGTTTTTACTAGCCGAAAAAGTACTGAAAAACCAATGCTAATCCGTATATCAAACTAGAGAATGCAATAAAAAGCTTCAGTGTATCCTTGGAGTAGGCCCAACAAAATGAAATTGCAATCGAAGACTATATGAGTCTTCATAATTTAAAAGAAAGTGCTGTACTAAAACGGAACGATTGCTTAAAGCAAACCAGCATTACCGATTTTTTTAGAAAATCGTGAAATTACTTTGAACAATTTTAGAATATGCTCAGGTACATATAGACAAATGTACAGATTTTTTTATTTACATACGTAATTTTAATATGTTTTGTTTCAGTTTTACTTGAAATTTGTGATGAATTCTATATTGAATAAAGCTACTTTTCCGTTTCATTTGTTTGTTTTTAATATGTATATGTATGAATATAAATTTTGTACATACGAGTACATATATATTGTCTAATAATTTTCAAAATTAATGTATTTACTATTTTGCACATAAAGATCTCTTATTATTCTAACGTTTCTGCTAAATGGAGAACTTTAAATGACATTTTTTACATTAGTTTGATAGATGCGCCATGTTCGCTCGTTGCAATTGGCTTGGCTTGGTTTTTAATGTGTTGCACAAATCGAGCATTTACTGTATTACCGTTTTTCCATATTTCTGTACCATATTTTCTCTACACAATTCGTTGTTTTAAACTTTTAACAAAGATTTTTACGTAAATTCTCACTCATTTGTATAGTGTATCGACCACCAATACGTTCAAATATAAGCGCATAGTAAATTAAATGACAATCAGACTTGTAGTACATTTGTGTTGGTTAGAATTCATCAATACAACGATGACATCAGAAAAATCAGAAGTTTATTGTACTTCTCTGTTATGGTACAAATGAGAAATCTAGTATGGTTGTCTATGGTTAAACAAAGCAAAAGAGTGAAGCAAAAAATAACCATACAAGGGGTAATTAGTTATAATAAGAAGATTGTTCCGAGATAAAATTATTAAATTTCACTGTCATAATCCTGTCCATAAATAAAACGCCTCTAATTCTGATAATAGGTACTTTCATGTTTATTGCAGTGATTATGATGTTCACAAAATTTAATCCATTTCAAGCCATGTCAATAGATGAACTCCATTTCCATCAAACAAACCAAATTTTATTAATGTGACTTAACAAAAAGTTTTGTTCCATTGAGTTATAACAAACAAACCGAATTTCATCATTAAATCCGAGACACAAACTAAACTATTATAAAACTAAACCGTTATAGGATAAATTGTCCATACGATAAACCGGTATACGATAAACTGTTATACGATAAACTGTCATACGATGAACTGTCCATACGATGGATTACTGGTGATAATAGTCGTGTTTATTATTTCAAAAATTTTCTTATTGGATAGAAGTTGGATAAGAATTTTCTCATTTTTTCAGTAAAATCCAAATGAATTTAATTTTTTATCAATAAATAAGATACATTTAATGTTAAACTACACAGTTTAATTCACTATTATCGAAATAAAATAAAATTTAACTTTATTTTTCAATGTTCTGGATAAAACATTGGTTTTTTTAAGTTCGCGATAAATTCATAGTACACGAACTCGAAAAAAAAAGGGAAATTTTAAAAGGAAATAGTTTATTTAACATTTTTTACAAATATTTTTCATTGTTTTATGCTTGATACCTGTATTATTTCACAATAGACGTCAAAAAATATAATTAGAAGTTGAAATTTATTCAAATAAATAGAACTTAAATTAAATATATTGGTTAAACTAAATAAAATTTCCCAGTATTATTCCCGATGTTCTTATAGAACTTGAAGTACTGTTAATAAAAAAACGTACCTAATGTTGAATTAAAATATGTAGTTTAACATTAAATGTATCATATTTATTGATAAAAAATTAAATTCATTTGGATTTTACTGAAAAAACAGAAAATTCTTAGCCAGAACTATATTCGAATGCGAAAATTTTTGAATAAAAAAACACGATTAATGTATGTATATAAATATAATACAATGCTTTAGTTTTGTTAGATTTTGTATATTAATTTTAAATTTTAAGTTTGAATCATTGCATTTATCACACGTTCAAAAGAATTACGGATGCAATTATATTATCACTTTTATAGAGAATGACATTGTAAATTTTTATTATTTTCATAATAAAGTTGGTAATGAGTTTAAACAATAAAATAAAAATAAAATAAAATTATCAAAACTTTAGAACTTGCAATAAAATAGGAAGAATTGTATTGAGTTTAATTTATGATTCAATTACATAAATACAATATGAATATGAAATTGTATATATGTATGTAGATATATATTATGTACATAATTATGTACTTGCAAAAAAGATTTTTTTTTGTATTATGGTGTCTATAATTTTGCGGATTAATTTATTTTCGATACGAAATATTGAAGGTTGGTAATTTGTATAAACAACCAATAAAATTTATAAAAATGTATATATATGTAAGTACTTTAACAATACATTATGTTTTATGATTTATGTACATGTAATATGTACCCATTTTATTTTTTTTTAGTTAAGAAGTATGCATAGATGTATTGTATAAATAATAAATATAAGTACAACGAGATAGTTCTGATTTCTGAATAGAAATGGTGCCACAGACAAAAGGCGTCATTTTTATACTGTATGATAAAATATGCTAAAATAAAACATAAATTTTTGCTTGATTATCATATGAGCACTGGATATAATTTGTGTAGATTTGTGAACAGCTTGCTTGTTTCGCCTAATGCGAAAATTCAAGTTTATTAAAAAGGAGAACGAAAATGATATTCGACACAGTAATATGGGTACGGCATTTTACACATTATTGAATGTGTTATTCTTATTATTTTATACAAACATGTTGTATTTGGGTCGGTATAGTAAACCTTGATTATGGTGTTGCTATAACTGAGGTAACATTCTGTGAAAATATGTAATAGGTGATTGTTATTTTGGTGACCCTCAAAAGTGATCGCCAACTAAACTAGTGACAAATTTTAAATTTACCTCTAAAATCACCCAAAATACTAAATTTAGTTAGGGGAAATCATCAATTTATATCTATCTGATTTTTTTTAATTTATAAAAACCAGTGATTTATAACAACCTAAAAATTTTCAACAATTATAATATTTTCAATAAAGAAACATGTGTTTTCCAAACGAATTCCATTCCACACATGAATATACTAAATAAATAAAATACATTGTGAATGCGACAGATTACCAATTATAACTCACTAAAAACAAAATACACGTGAATTTTTTATTTTTAAATGACAGAATCCAATCAAACTGGTGTTAATTGTTGTTAACGGTATTATTACATAAACTGTAAATAATTTTAAGTTTTACAACAAAACAATGTATATAGAGTGTCCCAAAAGTGTACGATCAAACGAAACGAGCGCATAGAGGAGATTATTTATAGTCAAAACTACCATTCTCGTGGTTGTCTAATTGTTAATGATTTCTTCCCTAAAAAAAACTAAAAATGTTGATGGTTCTAAAACTGTTCAAAAATCATCTTTTTTATTTGTCAAAAGATCACAAAATTCATGAAATTAAATTTATTGTAATAATTTATGTTTCGGAACCTCGAACCATTTAAAAAAATTATCAAAAGAAAACATTTTTTGGCTTTTGCTAGTGGAGACTAAAACTGCATTATTTTTATTAACAGAACTTTCAAGTCCTATATAGAACATCGGGAATAATACTGGGAAATTTTTATTTAATTTAACCAATATATTTTATTTAAGTTCTATTTATTTGAATAAGTTTCAACTAAATATAATACAATCGGCTGCTCGGGAAAGCACCCCAAAACTGTTAGCGAAGAAAGACAAATCAGTAATATATTTAATAAAAGTAAGGGAACTGGCGTAGGAAATACCGCAAGATAAAAATACCATAAACCGATTGTGTAATACTCTTAAAGTACTCATAGAAGAGCGAACAATGAAACAATAGGGAGGTTCCTTAATATTCTAACGGCAACTAAGGATACGGACTATTCGCTCTGGAGAGCAGTAAAGAGATTAAAATGACCAAAAATACAGGTTTCCCCAGTCCAAACAGACGATGGGAGGTAAGCTAGAAGTGCAACAGAAAACGCATATTTGCAAACGCACATATTTGCACTATACTTTGGAAAAAGTAAACGGCTTTCCAACCATTATGCAGACAAACAGTTTATGAAAATGGTTCCAATATATCTAGAAGAAATGATTCTCAAGATAAAGGCCTGCAGCACCGAAAGAACTAAAAACTGAAATCAACAATCTAAAATCTAAGATAGCTACAGATTACGACGTGATAACACGGCAAATAATTAAGGAGCTATCCAATAAAGCTATTCACAAACTCTACATATTATTAATGCCGCTTTCATGAAAAAATATGTACCCAAGCAGTGGAAAGAAGCGGAAGTAACAATGATTCAGAAAAGGGACAAGCCGTTAAATGATAGAAAATCTTACCAACCAATTTCACTACTTCCAGTGACATTGAAATTGTTTGAAAAACTATTACTTAAAAGATAGAAACTAATAGAGCAAAGAAATCTCATCCCGCAACATCAGTTTGGATTTAGAAAGGAGCATTTAACCACAGATCAAGTAAAGTACTTACATAGAATTACTGATGTGGTAGAGAATACATTAGAGAAGAAAAAGATATATTCTTGCATATTTCTAGACGAAGTATGTTTTAGATGAAGTATGGCACATAGGTTTGCTCTTCAAACTTCAGAAAGATCCACCAACACAATTTTGTGAGTTCTTAAAATCATATTTAGGTCTAATACTTTCGAGTGAAACACGGCTCCCTCAAGGTAGTGTCTTGGGACCGATACTCTACCTGCATTACACCAGAGAAATACCTCGCATGAACGATGCTACTATCGTAACATTTACAGACTATACTGCGATCCTAGCTGTTCGGAACAATATTGAGGAGTCCAGAATTAAACTACAAAAAGCTTATACACTTTTACAACTAACAGTCCGTTGTGATACCACAGGATCTTACTTCTTTTATACCTCTAGTGAAACCAATCAGAGCTACTAATGTAGCGTACTATATCTCGCACTTTACTGTTTTTGAGATACGAGAGGCTATCCATTGTGTAACTACACATATGTTTATGCCTTCTATATGCTAATGCCGGACATAAGCATCCAAAGAGAACTAAAGTATCTTCCTCCTCCTCATCCATGCAGCTTCCACAGAATTCATTTGCTTCCAGACCTAGACTCCTCGCATGTTCTCTGAAAAAGCAGTTCTTAAATCACATCGTCGTAGGGAGATTAGAGTTTTGAAGCGCAAATCCAGTTTTGGCCAAATTTGCCGTGCTACGGTACAAATAAAGGTGTAAGTTCACCTTTGATTTTCTAAACTTAAGCGCTGCAATAGCTCTCCCCAAGCCTGTCCTTTCTGGTCGCAGTTGGAAAATCGTACCATGGCTTGGCATTTTGTCTCCCATGCAGTTACTCCAGACATTCGAGTGATCGGGGACCCAGACTATCGAGATGTTGAAATGCTCACTCATCTCATTAAGAGAAGAGTGGCAACTCCACGCGTTCCTTGACGCCAGTAGTTAGGAAGACGAACGGAAATATTTACATTCAGTTTATCACAGAAAACTCCCGCTCCTACTTTACCTTCTAGCTTGGAGCTATCTGTGAAAACTACACAGCTTCGGCTTCCAATAGTGAACCGCTCGTCCAGTCTTCCCTAGCGATCTACTTGTCGGGTGGCCTGTCTGAAGAGATTTCCACTGTACCGCTGATAGCCGGAGTCGTAGTCGTATTTACCGCTATCTTCTTACCAAAAATATTGACCGGAACATTGTGAAACATACCATCTAAGGCGCGTGTCGGTGTCGTCCTCAGTGCCCCGTTTTTAATCATGCAAGCCATCCTCAGAGCCTTCTCGTTCCTAATTTTATATGTTGGTTTCTCAAGAGCTGGCCACCACACACTCACTCCTTACATAAGTATAGGTCTCATAAGAGCAGTGAAAATCCAGTGTATCAGCTCCGGTTTCAGACCCCATCTTTCCCCAATGGCGCTCCTGCATGATTACATACCTACAGTAGACTTGTTTCCTATTTCCAAAACATCAGGCTTCCAGCTAAGCTTACTGTCCAAGATGACACCCAGAAATCTTGCTTTGTCAGTAAAAGCTAGCCTAATTCCGTTTAAGATAGGAGGATTGACTACTGGGATTTTGTATTTCTTCGTAAATAGTACCAGCTCAGTTTTGGACGGGTTGATTACCAGTCCATATCTGCTGGCCCATCTCGTAATTTTTGAGCGCGCATTTTGCATTACCTCCTTAATCGTGCTTATGTATTTCCCAGAGACAGCTATTACTACGTTATCTGCATGAAGAATTACGCCAATCCCCTCTCTCTCCAACAACAATCCATTGATTGCTATGTTCCAGAGGAGAGGGGATAGGATACTTCCTTGCAGAGTACCCCCAACCACCTGTCTCCTAATGGTAGATTCTCCCAGCCAGAGTTGACCGTTCTGTTCACAAGCATATGATGGATTAACATGTTTACAGGGTAGAGGTCCTCCACCCCGAGTAATGACAATCCTCCTAAAAAAGCCTCTGTCCTCACATTGTTAAAGACGTCCTCAATATCGAGGAACGTTACCATGCAGAACTTTTACGAGTGTATAGATCTCAATCGATGTGTGCTATCTCAAGAGCTGTGTATACCGGTTTCTCTTTACAGTACGCTTGTTGAGACAATGCCCAGTCACTTGGTTTGTATTTTTGATCGTATATAGATACATCTATCAGCCTTTTCAAGGTTTTCAACAGAAAGGAAGATAGGTTTAAAGGTCTTAAGTCCTTTGGATAGCCATGTGAGGTCGTTCCAGCGTTCGGGATTAAACACTCCGCTTTAAACCCTCCTTGAAGATTACCTCCAGCCAGACGAGGATAATCGATGAGTTGTTTTGGATTTCCGCTGGTACGGTTCGATCCGGACCAGAAGATTTATAAGATTTGAAACGTTTTAGTGCCAACATTATTCATTTTTTAGTCACCATGAGTACTAGACTACGTCGAGTCATCTTCCTGGGAAGTGGGTCGCGATGAGATGCTTCAAGAATTCCTCACTAGAAGATGTCCAGGAACCGTCCGGTTTAATTAAACAGCTGAGACTGGTTGGTTTAGTAAAGAGAATCTTCCTAAGGCGAGGAGTCTCGGAGATTTCCTTAATTCCTTCTAATATAATTTTAGGCCCTTATTATACAAGTCCCAATCACAAGCCTCTCTCGTGCTTTTGGTTTTATTAAAGGTTTTTCTACAAGGCGTTCGGTAGATTTGTACACCACCATTTTGGTTGTTGCTGCCCCTAGGCCTTACTATAGGATAAGCAGCATTAAAGAACGGATTGCAGGCGCTTGGGAAAGCGTCTACCATGCAATCCAGTTCCTATACTATATATCACACATGTAAATTTCATAAATTTAAAAATTTGTTGGAAATCTGTAGTTATTAATGGACAACAGATTCCATTCGCAAATATAGCTAAGTATCTGGGACATTGAATACCAAGCTTAGGCGGAAAAAACACATTAAAAAAATAAAGAAAAACTCAATATTAAATTGAGAAAAGTATTCTGGCTGTTGGGGATAAACTTTGAATTGTCAATACAAAACAAATTATTATTGTACAGCAAGTTCTGAAGCCATTATGGAATTACGGAATACAGTTATGGGGCGAAGCAAATAGGTATCAAAAAGATACAAACCTTTCAAAACAAAGTGCTACGTTATATAGTTAACCGTTCGTGGTATATAAGGAATGATGATGTGCATAGGGATCTAAAGGTAGAAACGGTTTATGGAGAATTAAAAAATTAATGCGTGGTGATTCACGGACAATGTATTGCTCAACATGTAAATGTGGAGGTGCGTAGTATGTTGGACACCACAGATGCAGTGAGATGTTTGCAGAGGAAGAACCCAACTGACCTAATGGATTAAGATGATCAGATTGAATTAATACTATAGTTGTAATAAATAAAATAAAAAATGTGAGCTTAATTCCAATACTTTGTTACTTTTTAGGTAATTATCTAACTTAAGACCTTAGAGAAACCAGTATAATATAACGAGTACGCTGTGACGTGTTCTCGAAACTGAAACTGGAATTGAACATCCTAGTATTAATTAGGTAATTTGAAAAAGAATTTTGTTTAGCACGGTTTTTTTAAATAGTTTAGCATGAACCTGTACATTATCTAAATCATACCGAGCATTTACCGATCACAGTGGTTAAAGCTGTGACATTTGGATCGTGAAGTACCGGGTTCGAATCCCACTACAGGTAGGATGCACAAGTGATGCATAATTTCTATCAGGCGATTGTCAATTAAAATTCATATATGTACTAATTTCAATAAAATAATAATATAATCATAATTACATAAAAAAAACAATTTTTATAGATGGCAAACTAACAATTTTAATGTGGTTGTTGAAGTCGGTTTTGTTTATATTTATTCAAATTATATTAAATACGTAATAATAAATAAATAAAAATTCAATTTTATTCAATGGCGATAAAGATGGGTGCGCGCCATCAATAAAGCTATTAGGAGAAAGGGATCGCCCTAACACTCAAGTATTACAATGTAATCGAATTAAATTAGTTAATCACGCACACATCCGAAATTAATTATACTTGGATATAATAAATACTTATACAGTCGTATGTATGAGGAAAATTTATTGGGTGCTTTCACTTGAAAAAAAAATTAATCATAATGCAACAACAATGAAAGTGTACAACAACAAACTCGCACATGAGAGAAAATTACATAACCGTGGAAAAAAACTATTATCTGTCTAACAAAAATATTTTCACGGTCGTTTATCCCAAAAATTGGTAATACATATATTTTATAATAAAATGAAATCGGTTTTTTACTGTATCTACTAACAATCTATTTAATTTAAGTGATACCATGATTAAGGTTCTGGTGTATCTAATCTATAACATTTGTGCTGCGATGCCTCACGTGAGGTTATGATGATTTAATTTTTCTATGAACACCTCGAATAAAATCCAGAAGCATGCTTTGCATTTAATATATCATCGTTTTCAATTATTTATTTCTAATTCTACATAATTCAATTTTAATATAATTTAGTTGTATACAGAGTACAGCACATAATTCATAATATGTATGTATATACATATGTATACGTATGTACATAAAATATGCTGAACATCTAAATCATCTTCCGGTTGGTTTATTTACGGAGAATTTATGGAGAAAATATAGAGAACTATTATATTGTATATGTATGTACATAAAAAGAAAATCTTCGAATTGGCCACGATCAATTTTTATTGCTTTATTTAATTTACATATATACATTATTATGTATATCTTAAACAAATCTAATTTTAGAAGTACATAAGAAACTTACATGTTCTATTTATAAAAACTATATCAATTTTTAGCAGTACATATTATATGCAATTTATATTGATAAATTTATTTATTTATTTTTAACTTCATTCTTATAATAACACAATATTTTTATTTTTATTATTTAACAAATAAAAAACATTTATATGAAAAATCCATATTATATCATCGGCACCATACAATAGAAAATAAATTCATTTTTCACAAAACACAAAACAGAATTTAATGTATTTTTCCACATAGAAATCGTACACATACATAATGTAAATTTTAAAGTAAATAACAAAAACAACAATTGTTACACCATAAACATTTATTAACTATTATGGTTTTTAACTTTGATTATGATTTTTTACACAAATATTAATTTATTTTAAATTGTTTAATAAACAAAATAATATAAAAGATAAGAATAGTCTGTGTTTGTGTCTATATGAAGATGATTTTCATGCACTAAAATTTCAAATGAAACTAACTACACACGGACATAAAAAAAAAAGGTGGTTTCGCGTTGAAAAAAGAAATGAATTGAATTAAAGATTTTTCATTGCGAGAATGAAAATCTTTTCTTTCATCTACGGCTCTACGAGTATATTATTATACATAGTACATAGAGAGGGAGAGCTTGAGAGAAAAGAAAATATTATATATAAAGGAAAAATGAAAACAACAACAAAATTATGTATTGTACAAAAAATGATGAAAAATACTGAGGCCGTACAATGGAATTCGTCGACTATTTTCGACGGCTATCGTTTTACTATAGTAGCAGTAGGCAAAGGAAGAAAAAGGAAAACAATATTACAAATTTACAATTGTTTACCCTTTTTTTCATTTGCCTACTATAGCAAAACGATAGCCGTCAAAAACATATAGTATGAGAATTGCATAGTAGGGCCTAAAAACATAAACAGAAAATTAGAGTTCAAGAACTAGGCGTGGTTAAATTGGTACAATTTATATCATATGTTCGGCGTCCTTGCTTAAAGGAAAAGGGAAATACTGTTGATAGATATTCCAACCAGCACGATCTAAAATTATTTAAATTAACAAAATTTTAAAAATATCTGAAACATTAAATTATCAAATGTAAAAATTCTTATAGGTTAGGTAATTTCTAATTTAATTGACGCTTTTAAATGTTAGCAAATTCCTAAATTTAACGCAACACCAAAGTTATAAATAAATTAAATCTCCGTCATTAGTTACTTAGCTCAAGTAGTCTATTACGACAACGAACGTACTTTAAAGGTCAATTCAAATTAACACCATGAATATAATATATGTATATAATTATAAGTATAATGGTCTTTAAAGGCCATTACTGGCCCTTTACTGTCTTAACAATTTGGCTTCATCGGTTTCGATCTTGAGCTTGGTATGTAAGGATTTTTAGCTCAATACAAATTATACAACGATAATAATTTTAACAGACGCACTGTATACTATTTGTTTTTATGGACTATCGACTTTATTTTTATTATTCGAAAAAAATTTGTATCAATGGAAGTTATGATTTATTATTTGGTTTTTGTTGGAGATGTAGATATTTTGTTGAAAATGCGTTTTTATATACATGTCACTAGCCGTGATCGCCAACGCTCAATCTGGGTTTACAAGCAAAACCTAAACTTTTGAATATAATTTTCATAAATTTGTTAATTAGATCAATATAAATGCCTAACTACTAGCGATTTGCTCCTGAACGGTGATTCAAATAAATATCATAACAAGATCAAGTGTGTGGGAAATGCAACCTGTTTTTTCAGTGTGCACCACACAGGACACTATATTCTGGATATGGTGTGAAATTGCGTAGTGTTGTAAAACGAGTATTTTAATCATTGATGAATGTTTAAAAAGATAACATGGATCTGGAATAATCGGGTGAGTTATGGGGTTTTTAATAAGTTACTCATGTTGCTTTCCTTAAATAAATTGTGTCTTCCGTTTATTAAGTGAAAATCGGATTGCTAAGAAATTCAAAATTGAAACAGTGGACGATCTTAGACCTATTAGTATTCTCCAATTTCTCACCTGCCTTTGAAAAATTAATTCAAGTACAAATTTCTAACTATTTAGAAGCAAATAAATTACTCAATTTACACCAATCTGGCTTCCGTAAATTTCCCATATACTATATATGGTTACTACACAAACTGAGTTAACCGTTGAATTTTCAGATGAAGATGTTGGGTTAATAAGATCGTACTTACATAACAGATCACAGGCCGACAACAATGAGTTCCGCAAGTCTCGTATACTAATGGCTGCCGTTACACAAGGATCAAATTTGGGGCACTGTTGTTCTCGTTGTTTGTTAACCATCAACTTTACTAAATAGTGAATATAAGTTGTATATGCTGACGATTTTCAAATTTATCAAAATTATGCAATCCGCATAAAATTTCAACCTCATGATAGAATTTTGTGATTACATGATTTAAACTCAATTTTTAAAATATACATCGTTTAGTGCCATGTTTTCGAAAAAACATTTGGCGCCATTTATTGATACGATAAAGACGTTTGGTATTCCATCTTTAGTATAAAACTAAACTAATTTGTATCGAAACATTTAGTAACTCGAGTTTACTATGGCAACGTACTCTCATTTTGGTGTTGCATTATTTTAATTACCTGCATTTAGGCGTACACAAAATATCAATTCATTTTTTTTGTATCTCTTATTTGCCAATCAGATTTGCAGAATCGGCATGTGTAGGTTTATTTTTAATATTGCTATACATATTTAAACTTTTTGTTTACATTAAAAAGGAATGAACTACATCCATCTTAATTTAATTTTATCAGGTTTACGCAAATTGTAAATAGTTACATATGACGTTTTATTTACAACTTTTCAATATATGACAACAAAAAACAGTGACCAACTAAATATGAAGTCGCCGGAAAACATCGAACAACATTATGACGAATCTCATTATTTCATTAACAAAACCAACCAGTGATTTACTTCTAAACAATTTGTTTCTATGATGAACCTACAGGCTACAGTTACTTAAATTGCGATTGACGACGACTAATGCTTTCAAATCAAGAAGTAGCTTTGCCAGAAAATCAGACACCCTATATTATAATGAGAAATACATATTATATAACAAGATAAACTCATTTTCGTTGACCATTTTAAAATGCATAATACTTCTATTGAAATAAGAAAACAAGTAAACTCCTATTTCAGTCTTTCAGAGCTTCTGATATCTAAGGAAAAGGCAAATGTAGCAACGCTGCAGAAGGTGTTTACTGCGGAGAGGTTTCCATTGCAAATGTCGCCCAGTTGGTATTTATCACAGGGCAGATTGACAGACAAACGAAAAACAAAAGTTAAAATTAAAAACATTTTATTTTCCATCAAAACGATGGAAAAAATAAAATTGTATTACAATTCAATATAATAGTGTCTAGACAGTGTACTAAATAGTAAATTACAACTTATTTATTTGTGGGGTTATGTTATGTTGGCATTTATCGAAAAATAATTTTTGGCGCCTATTTTAAAATGTTGCTAACTTCATTCGTATCAATTCTTAAGGCAAAAGTGATGAGTTTGTTAACTTTTTCAAAAGGTTTTTATTTCCAACTTAACGAACAAAAAATTGTTTTTTCCTCAAAATGAAATTCATACAATCTTGTAAGTAAAAAGTAAAAAGTTTTGCATTCTGAGAGCACTGTAAATCAGATTTAATGATACCACATTTATTGGAAACAAAGAAAAGTGAACGTTCCAAATTTAATAAGCAACAATAACACTCAGCATGTAGTATACATACATGTATAGTGCAAATAACTTATAATAGTACATATAAGGGAAATTGCTGCAGATTTGCAATATATGGCAGTTTATCGTAGTTTGCCTCCATTTTCTAGATAGCACCACTGACAAATAAACGCCACGTTACCATTTTTTTAACGAAATTTTGAAAAATAATATAAATAAATCAAAAAAAAAAAAAATTAACAAAATTATTTTTAAAAAACGTTTGGCGCGCTTAAAAAACGTTTGGCGCGCCATCTGGAAAATGAAGGTAAATTAATTTGTGTCGATAACATGATGTCACGCGAGTTTACTATGGAAATGTGTAGTAATCTCTATCATAGTATTATTAGTTATTTGGTATAGTGGCTCGCCATTACAATTAATTAATTACATATTTCCATATAAATTATACCAATTTTCCATCCAATAAAATTTAATAATTATTAAAGCTTAATATAAGATACAAATGCACCATAAACGGATCTCTATATTTCTATAAGTGCATATATATGTACATATATTTTTAGTCTAACAGTAACCCATAAAACGTGCATCAGCATATCTGCATATGTACATAATATGCACCAGAAATTTAACCTAAATAATGCTATCGTGTTACTATTTACATATTTGCATATCTACAAAATATATTGGCATTTTGACTCCCATCCTTCTCACATCAAATTATATACATTTACATTAGATTCGTATAAACTAAGTAGTAATAAAAAAATCAGAGGTGATTCCGAAAATCAGAACACGAAAGGAAT
The DNA here is from genome assembly GCA_951394425.1 of Tipula unca. Classification (NCBI taxonomy): domain Eukaryota; kingdom Metazoa; phylum Arthropoda; class Insecta; order Diptera; family Tipulidae; genus Tipula; species Tipula unca. The sequence goes on from OX596382.1 coordinate 86,438,776, forward strand.
ATTTCCCGAATATCTTATACTGCTTTAGTATTTTCGATTAAATTAAAATCAATACGGAAAAATATCTAAAGAATCGAATCTAAGCCGACCTATTTTATTAAACTACGGTATACTGATTGTACGCCCAGAAATAGTGAAAATCGCCTGTTATAGCTAGCAAACGGTTTACTTTTGATTTTCCCTATGAAATTGCATTTATGTATTTGAACAATACAAAATATAAAAAAACACAAAATTGAAGGTAAAATGGAGTAAGCCTAAATGCAGATAATGTGAATACATTTAACTCGTTTTGTGTTACTTGCGTAACATGTACAGTACACAAAGTATAAATAAATTATAATTGAACTAGTTTTTGAAGATGAAATTTTGTCTATGTTACCCAAATAAAAACGCACAAATGGTAATTACTAAACTGTTCACAACTCATGAATAGAAAACTGTATGTAGTTGTGGCGGAAACAACCTAAACTAAATTTAGTTATGTAATTGTTTTTTATGTGTTACTCTCTACCTGTTCTGAAGCTCAAGGCTCTCCCGATCTTTCGCAGTTTACGTATTTGCGTCCTTGCCTTACGTCGTATAATCATCCTGATCGAAACCAAAAATGAAGAATGCCTTCGTGAGGGCAAAAGTGTTCTTTTAGAAAAAATGGTTGAAAGCTGAAATAGTTAATGAAAAGAACATATTAATTTGTTAATTGAAACAAATATTGGATTATATACGTATATGCGTATGTCTAGATCGTATATACTAGCTATTTATGCAAAACGTAAAATTTTGTTATATTATTTATGTGTATAAGTTTATAAATGTCATTGTTATGGATGGTATAATAGTCGTGACTCGTAATTTAAATTAGAAACAAACAAAAAACTAACAAGCTTAACAACAAATTATATATTGCAATTGGGTCAGATATATAGACATTGAGATAATATCAAAACTATTTATAAATAAAAAATTCCTTTTAAAGAAACAGATGTTATCGTAATATTGTTTCTCATCAATTATCGAATAATGTCCGGCATAGAGAATTAAAATAATAGTTATGTTTAACCGATGCATTTGTGATTGCTTGAAATAAGTATTTTATAAATATTCCTAACATTTTGATTTTTATCGATATTTTATTAATATACAGTAACTATAATCAGTTTGTTATGTAATTTAACTACTATCAATTCTAGCGTTTTTATAACGAAACTTCAAGTTCGAGTCAAGAGTGCTAATCGCTCTAAGTGCCCAACCTTCAGTTTTCTTCACTGCCCTTTTATAATCCGGTAAACCACGTCGTTTATATTTGTGATGACGGTATACGGTCCTTCCCATAAAGGTTGCAGCTTCGATGATAAACCCCTCTTCCGTTGTGGGTTGTAAAGCGATCTTCTTCTTCGAAACCATTATTATTTGTCGTATGTCATACCATGCCTTCATCCAGTCATTCTGCTGAGTCATGTACTGCTGACCGATATGCCATTCAACTGTTTCACCATACCATCTGACTGTGTTCGTGTTTTATTTAAACCGAGCAACTGGCTGATCTTGTGAAATACAACTGACAATATTTCATCCCTAGTCCGTGTGAATCTCCATCGGTACACCAAAACGACTAATCCAATTATTAGCCACAGTATCAGCTATCGTTGTTTTGTTACCAATATCTGTAGTCCGAATTGATCCCGCCACATCCATTGCAATTCTCTCGAATGGTGCTTCGACGTTATATTGCTGCATTGCTCCCCGACTTCACGTGTGGGATATTTGACCGCCCCACATTAATTACATTTTCGGCCGCACTCCACTATAGATTGTGTACATCCTGACTAGTAAAAACGTTCATGTAGTTTTACTAGTCTTTTATTAATTTATATAGGTGGTTCCCGCTTGTTCCTGGATATTCCTTCAATATTTCGTCAATTCTAGACTTAGGCACTACTTTTACTGATTGTTTCACTTTGCCGCTTTAAGGATCCTTTATCAACTTGGAGGCTCTGTCATTGTGCCCAATAATCCTTTACTATGGGACTCTTATTTGCAATAGGTGTCTCCATTCCGGTATCAATTCGATGTTTTACCAAGTCCGTCAATATCCGGTGTACTGCAGAATATTAACTTATATTGTTCGGATAGTGGTCGTGCTGAATTTTTCTGGTTCATGGTTAGATCTCCAGTCCATTTTTGCAGGTTGTGTTCTACTATTTGTTTCGGCCCTTGTGTCTCGATGTTTCTAATCAGATTCTTCTACTATCATTTCATTATTCTTGATACCTATTCACATTTATCGATAACAGTTCCTTTCTTATGAACTCGTCAGTATAATCGACACGTGAACTGATTCCAACTTGTATATTACCCCGCTCAAAAGGGATAATATCAACAACAAAAATTCAATCCTTTGAGTTGGTGGTTTAAGATTCCTTGTCAACCATTTCGACCAAACTGGTAAGCAATATTACACTTACCAGCTGCAAAGTCAAAAGGAAAGGAATTGACTGTTGTTTTAAAAGATATAGAGAGCAGCGTAGAGGTAACCGACATTCATGCGACTCTCGCTGCACAAGGCGCGGAAAGTTCATCAACCGATGTATCGTAAAGAATTAGAGCCAGATTAGCGATATTTACCACATTACAAAATTATTGTAGAGGAACCTAAAAAGAGAACCGGACCAGTAAAATGCATCAACTGCCAAGAATACGCGCACACTAAAGCTTATTACACTTTGAGTTAAGTTTGCGTTATTTGTGGCAAACTTCATGATTCAACAAAATGCGATAAGACGAGAAATAATTCATCAAAAACGTTGTAGTAATTGTGGTGAAAACCACACAGCAAATTACAGCGGTTACCCAGTATCTGGAACCCAATCACAACTACAATCAAAGAAATACGAATGCACTAAACCACGCAAAATGGCCTGGAGAATATTACAAGCAGTTTTGCACAACCAGGGGTTGCCATGCAAACATCCTAGAAGGTACTACCCCAAAAAAAAGTTTATTGCACTGAAGAAGATTTAAATATTCACGCAACCGTAAACTAACTGACTGAAACGATCCAAAGTTTCATGATGATGACGTATTTCGATCATCAATGAGCATGATGATGCAAAATATGAACACACTAATGCAAATTATCGTCAAAAGTCAAAAATGATGCTCTCAAAGATAGCTGTATGGAATGCGAACGGCACAAAGCTGAGGTTCAAACCTTTCTCGTCGAACAAAGTATAGATATCAATTACCATGATGATCGGAAACACACTTTACAAAAAAAACATTTTTAAAATTAACGGGTATTCAGTTTATGACGCCAAACATCCGGAGAAAAGGCGAACGGCGGCACTGCGTTCTTGATCAATCGTAGAATAAACCATTATAAACTCAAGATGATTATGATAAAGATCACATCCAAGCAACTAATATCTGTCAATCAAAAAGCAGCAATTGAACGATTATTTTAATCAGCTGGAAAACAACTGTATGAAGCAATTAACAAAAAAAATCTAGATTAATTATCTTCTGGACACCCAACTTACTAGCCATCAGGTAGAAATAAAATACCTGTTTTAAAAAAACTTGCATAACAAAGGGAATTACACGCACTAATGGTCAGGTAGAAGATTGCTACCACCTCATTGCAGAACCACCTCAACGTTCTATACAATAAATTAACTAAATGGACTCTATGTAGAAATGCATTATTATGTAGAAATGCATTACTATGTAGAAATGCATTAGCAGCTCTGAAAAATTAATAAGCCTTCACCTAATATACTGCAGTTAATCCAATAAAAACAACCAATAACTGGAAATTAAATTGGACTATTATAGGAGCATTGAGAGAAGAAGAAGACCAAAGAATCGAGAGTTTCTTTAATGAACACTCGGCGACCGAGAAAACAGATTATTCAATATGAAGGCAACAAAAAAACTAAAGAGGCCCACATTATCGAGCCCACCAATTAGGCAACCAAATTGGCATGAGGCCAGACGTGATGCAGGCTACTGCTTTCTCTAACCACTTGAAATAAATATTCACATCAAACGAAAAAAACTAACAACAGTGAACTACCAGAGTTTATAGAGGGCCCTTCGAAACCAATTCTTGTAAAATTTAAATGGAAGAGCGTTAAAAACATGACACGATTTTATTACCGGAAAAATGATCAGATAATTACCTGATAAATGCATAAAACTTGTAACTTCTATCATCGAAACATGAAAAGATGATATTACAAAAATTAAACCAATATTATTTGAAGGACACATTATACGAGACCACCAGTTTAGGTTTATAGACCAGCATGGTATTGTAAAGCAGGTTCACAGAAGTGTAAACACAGTTCGGCAGTTTTCCTAGACTTTGGGCAAGCTTTCGACAAAGTATGACATGAGGGCCTTAAATATAAAATTAAAACTCGGCTGCCAATTAAAATTCATGCAGTTGAACTAAATGGCATAAATACAGAAGTTCCACAAGGCAGCGTACTGGGACCAGTATTGTATTTGCTGTATATAGCCAATCTAGCAACTATTGATAAGATTGTCAAAACAACATTTGCAGATGGCACATCTATTATTTTTTGACACAATAATCCTCGAACTGCATCAAGAGAATTGCAAGATCACTTATACAAAATTGAGAATTGGCAAATAGCGTGGCGAATAACAGCGACTGAAAACAAACCAGCAAACATAACATTTACGTCAAATACTTGGGTCTTCGAAAAAACGTTGACATGGAGAAAGAACTTATAATCAAAGCGCAATCAAATAAAAATATATTTTTTAAAACCGTACTGGCTGATTGGAAGTAAATCAAGATTTCCATTTTTAGAATGCAGGTTCTACTATATACAAAGCGATCGTAATGCCTAATCCCTATATGGATAAATGGAATTCAGCTACGAGGCTGTTATACAAGCGCATCAAATATAGATCTTTTGCAACGGATGCAAAATACAGAAATACTGTGTTAGAGATCTTGGGAGTAAAGCGGTTAAAGATATGATACAATCACACAGTTTGGAATACCTTTTCTGGGAAACTAGAAACACATCCCAATGAATTAGCAAGAGAAGGGAACTATTAAGGCAACCGATGTAGACGAGCAGACGGCTTCGCAAAGTTGGTTCACTAACAATAAATATTTAACATAGGTTAAGAACGTAGATAACATATGGTTTGATTCTAATTGTAACTTTTTGTTAGTTTTGTATAAAGAAAGATTCAAGAATAAAGTTTGGCAGTTTAATAAAAATAACAATAAAATAAAATTATTTTCTATATTTTATTCTACCAAACAATTGTATTTTATTTTGCAGAATAAATCGAGAAGTCTTCTATTTGACTAGCAATTGGTTTGCTTGCTAGTCAATCAAGCATCTACTATAACATGATAAATTGAAATCCAATACTATAGACGAATAAATTTGAATTTGTTTAATTTTTCGTGGTCTATTTTGTAATTAAATTGGGTAACAGTCGAAAATTCAAATTTAGTGTCATCGAGTGATAATCAGTAGCTTTAACTGTCACCCTATTATGAGCGAATTTTGTGTAGATCGCATCCAAACACTGTTAATGTAATTAACTTTTGTCATATAACCTATAAGCATGTGCGAACAATTTCTTAATTGAATATGACCAAATAGGTATATGTATAATTTCAAATAAATCAATAGTGTTTAACTCAAATACAATAAAATAATACTCAAAATTAATTATCAAATTAATATTAATTACACTGAAGGAAAATTAATCATATAAAATTGCGTACTTGTGTATAGTACTCGTATTTGTACGTAATATAGAAAATCTCGGTTAAGAAATAATAAATAATTTTATTCTGGGAAAATCGATACCGGCAACAAAATATCAGCACCTTATTTTTCATCTTGTTGTTTTGTTTTTATAATTTTCATGTATTCTATGCTGTACTCGCTCGTGTATTTTTATATTATGCTTATAGTGCGCGAATGCATAACAAATGAGAGATTTTCATAGCGCATGCGGATTATCTATTTCATCTTTCATGCGTTTCCCCAATTCATTGTACATATGTGCATACTCGTACATCCTCATACATCTGTTTAATAGGTATATATGAAGTTCGTTTGAAAATGTTAGTACATTTTACGAATTTTTTAATGATGTGCAATAACACTAGTTGTGTCATTTAAACTAAACTTATTACTGATTAGTGGTTACTATATATGTATGGGGTGACCAGATATACTCTTTTCAAGAGTATTAGTACTCTTTTTGTTTCGGTTTACTCTTTACTCTTTTATTCTGCAAAAATCATCAAGCCTTTTTAAGTTAATTACGTCTTTTCGCTACAAAGTTATATAATAATACAAACGAATAGAATTATGCAAGACAAGATTCCTATTAATATTAGAGGCACTAATTATTAGAACTTCATCGTATCCAATATCCGTTTAAGATATACTCATGGTTTTGAAGGTGTGTTATTGTTTTAATAATTAAAAGAAACATTAACTAGTCTGAGGTTTCAATTTGAATTGGGTGTGGGGCAGGATAGCATTGGAAGTTACGCTAGAAACTCAGTATACTTATGCTGTGCTGTACTAAAATATTTGTAGTTGATCGCGTTCAAACAAACGTATAGAATGAGGAATCCAGTAGAAATTGTCAAAGTACAAATTTAGTGAAACGTGCAGGCTGCTTAAATACCTAATGAGCTTTTAACAAGCTCGAGGTACGGGACGCGCATAATTCACACTCCAAAGTATTATCTATGAAACGCTATATGGATCAATATTTACTATATGGATGTGCAAAAATGTATATGGTGTAAAGTTTGGATTATACAAGCGTACCAGAAAGGCAGAATAATTAAATCAGGCAGGTTTGATGACGTGTAAAATTTACGTCGAAATCCAACGTCAATTTTTTTTTATCTTGTAGGGACTTAAATAAAATAATAATTTTATTTCAATTACAATAAACATGTATGTACATATATATTTCATACATTAAATCAGAACAAATTAATTGTCCATTTTACCTGCCTGCACCCCCTAACACATAACAATTTATTATAATCTATATTACTCAATAACACACAAACATAAAATATTCCGAACAACATAATTAGCAATACAATATCAAGTTTTAATAATAATATAATTCAAAATAATAATGTTATTTGGTATGGGTTTTATTAACTTTTAGCGGGAATCATATTTCTTGTATTAAAAAAAATAAATAAAAATCAGAAGTTCAACAGCAGTCATTCAGTATAGAGTTAATTCTATAAATTTAAAAATTGTAAATTTTGTTTACTATAAAAATAAAAATAATAAAATTATAAAAATAAATAGTTGGTGTTAAAAGTTATTTTGGAGTCGACAAAACCCAACTATAATCTAAATTTGATGCGCTTGTACAGCCCCATAGTTGAATTCCATATGTCCATATAGGAATTAGGATGAATTTGTATAGCAGAACCATGCATTCTAGGGAATGTTTTGATTTTCTTCCAATCAGCCAGTACATTTTTGAGAATTTTATTTTTATTTGGTTGCGCTTTGATTCATTGTTTTCTACATATCAATCTTCTATCAAGATGAAGACCCAAGTATTTGACATTTGTTTGTTGAGGTATGGTGAAATTGTTTTATTTAACCGCTGGACATGTAAGCTTATTCAACGTAAACGTTATGTGTGTTGATTTGTTTTCATTCGCTTTTATCCACCACGTCCTTTGCCAATTCTCAATTTTGTATAAGTGGTAATGCAATTCTCTTGATGCAATTTGAGGATTTTTGTGTGAAATCATGATAGCAGAGTCATCTGCAAATGTTGATATGACAACCTTATCAGTTGTTGGTAGATCGGCAGTATACAGCAAATACAATACTGGTCCTTAGAACGCTGCCGTGTGGAACTCCTGCGTTTATATCATTTAGTTCAGTAATGGCTGAATTGTGTTTAACCTGGTATTTTCTTTGAAACAAGTAACTTTCAAGGACTGCGTGAAATTTTTTTGGCAGACGAGTTTTAATTTTATATCTAAGCCCCTCATGCCATACTTTGTCGAAAGCTTGCGCAATATCTAGGAAAACTGCCGAACAATATTTCTTTTCTTCTAATGCAAATTTAACTGTGTTAACAACTCTGTGCACCTGCTCTACAGTGCCATGTTGGTCTCGAAAACCAAATTGGTGGTCTGGTATAATCTGTCCTTCAGATAATATTGGTTTTAATTTTTGTAATAAAAAATTTTTCAAATAGTTTAGACATCTTCGGAAGTATACTTATTGGCCTGTCTTTTCCAGGCTTTGGAATCATTGTAATTTGCGATATTTTCCATTTTTTAGGGAAATAGCCACATCTGATAATCGCATTAAAGATATAAGTTATGAATTTTATGTATTTATCAAGTAATTCTCTGATCATTTTTCCGGTAATAAAATTGGGTCCTGGAGCTTTCTTTGCGGATTTATACAATTTTTAATGATATTTTTAACTTTTTTCTACTTAAATTTTAAAGGAATTGGTTTCGAAGGGGCCTCCGTAAACTTTGGTAGTTCACTGTTGGTAGTTTTTTCGTTTGGTGTGAATACTTTTTTCAAGTGGTTAGAGAAAGCAGTAGCCCATTCTACGTCACTTCTGGCCCAATGTCCATCTGGTTGCCTAATTGGTGGACTCGACAATGTTGGCCTCTTTAGTTTTTTTGTTGCCTTCCATAGTGAATAATCTGTCTTCTCAGTCGCCGAGAGTTCAGTAAGGTAATCCTGGATTCCTGAGTCTTCTTCTTCTCTCAATGTTCGTTTAAGGGCTTTAATACTCTAATAGCCCTATTAAATTTCCCTTTTAGTAATGGAGATTTTTGCTGCTGCCATAGCCGGCGTATTGACCGTTTTTCTTGGATTAACTGCAGTATATTAGGTGAAGCCTTGATAACTTTTTCAGAGTTGTTAATATCAGGGTTTCCCTCTTTTGCTACTATTTCCAATATATGTGTTAAATCATTCGCCGCCGCATCAATATCTTCCAATGACCAATTGGATATCCAATTGGTCATTTTGTTCGACTATATTTCTATATAGAGCCCATTTAGTTAATTTATTTGTTAGACGTTGAAGTGGTTGTGCTTTTAAGGCTCTGGTACTCATAGTTATTATTATTTGTGAGTGATCGGATGATAAGTCATATCAATCTTCTACCTGAGCATTGGTGCGTGCAATTCCTTTTGTTATACAGAAACCTATTAAATCAGGTATTTTATTTCTATGTGATGGCCAGTAAGTTGGGTGTCCAGAAGATAGATAATCTAGATTTTTTTCGTTCATTGCTTCATATAGTTGCTTTCCTTTAGTTGTTAATCTCGAACCCCATTGCAGATGTTTAGCATTATAGTGGCCCCTTGCGAGAAATTTAATGCCCAGCTGATTAAAATAATCGATAAATTGCTGCTTTTTGATTGCGTGTTTCGGTGGACCGTAAACAGTCGATATTACACAATTTCCATTCCTCTAGTCAGATATTAGTTGCTTGGATGTGATCTTTATCATATTTGTTGAGTTCATAATGTATTTTTTGTAAAGTGTGTTTCTGATATTAGTATGATGTCTATATTAGTATATTTTGATCGACAAGAAAAGTTTGAACCTCAGCTTTGTGCTGTGAAAGTACGTTCGCATTCCATACAGCTATATCTTTAGGAGCGGCATTTTTGACTTTTGACGATAATTTGCATTAGTGTGTTCATATTTTGCATCATCATGCTTTGTCTTTCCATCATCATCAACATCAAATCAATTCTTAATCTAAATATGTATCATAGTTTTCAAAATCACAGAAAATAACTTTCAAAAATAAATCACAACTCTACTCTGACAATAGTATCGCTTGAGTAGAAGCAATAAAGTAGCCAAAACTAGTAGAGGTATAAAAATGCATCAATGGATCAATAAGACAAAATTATTAAAAATGTTCGATACCAAATTTTAGTCAACCTTTCCAAGCACTCACTCATAGTAAAACACTTGAATAATTGCCATGCATCAGCTCTAAAATTATTCTTGTATTTTGATGTATGAATGCCTGGGGGTCGACTATAATTTAGTATTCAATAGTATTCACTGATGAATGTGTAAGCACTGCCCACCTTGCCTAATATGACAGGCCGCTCCTGCTACATAGGCTATTGGATTGAATGATTTTAGCAATTGTACCTAGCACCTTCGTCCTCCTTAGGATTAAAACAAAGTTAAAGTTTATAGAATTATGATATGAAGAATATTGCGACACAAAATTTATCAATCTGAGGTTGGTCAATTTTTGGAAAATATATTATGAATCCAAAAATTGTTAAATTTCGAATCTGGAATATTTTATATAGAATTAGCAAAGAAGGTTAAATTGTTAATTCAAAAATTACAGTGTTTGAAATTTTAAAATTAGATTGACTTAAAAAGTTAAAATTTAACTTTTAATTGAAAAATTTAAAAAATGAAAGGTTTAACTAAAAAAATAAATGTATTACTTTTAAATGTAGAAATTTCCATTTTAATTCTCTAAAACTGTAAAATTTACAATTTTTAACCTTTAGAAATTTCTATAATATGAGATTTTTAATTGATATTAAAATAAAAATGAATTCTTAGTTTTTCGAAAATGATTAAAAAATTGTAAATACTCCTAAGAGTTTTGGCACGAACAATTCTGAGATTTGTGTCAAAACTCTTCGTTTTAACTTCGAAATGGCTATTTCTTCATAATCTTATAAACCACGTTCGAAAATCGAATAATTGATTTTTCTGTTAATACCAATTAAAAATTTCATATTCAAGAAACTTCTAAAAATTACAAGTTGAAAATTTAAATCTGAGGTTCGTTTAATCTAGATTTGAAAGCATGAAATTATTAAATTTCGAATCTGGAAACTTTACAATAAACAATGCACTTTTGATATAGAATTTTGATGTTAAAATGAAGAATTTTCCTCTAAAAATATAAATCTATCTCAGCTTTAGAATATTTATTAATTTATTAAATGTACAAATTTTAGTTTAGGGCCTAGATAAATTTTGGAATTTTATATTTCAATGATTTAAGATGCCAAATTATTTTAAAATTTTAATTTTTCAAATAATTATCTTATTAAAAAGAATTTTAAAAATTGAATTATACAATTTTTAAATCCAAAGTTTAATTCTAAAGACACAAATTTCACATAAATATTAAAATCTAAACTTTTATTGCCCAATTATAAATGTCCTGGTGACTTTTGATGATTCTAATAAGAGATTGTAATAATTGTTTATTTAAATTATTTAAATAAAATTGAAACAAAAAAGAAAAAAAAATTATAAATGTAGAATCAAAAATTTAAATTCAAATTGATAAAATTATTTATTTCAAAATTTAATTTAAAAAATAGAGATCTTCTTAAGAAAATCATTATTTTTAATATTAAAACTACTCTTTTTAAAATCAGGAATTAAATAGATGTCAAACTGTTCAAAATAATTTAAATTATAATCTCCAGGTCAAAATGTTAATTTAAATTATCTTAAGTAACTTGAGATTACTAATTTAATGAAATTTAAAATTTACGTAATTTTTACATTCTTTAACTTAAAGTCTAGTCCGGATATAATTTTAAATATTAAAATTTAAAATTGGGATTCAAAACGACGTTTGAAATTCGAACGTGTGAGACAAAATTCTTAATTTTTAATTTGAATTTGGTTCAAGATCTAATTTAATTATAATTACACATTTTAATTGTAAATGAAATTTCAAAAATCTGTAAGCGATTTTCTTCTGAATTTCAAATTAAATTAAAAAATTTAAAATTAGTAAATCTTAAATTTTTAATTTTTAATTTATTCAAAAATTGTAAATTTTAAATTCTAAAATATAATTTCTTGCGGCTTCACTTCATTTACTAAAGAATATATATAAGTATTAAAGAATATTAATTTATAAATTCATACACGTATATTTTTAATATACGTATAAACAATTCTAAAATGTTGGATTATTGTTTTCTTATAAACTTTAAGTTATCTGAACAAAGATAATTATATTTTTTTAAATTTTAATTCTCAAATACAAACGTAAACCGGCGCGTCGAGCTTGTTTTAGCTATATTTCTAAAACGGCAAAATTTAAAAATAAATATTAAATTCTTCAATATGTTTGGTTTGCCAATTTTTTTATATATCCACTATATAGATGTGTATATCTAAGACTGGCCTTCAATTTCTATAACCAAATTTTTTTAAAACGACTTGGTTCTAAAATATAAAAATTCCAAATTTTTAAAATCGAATTTCGAGTTAAATTTTGAAATAGAATTTTACTTATATACATAATTCAAGATTTAAAAATAAAATTGTACAAAAGAAAAAAAAACTTTAAAATTTTGTTTAATTTATGTTTCGTATAATTTTGTACTATTTCGCATAATTCTAAAATTACAATAAGTTTTATTGAATTTTGAAAATGTTGGATGCACAATTGAATATCGATAATTTTTTAAAGCTTGAAATGCTGAAATTCACTGTTTATGAAATTTTCGGACATTGCTGGTACATATACTTATACACAAATATGCAGTGTGAATATTCATGCATATATAGTCTTACTCCTAACACAGTGATCATTCTATCGGTTTGATTTCTAATTGATAAAACATCAAAGTTCAAATATAAAAACGATTTGTTGATATGGATAGTTTTCAAGTATTTAAATTTTGTAAAGCATACTCTTTTGCGTTCGAAAATATCTGGTCACCCTATAATATGTATAATGTATATATGTATGCCCATCCTGTGATTACGGCGTTGAGCGCATAACTATAATATACTGTCCAATCCCATTACCCTTGTCAGTACTTTATAGGATGTAACCACGCGGATGATTCTAGAAAGTATAGAGGCTATAATATAGAAAACAACGTGATCGATATGATGAAGCTTGATTTGATATGTTAAATTGCACACAGCCCATATTTAATATTTGATTCTTGTTGATAGTGATATAGAACAATTCTTTCGATAGTGTCACCATGGTTGAATATTGCTCTCAAACCTTAAAATATATCCAATACAAATGTACGTAGTGAGCTTTGATATAAAATAGACGAAATGTAAGATCATCCTGGCAGATACACAAGAAGATGCGTTTAACATAATGGTTTCCAGTGCCATATTCAAAAAAAGATTTGATATCATCTTGATATATTTTTATATTAATGATAACTAGCAAACAATTGTACTTGCAACATGAAATTCTGACGTTTGGGGCATCACGAAGTCCACCTAGCAAAAACTAGAAACTACTTGAAAAATTTGACGTTAAATAATTTTGATATTAGGTAAAACTATATTTGGTAAAGCTCATTTCTTTTAAGATTATAGTATCTGCAAGTTTCGTTAGTAAAAAATATTACTTTTATAAAGCCGATTGATTTATTTTGAAATTAAATAAACTATTAAAATCAAATATAATTACTTAGGATAGGCTAGGTTAGGATGGCTGTCCCAAGGGCTGGTATCGACATAAACTGATGCGTAGGTAAACCACATTTAAAATTTGCTCTTCCCTACCCATCGCACCAATCTGAGCTTTACGAAGTTTTGAATATCCTTGGCGTCGATCCGTTAGGTCATCCAGATGGGGAGTTCCCATTAATTTCACTCTGTTTTGCGCTAGACAGGAACAACTGCAGAAGTCTCTCAATCTGCCTGCATATTTATCTATGAGACAATACCACGACCATGCTAATATGATGCCGCCGAAGCGAAATAATAAATTTTTTGTTAAAATTATGTTTAACCAAAATATAGTTAGATCTAGTAAATACTTGGTTAAAACAACACAGTAATTTGTTATTTTAAATGGCTATTTGGTTTATTCAAAAAAAGATTTGATATCATTGGCTCCTGTGGTAATATTATAATAGGCCCCTGTGGTCGGGGGGCACTCACATGTCTCGTAAATCTAAATTGCACGAACATGTTTCCTAAGAATACCACCACAGTATCCTTTGCTTGTCGTAGGAGGCGACTAAACGGTTGGATCGCTGGGCTGACGACCCGCATCCGTAAAAAAAACCAACTGTTTATAAAATCAACAAAAAGAAAAATGGATACCGCCAAAACAACACCGGACCCCCGCTCAAGTACCCGGATACGAGATTTAGGATCGGCACGTGGAACGTGCAATCACTTAGAAAACCAGGAGCGTTGGAGGGTCTAATCACGTGCATGAAAGAGTATCGGCTGGAACTCGTTGCTCTTCAAGAAACTCGCTGGCCTCAAAGTGGAGACCATGTGTCCCAGGGCTATACGTTGTTCTACAGTGGAGATGACCTCGGAAATCTTGGAGCTGGATTTCTTCTTGGGCCGCAGGTAAAGAAGGCTGTTTTGGATTTTCAAGCAGTCAATAACCGATTGTGTATGCTTCGCCTGCGCATGAAGTTAGCCAACCTGTCGATAATTTGTGTACATGCGCCCACAGAAGTCAGCCAGCCCCAAGATAAAGACTCATTTTACAATGACTTGGACGATCTGATGGGATCTATACCCGAATACGATGTTAGAATGGTAATTGGGGACTTTAATGCTAGAGCTGGCAGAAATCAGGCCGACTTGTGTGAAAACATAGGTCCGTACTCCCGACACGAAACTGCGACCGATAATGGTGAGAGAATGATGTACTTTGCAATTGCTCAGGATCTTAGAGTAGCAAGCACATTCTTCCCTCACAAACAGATACACCTAGAGACATGGACACATCCTCGCAAAACATACCGGAGCCAAATTGACCACGTGTTAATTTCAAAAGGGCGAGCTCGGGTTGTGCAGGATGTGAGAACTTATCGGTCAGCAACCAAATACGTAGGCAGCGATCATTATTTGGTCGCTGCAAAGCTACGGTGGAAGTTTTCGTACAGGTCGGGGAACACAGCGAAACGGATGGAACGTTTCGACTGTGAAGGTCTGATAAATGAAGATCAAAAGAAACGATATCAGGATCTTGTCAGCGACAACATTGAGGGAGCTAATTACCAGTCTGACTGCGTGAACTCTGTCTGGGAGGTACTGAAAACTTCGGTTGTCAGTGCTGCTCAACAGACTTTAGGTATAGTGAAAGTCAGACCCAAGAATGATTGGTTTGATGACGAGTGTCGTCTTGCAGTTGAGCAACAAAATATAGCCCATAATGAAGTGCAACAACGTCTCACAATCGCAAGGAAAAACAAGGCAGCTCTTGCAAGAAGGGCAGCTAAGCGGATTTGTAGACGGAAGAAGCGAGAATGGTGGAAGGCCGAAGTTCTGAAAGTACAACAACTCAGCAATGAGCGTAGTTCACGTAATTTCTTTAAAGGAATTACTGGATTGCACCATACTTTCAGGCCTTCGTCAACCGCCATTCGGGACCGGGATGGAAACCTCCGTGTCAACATCGACGCAGTACTTAACGCATGGAGTGGAGACTTTACTGAGCTGCTTGATGTTCATCATGCGTCACAGACTGTTGTTGAGCCACCTCTAAAACAGTCTGCGGAGATTTGCACTGAGGAGCCATCCCATGAGGAATTCACTAAGGCCATGCAGAGAATGAAACGAAACCGCTCACCTGGAGTGGACTGCATTAATTCGGAGCTCTTGATATTCGGAGGGGATACTTTGTGGAACTGTCTTTTCGACCTTATTCGATTAGTATGGCGAACCGAAGTTATGCCTGATGAATGGAAAGTGGCCGCGATATGCCCCATCTTCAAGAAGGGAGACCGCTTGAAGTGTGAGAATTATCGCGGTATAGCTCTCCTTTGCACAGCATACAAGTTACTGTCATACATTTTATTGGATAGAATCACTCCTCTGGCGGAGGGCTTGGTTGGTGACTATCAGGGAGGATTTCGTCCGAATCGATCAGTCACTGATCAGGTCTTTTCGCTGCGGATGATTCTATCTAAATATTATGAGACATCCATCTCCGTACATCAGGTTTTCCTGGATTTCCGGCAGGCCTACGACTCGATCAATCGAGAGAGTTTGTGGTCTGCCCTGGAATACCTAGGAATGCCAACAAAATTGGTACGACTGTGTAGGATGACAGTGACGCAGTCTCAATGCTGTGTTAAAGTTGAGAACAGGCTATCGACAATTTTTGCAGTTAACTCGGGTGTTCGGCAGGGAGATGCTCTGTCCCCGATACTCTTTAATCTCATGTTGGAGTACATCTTTCGTAAAACTGAAACACCGCAGCGTAACATCTTATATCGCCCGTCCAATTAAGTGCTTGCATATGCAGATGACATATGCGTGATTGGACTGAATAGCAACGGAGTGAAAGAAATACTTGATCCGCTTGTAGAGTTTTCAGCTTCTGTTGGACTCCAGATCAATGAGTCCAAAACGAAATACCTGATCTCTGGTTTTAGAGACAATGGCACACCAGATTTTAGTAGTGGCCACCACACGTTTGAGGGAGTGAGGAGGTTCAAATATTTGGGCTCTCTTATCACTCACGATAACAGTGTGGGTGAGGATATTAAATTTAACCAAACTATTTGTTGTTTAAACTAAACTATTTTTATGTAATAACCAAATAACAACTCAAAATTGCAAGATTTCTGGGTTGTTTCAACAAACATTTTTGGTTATTATTATCAAATATTTGGACATATATCCAGAAAATAGCCATATTTGTTTGTTAAATTAAAGGAATTTTAAGAAGTTTTTAAAATAACCAAAATTCGGTCATTCGAATGTAAAAAATTTTAAAAGCAAAACTTTGAATATTTTTTTAACCTTAAGTTTGGTTATAAAGATCATTTTTTAATATACTGTTACGTTTTTGCCTTGTTTTGATTGTGAATAAAACAAACGATGTAAATTCTAGAACACACTAAATTTATTTATTTCCGATTAAACACTAATTTAATTAATTCACTTATTTAACTTAATTATTTAACTTCACAATAATTATTTTACTACACTTTAACAACACTATATTACACTTTAATAACACTTTATTTTACTTTATAAACACTTTCCTTTTTATTACTATTAGCACTCTCACGGTTAAAACACAACTGATTTTCTCCCAAATGTCTGTCGCGTATTTATACCAAATATTCTAACCATTCTAGAAATGTCCAGAATATTCGATTAGTCTAGATAAGTCTAGATACCTCTACTGTTCTACTTTATAACAATTTTACATTGACGATAGTGTCGCTATTCAAGCATAGATGTCGCCACGATCGTAACAATACAAACGATATCAACTTAAATTTCGGCAGGTTTACATTTACATGTTATTGAAAAATCATGTCGAGAAGTAGCCTATGAGTGCCGAGATATGTTTCTGCATAATCTATACGCCAGCAAAATTTTGCGATAAAAAGAGCATAAATTACGTTTAAGAGACAAGTTAAGAAACAGTTTGGCTAGCGAACACCGTAACGCGGCTTGTCAAAATGAAATAAATTTTGTTATTAAATCAATTTTGTCTAAGCGTAGATTTGAGTATTTTGCGATTATAAATTAACGTAATTTCTTTTGTTTTGCTTTTGTTGATAATATATTATTTTGTATTGTCAACAAAAATATACTTAACCTGCATTTTCATTCTCTCTGTTTTTCTCTTTGTCTTAAAGCGCATAATATTGGACGCGATAGAAAGTGACAACTTAATTCACTTTGTCATATTTGGCCAAAGCCTTTTTTTCCGCTGCCAAACTGATTCTTAACTTTATCTTTCAGTTATCTTTCAGTCATTTTTCTCGATAATTCCTCTTCTGATTTTCTTTCCTTCCAGCTTCCCTCATGGTTTACTGTTTGACCATATATTGTTTTATGTGCACTCTAGTGACATAGAATCCTCGCGGACGTTGTCTACATATATAGGAATAGAACAGGATACTATTATATAAATATTTAACTGTATTACGTCTTAACTTAAATTCGTATAAATCATAATTTTTAAATATTTCCTTTTTTCCGTGTATTTTTTTCCAAGGCTCGATAATTCCGTTTTCAATTTCTGTCAGGAATTTAGGGTAGTTTTCAACACAACTGTTATCAGCATTCAACATTCAGCTAAGATTAGTTCCAGTTTTTACCAGGCTTGATTGTTTTTACAATCTGTATGGTTTTCAAATACTTAGTTAATTTAAAGAAATATCTTCTTCCACATTTCCTCAACGGTGATATAATTTGGTACGGCATGTTTCAGAAGGATATGACCAATCAAGATATTTCAATGTTTACACTCGTTTTAGTTTTACTATTAGAAAATTCGATCATACTTCCCCTCCCTATTTGAATCAATGGTCTAGGAAATATGCTAGAGGGTTTGACTATTTTTTATGAATTAGTAGTTAGTATTAGTATTAGTATTAGTATTAGTAGTTAGTTTTTTTTAGGTTGAATAGGTAAAATTAAATTTATGTTAAATTTCTAAAAACCAAGCAACTTATTTATCGATTCAGGAAATTGTCATTGTAATTATCTCAAACTGAGATATGCAAAAATGGAGCGAATTTATTTTTGAAAAATTATAAGAGATTTGTGTGTCTAATGAAAAAAACAAAAATTATGTATTGTTTCTGTGAAGGGAATTTTCTGTTCATTAAAAAAATTATTTTAATTCCATTAAAGTTACAGCCCAGCATCGATAAGGTTAGATAATTATTTTGGAAATAAAATAGCTTCCACTAAACCATTACGTATGCCTCTTCGAAAAATTGAATACAATTCCTCTCATTAAAACTCCGAATTTTGATTTTGTAAAAATTATATGCTGATGTTGTCATCCACATTAAAATATCTTCATCAGTGTAGGGATTGTAACCAAAAAACTTACTAAAATACCGAAATTTTAGTGGTGTAATTTCGGTGTACAAAATTAAATAAATTTGTCTACGCATTTAGGATTAAAATTTAAATGAATACCGTATAGATCTTAATTAGTGTTCCAAAAACTTGAGCATTATAGAATAACGTTAATTTTTATATTGTTTTTTCACACATACTTTTCAATATTTAATGGGAATCTTAAATATTTATTTTCATTTATTACAATTTTGCTTTTAAATATTTAAAATACATTATAACGAAATACCGTTAGAAGAGCGAGCGTTGTACCACGTATTACTATAATAATAATAACAGTGTTAAAGGCCATTACTGGCCCCTTACTGAATCAACAATCTGGCTCCAACGGTTTCGATCCTGAGCTTGGTCTTCATACTGTCTTAGACAATCTGAAGAGGCCAAGTCGTTCTCTACATCGTGGAGCCATCGTCGCCTGCAACGACCTCTGCGCCTACCATATGGTGGCTCTCCTTTCAGAGATCGCTGCACAATTCGTTCCGGATCAGCACGCAGAACGTGACCGAGCCAGCGTACTCGCTGAGATCTAACTTCATGTACAATATCGGGGATCTTCATCAGATCTCTGATCTCGAAATTGTACAGAGCTCGGTATGTACCATCTATTTCGCGTTTAGGGCCGTAAATCACACGCATGATTCTTCTCTCAAATGTAAGGAGCCATCTCTCGTACACATCCGTCAGCGCCCAACTTTCACATCCAAACATAACAACGGGCCTGATAACGCTTTGTAAAGCTTCAGCTTCACGGCACTTGATAAGTGTTTAGATTTTAGCAGTGGCCTTAGAGGATACAAAGAACGACTGCCAGCTGCCAGCCGCACTTTAATATCCTCACCCACACTGTTATCGTGAGTGATAAGAGAGCCCAAATATTTGAACCTCCTCACTCCCTCAAACGTGTGGTGGCCACTACTAAAATCTGGTGTGCCATTGTCTCTAAAACCAGAGATCAGGTATTTCGTTTTGGACTCATTGATCTGGAGTCCAACAGAAGCTGAAAACTCTACAAGCGGATCAAGTATTTCTTTCACTCCGTTGTTATTCAGTCCAATCACGCATATGTCATCTGCATATGCAAGCACTTGATTGGACTGGCGATATAAGATGTTACGCTGAGGTGTTTCAGTTTTACGAAAGATGTACTCCAACATGAGATTAAAGAGTATCGGGGATAGAGCATCTCCCTGCCGAACACCCGAGTTAACTGCAAAAATTGTCGATAGCCTGTTCTCAACTTTAACACAGCATTGAGACTGCGTCACTGTCATCCTACACAGTCGTACCAATTTTGTTGGCATTCCTAGGTATTCCAGGGCAGACCACAAACTCTCTCGATTGATCGAGTCGTAGGCCTGCCGGAAATCCAGGAAAACCTGATGTACCGAGATGGATGTCTCATAATATTTAGATAGAATCATCCGCAGCGAAAAGACCTGATCAGTGACTGATCGATTCGGACGAAATCCTCCCTGATAGTCACCAACCAAGCCCTCCGCCAGAGGAGTGATTCTATCCAATAAAATGTATGACAGTAACTTGTATGCTGTGCAAAGGAGAGCTATACCGCGATAATTCTCACACTTCAAGCGGTCTCCCTTCTTGAAGATGGGGCATATCGCGGCCACTTTCCATTCATCAGGCATAACTTCGGTTCGCCATACTAATCGAATAAGGTCGAAAAGACAGTTCCACAAAGTATCCCCTCCGAATATCAAGAGCTCCGAATTAATGCAGTCCACTCCAGGTGAGCGGTTTCGTTTCATTCTCTGCATGGCCTTAGTGAATTCCTCATGGGATGGCTCCTCAGTGCAAATCTCCGCAGACTGTTCTAGAGGTGGCTCAACAACAGTCTGTGATGCATGATGAACATCAAGCAGCTCAGTAAAGTGTCCACTCCATGCGTCAAGTACTGCGTCGATGTTGACACAGAGGTTTCCATCCCGGTCCCGAATGGCGGTTGACGAAGGCCTGAAAGTATGGTGCAATCCAGTAATTCCTTTAAAGAAATTACGTGAACTACGCTCATTGCTGAGTTGTTGTACTTTCAGAACCTCGGCCTTCCACCATTCTCGCTTCTTCCGTCTACAAATCCGCTTAGCTGCCCTTCTTGCAAGAGCTGCCTTGTTTTTCCTTGCGATTGTGAGACGTTGTTGCACTTCATTATGGGCTATATTTTGTTGCTCAACTGCAAGACGACACTCGTCATCAAACCAATCATTCTTGGGTCTGACTTTCACTATACCTAAAGTCTGTTGAGCAGCACTGACAACCGAAGTTTTCAGTACCTCCCAGACAGAGTTCACGCAGTCAGACTGGTAATTAGCTCCTTCAATGTTGTCGCTGACAAGATCCTGGTATCGTTTCTTTTGATCTTCATTTATCAGACCTTCACAGTCGAAACGTTCCATCCGTTTCGCTGTGTTCCCCGACCTGTACGAAAACTTCCACCGTAGCTTTGCAGCGACCAAATAATGATCGCTGCCTACGTATTTGGTTGCTGACCGATAAGTTCTCACATCCTGCACAACCCGAGCTCGCCCTTTTGAAATTAACACGTGGTCAATTTGGCTCCGGTATGTTTTGCGAGGATATTTGTATTACTATACAAAAAGTATTATACAAGGCGTTGTACGAAGTTTTACTGTAAGGAATTTGTTATTTTATTTGTTATATATTTGTTATTTAATTTAAATATTAAAGTGTTGGGCTTTAAGTGCCGCTAGTAATCCTACGAGCGAAAGGTGATCAAAGTGAGTTTAGACATGAAATTGTCTAGAAATATTTTATTTTATATTGATCACCTTTCGCTCTAGTTTAAAAATATTTCATCAGAAATCAGACACTTTGCGTTAAAAGGCGAAATAGCTGAATAAAAACAGAATATTCTTAAATAGTTTTTGTTGGATTTTTGGAATCATTGATCAAATTTTGAAGTTAATTATTTCTAAATTATGAGAATACTCGATAATTCCAATTACTGACGTCTTTCCTAATTTGCGATCGGCTACCAAAAAGGCTTATTAGAGGCTTATTGTAAGTTCAACACAATGTAAATTTAAATTGAATAGGTACTCAACTAATAGTTATAAGTATTATGTGCATACTAACATTTTTATGATTTTATTCATGTATGTATGAGATGCATGAATTAGTTAGACAAATTTAGTATCATTTATCATTTAACTGAAAAAAATTTAAATCAAACACAAAATTGAGCTATCGTATTTTCCTTCGATTTTTTAGAAAATAATCGCAGTTAGCTTTGCTTTTTTTGGAACGGTTAATGTTAGTGGTGTGAAAATGTATACTATAGTTTAAACCCGAATCAAACGGGGATTTTGAAATAGCATCTTCCGCTTCGATTAAAACCAAAAACCAAAAATAGAATGAAAACTAAATTATTGCAATAACTTTCTATTTGGTTTAAAACTAGCTAGTGAAAATTGTCTTAACTTAAAAATATACATAAAGAAATTGTTGCAAAAATTGCTACTATGAAGTTATACAATGGAAGAGAAGAGGAACAAGATGACATACATAATTCATATTATTATTGATTAATTTGTTAAAATTATTTTGGTATACAAATTGGTTAAATACAAAATTCACTTTTGTTATAATGATTTATTTTTAAATATTTACATATTGTATAATACCTTTTCGTTTACGTAAAACAAGTCATTTTTAATTCTAAATACAAATTGTTTGTGCTTTCGTGTGTAAATGATTTATGTGATGTAATAATTATAATAAAAAAATTAACATGGTTTTCACTATTTATTTTTAGTGGCATACTGGCATCTAATGCTTTTTGCATTGGCGATTTTAAACCGTTTTTTTCATTTGTTTTTAACGATCGCGCTATTAGAGAGTTGGCAACACTGCGGTTATTATCGTACTTAAGTAGTGACGTGACATTGACAACTAGCGATAAACAAAAAAAATCATCGGCCAACGTTGGCTGTTCGCGACAACTCAAATATTCGACGAATCGTGTGACCTCTTAACAGTCAAGTTTGCAAAATATCATATTAAAAAGTAATTCGTGCAATTCGCGATGGCCGCGACTTTAGTTTTAATTTTAACGTTATCACGCTGCAAATTCCGAACCATCCCGTAATAATTTTTTGTTAATAACTTCTAAAGTATGATTTTAGATTTAAATGAAAGGAAATATTTATTTTATTTTACCAAGTAGTATTGAATTGTTTTAGTTTTTATAAATGTACGTATTATACAGGGACAAATTCCGGGAGGTGTTGGATCATCAAAAACCTAAACCCATATTATGATTCTCGCCTCACCTCACCGTGACATCTACAGTCGCATGAGTCAAATTTTGGTATTATGATTCTCGCTTTTATTTGGGTGAGTGACATACGCAGCGCTATCCGTCATTTATGATATTTTTGACTGTTCGGACACAGTGATAAAAAATCGTGAATTAATTATTTGACATTTACTTGATAATACCGAATACACCCAAATTATTCGAGTCTATTACTATGATAATTTTTGACAGCTATCGAATAATTTGTGTACGCATGTGCAACATATGATTTATACATACATAATAATATATTATAAAATTATTTATACATATAATAATAATAACGCGACATTAAAAGGATTACCGCATCCATTATTTTAATATTAATTTTTTTAAATTTTCTGTGCAATTTATTAGTTGTCACAGAAAATTTGATGTTATGAAAACTAAAATTGGCATATATTACGTGGGGTAAAAACTTATTAGGTGGGGGGATTTATTACACATTTCGGACAGTATAATATAAAATCATGAATGTAGGGGAATAATTATCAAACAAATGTCAAAAAATTAATTCACGATTTTTTCTCACAGGTTTCGGACACAGAAGTTAACAGTTGTTATTGTTTTGAGAATTTTTGACATTTGGTCAAATTCAAATCTGATCCTTTCACACTACCGGATGACAAGTACGTATTAATTGATATTCAAATGTATTTTTTAATATGTTCTAAAGCATGGTGTTATAAATTTCTTGATTTACAAGCATTTTTCGTATAAATGAAAATGGACTTTCGTATCTATTGGACAAACTAGAAGGGAAATTCAAACCATCTTATTATTACTCATCCAGTATTCCTCCACGGGCAATATCTGGGTTTTTCTCCATCTCCTCAACGAGTTTTGCGAATTGTTCGCCATTAGCTATTTTCGGTTTGTTTCTAGTTATGAAAAATAAAAAATTTTATAATACGTACAACAATTATTTATTATAATGCAACAATTAATATTTATTACATTATTAATTATTGTAATACATAAACAAATATAAAAACTTACAATGTCTTGCATTTTGTCTAACGTAAAAATACTATGTACATTATTAACGTAAAAATACTATGTACAAAAATTATTTTCTCGCTCAGTCTCGCCACTAGTAGGTGAGGATATGTGACATTAGACTCACTCACGACGAGAATCATAATACCAAAATTGAAATACGATGACGTCGCGTCACTCGGTGACACGTAGGTGAGATTCATAATAGGGGCTAAACTAACTAAGCTCCGGACCTATGCAACATTTTTTTTGTACTTGCTACATTAAAACTTAATTCCCATAGTTACTGAAACCAAACCGAACTGTTAGTTCTTCCTTTAAAATTTGCTAGTGGATTTGTTTATCTTCCCGAATATTCTTTGCAAAACAGTAAAATGAATGTTTACTTGGATGGCCATTTGTCCAATTCTCAAATAGTCCAAATGATATTATCGAATGTGAGAATGTCTAAAAAAAATCGAATCGAATCACAGACACAATTTGAATTGCTCGTAATTTTATCGCTTATTCTAATTTCTGATTGGTACAGAAATGTTACAATATTTCGACACAAAACGCTACTAATGTAGATTTAATTTAATTCGTTGTTGTATCTTAGGTGATGGGGTTGGTGCCTCCAAACCTCCGCTTTTCTTTACTATGTATGTATAGTACCATTTTTTATAAGAATTAACACTAGTATGTAAGAATGTAGTACATATGGACATACAGTGCTGGGAAAAAAAAATTGGGCAAACAAATTTATTGCAAATTGGAGTCTTTTTTTACGAAAATTACAAAACTTTTGAAAGCAATTTGTTTATTGTTTCATTTTAAATACATGTATGACGTAATTTTTTGAAGAAAAAAAATTGACCTGCAATTTAGAGGCAAAACCCAGAAAAATGACAAAATCTTCAAAATACGTTTATGGGTGTTAAAGTAATCTAATAAATTAAACACTTATTTTTTATTTTTTTGTTTGTGTTTTATTGATTTATAGAAGTTCAATCTTTCATATTAATCATATTAAATCGAGAGATGGGCGGTACGCAAAGAAAGAAAGGCTCTGGAAGGCCCAGAAAGACAACGCCAGTGGAAGATCGTTTTATACTATTACAAAGTCGTCGGAACCGTTTTAAAACTTCATCGGACATAAGACAGGATCTTGAGCGAGCAACGGGAAAAAAATGTCAGCCAGCTTAGTGAGAAAAAAACTTGTTAAATCTGAGAGCCCTTAAACCAGTCCAGAGGCCTGAGTTCACATTACTAGTGAAAAAAAACGTTTGCTATGGGCCCAGGAGCATGTTAATTGGACTCCAGAGATGTGGAATGATGTGATTTTCTCCGATGAATCAAAATTCAAGCTGCATGTTGGAGATGGAAGAATTCTCGTAAGGAGAAAACCTGGCGAGAGACTTAGCAACGAATGCCTTTTAAGACTTCCACCGAAAAAAGGAGCAATTTTTTTGAAAGCAATTTTTTGTTTATTGTTTCATTTTAAATACATGTATGACGTAATTTTTTGAAGGAAAAAAATTGACCTGCAATTTAGAGGCAAAACCCCGAAAAATGACAAAATATTCAAAATACGTTGATGGGTGTTAAAGTAATCTAATAAATTAAACACTTATTTTTTATATTTTTGTTTGTGTTTTATTGATTTATAGAAGTTCAATCTTTAATATTAATATTTTGTTGGACCGCCTCTTGCTTTTATTACAGCGATACACCCCGATTCATTGAATTTGATAAATTTTTCAAAGTCGCAGGTGATATTGATTCCCAAATCATCATCAACAAACTTTTTAAAGCTTCAATCGATTCTGCGCGCTTCCTTACTACTTCTAGGTTCATTATAGACCAAATATTTTCAATTGGATTTAAGTCTGGACTATACGGGGGCCAGCTCAACACATCGATACCTTTTTTTTCGAAGTACTTTTTTACCTTTAAATGAAGAGATAAGAAAAAAAACAAGTTTTTAACAAATTATTTATGTTTATCTGAAAGCCAATTTGTCTATCTACAATTCAAAATTAATAACTCACAATTTTGGCGGTATGGCACGGAGTGTCGTCCTGTTGAAAAATAAATTTGCAAGTCTCGCCAAAAAGCTTTAACACAGAAGGCTCAAATTCGGTCTGAAGGACCTGCAGATAAACAATTGCTGTAACGCTTGAACTAAGGAAGCACAATCGACCGGTTTCATTTCCAGAAAAGCATCCCCAGACCATAACTCCTTCTTTTTTCAGTGGAAGTCTTAAAAGGCATTCGTTGCTAAGTCTCTCGCCAGGTTTTCTCCTTACGAGAATTCTTCCATCTCCAACATGCAGCTTGAATTTTGATTCATCGGAGAAAATCACATCATTCCACATCTCTGGAGTCCAATTAACATGCTCCTGGGCCCATAGCAAACGTTTTTTTTCACTTGTAATGTGAACTCAGGCTTCTGGACTGGTTTAAGTGCTCTCATACCAGATTTATCAAGTCTTTTTCTCACTAAGCTGGCTGAAATTGTTTTTCCCGTTGCTCGCTCAAGATCCTGTCTTATGTCCGATGAAGTTTTAAAACGGTTCCGACGACTTTGTAATAATATAAAACGATCTTCCACTGGCGTTGTCTTTCTGGGCCTTCCAGAGCCTTTCTTTCTTTGTGTACCGCCCATCTCTCGATTTAATATGATTAATATGAAAAATTGAACTTCTATAAATCAATAAAACACAAACAAAAAAATAAAAAATAAGTGTTTAATTTATTACATTACTCTAACACCCATCAACGTATTTTGAATATTTTCTCATTTTTCGGGGTTTTGCCTCTAAATTGCAGGTCAATTTTTTTTTTCAAAAAATTACGTCATACATGTATTTAAAATGAAACAATAAACAAATTGCTTTCAAAAGTTTTGTAATTTTCGTAAAAAAAGACTCCAATTTGCAATAAATTTGTTTGCCCAATTTTATTTTTCCCAGCACTGTATGTTGTAATTTCACATTTTTGACTAGCATATTTGTGTCAGGATTTTCTATTCCACGCTTTTCGATGTTTTATTTTTCAATTTATTTATTTAATTTTAAAAAAAAAATTTTTTTTAAATTAATTTTTAATTTTTTTCCTAAATTGGCAATCACGTTTCTTTGCTATGCAAAAATGAACTCTCATGCTAGGCCCAAAAAGCACGCGGGTTTATCAGTTTCTGCTATAAGCCAGTTGCTTTCAAACGTTCATGTTCCTCCCATTCTTTCACATGAATTTTTTTCTTATGCGAATACATATTTGCTGATGAATTAAACGTTTTAGGGCAATATGGACAGGAATATAAAGTTACACCGGTATGTGTAGCCATGTGCTCTTTTAAACTTTTTGGTTTTTTAAAAGTCTTTTCGCACAAACTGCAGTTGTACACTTTATCCGAGTGAACATTCTTTACATGATTAAGAAGAGATTTACGATTAAGAGATTGTTTTCCGCATATATTACAGAAATGATTAGCTTTGCTTTCCTCGTGCCGAACCATATGCTGCCTTAGGCAATGCTTGTGTTTCAACCATATGCCACAAACCTGACACTGAACTTTAGGCAATACAATATCTTGATGGACAGTCTTTTGATGTTGTTCAAACACCACTTTGCTACGAAATTCTTTGGCACATACATCACAAATAAAAATATTTGCTCCACTGTGAATATTTTTTGTATGTGCTTGTAGCAACCTTTTAGTGCCATACGATTTGCCACAATCGTCGCACATAAACTTTTTCTCATTGTTGTGCGTTGCTAAATGATTCTCTAGAATAAATTTTTTCGTAAAACTTTTTGAACATTTAGTACATTTGAATGGTTTATTTTCTGAAGATAAATGCCATTTATGATGCTCCAGTAAACTACGCTTGTGGGCATAGTTTTTATTGCATAAGTCACATCTGGAAATATACGGTTTGTTATTTAATACATATAAATATTTTAAATTATAAATAGTATTCAAATATGTATGTTCGATATTACTTAAACGTATCAGGATTTAAATGCCGTTCAATATGTTCTACAAGAGATGGCCGCTTCATAAATTTTCGATTACAGCATCGTAAATATCCTTTCACTTTGTGTTCTATTCTATAGTGTAATTTAATATTTTGAAACGTATCACAACGAATTGGGCACAATTCACACTCCATTGAAAAATATTCCTGAATCTGTTTATTCTGTTCATCTATCGCCTTGTCGATAGAGTCAATGTCCTTTTTCACTTTTTTCATTAAACATTTTCGCGAATTTATTGTTAATTTAGATTTTCTCGGACCGAACGTTTTCCCACAGTTTTCATCATCACCGGACGTACTTTTATAGGAATTATTATCGTTCATAACGTCGGAATGATCTACTATGTTGCTGTCTTCAGAGAGTTCGTCTTCTTCAACTTTGTCTATTAAAATAGCGGTTTTATTTTTACAGACCTCATTTTCTAACTTCTTCTTCAAATTTAAATTCATCTGAGTATTTTCGAATTTTTCACTTTCACTAATATGATGGCATACGTTTAAACTATGTTCCTCTTCCATTTCCACTTTAATAATTTTCTGAATTTTAGAGAATTCGTTGTGTATATTATAGACTTGGGTATAAAATGAATGAAAACTATCAACTTTTGACCAGCATATCGCACAAATATATTTATTAGCATCTTGTTCTTTAATCTACAATAAAACTGATTAATTAATAACGATTAAACCAAATAAATCATTATTTTGATTAGAATAGCTTACTTCAAACCAAAAATGTTTCGTTATCACCGATGTAATATTTTTGTTTACACTACCTTCATCGAATATATTAAATACATTTTTGGTAGAGTCAGTGGTTAAACATAGGCAGCAACTGGTTGAAACGTTTTCCATATTTATTTATTCCATAGATACCAATTTAATGATTTTATAATTTATATGATTTTTTTTTAAATTAGATTTGTCAATGCATCAAAACAATTTGGGTTTTTTGTTGTATGTATTAAATTATTTTGACATTTATGGAGTTGCATTAGATTTTCATAATCGCATTTGATGCTAGTACGCGGATTCTAATATTTTATTAATGCAACTTTAGGTCAATCCACAAGGTGTCCCACAAGCCATCCTGATAATCTAAAACCTGATATCCATACGAAAAATTTACTGGCGGTATTTGTTACTGAAAATCGGTGAGGAGTAAAATAATTGAAAATACCGTAAGCTCGACAAAGAAAATCTTTTTAATGTTTTCTTATGGCAACGTTTTATAGATAAATGTTGACTAGTTTTTCGTAACATAACCAATAAATTTATTATATTTCTGTCAAATTTAACAAAATATAAATAGTTAATTTATTTATTAATTTTACTAAATGTTTACACCAAAAATGTTCGCATATAAATATTTTATATCGCTAAACGAAATGTTACTTTAGGCACATATTAATAATTTATAAATATTAGTAATATGTGCTTTAGGTGTCTGCACGAAATTGTTCTCTGGTACATTTGGCCCGCGGGCCAACTTAACAAAACTAAATTTTTTTAAAATGTTGAAAGTCATGCTAACAAAACAAAAAATTTTTATTTTATTTTTTAGCTCTTTTTGTGGCTCAATTGATGTTTTAGATCTTTACGGAAACATAAAGTAGCTATAAATATTTTTGTTTGTATGTAGCTGTCATCATAATATATATTATCTATTATCTGTGTATTATCTTGTGAATGTTCATGTAAGTTAAAAATATATGTTTTATTTTTAATTATATTTATTAACTTCAAAAGATAAGCGACAAATAGAGCTAAAAAATATATAATTTTTTTTGTTTCGTTGGTATGACACTGTAGTACAATTTCAAAAGTTGAAAAAAATTTAACTTTGTTATGTTGGCCCGCGGGCCAAATGTCCCGAACAATTTCGTGAAGGCACCTTCAAATTACCTCAGTGAACGAGGGAAATTTCTTATCCTACACAATTTCTATGTAGATAGATGTATTAGAATACTGCCATAAAAATTTTTGACTACCTATTTATTAAGTAAATTAGGGTAGTGTTCTAACACATATACAGTTATTTTTCCAGTATTTTTAACTGAACATGTTTTTGGTTTCTCTCACACAGCGAATCTGTATTTTAAAATTGATTTTTTTTTGCCCAACGAATGTCAATTTGTTTGTGTCCAGACGAAATCGGCATAATAATGTAAATATACAAACGGTTTACAAAAAAAACATGAAATTTTTTTCGTTTTTTGAATACATAATCGCGATTCTTAAAAAATACCAAAGAACATCAAGGCAAATTTAAATACTTAAATTTATTCGTTGGTCAACTTAACGGAAGTCGCTTAAATTATAAATAAACATTAGAATCCACCTACAAACGTCAAACGCTATTGTAACAGAATCAAACGAAACTCCATAAATGTCACAATAATTTAACTTCACACAGAAATTTCATTACATATAAATTTCATATAAATTATTTTTATTGCAATAAAAAAATTCAATTTTTTAATAATTATTAATAAATGATTTATTAAATGCATAAATGAATACCTAATAAATAATTATGGACAACAGTTCAACCAATTGCCGTTTATGTTTAACTGCACACGCTACAAATTCATTTAATATTTTCGATGAAGATAGTGTAAACAAAAATATTGCATCGGTTATAACACAACATTTTTGGTTTGAAGTATTTAATCTGATTAAAATGTTGATTTATTTGGTATAAATGTTGTTTATTTGTTTTGTTTTATTGCAGATTAAAGAAGAAGATGTTAATAAATATATTTGCGCGATATGCTGGTCAAAAGTTGATAATTTTCATTCATTTTATACCCAAGTGTATAATATACACAACGAATTATACTCAAAAGTTCATGAAATAATTAAAGTTGAAATGGAAGACGAAAATAATTTAAACGCTTGCAATGATAATAGTAGTGAAATTTTGGAAGACATTCAAGTGACCGCTTTAGATCTAGAGCCCAAATTAGAAAATGAAATTTGTGAGAAGAAAATCTGTATTACAAATGATAAAACAGAAGACGATGAATTTTCTGATGATGATAGCTCAAAGGTGGATCAATCAGATATAGCTCATGATAATAGTTCCGATAACAATACGTCAGATGATGACTTTGAGAAAAACCCAAGTTACAAACAATTAAAATCAGAAAAAGTTCGAAAAATTTCAGATAAGAAAGGCAAAAAGGAAATTGACCCTATCGACCAGGAGAAAATGGATGAAGAGAATAAACAAATTCAG
The DNA here is from genome assembly GCA_951394425.1 of Tipula unca. Classification (NCBI taxonomy): domain Eukaryota; kingdom Metazoa; phylum Arthropoda; class Insecta; order Diptera; family Tipulidae; genus Tipula; species Tipula unca. The sequence goes on from OX596382.1 coordinate 86,470,267, forward strand.
GAATATTTTTCCATGGAATGTGAATTATGCTCAATTCGGTGTGATACATTTCAGAATATTCAATTTCACTATAGAAAGGAACACAAAATGAAAGGATATTTACGATGTTGTAATCGAAAATATCGCGAGCGATCATCGCTGATTGAACATATTCAACGGCATTTAAATCCTGACACGTTCAAGTAATATACATTCATGTTTTAATTCATGATTAAAAATTTGTATAAAATCTTATATTTTTAGATGTGACCTATGCAATAAAATCTATGCCCACAAACGTGGACTACTCGAGCACCGGGAACGACATTTATCATCCGAAGAAAAGCCATTCAAATGTACTGAATGTCCGAAAACCTACACAAAAAGATTTATTCTGGAAAAACATTTATCTACACACAAAAATGAGAAAAAATTTATATGCGACGATTGTGGTAAATCGTATGGCACTAAAACGCTGCTGCAAGCACATAAAAAAAATATTCACGGCGGAGCAAATATTCACATTTGCGATGTCTGTGCCAAAGAATTTCGAAGCAAAGTTGTATTCGAACAACATCAAAAGACTGTCCACCAAAACATTGTATTGCCAAAAGTTCAGTGTCAAGTTTGTGGCATATGGTTGAAACACAAACATTATTTGAGGCAACATATGGTCCGGCACGAGGAAAGCAAAGTGAGCCATTTCTGTAGCATTTGCGGAAAACAATCTCTTAATCGTAAAGCTCTCCATAATCATATAAAAACTGTTCATTCGGATAAGGTATATAAATGTAGTATGTGCGAAAAAACGTTTAAGAAACAAATAAGCCTAAAAGAGCACATGGCTACACACACTGGTGTAACGTTATATTCCTGTCCACATTGTCCTAAAACGTTTAACTCATCAGCAAATATGTATTCGCATAAGAAAAAAATTCATGTGAAAGAATGGGAGGAACATGAACGTCTGAAAGCGACTGGCGTTTTATAGGTAAACGTAAAACCGACTACTCGGTGTGGATCAATTAATCATGGGATTTAATTTTAGTGTAGCAAGTAAACAGATTTTGGTTTACTATTTTAAATTATTAATACTTTTAAAATAAATTTTTTATTTATTTTTAACACTTAAATTTCTTGTTTAATTTTTAAATTTACTACAATATTACTTTTCCAACCCAAACAAATTTTCTAATTAGTTTTCTTTTCACATATTACATGGCTTTCAAATATCGTTAAACAAAGAAAACATTCTTTCTTGGTGCATTTGGCTTATGCAAGTACTGCTCTATCACATTAAATTAAATGAAAAAAAAAATGTTTTATTTTAAATATTTCGAATTTAATTTGTAAGGCAAACCCAAATAATAAGCCGTTTCCAACATTACCCAAGAGGTAGGCTTCAATGCGTTTTTTGTATCGAGGTTCCCCAAAAAGTAGGCCTAATCCCCGGTTTCAAAATTAACTGTAAATGTTCTAATTTTGAATAAACAATATAAAAAAAATAATAAAATATTCTTTGTAAAAAAAATATACTATATAAATAACTGAATAAATAGCATCACAATAATGAACACAATTAGATTCCGTTATGATCTCTAACTAAACACTAATATCACTTTAATTGCCGTCACTAAATGCCTGCAACCGCGCAATCTCGAAGAAAACATTAACGGGATCTTCTCCTCTTGCCTTCACCAATTGTCTGAACATATACTCAGCTAAATACAGTGCAAAGTCAGTTCGCCTGTTATACTGGGGGAGTGTCGCCTTTACGTATCTCCACGTACTTTCGATCGTGTTTGTGCGGGGAACCATTCCTTCATTTACGAAGGATATACTGTGATTAACCGTCAAATAAGTATATCCTTCATTGCCAAGGTGGTCAATGGCTTTCCAACAGTCCGAAATAATAACGGTGCCGAGTAGAATGTTCCTTTTTATTACCTCCATAAGAGTCACTTTGTTCCTATTTTCCACTTTTTCGAGAAAACATCTCCCGGCCTCCCGTTCTACGCCACCGAACACCCACTGCCCCTCTACATGATGTCGCCTGTTGAGTTTCCTTTGGCCAAACTTGGTCTCGTCGATCTCTATGATTTTTCCTGGCCCTCCAATCGGTAGAGATTGGTCCATCATGTACTCCACCATGACTTCCCTAACATACATCTTCCAATCCGCGGCTGTAGCGGATGAAATGATATGTTCAAGCATAAGTGTGGTGGAGCCGACTTTGTGCAATATATCATATGTTATATGCAAGATTAAATCCTGTTCTAATTTGGATTGTGAAAACCACGAATTGTGGCGGATGCTTCTCCGGGTTGCGCATCGAACGCCATTTACAATTTTCCCGCAGCTCCACTGGGATTTCTCTATATTCACATTATGCAATAATTTCATAACATTATGGCATTAATAAAATTCCTGTTTATAATTCCTTTCCGCATGCGTCTTATGTCAATTCCTAACTGACCCATCTCCTCTTGGTTATTGATTACCACGGTTTTAAATGCTTCCATCTTTTCGACTGAAATTAAAAAATGTACAATTATTTTATTGAAAAACACTGGCCCCTTACTGAGTCAACTATTAGGCTCCAACGATTTCGATCCTGAGCATGGTCTTCATACTGTCTAAGACAATCTGAAGAGGCCAAGTCGTTCTCTACATCGTGGAGCCATCATGCCTGCAACGACCTCTGTGCCTACCATATGGTGGCTCTCCTTTCAGAGATCGCTGCACAATTCGTTCCAGATCAGCAGTAATGGCCTTGGGATGTTTTTGTAATAGATTAATTTTGAAAAAAACGGTTTTTTTATTTATATTAACTAACACAATTTTATTTTATTTATTACATAATTATGTATATTGTTCTTGCATTATTTTACAAATGATATATTTAAATATTAGAATGAAAAGCTATATTTTGATAAAAGAAAATTTGAAAAAAATATAGCAATATATTTTGATGTACATCAAACAATGGGAAATGTCGACTTTGTCTTCGATTTCAGCTAACACCAACACATAATTAGGCGTCAATTCGTAAATATAAGCCTACAAAGCGAAAAGTCATTTGTAGTCATTCGTGTTGAATTAATGTTGAATTAAATTGTATCAAAGTTTGATCGCTTTCTCTCTTTACTAACACAAAGACTAAATAACATCAATTTCTTTATAACATCAATTTCTTTAGTTCTTTCGGGCCAACGAAAATTTGATTTTTTTTAAACCCGAAAGAACTGGACATAACATCGTATTATACTTTTTTGCGATGTATGTACATATTATTTTTACTACATATCTACTATATAAAACCAGAAAAAAAAGAGAGATATTTTATATTTGAAGTTAGCGATTGTATGTTCTAACTGTTTTGTTTGCCCATACATACATATATGAAACCTTTAAAAAATCCGAGAAATGAACTATGTAGGGTAAGGTGCTGGCTTTGAAGCCGGATTCAAGTATATATCGAAATCCGTCTGTAAAGGGTTACATACCAATAATACAGAAATGTCAAATTTGATACAACACTAAAGTTTACGTTTTACTTTTCCACCAAACATTTTCTAAATTATAGCGTCTCTATCAAATAATACGAAAAATGGCACTGGATTCATCATTATGTTGTTTATGTTTGAAAACATCCGATTTTCTTTTAAATATATTCGAAGAGCAAAGCGAAAATAAATGTCTCGCCTTGATAATATCTCAACACTTTTGGTTCGATGTAAGTACATACTGTCCAATAAGCACGATAATTTATTAATTACAATGTGTGTTTTATAGATAAAAAAGGAGGAAAATATTAGTAAACGGGTTTGCGTTGAATGCTGGTCAAACGTCGATAACTTTCACTCATTTTACACACACGTCTATACGGTCCACAATGAATTCTATTCTAGAGTTCACGAAGAGATCAAACCGAAAATTGACGAAACAATCGCAACAGATGATCAACCTTTACCAGTTATTCTGGATCCAGAAATTTCACTTACAATTAAATCAGAGCGGGATGTGAGCATTGACGATACAACACAGTGTATCGAGAAAATAGAACCATCAACGGTGGAACTCGAAGAGTTGGAGGATGATGAAGTGTCTGAGGACAGTTTCAAAATGGACGATGCTCAAAACGAGGATAGTGCTAGCGATAGCAGTGGCTCAGATGCATCAGTGGTCCGACCAAAAACTAAATCACCAAGGAAGAAAAAACGGAAACCACGAGTAATCGATCCACTCCAACAAGCAAAAACTGAGGAGGAAAATAATCATATTCGCGAAAGATTTCCAATGGACTGCGAGTTATGTAATTTTCATTTTGATACGTTTAATGATGCTCAAATTCATTATCGTACAGCTCATAAAATAAAAGGATATCTTCGGTGCTGCGACACAAAATTCAAAACTCGCCCAACTGTTGTGGAACATTTTCATCGTCATCTTAATCCAGACGAATTTAAATGTGATCAGTGTAATAAAACATTTGTTAGTAAACGTGGTCTAGCGGAACATATGGATAGGCATTTGTCTACCGAAGATAAACCATTCAAATGTACTGAATGCCCTAAAAGCTATATCCGCCGGTTTTTATTAGAGAGACACATGGAATCGCATAAGGATTTACCGAAATGTATTTGTGACGATTGTGGCAAAGCATACAGCAATAAACTAAATCTGAATATACATAAAAGGAACGTTCATGATCGTGCTTTTATCCATATTTGTGATGTGTGTGCCAAAGAATTCCGAAATAAAGTTGATTTTGATCAACACCACCGAAATGTGCATGAGACTGTACCCCAACCAAAAGTTCAATGTACTGTTTGTGGCGCTTGGCTGAAAACGAAACAATATCTTCGGCAACATATGGTTCGACATGAAGATGTTAAAGTAATGCATCCATGTGGTGAATGTGACAAATCGTTCCCATATCGCCGGGCTCTTCGGAATCATATTAGGACTGTGCATCCTAAAAAAATGTATGATTGTAATTTGTGCGATAAACAATTTAAGAAGCCCGTAAGCTTGAAGGAACATATGGCTACGCATACTGGAGTTTCATTGTATCAATGTCCACACTGCCCGAAGACATTTAATTCGTCTGCCAATATGTACTCGCATAGAAAAAAAGTGCACAAGATCGAGCGGGAAGCGCAACTTAAATTAAAGGCTGCTGGATTGGCATAGTAATTTTTAAATATATGTACATTTATTAATAATAAAATATCGTCGCAGTGCGAAATGGTAGGTTAAATAACACGCTGCGGTTTTCAGTTCGATTCTTGCTTCTGAGCAACATTAATTATATTAAGATGCACCGACGACCGAATGTTAGACTTGTCAGCCGTACATTCTCAACTGATGCAGGCATAACTATTGAGTATTAAATCGTCCGTTGGGTTGACACTTACAACGTTCATACAACACATAAAAATGGTTTAAAAGGTCTCACAAGAGACCCAGTAATTGTCGAATACGACCTACTATAGTTAATTTTTTTTTATTAAAATAAAATATTTTATTTTAAATTTTAATTTATAACAATTATTGAGATGGATTTTCATTGTAGCCCATTCTCTGCCTTCGGGTTTCCTCAAATTCACGAGGATGCATTTTCTTGCGATGTGAATGCATGTTTGCAGACGAATTAAATGTTTTCGGGCAGTGAGGACATGTGTATAAAATTTCACCTGTGTGCATTGTCATGTGTTCTTTAAGGATCACGGCTTTTTTAAAAGCTTTATCACATACATTGCATTTGTGTGTTCGTTCAACCATATGAACATACTTCTGATGGCTTTGCAATGCTCCACGGTTCGGCGATTGTTTTCCACATATACTACATATATGTTCCTTCTCAGCATCTTCGTGCCGTTTCATGTGTCTTCGTAAACTGTTCTCGTGTTTAAGCCATGCGCCGCATAACTGGCATTGCTGCTTTGGTAATGGCGTCTCACTATGCACCGCCTTGATATGATGCTCATAAAATAGTTTGCTCTTAAATGATTTAGCACATATTTCGCAAACATGTACGAATGCTCCCTCATGCACCCCTCTTTTATGTGCCTGAAGTACATATTTGGAGGTAAATGATTTTCCACATTGATCACAGCAAAATGGTTTCTCCCGATCGATGATGTGCCGCTGTAAATGTTGTCTCAATAAAGAATTTTTTGCATATTTTTTCGGGCAATGTGAGCATTTAAAAGCCTTCTGCTCGTTTGGTAAATGAAAATGCATATGGTTTTGTAGGCCACGTTTATCGGCATAACACTTATTGCACTGCTCACATTTAAAAGTATCAGGATTTAAATGACGCTGAATATGATCGAGAACGTGGCAACGTTGAATAAATTTTTTAGAACAACATTTGAGATACCCTTTTATTTTATGTTCTACTCGATAATGAGTTTTTATATCTTGGTACACTCGAAATTCGGCCGGGCACAGTTCACAGACCATGCTGAAATATTCACTAATTTGTTGATTCTCCCGCTCGATACGTTCAACTTCCTCGCGAGTTTTCGATTTTTTGATATTTTTTCGTTTCCGCGTCGACATATTATTTTCTGTTTGGATTCGATCATCATCCAACTCATTGTCTGATTTATCTGAACTGTTTTCACTGCTTTCCGCGGCACAACTTTCCTCAGACATCTGGTCATTATCATCTTTCTCAAGAAGTCCAATATCATAAGAATCGTTGGTTTGACCAATTTTCTGGTTGGTCTTCAATTCATTTATTAAATTACTTTCATTTTCCAATGCTTCTAGTAGGACTGTGTCTATTGATCCTTCTGCTAATTCTGCTGTGCGTGAAATATTGTCGGTCGATTCAATTTTTAAAACAGTTTCATATCGAGAATAGAATTCCTTATGAGCAACATAAATTTGAGAGTAGAAAAGATGAAAGTCTTGAACCCGATTCCAACAATCATCACATATATGCTTGCTATATTGATCGTCGGGTTTGATCTAGAAAAAATTATTTATAATTTAAAATATAATTTATCACGGAAGATGTATGTACCTCAAACCAGAAATGCTGTAACAAAATCATAGCGATTGACGTTGGTGGTTCATTTTCGTTGTAAATATTTAGCATGGTTCCATGTTCATTGAGACATAGACGACAATATTGTGGAATTACCTGTTCCATTTAAAGTATTGCTCTTATTAGAAATGAAATATTATAATTTTTTGCATAATAAGACCATAAACGTATATAATCCTTTTTATTTGTTTCTAATTATTTTTGTTATTATAATTAATTTAAAACTTAATAATATTTCTATTTAAAGTTACATATTTGTAAACAAAAATTTTGACATTTCATCAAGTTGACAACTATTTTGTCTCTTCCACGCCACATTAGTTCATTGAATTCTTCAATACATACTTGCGAGTTACGATTCGAACAATCGAATATAAACGGTTATTGTGATTTTCAATTTATATTGCTCCAATAGAATTTAGCTATTTATGTTCTTCTAATTCAATTGGATGATGTTTTTTCTTACACGAATAAATATTACCAGAATATTTAAACGTTTTTGGGCAATATGTGCAAGTATACAAAATATGGCCATTAGTCCTTTTAGACTCAATGATTTATAAAATGTTTTTCCTCAAAAGTTACACTCATACATTTTATTTGACCAACCGAAAATATATGATTATTCAGCGCATTTCGTTTTCGACATTGATTAGCACAAAAATTGCTTTTTTATGCTGGTTTAGATGTTTCTTGTGGTAGAAACGTTTAGTTAACCACACGCCGCATGTCAGATTGCACGCGGGGTAAATCCGAATATGCATGAAGAAGTTTACAATGTGCTTTGAATAGTCCGTACGAGTTTCCGCATACTTCACAAGTAAGTCTCACGTTTGCCAATTATTACATTTATCCGGTTTCTTATCCATCATAATATTCAACATCATATGTTCGTCTAAACTTTGTTGGTAAATTGTAATGATAAATTTTATTTATAGTTACACATCTAAAAATTAAAATATAAATGGAATTAAAAATATCGAAGTCATAAATCCTTCATTTTAACGATACTTAAACGCATCTGGATTTATATGCCACTGTATATGCTCAACAAGCATAATACGTTTTGTAAATTTCCGATTGCAACATCTTAAATAGCCACGAGTGTTATGTTCACTACGAAAATGTGATTGAATGTTTTGAAATGAATCGAGCTCGGCCGAACATAATTCACATTCCATTTTTATGTATTCTCGTATTATTTTATTTTGATTTTCGATTACGACCGGATCATTTTGATGCAGCTGCTTTAATTTTTTTTTGGATATAACAGAATCTTCATTGGCAGTCTCATCTTGTAACGCCAATCTTTTTATAGGATTTAATTTATTTTTTGCATCGCTTTCATCAATCAAAACTAAACTATTCACCTTACTATCATTGTTTTCATTCAAAATTTCCTTTTGTATATTATTCACGCGCTGAGAAAATTTGTGAAATGTTTCTATTTGGCTCCAGCATCCATTGCACAAATGTTTACTGATCGGATCATCCTCTTTCACCTAATAAAAAGAAATAAAATCACACTTTAGGTCATAAATAAATGTATTTCTTATGCACCTCGAATCCAAAAAATTTTTTAATAATTAATGCACTCGATTCATCGTTAGAGTTTTTGTTGAATATTTCGACAAATTCGGATGTGTTTATTAAACATAAACGGCATTTTATTGAATTTAAATCCATATTTTGGTAAATAAAAATAGTGGTTATGAAAAATGTATCAATTAATTCAGACCACACACCAAATGCAGGGTTATCTGTCACATCCGAAATCCGATTATAATTTGGATGCGTCTCATCAACTCTCAACATTTCTTACCACTATTAGTACGTTTATGTTTTGAGTTCAACCTAGGTTATCATTCCCGAAAAACGGAGTCGAGTCATCTTGTAGTTAATTCGACCCGACATAATAAATTTGTAGAGTCGGGTGAAGTTAAGTTTAAAAAGATGCAATATAAACGGCGTCTAGTCGAAAAATAACAACAACTAAAATAAAAACATTATTTTCCTTCTATATACTGCCGACATGTAAAGCATTAATACCACCATTTTCAATTTTTTATTTGTGAGTTTTGAATTCACAGTTTAATTGTTTCTTTCTAAATATTTAAATGAATACGTTTTATATACGACGTTTATAACTCGGTTTCAACCCAATTTCGACTCCACTACGTCTTGACTTTGCAGCATAAACGCTAAAAAAGATACATACATAACTAGAATTGAATCCAAAGTTAACTACAAGATGACTCGACACTGAGCATAAACGTATTAATTTACTTTACTGGTTTTACACAGTAGTATAATAGCATAAAATTATAATAATATGTACATATGTATTTTACGGTACGTTGTTATTTTTGTTGTTGTTGTTTTTCGACTCGACTCCGTTCAAAGTGCACTTTTTTAGAGTTAACTCGACTCGACTCTACAAATTTGTTAGGTCGAGTCGAGTTAACTACAAGATAACTCCCCTCCGTTTTTAGTGAAACATACCCAAGGTTAAACTTCAAGCTTAAGCGTACTAAATATTAGACGTAATAACGCGTACAGGTGTATTACTATAAATCTTTTTCTTTATTCCATAAGTTATGACATAAGAGAAACGAAGTAAATTCATATGATTTCCATGAAAAAAATTAAGTAGACATACAAATAAGCATTGTCTTTTTCAAAAATGTTGAAATGGTTATATTTTCCAAAAAAAAGTTGGAAAAATTCCAAAGCGATGGAATTTAGACTCCGAATTTAATTTTGTTGAGATTTGGCTAATCTGTAACTCGATTATATTGGAATTTTTGCAGAAAAATCTCCGTCAAAAAATTGTTGTAGACGTTTTTGAAAATGCATTTTTTGTGAAAGAGATATGGTTTGCTCAATGCCTATGTATTACTGGCAGATAAGTACGTTTATAGCCTTAGTAGTGTTCGAATAATAACAAACAAAAATCGCTCCATACAAATCATATGAAAACTACTTTTTTTTGGTAATTTTTGGTCTTAGATTTAAAATCACTTAAAAATTAGGCCCAAAGACACTTTTTCATGTACCTGTGTACAAAGAATCATATGTTTTCGTTCATTTTAAGATGAAAAATTATTCAATTTCTACACTTTTCATTCATGAATTTCAACAATTCTCAATCAAGATTTTCATTTTTTTTAGGGGAAAATATGCGAAATTAATAATTTTTGCTATTCCCGTTCCTTATTACTTATAGCAAACTACATCTGTTTCACATTCGAAATGAGCGAGCTAACAAAAATCGCTTGGTGTGAGTGACAAAGACAAATAGAATTTATACGAAAACAAATGGAATGAAAATAGGTGGGATTCCCAGGAAGAGTATAAAATCTAAAATAAAATATTTATAATTTACACACACATGCAATCCGGAGAAATTGAATTTTTATAATTATAAATTTTAGCAAAATCTTCTATATTATACAATTCTGATTAATCCAACATTTAAAGAGACAAACTGCCTCTTTTTCATTGTATTGCTTGTGTCCATATTCATCGCCCCAAGGTATATATAACATGATAACATAAAAGTACTTTTTCTTTGCTGCCCCAACTTTTTTTTCTGGATAAAAAAAAGTACTAGCAGAGAGAAAACAAAACAAAATCATAATAAATTTTAGTCATGATTTGAAATCCATAAGGGTAGGGTGTGCTACCGTGAAACTCAAAAAAAAAAAAATTTGTTTTGTGTTCAAACTCTAATTCATTCTTCATTATATTACCATTACAAAATAATATTTTATTAAAAATTAAATATCTTTATTGCAAAAAACCTCCAAATTTTAATTATAGATTTGATTTATAATTTTAGATATTTAATAAATCAACTAAAATAAATTTATATGAAAAAAGTTACCTTGATCAAAAAAATCCTATCTTTCCCGCTGCACTGCACGTGTTGAACAATTTTCATTATGTTAAAATTTTAAAAACAAAGAGCACAAAGGAAAAACTAAAAAAATACAATGATCATCAGATGATCAGGTAAAACAAGAAAGTACGAGAAGCAATAACAGAGAGATAGTGCAATAATAGAGATAAAACAATAACAAAAAAATATCGGCGCACCAACGTGTTTTTGTTTACTCCTAATTACTATATCTATTATTCTTATATCATGGATTTTCGTATAAATTCTTGTTATCTCTTCATTCACACCAAGCGATTTTTGTTAGCTCGTTTATTTCTAATGTGAAACAGATGCAGTTTCATATGAATAATAAGGGACACCAATAGCGAAATTTATTAATTTCGCATATTTTCCTCTCAATAAAAATTGAAAATTCTGACCGAGAATTGTTGAAATTCATGAATGAAAAGTGTGGAAATTGAATAATTTTTCATCTTTAAATGAACGAAAACATATTGTTATTTGTACTCAGGTACATGAAAAAGTGTCTTTGGGCCTAATTTAGTGATTTCAAATCTAAGACCAAAAACTGTAAAAAAAAAAGTAGTATTTATATGATTTGTATGGAGCGATTTTTGTTTGTTATTACTCGACCACTACTAATGCAATTTCAAAATTGATGTTGAAAATCGGCCTATTATATATTGGCATTGGTTTGCTTTAACAATTTATGACATTATTTGCTTTAGCGACTGGTATTGCCAGTATAAAAATTAAAAATATTCCAATATTGTAAGCATTGCGCAAAACTCATTTTAAGAGTCGTCAATTGTTGGCTAGTAAATTTGATTATAGGTGCGTTTTAACAGAACTTCAAGTTCTATAAGAACATCGGGAATAATACTGGGAAATTTTATTTAGTTTAACCAATATATTTAATTTATGTTCTATTTATTTGAATAAATTTCAACTTCTAACTATAATTTTTGACGTCTATTGTGAAATAATACAGGTATCAAGCATAAAACAATGAAAAATATTTGTTTAAAATATTTCCTTTTAAAATTTCCCTTTTTTATTTTTCCCTTAATTTATCGCGAACTTAAAAAAACCAATGATTTATCCAGAACATTGCAAAATAAAGTTAAATTTGATTTTATTTCGATAATAGTGAATTAAAATGTGTAGTTTAACATTAAATGTATCTTATTTATTGATAAAAAATTAAATTCATTTGGATTTTACTGAAAAAATGAGAAAATTCTTATCCAGAACTTCATACCAATAAGAAAATTTTTGAATTAAAAAACACGACTTATATGTCAGAATATTTAAGGATTGCAGGGACAATAACAATCAATCGCTAGGTAGCGCTCTTGAGACAGTTAAAAATGATCTAGCGTTAATTTTTTAAACATTATGCGCACAATAAAAATTTGCCGCCAAACTACAATACCAGTCGCCAATAGACGGTTATTTGCTCATAGTGAATTAATCGAGTATACATTGCTACGACTTTTTGAATTATTATCATCGTTTTATTCCTTTCAATTATTTTTTATGTTTACCAACAATATATGTATGTATATGACAAAAATACAGAAAATTGCTAGTAAATTTTTCTTGATGAATTCGCCTTTAAACAATAGACGGCATTTAGTTTTTTTATAGGTCACCCACAAGTGCACTAAGACCAAAAACTGTAAAAAAAAAAGTAGTATTTATATGATTTGTATGGAGCGATTTTTGTTTGTTATTACTCGACCACTACTAATGCAATTTCAAAATTGATGTTGAAAATCGGCCTATTATATATTGGCATTGGTTTGCTTTAACAATTTATGACATTATTTGCTTTAGCGACTGGTATTGCCAGTATAAAAATTAAAAATATTCCAATATTGTAAGCATTGCGCAAAACTCATTTTAAGAGTCGTCAATTGTTGGCTAGTAAATTTGATTATAGGTGCGTTTTAACAGAACTTCAAGTTCTATAAGAACATCGGGAATAATACTGGGAAATTTTATTTAGTTTAACCAATATATTTAATTTATGTTCTATTTATTTGAATAAATTTCAACTTCTAACTATAATTTTTGACGTCTATTGTGAAATAATACAGGTATCAAGCATAAAACAATGAAAAATATTTGTTTAAAATATTTCCTTTTAAAATTTCCCTTTTTTATTTTTCCCTTAATTTATCGCGAACTTAAAAAAACCAATGATTTATCCAGAACATTGCAAAATAAAGTTAAATTTGATTTTATTTCGATAATAGTGAATTAAAATGTGTAGTTTAACATTAAATGTATCTTATTTATTGATAAAAAATTAAATTCATTTGGATTTTACTGAAAAAATGAGAAAATTCTTATCCAGAACTTCATACCAATAAGAAAATTTTTGAATTAAAAAACACGACTTATATGTCAGAATATTTAAGGATTGCAGGGACAATAACAATCAATCGCTAGGTAGCGCTCTTGAGACAGTTAAAAATGATCTAGCGTTAATTTTTTAAACATTATGCGCACAATAAAAATTTGCCGCCAAACTACAATACCAGTCGCCAATAGACGGTTATTTGCTCATAGTGAATTAATCGAGTATACATTGCTACGACTTTTTGAATTATTATCATCGTTTTATTCCTTTCAATTATTTTTTATGTTTACCAACAATATATGTATTATGTATATGACAAAAATACAGAAAATTGCTAGTAAATTTTTCTTGATGAATTCGCCTTTAAACAATAGACGGCATTTAGTTTTTTTATAGGTCACCCACAAGTGCATTCATTTAGCAAAATTACAAAAAATTTATAAAACCATATTTTTTTTAAATATTGGAGCTTGTTTAAAATGAAAGGTGGTCAACAGTATTTTTTTGGATTATTCACAGCTATGACACACACATATAATAAACTTAATAGGAATTAAGTACTTGTTTGAAAAAATATAAATTCGGTAATTTTTGCTTAATCGTTTTAATCTTAGTAGTGTAGTAATACAGCTGTTTTGTTACCACAAGTTTATATCGAAAACGACAAATAAATTACAATAACAAAATTTGTTAATTTGCTGTCGGAGAATCACATGACCTTACCCAAGGATATACGAAAAGAAACCTACAATAAACTGTACATATTACATTTGGAAAACCAAAACTTTACTAAAATACATGTAGATTATTTTTTAACATAAATAACATAACAATAAATGTTTTAATGTTATAAAACAACATTAAGACGAACCAAAAATAATTGTATTATATTTTAGGAAATTTCTGTTTTTTAAATAAAAATTACCAAATGTCACTTTTTTCTTTATTTGACAATAATGACTGGTATTCTCGTATTTTTTTAACTCCGATAAAAATCAATCTGACAATACTACAAAAAAAAAATTCCAACAGAAATTTCCAGTCCAACGAAACAGAATATCAAATTAAACTCCAATGAAAATTTTCAAACCGAGTTACAGAATAGGCATAATTATTTAAATTTATATTTATTTTAAACCAAACCGGCCGCCTTTAATTTGAGATGTACTTCTCGCTCGGTTTTATGCTCTTTTTTCCTATGCGAGGATATATTGGCCGACGAATTGAATGTTCTTGGGCAGTACTGGCACTGGTACAATGAAACTCCGGTATGCGTAGCCATATGTTCCTTCAAACTCACAGACCTTTTAAATTGTTTATCGCACAAATTACAATTAAATAATTTTTTAGTATGCAAAGTCCTAATATGATCTCGAAGTGCCCAGCGATACGGAAATGATTTATTACATTCACCGCATGGATGCATTACTTTGACGTCCTGATGACGAACCATATGTTGCCGGAGAGATTGCTTCGTTTTCAGCCATGCACCACAAACTTTACATTTAACTTTAGGTTGAGGCACACTCTCATGCACGTTTTGATAGTGTAGGTCAAAATCAAGTTTATTTCGAAATTCTCTAGCACACACATCACAAATATAGAAAAATGCACGATCATGTACGTTTCTCTTGTGAATGCTTAGAGTTATTTTATTACTGTACTCCTTACCACAGTCATCACAAATACATTTTGGTAGATCCTTATGCGATTCTAGATGTCTGTCTAATAAAAAACGCCGTATATAACTTTTAGGACAATCGGTACACTTGAATGGTTTATCCTCGGTTGACAAATGCCTATCCATATGTATAGCTAAGCCACGTTTATTAACAAATGTTTTACTACACCGATCACATTTAAATTCATCTGGATTAAGATGACGTTGTAAATGCTCTACAACGGTTGGACGCGATTTAAATTTTGTATCACAACACCGTATGTATCCATGTGTTCTATGTTCGGTGCGATAATGAATCTGAGCATCAGTGAACGTATTGAAATGGAAATTACACTGTTCACAATCCATCATAAATCGTTCACGAATTTGATTATCCTCCTCTTGAGTTTTCGCATGTTCGAGTGGATCAGTTTCTCGAGATTTTCGTTTTTTCACATGCGATGATTTAGTTTTTGATCTAATGACGAATTTACTGGATTCAATGCTATCGCAAGCACTAGTCACATCTTCCGATACCTCGAAATCAACTGACTGCGATTCAATAATCTCAACATTATATTGGGTGGTATCTTCTTTACTCATCCCTTCTGATTTAATTGTCCGTTTAATTTCAGGACTTAAACTCTTTGTTATAATTTGATTTTCTCCTACGGTTGTTTCATTAACTTTCGGTTTAATTTCTTCATGAACTCTCGAATAGAATTCATTGTGAACCGTATAAACCTGAGAGTAAAATAAGTGAAAATTATCGACGTTTGACCAGCATTCAGCGCAAACACTTTTACTAATGTTTTCTTCCTTTTGTATCTAAAATAAAACAATGTAATTAATAAATCATCTCGTCCTAAAGATGAATTAGTTGTGTGTGGTTAATTTACATCGAACCAAAAGTGTTGAGATATGATCAAGGCAAGACATTTATTTCCGCTTTGTTCTTCGAATATGTTTAAAAGAAAATCAGATGGTTTTAAACATAAGCAGCATAATGATGATTCTAATGCCATTGGTATTATTTTATCGTGATCGCTTTAACAAAATAAATATTTGTTCCTTAAAAACTGTTTGTTGTTACTGTTATTTTGACTTTTCTGTTATTGACAAATGTCATTGTTTTGTCTCACATTTTATTTTTTGTTACAGTAAATACAAATTCGGAAATGAAAATGGATATAAATTGTCGCCTATGTTAAACCTAAAAAAATTGATTTAATAGTTATTGAATTAAAAATTAAGCACAAACCAGCAGCTATGTTAACTACATATTTTTGGTTTGAAGTAAATTATCCTATTGCTATGATTCAAATAAATTTTTTTAATAGCCCTCAACACTGACTTATCTAAATTGGTAACTACACATAACTTAAAAAAAAATACTAAACTAACGTAAAAAATTAACAATGCGATAAATGGAATTTCTGTGTATTAAGTAGTAACTAGGCATCACATAAAAAAAAAAAAACAACGTAAAAAAAATAAGAGTGCGATAAATGGCATTTGTGTATTCGCCCATGGTAAAAATAACGTAACATAAAAAATCCAACGAAACCTCGTTAAATTTCATCTGTCACATAACAAAAATTATGAATGCGAAAATTTTCTTCGCCCAAACATAAGAAAAAATAAGAGAGATGACAAAACAGATGTTTTATTTTATTTTTAAAGGAAAACAAAAGGGAATAATATTTCAATGCGGTGGTAGCCATTTTGATATTTCTATTTTATGATTTTTTTTTTCATACATATGTATATACATATTTAATTATATTTCTATTTAATTGTTAATCAAATATAAGTAATTTTTTAAAATTGTTTGAATAATTTTTATTAAGTGTGAATGAATTAAGAATGAATAGTTATGCAATAATAAAAAATGTAAACAAAACAAACGCTGCCACATAAGAATTATTATGTTTCTATGGTTTGAATGTCAACAAAAAATACAAAAAATTGATTTCGGTAAAATTCTTATTTTTTTTATGTTCATAATTTATCTATGGTTGACTCTTTATCGCTCATGGAAAACCTAACTTAACTTAAAAAATCTAACGAAATTTTGTTAACTTTCATCTTTCCAATGCCTATGTATTACTGGCCTGATAAGTCCGTTATAGCATATGTATGTGTCGAGTAATAACAAACAAAAATCGTTCCATACAAATCATATGAAAACTACTTTTTTTTTTGCATTTTTTGGTCTTAGATTTGTAATAACTTATAAATTAGGCCCAAAGACACTTTTTCATGTACCTGAGTACAAGGAACAATATGTTTTCGTTCATTTTAAGATGAAAAATTATTCAGTTTCCACACTTTTCATTCATGAATTTCAACAACTCTCAGTCTAGATTTTCATAATTTTTTTAGGGGTAAATATGAGAAATTAATAATTTTCGCTATTCGTGTCCCTTAATACTCATAGCAAACTGCATCTGTTTCACATTCGAAATAAGCGAGCTAACAAAAATCACTTGGTGTGAGTGACAGGGATAAATAGAATTTTTACGAAAACAAATGGAATGAAAATAGGTGGGGATTCTCAGGAAGAGTATAAAATACAAAATAAAATATTTTTAATTTACACACACATGCAAACCGGAGAAATTGAATTTCTATAATTATAAATTTTAGTTACACATTTTTAGTCAAAGAGATATGACGCACAATTTCACGTGGGCGTTTTATTGCTGGTATAAATGTATTTATTGAATTAAATTAATTTATTAAAATGAATTTACTAGTTTATTATTATTTATGTGCAACAAATATATGATAGCGAACATTTTTTTTGTAAAACATAAATTATAATAAACTAGTTGATCATAAAAAAAATTAATTTAATTCAATAAATGCATCATTCGAACAATAAAACGCCCACGTGAAATTGTGCGTCATATTTCTCCCACTAAAAATGTATAACTAAAATTTATAATTACAGAAATTCAAGTTGGGTATATTTTCTCCGGTTTGCATGTGTGTGTAAATTATAAATATTTTATATTGTATTTTATACTCTTCCTGAGAATTTCCGCGTGTTTTCATTCCATTTGTTTTCGTAAAAATTTTATTTATCTCTGTCACTCACACCAACCGATTTTTGTTAGCTCGCTTATTTCGAATGTGAAACAGATGCAGTTTAATATGAATAATAAGGGACACGAATAGCGAAAATTATTAATTTCTCATATTTACCCCTAAAAAAATAATGATAATCTTGACTGAGAGTTGTTGAAATTCATGAATGAAAAGTGTGGAAATTGAATAATTTTTCATCTTAAAATGAACGAAAACATATTGTTCCTTGTACTCAGGTACATGAAAACGTGTCTTTGGGCCAAATTTGTAAGTTATTACAAATCTAAGACCAAAAAATGCAAAAAAAAAAGTAGTTTTCATATGATTTGTATGGAGCGATTTTTGTTTGTTATTACTCGATGCATACATATGCAATTTCAAAATTGATGTAGAAAATCGGCCTATTATATATTGGTATTGAT
This sequence comes from Tipula unca, assembly GCA_951394425.1. NCBI lineage: Eukaryota > Metazoa > Arthropoda > Insecta > Diptera > Tipulidae > Tipula > Tipula unca. The sequence continues at coordinate 86,488,753 of OX596382.1, forward strand.
CTTTCACTTAAAAAATAAGGGAGATACAAAAGGGAGTAATAATTTCATGCGGTGGTAGCCATTTTGGTATATTTCTATTGAATTGTTTATCAAATATAAGTGATTTTTAAAAAATTTTATGAAAATATTTTATTACATGTTATATTACTGTTAGAATTTGATTAGATTCCATCATAGTTTGAGAAATTAATTATTAAAATTGTATTTTAAAGAAATTATTATAAAAATATGAAGTTAATAATATTGTAGGCGTGTATAATTTGCAATCTAACCTAATTTAATAAACTAATGTATTATTCGAAATGCTCAAGTAATACTCGAAACATTAATAGTTATGCAATTATAAAAAATGTAAACAAAACAATCGCTGTCACCTAAGAACTAATACGTTTTTATGGTTTAAATGTCAAAAAAACTTTTCGTAAAAAAACAATTGGTTTCTTTAAAATTCTTATTTTTTCTAAATTTATAAGTTATCTATGTTGGCTTTTAACATGGACTCAACATGTTGAAAATTTTATGGTAGAAAAAAGTAGTCTCTTTGTGGGACAGGGACAACAAATGTTTCTTTCCCTTTCCTTCATTTTGAATTTTCCATAATCAGTTTTAAATATTTTTTATTATGATTTAGCTGTGTATAAAAATTTTCTATAGATTTTAAACTAAATAGTTATATATACAAAAAGTTAAATATAGCATACTGAAAAATATTTCATAATTATACCAAATTAAATAAATCACTATAATTAAAACTATAAACTCTAATCTTAATAATATAATTAATAAATGTTTGCAATTAAAAATAAATACTATAACTCATGACACAAAAAAAAAAATGGAAATCCTCAATAAATAAATAATATATTAGTTTTAAAGAAGCTTTACAAAGCGTTGATCAGGCTCCTACAATTGAGAGAAGAATAATGGCTCCTTACAATTGAGAGAAGAATCATGCGTGTGATTTAAGGCCCAAACGGCAAAGTAGATGGCACATACGGAGCCCTGTACAATATCGAGATCAGAGATCTGATGAAGATCCCCGATATTGTATATGAAATAAGATCGCAGCGAGTACGCTGGCTCGGTCATGTTCTGCGTGCTGATCCGAAACGAATTGTGCAACTGATGTATCTCGCATCATAAATTGTTTTGCGACTATGTTCAATATTGAGTTTACAAACACACCTAATTAAAAGAAACCGTTATATTATTATTGCATTTCATATACCATTAGAAAAATCAGAAGGTATATAGTCTTGATTGGAATAAGTATAATAAAATAAAATATCAATAATATAAATATAAATATAGTGGTTAGTTTTATTAATTATCTCCACACCATACTGTGTAATACATTTTGGCGACGAGAATTGTGAATATTTTTTTTTCCTGAAACAGTGAAAGTGCGTCCTATCGAAATCGCAAATAAAAATAAAAAATATTTCAACCGCGTGTGTGTACAGTGAACAAAATGGACGTCAATCAATTTAAAGAATTGTTGCAAATAATGCAAAAGCAGAACGAAAAGCTGGTTGAGGCAATGTTCAAGGAACAAAAAATCGGATCACCGTCAGTAGCCGTGCCACATTTTCATGCTTTCGAAAAAGATAAAATGAATTGGGAAACTTATCTTGTGCAAATAGAACAACATTTTATGGCGAATAAAATAGAAGAAGAGGCGGTCAAGCGAGCATCTTTCCTCGCAAGTGTAGGAGACACATCACTGGAAAAAACTATTCCATAACGATCTAATGAAAAAAACCTTTCAAGATTTGACTAAAGCGTTAACTGTTCATTTTGTGGAAAAAAAACATGTGCTCGTGTCGCGGTGCAATTTCTACAAAAGTCGCATGATGCCAGAACAGTCATACGCAGATTGGATTGCCAATTTACGCGGAGCAGCGCGAGATTGCGCATTTGTTTGTTCAAAAGCTGGATGTGAAGAACCTTACACCGAGTGGGAAATTAGGGATATGCTGGTCAAACATACACCACATGAGGCGGTCCGCAATGCTGCGTTGCTGAAAACCAACCCCACACTGGATGAAGTAATCGAAGTAGCACAAGCATATGAATGCTCTAAACGATCCTGTGCAGTTATCAAAGAAGGAGTTCAAGCTACCATTTCCGATTCAGCTGTAGTCAATTATATAAAACCAACGGAGGGTCATAATCAACAGCGGACAAATCAAAGAAGAGGTCGAAGTCGAGGCTATAACCGGTCACGTAAGTTTAATAATAAATACTCTTCAAACAGCTTAAAATCGTGTCCTGAGTGCCAAGAAGCCCATGAGCGTCGAGATTGTAGACACATCACATCTATTTGTGACAAATGTGGAAAGAAGGGTCACATCGCCAGCGTATGCCAGTCAATCAATCGGGAGACATCAGTAAATCATAATCGACCAGGAACACATCGTGGACGCGGTCAAGGTCGAAACTACTTCTCGAGGAATCACGTAGTTAATGAACTGACTGATTTTCATTATATAAACTCTGTTCATAGCCTAGAAACAGAATTCCGAGAAGAAACCGATCAAGTGTCAACCGCAATGGTGCAAGGTCCGGAAAAAATTATGGTCGATATCAGTGTTAACAACAGACAAATCTCTTTTCAAGTTGACACGGGAGCATCTTGCTCTATGGTTGGACTTGAGGGATACTATCAATTGGGCTCTCCAGCATATGAACTGACGAATAAGGTTCTGAGGGCTTATGGCAACATCCGCGTTCCGCTCAAGGGAGTTGTTAAGGTTCAAGTTATGTGGGAAAATAAGCAGTGCATGCTGCCACTTTTGATCGTCGACAACAACGAAGCATCAAATATTCTTGGTCTAGATTGGTTCAAGGCACTAAATTTTGAACTATGGACATCAACAAATCGTAATCTAGTCAATATCTGTTCGGTGCTAGGTATGTCTCAGCAAAACCTAGTCGAGTATGCTTCGAAGATTTGTGCGGATTACCCGAATCTGTTTTCGCCTACTCTCGGATTGTGTAACTCTTTCCGGGCGGAAATCACATTGAAACCTGACGCTCGTCCAAAATTCTTCAAGTCTTACAACGTACCATTTGCTTTGAAGAAGGATGTGGATGAGGAGATTCAGAGACTAGTGTCCAGCGGCATCCTTAAATCAATCAATTTTAGTCGATGGGCCGCCCCAATTGTAGCGGTAAAAAAGCCAGGTGGTAAAGTCAGAATATGTGGAGATTTTAAAGTTACCGTCAACCCACAAATAGAAATCGATCGGTACCCAACTCCGCGCATTGCAGAATTGTTTCATAAGCTTCAAGGAGGGCAGTTCTTCACTAAAATTGACTTAAGCGATGCCTATCTTCAAGTCGAGTTGTCAGAGGAGTCTAAGCAATTGACGGTAATTAATACACCCTCTGGCCTTTCTCAATACCAACGTCTACCTTTCGGAGTGGCCAGCGCTCCTGGAATTTTTCAAAGGTTGATGGAAGAAGTTACCGCCGGTATTCCAATGTGTGCGGTGTATCTAGATGACGTAATCGTCACTGGAGCGACCAACGAAGATCATCTTCGAAATCTCAAAGAACTGCTGAGCCGTTTTGACAAGTATGGTCTACGATGTAAGAAGGATAAGTGCACGTTTGCAGTGCAGGATATAGAATACGTGGGGCATATCATCAGCGCACAGGGCATATATCTATCAGAAAAGCGATTGGAGCCATTGAAGAACATGCCGCGTCCTACTGATGTCAAACAAGTAGAGGCATTCATTGGCAAAATAAATTACTACAATAAATTCATACAGAATTTTGCTTCGATTGCCGCTCCACTTAATGAGCTCCGCCACAAGGGTGTGAAATTCGTTTGGACCAATCGACAAGAAACTGCTTTTCAGACACTGAAGTCGCAGCTGCTAAAAGCGTCCAGATTAGTCCACTACAGAGAGGATTGTCCAATCATCGTTTCCCAGATGGATCCGAACACCCTATCGCTTTTGCGTCAAAAACATTATCGACAAGTCAGCAAGCATACGGTCAGATCGAAAAGGAGGCGCTTTCTATTATTTATGGAGTGACGAAGTTCCATCAGTATTTATACGGCAGAAATTTTGAGTTGCTAACGGATCACAAGCCATTGACCACAATTTTTCATCCAAACAAGAAACTGCCAGTCGCAACTCTTCAAAGACTTCAGCGTTGGGCTATTGCGCTCCAGGGTTATAAATATACTATCAAATACCGTCCAACAGAAAAACATGCCAACGCAGACGCATTATCCAGACTGCCAGTAGGCAAAGATGAGGAGTTTGATCACTTTGAAAAAGGTTTGACTAACATGGACCATATAAGTCAAATGGCACTAGAAGACTTACCTTAAAATTCTGCGCTGATCGCGAGGGCAACACTCGATGATCCAATTTTAACAAGAGTTTCATGTTTCATCCGAGACGGATGGCCGAGTGTTCTTTCCAAGACGGATAGAGCACTTAACCCATTTTACAATCGAAAGTTTGCTTTATCTTTACAGTCAAATTGCATTCTTCTTCAAACAGAACATACCCGAGTTGTCATTCCAAAAGCAGTCCAGCTAAATGTACTTCAGCTTCTACACGAGGGTCATTGGGGGTCAACTAGAATGAAACAGATGGCTCGGAGACACATTTGGTTCCCGAATATTGACAAAGAAATAGAAAGAATCGTATCAGAGTGTAAAGTGTGCCAGTCAAATATGAGTGAACCCAGGAAGACATTTTCCAGTTGGTCGGCTGCGAAACATCCTTGGGAGCGTATCCATGTTGATTTCGCAGGTCCATTCTTTAATAAGATGCGGTTAATCTGTGTGGACGCTTTTTCTAAGTTTCCGTATACCGTTGAGCTGAAAGATACAACTGCAGTTACCACGGTACAGGCGCTTCAATCAATCTTCGCAATTGAGGGTCTACCCGTAACAATAGTGTCTGACAACGGCACCCAATTCACGTCAGAAGAGTTCCGAAAATTTTGTGAGCTTAATAGTATTAAGCATCTGACGTCCGCACCGTTTCACCCAGCTTCGAACGGGCAAGCCGAACGGTTCGTCCGAACTTTCAAAGCATCCTTCACCAAAATCATGGCAGATGAAGACAATAGACAAAAAGCTCTTTTTAAGTGCCTTAATACTTACCGAGCTACTCCTAATCCATCTAGTGGTAAATCTCCAGCAGAACTTCTACACGGGCGACAACCGCGTACTCTCATATCAGTCTTAGTACCGAATCCACAACATCAGCATTGTGAAAAAACGTCGAAGTTTTACCCAGGTCAAGCAGTGTACGCCAGATATTTCGGGCGTGGGGAAAAGTGGATTCCGGGAATAATCTCTAAAGTCATCGGACGAAAAATGGTCATCATAGAGTCATCGCGCGGAGTCTGTAAACGCCACCATAATCAGATTCGTCTAAAGTCTCCAGAAGTCCGACGACCAACTTCAATAATAGCGAACGATTTTAACTTGGCCCAGAGTTTAGAGCAAGAACCATTACTAGCAGAACGATTAGTACTACCGTTGTCATCACCTAAGCTTTCGCCGAAAATAATACAGCGAACGCCAGAACCAGAAGCAGCAACGTCGGTCTCACCAAAACCATCCGCATCGAGAGATGAAAACGGTAATGCCAACCAGGCCAACTTACCTATAGACGTTCGTCGCTCAGAGCGACCCCGAAATAAACCATTACGGTATAGGCAAAATTAAGAGGTGGAAAATGATGTATCTCGCATCATAAATTGTTTTGCGATTATGTTCAATATTGAGTTTACAAACACACCTAATTAAAAGAAACCGTTATATTATTATTGCATTTCATATACCATTAGAAAAATCAGAAGGTATATAGTCTTGATTGGAATAAGTATAATAAAATAAAATATCAATAATATAAATATAAATATAGTGGTTAGTTTTATTAATTATCTCCACACCATACTGTGTAATACAACAGCAACGATCTCTGAAAGGAGAGCCACCATATGGTAGGCCCAGAGGTCGTTGCAGGGGACGATGGCTCCACGATGTAGAGTACAACGTGGCCTCTTCAGATTGTCTTAGACCATATGAAGACCATACTCAGGATCGAAACCATTGGAGCCAAATAGTTGACTCAGTAAGGGGACAGTAATGTCCTTTAAAAACTGATTATTATTATTAGTTTTAATAGTTTAATAAAAAACATTGGTCTTGTAAATCAAAAATAACAATATATCTTTTAAAACATCAAGAAAAAAGAATTTCTTTATCATTCATCTCCAAAATTAATATTTTTATTAAACTATTTCTTGAAATTATACAATTTATTCTTATTATTTGTAGACTAATTATTAGATTCCTATATTATATGATTAATTACAGGGTCATTTATAAAAACTTTTTGATTTTCTTATGTTTTATTTTTAATTTTTATTGGGGGAATACTTGTGTTATTCATCTACATCTACGAGGGCGGATTGAAAATGAAGCTACCTAAGTAGGAAAACAAAATTTTTTTTTACCAAAAACCATTTATTTCTCAACATAGTCTCCTTTTACTTCGACACACTTAGTAAGACGATATTCCAACTTTTTTATACCATCTGAATAATACGATTTCGGGAACCCCTCAAAATACGCGTTAGTTTCGGTAATCACTTCTTCGTTTGAGATGAATCTTTGTCCTGCGAGCCATTTTTTCAAGTTTGGAAACAGGAAAAAGTCACTATGAGCTAAATCTGGACTATAAGGTGGATGATCAACCAATTCGAAGTGTATTTTACGTAATTTTAGCATCGTATCTAATGCTGTGTGAACCGGTGCGTTGTCTTGAAGAAAGAGCACTTTTTTCTTCTTTAAATGTTGGATCGATGAGCAATATTCCGTGTGCATCCCAAAATATAGTGGCCATAACCTTGCTAGCCGATTTCACTGCCTTGACCCACGTTTCATCAACACTAATTAATCGACGCCAAAAATCAACAGGATTACGCTTTATCATGTCCAAACACCGCTGTGAAGTGGTCTGTCGAACTCGTTTTTGTTCGACACTGAGCAAACGCGGCACCCATCTTGCCGATAGCTTTTCATATGCAAATGTTCATGCAAAATGTTGAACACACGTTCATATGATATGTTTACCATTTCAACAATCTCACGCAACTTGACTCGGCGATCATTCATAACGATATCGAGGATTTTCTTCAGTAACCACCTCTTTTGGCCTTCCTGTTGATGGTATTGTTGCAGTGCTTCTTCGGCCGCGTTTAAATTCAGCAATCCAATATTTTACCATGTAATCTGACGGAGCAGACTCACCGTAATGTTTATCGAGCTTTTCTTTTGTCTCTTTCGCCGTTTTCCCTTTCAAATAATAGTGTTTAATCACTGCACGAAATTCGTTTTTATCCATTTTTCAAGAAACACAAAAGTTGCTTACTTCAAACGACTACAACAAATAAACTAATCGATGAATTTGGGTGAAATTTTAACAGCTGAACAGATCGCAATTTCTAAAAAACAAAATTTTTTGTGTTTCTGCTGCCATCTAGCGCTAGGTAGCTTCATTTTCAATCCGCCCTCGTATATAACTTCATAAGCATCAAATGAAATATTTAACAAAATATTCTCAACAAAAAAATTTTTATTAACATTTTCAATCCTAATAACACTATTATTTATAATTTTTATTTTCAATGACCCATCATCTATAATTCATTTACTATAAATGCAGAAATAACATCAATCATAAATGAAAAAATATTTATTAAAGAAAATTAAATCTTAAAGCTCAATCAACTATATAATTTTACAACAAATATATTAACTCTTTTATTTATTAATTATTTATTTTTAACTCTTATTATATTGTAAAAATTACAAATACATAATTTGTATGGCCCTTTACGACAAATAAACCTATACGACTTTCACACCTCTTATTTAAAATTGCCAATATGTGCCACTTGTAGATTTACCCGCACCTTTATATATTTCTGTTTGTTGAAATTTTGGGTCATTATTAGGATTATGTTTAACTGTTCAAATTTTAACTGGCCTCTTTTTAGCTATACACTATACCGCCCATATTGATTTAGCCTTTGATAGTGTTGCTCATATTTGTCGAGACATAAATTACATATGGTTATTACGAAGCTTAGATGCAAACGGAGCCTCATTTTTTTTTATTTGCATTAAAATATTGCATGAGGAATAGATCTTATTTATACCATATAACTTGATCTATTGGAGTTCTCATTTTATTGGCTGTTATAGCAACAGTTATTACTAACTTTTTATCAGCAATTCCATACTTAGGAATAAATTTAGTTCAATGAATTTGAGAAGGATTTGCTAGTGATCTGTGATAACCCTACTCTAACTCGATTTTTTACACTACATTTTGAATTATTTTTTATTCTAGATGCAATAACTACATATTTTCCATCTCTTATTTCTCCATCAAAGAGGATTTAATAATCCTCTTGGAATCAATAGAAATACATATTGATAAATTTCCCTTCCATCCTTATTTTTCTTTTAAGGATATCTTCGGATTCATAATTATACTAACTGCCCTAATTCTTCTCACTCTTAAAAGCCCCTATATATATTAGGAGATTCTGATAATTTTATTCCCGCCAATCCTTTAGTAACGCCAGTCCACATTCAACCTGAATGATACTTTTTATTTGCCTATGTTATCCTACGATCAATTCCTAATAAATTAGGAGGAGTAATTGCATCAATTGCTATTTTATTTACTCATACTGGTAAATTTCGAGGAGTTCAATTTTACCCCATTAATCAAATTCTTTTTTGATTAATGCTAATTAATGCTAATTGTAATTTTATTAATATGAAGTGGAGCCCGACCTGTTGAAACCCTGATGTTTTAGAAGGCCAATCATGATGAATTTATCTCATTATATTATGATTTTTTTTAATCATAATATAATGAGATAAATTAATTAACTAGTTAGCTTGAAATAAGCATATGTTTTGAAACCATAATATAGAAATACAAATTTTCTATTGACTTTACTAATATCTATGATTTAAAGTAAAACTATAATATTAAAATGTTTAAACCTACAAAAAATATTAAATAATTTAATGAAAAAGGCAAAACAACAAATCTACTGTCCACAAAAAAACCCAGAATAGGGTGACTAATCACAATGCGTTCCAAAAGTGAAACAAATACGTTGCTGAAGTGGAATAAATCCGTTGCAGAAATGGAACAAATAGCAATCATATAATGCAACAATTCATTGCCGTTTATAAACAATATTTAATTCAAAACCAAGTTTAAAAAACTTTACGTTGTAAGCCAAATAACTTACATACTATAAAGGTGAGTTCGCGAGGCAGAATATATACCCTAGCTATTTACATCCGACCTCTAAACCAATGAAATCATATGACAAAAAAATCGTCTATTTCCCCTTATTGAAGATGAAATATTTTTATCTTTGAACAAAATATCCGACAGTCGTGCCAACTATATAAAGGGATACATACTATAAGGGAAATTGCTTCAAAAAATCGTATCATGATATCAGAGTCAGGTGGCACTACTGGCGACTTAACGCAATTAGTTAGTATGTCAATGTTTGGAGTTCAACCTAGGTCCTAGGTTGAACCTAGGCTATATTTCGCTAAAAGGAGTGGATTCATCTTGTAGTTCAACTCAATTTAACATATAGATAGCGTTAATTCGAGCTAACTCTAAAAGATGCACTATAAACGGAGTCGAGTCGAAAAACAACAACAACTATATATGAACGTTATTCAAGGATGACGCATTATTACCAATACGGCAATTTTTTAGTTACAGTTTTTGTCGCAAAATGCGACACCGTAAGGGATAAATATGGAAATGTCATTTTTTGTATGGGAAAACATGTTTATCTTAACGTACTGGAAAAACAACAATTATTAACGGATTTGTGGAAATTAAACTAATCAGATAAGTTTTTTTCGTAGAAACAGTTTTAATTAATATATTTAAATAAAAATATGTGCAATTTCAATGTTGTTTAGGTTGCAGTTTAACAGCAGACTTAACCATTTTTTTGGGTATATCAACTATTTAATTGTAAAAAACATTAAGAATAAAGCATATCATTCATGTAATCAAAACACTTTGATACATACTGGGAGTGATTTCAAAATGCCTTGCTATTGTATTAAAATCATAATTCGTCCTATACTTAACAAGTAATGGAAGAAAATATTCTTCAGCCACCAGTGCATCTAATAAATTTACTTTATTAAAGCGTACTGGTAAGCTGTACAAACATAGAAAACGCTTTCTATCTAGCCCGCTATATTGCAAAAGTTCAGCATCTGTTAAATTCAAAAACGAAAGCTTGGAGCATTCATTTTATGTTGATATGTTACATTTGACGGTGTTCAACATTGGTTTAATCTAAAATAACTTTGAATGCGTGGGTATTGCTGTTTGTTTAGATTATATTCTATATAACAATAAAAATAATATTGTGTGTACCGGTTCGAAATTTATTGGCTTCGTAGTCACAATCTTCAAAGTGCTTGCACACACCACAGCATACTTGGAAAGCATTTTTCCAATGCGAAGTTTTATTATCCATTGTCTTTTTTAACTAACATTATTAGGAAATCGATAGAATTTTATACCATTTCCTTTTGATAGTTCACCATCTTGATTAACAATTTTAAAAGTGATTTTAAGTTGTATCAAACAATTAAAATGTTGAATTTAATTTATTTATATGATGGCACAGTGATTACTGAATTAAAGACGGATTCTTATTTCTAATAATAACCACTCTTTATTGCTCGGCTAATTAAAATCACATGATATTTTAATACATGTTATCTGAATAACGAATACAACAGACTACTATTTATATATACGAGTAGAATATATATTAATTTCACTTGTCTTTTTCTCTTTAGAAAACATAGCCTACATTGATGAATATGAATACAAATCATAGTTCTAACATAAACAATATCTATTTTAATCGTTTTTGGTCTATTAAATATAGCACTTTAGAGAATCACACGGTTTTATAAAAACTAAAAGATTTTAAACACACAAATATTAATAAAACAGTGTTTAAAGGCCATTACTGGCCCCTTACTGCGTCAACAATCTGGCTCCAACGACTTCGATCCTGGGCTTCATACTGTCCTAAACAACCAGAAGAAGCCAAGTCATTCTCTACACCGTGGAGCCATCGTCGCCTGCAACGACCTCTGCGCCTACCAAATGGTGGCTCTCGTTTCAGAGATCGCTGCACAATTCGTTCCGGATCAGCACGCAGAACGTGACCGAGTCAGCGTACTCGCTGAGATCTTATTTCATGCACAATATCAGGGATCTTCATCAGATCTCTGATCTCGATATTGTACAGAGCTCGATATGTGCCATCTACTTCGCGTTTTGGGCCGTAAATCACACGCATGACTCTTCTCTCAAATGTAAGGAGCCATCTCTTGTACTTTTTTCTTTTCTTTTTTAAATTGGGCGGATTTTACTCCAGCACTCAATGCCACTAATGGGCCAATGGTGCAGTAGCCACAATCATACTAACATTCATTCAACCCATTCACACAAGTACAAGCATACCACCTGCGCATAGCTCCATGTCACCCTGTACAGTGACATGGAAGATGGGTCGTCCCATGAGTTCTACATTCCAACAGAGAGTATAGATGTTTTCAATTTAGTTTGTTTTCGTTTTTTGTTTTGTTTATAACAAATCGTGTGTCGATTTGGTACGAACCATTTAAACGAGCATTTGATTTTTTTTTATGTAATGGTTTGTTTTTTTTTGTTGTGACACAGGGTGATAATTTTTTTTTATTTCGAGTTGATGAAATTTTCAGTTTCTTATTGTTTTGAAGATTGCAGTGAAAGTATGTAAATGTCGGAAATGGGGATAATTTAAGTTAAGTACATACATACAAATATTAAGCGCATAATTTATGTATTATCTTAATTAAAACTTACTGTCTGTTTTGTACATTAAGAGTATATATGTATAACTGGTACCGATTGACGTTCTTACAGATTTTATTAATTGTTAACTTATGTTTCTTGTAATATTATTGTTTGACAATATATTGAATGCAACTGGTTTGGTTTTAGTTTAAGTTAATTGGTATAATTGGAATTTAAAAATACCCTAGCGGAAATGTCACACCAAAAATATTTAAATACCAGAATACCGCCCTTATGTCGTTCCAAATTTCCAGATATAAAAATATATTGTACTTAATTGCGGAAGGTGCTTATGGGAAAGTTTTTAAGCATGTCAAGCGTAATCATGGAGAGCCGTGGACCGTGGTATTATAGGAGTATAATAAATGTGGCATATCGATGATTCGCCGTCAGATAATCTTGTAACCCGTGGTTTAGATCGGGAAAATATCTAATTAAAAATTAACGAAATCGATTTCTTCACGAATAAAAGTAAAAATTGTATGTACAAAATAACGGTATGTACTAAATAAATTTTAATTAAAATAATACACAAACTATATATATACATATATGTAAATATATAAATTTGATTATACTTATCTTTTACATACATATGCTTTCACCCCAATCCTCAAAATAAAAAGTATCACCCTACGTCAAAGCAAAAAGAAGACAAATCATTACACTAAAAAAATCAAATGCTCGTTTAAATGGTTCGTACAAAATCGGCAAACGATTTCTTATAAACAAAACAAAAAACGAAAACAAACTGTTTAGAAAAAAAGTAGTTTTACAAAAACTAAAAATTATCAATTAAAATTTTATCAATTTGAATTTATAACTATCTCAAACTGTTTCCAGATAAATTTTACTTGTCTCATAGAAAATTGAAAATAAAAGTTGCACTATAACTAGAAGATAAAAGCCTTCCAAAATCTGCCTATAGAAAAATCCCATAGTAAATTTCATCATTTCATATAAAAAAAAGAAACGAATAGCCCTATACGCATACTACATCAAAATCTTGTGTCATGGCTTGTAATATAGAGGCATTGAATAAAGTATTAAGCCTCTATTCCATTGTGAAAAATTTACTGTCAGCAAAACCAAAATGGGATAAAAAATAGATTTGCTGGTGGTGCGAAAGAAACAAAAAACTTCATCAGCAAAATTTTACTGGAGAGAAAAATGTGTTTGGGTTAGTGTGTTGCCATAATTTATTATAGAAAAGTATCAAGTTGAGTATTTTTTATGGCAACATTTACACACATCGACATAAAAATTGTGTGCGGATACGAAATTTTTTTCACACACACATGTTTGGATATTTTTATGGTCAAATGTTATTTTGTTGTACATTTTTTTTTAATATTTCAGACGTTATAATAATAAATTATTATTATTATTAATTATATTACAATAAATTATTTATTATGTAATAGCATATGAATAAATGAATAAAATTATGTTCGCACTCTAGACATAAAAAAAATTATGCAATTTGTTGGTTATGTTACAGAAGCTGTCAAAACGTAACCATAAAAGTTTCGCTATAAACTAAAAAATAAAAAAACTACTATCTCTGTCACACTAATGGAATTTTTTCTTTTCTTTCTCCTTTCATTATGGCAACAAAAAAATGTCAGTAAACTTTTCACAATGGAATACAGGCTTAATAGTTTATTAGTATTATACTATTATACCATAGACAATCATACTAGATTGCTCATTTGTTCAATAACAGAGGAGTACAACAAACTTCTAACTTTTCCTATGTCATCGTTGTGTTGGTGTATTCTATTGCATACACTGTATACACTATGGAATTTCAACAACACAACGATGACATTGAACATATTTTTTCTTGCTCATACGCAGTGCAAATAGAAATATGAGAAATCTATATACTGTTTTGTCTATGATTAAGCCTCTATCAAGATATATATATTACATGATAACATAAAAGTACTTTTTCTTCGGTGCGCCAACTTTTTTTTCTGGATAAAAAAAAGTACTAGCAGAGAGAAAACAAAACAAAATCATAATAAATTTTAGTCATGATTTGAAATCCATAAGGGTAGGGTGCGCTACTCATGAAAATCCAAAAAAAAAATCTTTTTTATGTTCAAACTCAAATTAAAAATTAAATATCTTTATTGCAAAAAACCTGCAAATTTTAATTATAGATTTAATTTATGTATTATTATTTATAATTTATTTTAGATATTTAATAAATCAATTAAAAAAATGTATATGAAAAAAGTCGATCAATGTATTAAAAAAAATTCTATCCTTCCCGTGTTGAACAATTTTCATTATGTTAAAATTTTAAAAACAAAGAGCACAAAGAAAAAACAAAAAAAATACAATCAGATCATCAGATGATCAGGTAAATCGAGAGAGTACGAGAAGCAATAACAGAGAGATAGTGCAATAATAGAGAGATAAAACAATAACAAAAAAATATCGGCGCACCAACGTGTTTTTGTTTACTCCTAACGACTATATCTAATATTTCTTATATCATGGCCTCTATTCCATTGTGAAAAATTTACTGCCAACAATATTTTTGTTGCCATAATGAAAGGAGAAAGAAAAGAAAAAACTCCATTAGTGTGACAGAGATAGTAGTTTTTTTATTTTTTATTTTATAGCGAAACTTTTATGGTTACGTTTTGACATCTTCTGTAACATAACCAACAAATTTCATAATTTTTTTTATGTCTAGAGTGCGAACATAATTTTATTCATTTATTCATATGTTATTACATAATAAATAGTTTATTGTAATATAATTAATAATAATAATAATAATAATTTGTTATTATAACGTCTGAAATATTTAAAAAAAAATGTACAAAAAAATAACATTTGACCATAAAAATATCCAAACATGTGTGTGTGAAAAAAATTTCGTATCCGCACACAATTTTTATGTCGATGTGTGTAAATGTTGCCATAAAAAATACTCAACTTGATACTTTTCTATAATAAATTATGGCAACACACAAACACATTTTTCTCTCCAGTAAAATTTTGCTGATGAAACTTTTTGTTTCTTTCGCACCACCAGCAAATCTATATTTTTATCCCATTTTGGTTTTGCTGACAGCAAATTTTTCACAATGGAATAGAGGCTTTATACTATCACGATGGAAACCCGGTATAAATGTTTACTCAACTTCGTTTTTAGGGAAAGATCCCTACGTTATCTTTCCCAACTCCAAACATAAACGTACTAATATTTTTATGTTATTGACAACTGTCAAATGTCATTGAATTTAATTTTTGTTACAGTTTAATTCAGAATAAACGCAAATTTATAAATAAAAATGAATATAAATTCCATAAATTGCCGCCTATGTTTAACAAGAAAATCAAATTTATTTAATATTTTCGATAAAAATTATGCACACAAAAACGTAGCAGCTGTATTAACCCAGCATTTTTGGTTTGAAGTATACTTGTTCTGCATTGCTTAAATATTGCATAGTTATGATCAATTTATATTATAGGTTCAAGAGACAGATGTTAATAAATTGATTTGTGAAATTTGTTGGCTAAAAGTTGAAAATTTTCATTCCTTTTACATCCAAGTAGGAAATATTCAAAACGAAAACCAATCAAAAGCTCATAATACAATAAAATTTGAATTTATAGAAACAGAACATATCAACGAAATCAGGTTTCATGAAAAGGATTCTTATGATAGTCAACAAATGGATAATGTCGTTGATAGCTCCAGCAAAAAAATGTCCAAACAATCAAATGCTTCCAACAAATCTACAAAAAAAATTAAAAAGAAAATTGATTCTATAACTCAGGTGACAATTGATCGAGAAAATCAGCAAATTGAAGAATATTTTCCAATGGAATGTGAACTATGCTCTACACGCTGTAATAACTTTCAAAATATACAACTTCACTATCGAAAGGAACACAGAATTCGAGGGTTTCTACGTTGTTGCAAACGAAAATTTATGGAGCGCTCATCAGTGTTAGAACATATTCAGTGGCATTTAAACCCAGAGACATTCAAGTAAGATCTTATGTTATGTACATACTCAAATATTCTCAATTGTGACTTTGGTTTTCAGATGTGATATATGTAATAAAACATATGCTCACACACGTGGATTAGTGGAACATCGAGCGCGCCACTTGTCCATGGAAGAGAAGCCATTCAAATGTACCGAATGTCCAAAAAGCTATACAAAACAATTTATTCTCGAAGAGCACTTGATTACGCACAAAAATTTGAAGAAATTCGTTTGTGATGATTGTGGCAAATTATTTGGTACAACACGTCGACTAAGAGCACACAAAACTAATGTACATACTAGGGCTAATATTCATATTTGTGATGTTTGTGCTAAAGAATTTCGTGGTAAATCTCTTTTAGAAAATCATCAAAAAACGGTTCATCAACATATTGTGCAGTCAAAAGTACAGTGCCAAGCATGCGGGCGATGGCTAAAACACAAATATCAATTAAGACAGCATATGGTTCGACATGAGGAAAGTAAAATGAACCTTTCGTGTAACATATGCGGAAAACGATCTCTGAATCATAAGGCACTCCGTAGTCATATAAAAATAGTTCACACAGATAAAGTGCAAAGCTGTACAATATGTGGAAAATCATTTAAAAAACAAATAAGTCTTAAAGAACACATGGCTACTCACACTGGTGATACGTTATATTTCTGTTCGCTTTGCCCCAAAACATTTAATTCTTCGGCAAATATGTATTCACACAAGAAAAAAATCCATATGAAAGAATGGGAGGAACATGAGCGTCTGAAAGCGACAGGGGTATCTATAACTTTTAACAGTTTGTTTTAAATTGTTCAAACAAATACATATTTCTCTATTGAAACGTGGTGGAATATATTAAAATCTAGCTACCCTTTCTTAACTATTCAATCATGTGGGATAAAAAAGCTGTAGATACAAATAACTATCCTTATTTTAAAAAAATTCTCTAAAAACCGAGAAATAATATTCTAGTAGATCTACCATAAAAGTATAGCTAAAATAACAAATTCAATTTTGAATTGCTTAATATTGTTCACACAAATTTATATAATGTGGAAACGTTAAAAGTTTAAAATTTATAAAATATATGTACATATTTTCTTTGGAATTGACAAAAAACTTGTACTTTATTGCGTTAAAAATATTGAAATTATTTAGTTCATCCGTAAGTTTGTTCTTTTAATTTTATTATGTAAAAAATGCATTCATAGTAGTTCTACTAAAATATTATTTTTAGATTTTTAGATTTTTTAAAATAAAAATTGACCTGCTGGTTGGAATTGAGATCTATTGAAAATATATTAAATAAATAAACGCTATAGAATTCGATCGCCAGCCCTCACGGAACAGCTAAAAATGGCCAAGCGAAATTTTTTTTAACTAAATCCACAAAAAATTGACATTACCAGTCGTCATTGTCGTCAATAGAACTGGTCTCTTCGTTAACATTTGTTTTATGTATGTATTTGTTTATCTAATCAATACCAATATACAAAACCATCATAAGATACTTCTTATCTTAGGTATCTTATGACGGTTTTGCCAATATATAATAGGCCGATTTTCTACATCAATTTTGAAATTGCATATGTATGCATCGAGTAATAACAAACAAAAATCGCTCCATACAAATCATATGAAAACTACTTTTTTTTTTGCATTTTTTGGTCTTAGATTTTATTACAAATCTAAGACCAAAAAATGCAACAAAAAAAAAGTAGTTTTCATATGATTTAGAGCGATTTTTTCTCCCACTAAAAATGTATAACTAAAATTTATAATTACAGAAATTCAAGTTGGGTATATTTTCTCCGGTTTGCATGTGTGTGTAAATTAAAAATATTTTATTTTGTATTTTATACTCTTCCTGAGAATCCCCACCTATTTTAATTCCATTTGTTTTCGTAAAAATTCTATTTATCCCTGTCACTCACACCAAGTGATTTTTGTTAGCTCGCTTATTTCGAATGTGAAACAGATGCAGTTTAATACGAATAATAAGGGACACGAATAGCGAAAATTATTAATTTCTCATATTTTCCCCTAAAAAAATAAGGAAAATCTAGACTGAGAGTTGTTGAAATTCATGAATGAAAAGTGTGGAAATTGAATAATTTTTCATCTTAAAATGAACGAAAACATATTGTTCCTTGTACTCAGGTACAGGAAAAAGTGTCTTTGGGCCTAATTTAGAAGTTATTACAAATCTAAGACCAAAAAATGCAAAAAAAAAGTAGTTTTCATATGATTTGTATGGAGCGATTTTTGTTTGTTATTACTCGAAACATACATATGCTATAACAGACTTGTCAGGCCATTAATACATAGGCATTGATCTAATTCTAATTGTAAATAGTGGAGCATCACGGATTCCACGTACCGGACAAATTTTGAAGCGAATACACGAGCAGTTTGAAGTTATAATAAAGAATAAAAAATAAACAGATATGTGAGAAATGTATGAAATTATGTATAATTATTTATTGTTTCCTCCATAGTTAAATACCACACAAATAACAAAAGTCATTATATGACTGCTTGTATATTTTGTTTTTATTTTTTCCACGAGAGGCGCTCATCCTATATGTATTATTTATATTATATGTATATAGATATGTATACCATATATGTATTAATAATAAATATATACGACATTACGTGGACAAAAACAATTTTGCTTCTACATACTCTTATTTTTGAACCAATGCCTCTATATTACAAGCCATGACACGCGATTTTGATGTAGTATGGGTGTAGGGCTATTCGTTTCTTTTTTTTATATGAAATGATGAAATTTACTATGGGATTTTTCAATAGGCAGATTTTGGAAGGCTTTTATCTTCTAGTTATAGTGCAATTTTTATTTTCAATTTTCTATGAGATAAGTAAAATTTATCTGAGAAGAGCTTGGGATAGTTATAAATTCATATAGATACATTTTTAATTGATAATTTTTAGTTTTTGTAAAACTACTTTTTTTCTAATCAGTTTGTTTTCGTTTTTTGTTTTGTTTATAAAAAATCGTGTGCCGATCTGGTACGAATCATTTAAGCGAGCATTTGTTTTTTTTATGTAATGATTTGTTTTCTTTTTGTTTTGACGCAGGGTGATGATTTTTTTTTATAATAATACAAATAATAATACAAGAAAATACATAATAACATATATGTATATATATATATTAGTATATATAATACATTATCTTAAATTATCCATTCAATTATGTTGATTTTTTTATTTATATTTACAACAAAATCCGCCATATACCTGCTTTCATGCAGTTCTCAAAACAATGAGAAAAAAAACTTTAAATTTCATCAACAAGAAATAATAAAAAAATTATCACCCTGTGTCACAACAAAAAAAAACAAATCATTACATAAAAAAAAATCAAATGCTCGTTTAAATGGTTCGTACAAAATCGGCACACGATTTGTTATAAACAAAACAAAAAACGAAAACAAACTGTTCAGAAAAAAAGTAGTTTTACAAAAACTAAAAATTATCAATTAAAAAAATATCAATATGAATTTATAACTATCTCAAGCTCTTCTCAGATAAATTTTACTTATCTCATAGAAAATTGAAAATAAAAATTTCACTATAACTAGAAGATAAAAGCCTTCCAAAATCTACCTATAGAAAAATCCCATAGTAAATTTCATCATTTCATATAAAAAAAAGAAACGAATAGCCCTACACCCATACTAATGATTTGATTTTTTTTTACTTATGTCGAGGCCTATAATATAGAGGGATTTGTAGCAGCTCGAATATTCGACTCACTGATATTCGATTCTGCCACAAACAAAACAATTAGTGAAATTCAAATATAATCCAACTTATTTGAATTAAGCGTTCACTAACCCCATCACATATCAATCTATCCAACCAACACTATCCAATAACCGAACCATTACTATAAAACATTTATAGTAAAACCATCGCCATCCAACCAACATCACCACGAACTAACAATGTTCGGTGATGCAATAAAAACCCACTGCACTACATAAGTGCAATGTCGACCGTCGCCGGCGCATCTGTTCCCTCTCCAAAATACGACATGTATTTTGGAAGACGAAGGCGACGTCACTCATCAAAACAGTATACAAAAAACAAGCGGAGCAACAACACGTTGTGAATAAATAAAAAATAAAACTTCTCCATTTTTTTGTGGTGTGGTAAAAAAAAATTAAAAACAAAAAAACAAAAATATATAAATGGAAATTAATTTTTATAATAATAATTTATGTATAAATACAATACAATTAAATCTTAACTGAATAAATAAATAAAAATAAATTATAACCAACAAATAAATAAATTTATAAATAAATAAATAAAATCGTGAATAAATAAATTTGTGAATATAATTTAATAAAAACATAAAACAGTTAAATTGGTGACCCCGATAGCGGTTTTTATCGCATAATTAATAATATTATCGCATAATACACATCATACACATCATTTATAATAAAGTGACAAATTACCACCACAAAAAGTTACATAAATACACGTGTGTAGGGACACATAATCCCTCCCACGCAACGCGGGATATCGGAAATACACGTGTGTAGGGACCAACCCCTCCCACGCAACGCGGGATATCGGAAATACACGTGTGTAGGGACCAACCCCTCCCACGCAACGCGGGATAAATCGGTGAAGCGAACCACCCTCACCGCCACGAGGAAGACAACGCAGCTGCAGCAGAAACAACAACTATAGCAACAAAAAAAAAACACAAAGTTCTGGTAACAAGTTTTTTTTTTTTATTTTTTTTATATTTTTTTTACTTTTTCTTGTCAAACAAATTTTAACGTAAATTTTTTTTAACGTAGAATCATTTTTTTAACGTAAATTACTTTTTTTTCTCTTTTGTAAAATTTTTATATATATATTTTTGTTTTTCCACCACCACATCGTTACCCATTAAAATTTTACACACACGCTGGTCGTTTCTCGATGCACGCCCTCCCGCCATCACCGTTGTGGTCGAAAGAAAAAGAATAACAAAAACGATTTTTTTTTCTCAAAAACCACTACCACAGCGGCGATACAAATCCGTTGCACATTTTTCACATCGAATGACCTAGATATTTTTTATATTTTTTTTTTCTTATTATAAATTTCAACGAGCCCCCCCCAATATAAGGTAGGACGCAAGGAACTCCATATTCGGGGGTATCTCGCATCGGGCGTTAAAAAGAAGGAGCATCCCGGCCTTCAAACCATTCACTACACGGTAACCATTCCGCTTAATTTTTCATTTTTTGGTCAATTATTTTTTTTACACGGTAACCATTCCGCTTTAAAAGTATTGTATTGTTGTATTTTTATTGTTTTATTGGTTTGTGCAAAAAAAAATGTAGGACGATGAAAAAGATCAACCACAAAAAATGGACACCACGCCTCAAGGCGCTAGTCCACAAATAGAGATCGCGGCATCACATCAGCGAATAACAATACAACCTTTCTGGCCACAAAGAGCAAACACATGGTTTCAGCTCGCCGAAATACAATTCGGACTGCAAGGTATATACGCTGATAAAACCAAGTACCTGCAAACATTATCAGCCTTGCAACCAGAAACGTGCGATGTGATCTCGGATCTCCTCCTCAATCCGCCGACAACCAACCAGTACAACACATTGAAACAAACGCTGCTAGAACGACTAGCACCATCGGGCGAACGTCAGCTAGAACAATTGCTTTCAGGACAGCAATTAGGCGACCAAAAACCATCTGACGCTTTACGCCACATACAAACACTGGCTAACAACAATTTTAATGAAAATATCATTAAATCTTTGTGGGTACGTAAAATGCCGGAGTTGATTCGCATAGCGCTGGTAGCACAGCCCGAATCCTCCACGACACAAACGTTAGCCAAAATAGCGGACAAGATGTATGATGTCATAAACATCACATCTCAAAGCGTCAGTCAAGTCAATGCACCATACCGGCAATCAAGAGAACGCAGTGGAGACAGAACTCCCCGTTCAACACAAGCACCAAACACACTCGAAGCAAGACTGTCGAGAATCGAGTCTAGACTCGACGGACTACTCAGAGGTCGAAGCCGTTCGCGTGGACGACGAGCTCCCTCACGCAATCGAACCCGCAGTCCCAGCAACAACATATACCAACATGGTAAATGCTGGTTCCACACAAAGTATGGTAGAGCCGCCAGAAAATGCACGCCACCGTGCAATTTCATCACGTCGCAACCATCGACGTCCGCGGCCGCCGTAAGAATGAACATTGACGAACAAAAAAACTACTAGAGTCACGGGTTGAGAGCAACATGCCTCCCCTGACCACAAACACACCCTATACGTCACGTTTGTTTGTGTACGATAAACACAACAAACTCACCTACCTAGTCGACACTGGCGCTGACCTTTCGGTTATTCCAGCAATGAATTTCAGAATGAAATACTCATTAGCCAATCGAAATTCAGATCTAGTCTTATCGGCTGCCAATGGTTCAATCATCCACACGTACGGCACAAAATTGCTTAACGTGGATATCGGACTCAAACGAACCTTCACGCATGCTTTTATACTAGCTGCAGTGAACCGTCCGATCATTGGCGCCGATTTTCTAAGCAAATTCGGACTTCTTGTCGATGTCAAACACAAACGGCTGATTGACCCAGCTACAAAGCTGTCAATAAACGCCACAATGGTTCGTGTTAACACACCAACACCGATCCATTTTAACATCGACAACGGCTACGGCACTCTGCTCAAAAAGTACCCACTACTTACAGCAGAGCCGAACTACAAAATGCCAGTCCGACACAACGTGGTTCATCACATCGTCACGGAAGGCCATCTGCCCGTGTCGAGACCACGCAGACTAGATTCGGTGCGACACAAAGCTGCACAAGCAGAATTTCAACACATGGTGGAATTAGGAATTTGTCGAACATCGACATCTTCCGTCTCTTGTCCATTACACATGGTCAAGAAGAAAGATCAAGACTGGAGGCCATGTGGGGACTATCGGCGTTTAAACACGGTTACGATACCGGATCGCTACCCGATACCCCACATTCAAAACTTCACCATGCACTTGCATGGCTGCAAAGTTTTCTCCAAACTTGATCTCATCAGAGGTTATCACCACATTCCCGTGGCACCTGAAGACGTTTTCAAAACGGCAATCACCACACCATTTGGCCTCTTCGAATACACCCGAATGCCATTTGGATTACGCAATGCCGCACAAACGTTTCAGCGCTTCATGAACGAAGTCGTTCGAGATCTCGACTTCGTTTTCGTCTACATAGACGACATTCTTGTGGCATCTCAAACTGAGGAACAACACAAACTCCATCTGGAAACACTTTTCCAACGACTTGTCGAGTTTGATGTTCACATCAAGAGCTCAAAATGCGTCTTCGGCGCATCCACTCTTGATTTCCTCAGCCACAAGATTACCGCTAATGGCATCCTTCCGTCACAAGACCGAATCAATGCCATTAAAGAATTCCCAGCTCCAACCTCAATCAAGAGTATTCAGCGATTCATCGGCATGGTCAACTACTACCACCGATTTATACCAAAGCTCGCTGAAATACTCAACCCAATTCACAGCCACCTGGCAGTACTTCTACGTAAGCCGAAAACCGCCAAGAACTTCTCTTGGCCTGACGAATGTCAACACGCATTCACGTCACTAAAGGCTGAATTGGCACGCACAACACTCTTGTCACATCCACTGAGCGACTCAAAGCTCAGCATAACTACTGATGCATCAAACACTGCTGTCGGAGCAGTCATGCAACAGTACAACGACAAGTGTTGGGAGCCCCTGGGATTCTTCTCAAAGAAGCTCTCGGATGCCGAAAAGAAATACTCTGCATTCGATCGGGAATTACTCGCAATATATCTAGCAATCAAACACTTCAGATATTTTGTCGAGGGTCGGGACTTCATAATTTACACCGACCACAAGCCTCTCACTCGAGCAATTCAGTCTAAAACTGAACGCAATCCAAGGCAAGCACGCCACTTGGATTATATTAGTCAATTTACCACGGACATTCAGCATGTTCAAGGTACCGAAAACGTTGTCGCGGATACACTTTCGCGCACAACATCAAACGAAACGGCCACAGTCGAGACTCACTTCGACTGCAACAAAATCGCACAAGCGCAAAAAGCAGACTTGGAACTTCAGAATTTACTTTCTGGTTCTGCTTGTCACGCCAGTTCATCACTGAAACTGGAGCTTTTCACACTACCTGGCCTCGAAATCTACTGCGAAACATCTACGGGTGCAAATCGCCCGTACATCGCAGAGCAACTACGTCGAACCATCTTCGACACACTACACGGTATCTCACATCCTGGTGTCCGCGCAACTCGTAAATTGATTACTGCTCGATACTTTTGGCCAAGCATCAACAAAGACGTGACCCATTGGGCACAAGCATGCTTATCTTGCCAAAAATCGAAAGTCCAGCGACACACAAAATCGCCTCTTGGACAATTCGCAATTCCACCTGGTCGATTCGAGCATATTCATTTGGATGTCGTAGGACCACTTCCTCCATCCAATGGATACTCATATCTACTCACCTGTGTCGATCGTTTCACTCGATGGCCAGAAGCGTACTGCATGAGCGACATGTCTGCAGCAACCATTGCCACCACATTCATTCAAAACTACGTATCACGATTTGGCGTTCCACTTGACATCACCACTGATCAAGGAACCCAATTCGAGTCGAAGCTTTTCTCGGAGTTAACGAAACTCCTCGGCTCACATCGGATACGTACAACGGCTTACCACCCACAAGCCAATGGCATGGTCGAACGTTTCCACCGCCAGCTCAAAGCTGCTCTCAAGGCCCGAGGCAACACAATTCACTGGAGCTCCGAAGTACCAATCGTTCTACTTGGTATTCGAGCAACGGTCAAAGAAGATCTGAAGTGCTCACCAGCTGAAATGGTTTACGGTCAAACCATCAAGCTACCCGGTGAGTTCTTCGTCGAACATCCTCTACCGTCTCCATCCACAACCGACACAGTCATCGACCAACTCCGCACCACCATGCAAAATATTATCCCCACGGCAACAAGACCAACGAACGAAAACAACATATTCGTTCCAAAATCGCTCAACAACTGCGATTATGTCTTTGTCCGGGTTGATAAGGTTCGAACTGGATTACAATCTCCATACGATGGGCCATACAAAGTTATACGCCGCTTACGCAAGCAATTCATTGTCTCAATCAAAGACAAACACCACTCAATCTCAATCGACAGATTGAAACCGGCGTACGGTATTCTCAACACGGCTGATCAAATATCAGCCAGCAAACGATATAAAACCGTCCGGTTCACCGTATAACGTCTCAAAACCAATGGTTTCTCATCTGGAGAGGGGGTACTGTAGCAGCTCGAATATTCGACTCACTGATATTCGATTCTGCCACAAACAAAACAATTAGTGAAATTCAAATATAATCCAACTTATTTGAATTAAGCGTTCACTAACCCCATCACATATCAATCTATCCAACCAACACTATCCAATAACCGAACCATTACTATAAAACATTTATAGTAAAACCATCGCCATCCAACCAACATCACCACGAACTAACAATGTTCGGTGATGCAATAAAAACCCACTGCACTACATAAGTGCAATGTCGACCGTCGCCGGCGCATCTGTTCCCTCTCCAAAATACGACATGTATTTTGGAAGACGAAGGCGACGTCACTCATCAAAACAGTATACAAAAAACAAGCGGAGCAACAACACGTTGTGAATAAATAAAAAATAAAACTTCTCCATTTTTTTGTGGTGTGGTAAAAAAAAATTAAAAACAAAAAAACAAAAATATATAAATGGAAATTAATTTTTATAATAATAATTTATGTATAAATACAATACAATTAAATCTTAACTGAATAAATAAATAAAAATAAATTATAACCAACAAATAAATAAATTTATAAATAAATAAATAAAATCGTGAATAAATAAATTTGTGAATATAATTTAATAAAAACATAAAACAGTTAAAGATTGTTTGAACCAATACCAATATATAACAGGCCGATTTTTTACAAAAAAAATGGCCGGTCCTATGCATGTGTAATGGAATAGAAAACCAACAATTCATATGAAAAAGTCGATTTTTACGTGATTTTACGTGATTTTTTTCTTATATCTTAAAAAATAGGGCTAAAAATAATTTTTCATATACTAGGATTTAAATAATGATTATTTATCATAAGATCTGTTCAATTACTTTTTAGTTTTATTAATCTTTTAATTCATTTTTTTGAAGATTTAGACAGCTAGAATTTTATTTTTTGAATCGGGAATAAAAATTATGAATGAAATTGTATGTATAAGTTCCTTTGTCTTTCTCATAGAATTTAAATATGATTTTATTCTATATCTCACTCTCAGTTTTTTTGTTGTTGTTTTTTTCGCTTCTCGTTAGTACATTCCGGTTGATTTTGGCTTTATTTTTGATTTTTTTTTTCTTTTGTACATAGTTAGTTCATTAAAAATAGTAGGAGGAGGAGGTTGTTCGTCAGTCGCGGAATTATATTTTTGCGTATTATTTTTTTTAGGTTTACTGAAATTATGCATTTATCAGAGTTGTAGATTTATTTTTATAATTAATAATTTAAACACACGATAATTATTCAAACATTAATTAAATCTATTTGAAGTATAAAATTATACATTTTCATAAAATATTTGACGTTTTTTTAAATAAAATTTTGAATTCAAAATCATACAATTTAATTTTGATTAACATACAGAATATTAAATTAATTGATATTGTACTAGTATGTAATTATATTTCTACATATATATTATATTTAAATAAACTATTTTAATATATGCATAATCATAAAACTAATCTATAATCATCTATCCCCGCAAAAAAATTTAATTCATAATAACTGACAAAAAATAATACAATATACAAAAACAAATGCAAAACACCTAAAAAAGAAATGTACCATCAAGAACAAAAATTTTAAAAAATTGAAAACGACGAAAGCAAAACAAATCGAATACTTTTTTATCAATGAGAGAGAAGAGTTAAGTTATACCATCACTATTTATGAATTTTATGGAATTATTGACTAACGAAACAACACCGAACGTAGAAATCACACGAACGTAAAAATAAAAATTTTGTTGATTAAAAATTAAAAATTTAGATAAAATATATCCAATAATTGGAAAAATTATCTTACAGGACTCTTGGTAAATAATCATAATTAAAACCCTCATCATTGAAAAATTAATTTTAGGCCTGTATATTTAGATATAAGAATGTTAAGCGCAAAAAAAACCGTAAAATCTACTTTTTCCATATGATTTTGTTCAATTTTGCTGTTTTCTATTCCATTACTCATACTAATGCTCAAATGTTATGAAACGGCCTATTATATATTGGTATTGTTTGAACTAATAAAAGTCCTGAACTTTAAAAAGGTATTGAAATTAAAAAAATAATATTTTAACAGTGCTGGAATTCTGTCAACTTTTTTCCCATTTAAACAATTGTCAAAATATTGACCGTTTATTTAGAGTTATTTTTATTGTGATATCAACAAGTAAGTGAGTACCAACTGGGTAGGATAATATATTTTGAGCGTACAACAACTTCTGTCAAAACATATTTTTTTTTATTTCTCTCATTTTTTTTTTTGTTTATTGCCATAGTCGTACATAAAATTATTTAATTTTTCATAGGGTTAAAATAAATTGGATTTTTAGAAATTTATGAATATGTATAATGTACATAATTATGTACCACAATACAAAATTGATAAATATTTTTTACAATATACTTGTAGAAAATAATTCCAGCTATTTTATTTTAGATAATATAATTTAATTTTAGTATTTTTTTAAAGGGATGATTAATCTTATATCCCGTTTACACGAGAAGAATAAAAGTTTTAAAATAAAAATTAAAATAAATTAAAATAAAAATTTTCACGCATTTTAACAACAGAAAAAAAAACCCACAAAAAAAAATAGTTTCGCCGGCTATAAACGTTTTTATATAAACATCAAAAAAAGCAAAATGGCCGCGTAATTTTGTTCTATTTTTGGTATACAAACAGTTTAGTTTTAAATTTTTTGATAGAAAACTAAAACTGATTTAAACTAAAATGGGTGGCCATAATAAGGATTAAATACACTTTAAAACTGCACAATTATTTTTAATTTTCATTCGTGTAAATTAAATTGCGATCGAAAAATTTTGAAAAAATATGCACTTAACACTTACCTAAAAAAGTTAATTAAACACATTTTATAATTGTTTTTTTTTTGTATTAATTTGCTTCGTATTGGAGCAATTTGTCACACAACTCTTAATTAATTTAGCCATCTTATATTTTTCACTTATAATTTTTAATTTTATTTCGATGTTAAAACACACAAACACAAAACATGAAATAAACAAAAAAAAAAAATTTTTTTTGACAGAAGTTGTAGTACGATTTTCGTATTCTCTTTTCATACATTTTAAGTTTTACACTCTCTCTATATATCTTTATGCTCGAAGGTGAGTACACAGTGGGTCTATTTTTTAATTCAATCCGAGCGGGCAGTGCGGTATCAAAAATGTGCACTGCGTTTTTTAATTCAACCTGTGTAATTTTACTCCACACACTGTATTTTTCAATATGAACTGAGCTTACTCGGTGCACCCACCGAGTGAAAATTTTTGCTCTGAAATGAATGTAAGTGTCAAGAATAAGCAAAACAAAACCTTAGTTGTAATATTTTTATAAAAACAGATTACAACAAATTTATTTTTGTAAAATCATTTTATTTATCTACGCTGTTTTTACTCTGAGTACACCGACCAATTTGACACTGTACTCTGTGTACACTGGTTGAGTAAATTCACTTGCTCGGGTTGAATTAAAAAATAGACCCAGTACACACAAATATTAAGTTTAGGTTTATTATTTTATCTCATATGAAATTTTAGATTGACAGCTATGCATTGTACGACACTGTCATGTTTTCTAAACGATTTTTAAGTTAAATAGTGGCATTGACTGTTGTGTATAACTACTATATTCTACCCATATTTTCAAACCGAGGTTAAATATTACCGGGTTTCCATCGTCAATAGCATAATAGTACAATAGTATTATACTATCATTCTAGTCGGGTTTCCATCATATAGTGTGAAGTAAGCTGTATAATTATGTTTGAATATTGAAATTTGTCTTTTAATGTTTTATACAAATTTCATGACAATAATCAAATCACAATAACTATGTATGTAAATCAAAAACGTATAGTTATATCAAAATACCACAAAAAAACTTCGAGCGAATCGAAATTGTAATAAAAAAGTATATTGTCATGAAATAAATTGTTAAAAATATAATTTGATACCTACTTTATTTTTGATAGCTAGTATACTGAAATATTATAATAAAGTATTATACTACCAACCATGGAATACTACCATGGAAACGCGACATCGTAGTAGTATAATAGTATAATACTATTAAACTATTATACTATCACTATGAGTCAAAATGTTTCCATATGAAAATTGAGTTATGGCGTATACGATATAATATATAATATGTGAATATACTAACTAGTTGTCTTTAGATGTCTTCGGATGGTTTTCAAGACAAGGTGCTCGGTCGTCTGGAGATTGCCCTACACTAGTACACTACACATTTGTTGGTAAGTTTGTCTCTAATGTACCTTGGGCTGGTTGTCAAACATGTTATATACTTGGTCGTATTGCAAGACACGTTGGCTATAGGGCGTGTATTCATCATTAGCGCCGAATGAAAACGACCAAGTACCAAATTTCGACGAAGTGTCAAAAATAATTTGTTTACATGGCTAGTTGTTTTACAAAATTAATTTCTTGTTATAATGAATCTACCACAATGTCGTCTCTGTTTATCAGAATCACAAAATTTTCTGAATGTATTTATTGAAAAAATTGTTGATAAAACAATTGCGTCCATATTAACTCAACATTTTTGGTTTGAAGTAAGTACGATTCGGTGGAGCAATCAATTTGCTATCTTTGAATTGTGTGGCTAATTTTTTTTTTGTTAAAGGTGAAGGAGGATGATTCGAGTAAAGATATTTGCCAGGATTGTTGGATCAAAGTGGAAGATTTCCATATATTTTACTCGAAAGTTTACAATATCCACTGTGAGCTGCTTCCGAAAGTGGATCAAGATATTAAACTGGAAATAGATGATACCCTTAACACGGATAAAATAGAATTGATGATTGATTTAAAACAGATTTCGAATGTCAAAACTGAACACAAAACAAACATAGTAAATAATCAATTTGGCGGCAAACACGATGCATTACTATCTGACTTGGACGATGACGATAAATGGTCACATCACAGTTCTAAGGATACCAATGACCTAAACTATAGTGACAATGAAAGTAACACTGATGAATCTGTTTTTCCGACACCCACACGACGAATATCTAAACAAATGTCAAATAAAAAAGTAAGGAAAACTAAGAAAGTGAAAACAATTCGAACGAAAAAAGAAACAGATCCTGTTGAACAAGCAAAATTAGATCAACAAAATAAGCAAATATCGGAATATTTTTCCATGGATTGTGAGCTGTGTTCACTGAAATTAGATTCATTTCGAAATTTACAATTTCACTATAGGATTGAACATAAAATTAAAGGATACGTAAGATGTTGTAATCGGAAGTATGTAAAACGTGTCTACATACTTGAACATTTGCGGCGCCATTTAAATCCGGAAACATTCAGATGTGAAATATGTAATAAGAATTTTGCAGCGAAACGATGTTTACAGCTTCATTTGCGTAGTCATATACCGACAGAGGAGCGACCGTATAAATGTACTAAGTGTCCTAAAACATATGTTATTCGGAATTTGCTGAAACGGCATTTGGAAACGCATGCAACCGAACGAAAATTTGTATGCGTTGAATGTGGTAAATCATACGTAACAGAATTTCAACTTAAATCTCACCAGCGGAGTATGCATAGTGAGGCCAATATTCATATTTGTGATGTGTGTGCAAAGCCTTTCCGGAGTAAAGATGTTTTTGAAAAGCATCATAAATCTGTACATGGAAAGATTCCACTTCCGAAAGTACAATGTAAAATATGCGGTTCATGGGTAAAACATAAATATTATCTCAAGCAACATATGGCACGGCATACAGATAATAATACAAGTTTTCCTTGTAATATTTGTGGAAAATCTGCGCCAAATGTTCGTGCACTTCAAAGCCACATGCGTGTTGTGCATACTGAAAAAATGTTTGAATGTAATTTGTGTGAAAAAACATTTAAGAGATCGATAAGCTTAAGGGAACATATGGCATCTCATACAGGAGATATTTTGTATTCTTGTCCTTACTGCCCAAAGACGTTTAATTCATCGGCTAACATGTACACACATAGAAAAAAAAGTCATGTAAAAGAATGGGAAGAACAGAAATTAGAGAAACTGAAAGGAGCTGCAACAACATAATTGATCAGTTTCCTAATTAATTAGTCAACAATGCCTATATATATATATATGTATGGCCAATTCAGTATAAATTGCATTAGTACTGGTCAAGGAATAACAAATTAAAACGCTCAATACAAATATGTAATATGAAACCTATTTGTTTAATGCATTTTTTGGACTTCGAATTAATATAACTTATAAAAATTAGGCCCAGACACTTTTTGATGTACCTGGGTACAAATAATAATACGTTTTCGTTCATTTTGGGAAAAAAAATTATTCCATATCCCAACTTTTCTTTCATGAATTTCAACTTTTCTCAGCCAGGATTTAATTTTTAGTGTTCCTAAGGCCCGTTGTACAACTAATGTAATATTAATTTTGGTATTGAAAGTAGGCCTG
Source organism: Tipula unca (assembly GCA_951394425.1). Classification (NCBI taxonomy): domain Eukaryota; kingdom Metazoa; phylum Arthropoda; class Insecta; order Diptera; family Tipulidae; genus Tipula; species Tipula unca. The sequence continues at coordinate 86,520,678 of OX596382.1, forward strand.
TAATATATTGGTATTGTAGATAGAATAAAATTGTTTAATGTCAGTTAAAAAATTGATGACTATCGAATGGTTTGGTTGAATAATAGATTATTAATATAAACATCATTTATGCTATTTTAATATGTTATCATTTTATCCGAATATGATCAATTAAAAATATTGTCCCTAAAGAACACCAATTTTTTAAATATTTGATAAATGTATGTATGTTCTAACTGTGGAACCGGGATTGCGGAGTGTGTTCTCGCATAACAAATGGAATCGGAGTCTCAGGCTTGCTTCACATAAACATAAAATACTGCAGTACAATTTCAAAAGATAAATTGTAAACAAAAAATAATTTTTGCTTTGTTATGGTGTATCAACTTTGTTCATTATGATATTATACACATTATTATGATATGCACAACTTTACTACAATTTTTAAAGATGAAAAAATTTAACTATTATTTATTATCATGCTAGCAATTTTGTCAGGTATGTGTGAGTATGCTATACAATTTGTTTACTAGCTCCAAATTAACGCGATATTTTTTTGAAAATTATCATGATTATTGTCATACTTTTAGGTTATTTGTTTTCACCGTTTTACTTAATTTTAAGATGAAGACCGAAATACATACAATTATAAAAACATTAATTAATTAGAACCCCATAAAATGGCAGTGATGTAAAATATTTTTTTGTATGTACTTATACGGGGTTTCCATCGTGATAGTATAATAGTTTAATAGTATTATACCATAGAAAAAACAGTAAATAGATTTCTCATATTTATAACTATTTGCACTGCGTATGAGTGAGAAAAATATTTTCAATGTGATCGTTGTGTTTTTGATATTCCATAGTGTATACAGTGTAAACAATAGAATGCACCAACACAACGATGAAATAGGAAAATTCAGAAGATTGCTGTACTCCTCTGTTTTTTTATAAATGAGAAATCTAGTATGATTGTCTATAATTATACTATTATAATACGACGATGGAAACGCGAAGTTGGTAGTATGTACGTATAATACTTTATTATAATATTTCAGTATACTATCTATCAAAAATAAAGTAGGTATCAAATTATATTTTTAACAATATATTTCATTCGATATTTCATAACAATATATTTCATTCATATTCGTTCGAAGTTTTTTTTGTGGTATTTAGAAATAACTATACGTTTTTGATTTACATACATAGTTATTGTGATTTGATTATTGTAATGAAATTTGTATAAAACTTTAAAAGACAAATTATTCAAACATAATTATACCGCCTACTTCACACTATATGATGGAAACCCGACTATAAATGAGTATAATACTATTATGCTATTGACGATGGAAACCCGGTATTTGTTTATTAATATAATAATATTACAATAATTGTGATACACATACAAGTGGTACATTTAATAAGTTTATGTTAAGAGTTTCATCTAGGGTGAACCTAGGTTATCTTTTACTAAAAACGAAGTTGAGCCATCTTGTAGTTAACTAGACTCGACCTAACAAATTTGTAGGGTTGAGTTGAATTAACTCTAAACTGATGAACTATAAACAACAATTAAAATATCGTCATTTTCTTTCTATTTTCTGCCGACTGTTGAAGGTAGTAATAATACCATTTTTAGTTTTTTATTTGTGAGTTTTTAATTCATAGGTTAATTGTTTATTTCATAAATAAATTTTTAAATAAATACGTTTTGTATATGATGTTTATAACTCGGTTTCAATCCAGTTCCGACTTGACTGTGCAGCATAAACGCTAAAAAGATAACTAGAATTTAATCCAAAGTTAACTAACAGAGCTCTCACAATGCAAAAACTTTTTACTTTTTACTTTTGACTTTTGCCTTTTGATTTTTTTTAGCTCGCACAATGAAAAAGAAAATTAAATTGAAACCAACTTCATCATTATTAAGAATTGTTTACAAAAGTTGTTTACAAAAATTGTGACATTTAATTTTCCAACCTCTATATAGTTAATAATAATTTTTTTGTTCTCGTATTTCTTAAAAAAAATTAATTTTGTAATAAAAATTGAAAGTACAATTAATTATAATAGTATTTAGACAGTGTACTAAATAGAAAATTATAAATTATTTTTTTGTTGGGTTATGTTATGCTGACATTTAACGAAAAATATTTGTTGGCGCCTATTTTAAAATGTTGTTAACTTCATTCGTTTCAATTCATAAGGCAAAAGTTAGGAGTTCGATAACTTTTTCTAAAAGATTTTCACCAACATAACGAACAAAAAATTTTTTTTTCTCAAAATAAAATTCATACAAACTTGTATTTAAAAAGGTAAAAGTTTTCCATTGTGAGAGCTCTGTAATACTGGGTTTCCATCGTGATAGTATAATAGTTTAATAGTATTATACTATTATACTACGACGATGGAAACGCGAAGTTGGTATGTAGTATAATACTTTATTATAAATATATTTCAGTATACTATCTATCAAAAATAAAGTAGGTATCAAATTATATTTTTAACAATATATTTCATGACAGTGTACTTTTTTATTACAATTTCGATTCGTTCGAAGTTTTTTTTGTGGTATTTTGATATAACTATACGTTTTTGATTTACATACATAGTTTGTGATTTGATTATTGTAATGAAATTTGTATAAAACATTAAAAGATAAATTTCAATATTCAAACATAATTATACAGCTTACTTCACACTATATGATGGAAACCCGACTATGAATGATAGTATAATATTATAATACTATTGACGATGGAAACCCGGTTGATTCGACTGTGAGATAAAGTACTTTGTTGTTGTTTTGACATAATAATTTATTAACATCATGATACAAAATACATATTAGCCAATTTGCATAATGGAGACAGCAGGCTAGTTGATACAACACAAGAGTACAGATATAAAAAATATAACAGTGTTATCACATATTATATATATTATTATTAATATATGGTGTTACTACAATGGAAAAATTAGTTAGTTTTATACTTTTGCCTTCGTTTTAAAGAAGCTCGCACAAATATAAAATTAAAGCCAACTTCATTATTATTACATCATTATTAAAAATTGTGTCATTAATTTCCTAACCATTATTGTAAAATTCCTCAATGACGGAAACTCACCTGACCGACTAATTTTCCGTGTATCAGGATTTTTCCGGATCTGAGGAGTTGTCATCAAATGTTCCAAACAATTTAGCGATTTTTTAAATGCGGGAAAATTTATTTACATAATAAATAAAATATCAAGATGTTACATATTACATTAAAGGTGAGTTCGCGAGGCCGGAAATTTATACCCTAGCTATTAACATCATGCTATGAAGTTATAAACTCAAAAGTTTTGCTCAAAAATGGTCTAATTTTTGTTGTTGTATTATTTGTCAAACTTTATTTTTAATTTCGATTTGCGCTTGGCTGTGATTACACCAAATAATTTTAATAATTTTGTAATTTCTAATCAGTTTTAGACAAAAAACCGCCAAAAAATTTACATTCTGTGTTCTATAATATGATTTGAGATAATAATCAATAGAAATCTTTGTATGCATATCAAAATAGGAATAATATTTATACAATTTTTCCATTATATTTTATATTTATATATAAGTATAATAAATATATATATATATATATATATATATATATATATATATATATATATATATATATATATATATATATCTAATAAAAACAAAATGACAGAAAGCAAAACAACTTATTGGGCAAAGTTATTGCTTATTATTTTTGTTTTTTCACTTTTTTTATTTATATAGTTGGTACGCCAGTCGGATATTTTGCTCAAAGATAAAAATATTTCATCTTCCATAAGGGGGAATAGACCATTTTTTTTGCCATTTTGAATGATTTCATTGGTTTAGAGGTCGGATGTAAATAGTCAGGGTATGTATCCGGCGGCCGGCCTCGCGAACTCACCTTAACTGTAGTATGTATTTAAATTACAACTCAATATGTATTTCAAATCACAGTTTAATTCATTGCATTTGTAAATTCCGCACAATTTTACCATTCAGTGATCTCCTGTGCCTGGAAAAGTTAGAAATTTGTCTGTTTGTTGGCTTTAGGAATTGCATATTTACGTGCGATACCATGATAATATTTATCGCCTTGCTCTATAGGAAATTTCTTTAAAGTTGACAGCCAGGTTCAAGTCGTTAAATGCTAACGCCTTATTTACTGTCAATTTCTCATCAGATTCAGAATTAGGCCATTCCTTATCAAAATCTATCACAATATATATCTTGAGCATTTTTCAAACTTGTATTGTACGTATTTGTGTATTATGACACTAGTGTTTTCGCAAATTTCTTGAACGTTTTTTCCGTCTTATTTAGAATTAATGACCTCGAATTTTTGCTTTAAATTAAGATTTGTTGGCTTCATTGAAGAAAATTAATTGCAATTATAAATTTGATGAAATATTAGCAAAGTATTGTATAACATATGTAATTGACAAATTACAAGAAGTTTTTTTTATTATGATTCGAGAGAAGTTAGTAACATTTGATGTTTAAATTTCCGCCTCAGGGGGCCTATTATGGTATTTTCGATAGCGTTTTTTTCTCGATATTATCGAAAATTACCTATTGTGAAATTTGTATAAAATAATTTTATAATAGGCCATTTTCGATAATATCGAGAAAAAAACGCTATCGAAAATACTATAATAGGCCCCCAGAGGAGTTTTTAAAATAATATTCCTATGTCACAGTTTCATTCCGTCCGTGTCTCGAGGATTTCCGTGAGAAAAGACAAAATTATATTGGTTTAATTCTGAAATATTGGTGATTTTGGAAATATTTCCGTCTTTGATGGGATTCCGTAGAGGATTTTTACTGTAACTACATTTTATTATATTTTTCTTAAAACAATTTTATTTAAATTAAATTAAAATTCCTGGACATTTGAATTTTAATAGACTTATTTTTTAAATAATATGTGTTTTTGTATTGACATTTATGTTGACATTTTTCGGAACAAAATGTTAACTTCATCCTTTTCTTTTTAATTCGAAACATTGGACCTTGTTAACCATCTTCATGATTTCATTGGTTTAGAGGTCGGATGTAAATAACCAGGGTATATCTCCGGCCTCGCGAACTCACCTTTAAAGTTAACATAACGAACAATAATTTTGTTTTTCTTAAAACGAAATTCATACAAACTAATAGGTAAAAAGGTTTGAATTGTGAGAGCGCAGTAACTCTGTTATGTTGGTCGACGTAAAGATTTACTGCAGTTCGTCGTTTCGTGAAGATTCAAGGATCAATCGGCTCCGACCTGGAGAAAATATATTTTGTTTAATACTGGCTTTGAATATTTGCCTTTATTTTCAAAATTTTAACGTCTTAGAGCTACCATCTCTTATATATGTGATAACACTTCCTAAAATTTGAACAAAAAATATAATAACAATTCGGAGTTGGGCTGTTCGTTTACACGGTCGATGGTGTTTTGCGTAATATGTAACGTCTTTCGACGTTAGCTACTTCACGTAGCAAATTTTAGAAGGAAATATACAGGTCGTTTGATGTTTATGATTTGATTTTACCTTACATATACATGATTCTTTTCGACGTTGGTTTTAGTTTTCTTCAGGATATTAGTCAGGAAATTCACCAATACCATATAAAATACGTATCGCTCAAAAGAAAAAAAAACCAGTTTTCTACCATTATTTGTATATTAGCACTAGCATAATAGTGACTATTGCATGCAGTTTATAATAAAAGTCATATGATATTTTATAAAAATACGTGTTCGGTATTGAAATATAATTATTTACTACATATTTCCTATTGTGACGATTGTTAAAGTAGTGATTGCGGCTCTCGTGGAAAAAATAAAAACAAAATATACGAGCTTAATGACTTGTATGGTGGTATTCACTATGGAGGAAATAATAAATAATTATACAGTCAGTAATTTTGTACAATACAAAAAACGAACTGGTAAAACTTCTCACAGATTTGTTTATTTTGTATTCTAAAAATAAATCATTAACATCAAACTGTTCCAATATTCGCTTCAAAATTTTTCCGTTACGTGGGATCCGTCCACACTAGACAAATCACAAAAGTCGCTTAATCAAACATGTACATTTTATTAAAAAAAAATTCCATGAGGGATAGACACTTAGATTAGCCTTAATTTAGTTTTACAATTGACTACCCAGCACGTGATACGAAACTTTCACTAAAAACGGACTCGAGTCATTTTGTAATTAACTCGACCCAACCTTACAAATTTGTAGAGTTGAATCGAGTTAACTCTAAAAAAATTCACTATAAACGGTGATGAATTGAAAAACAACAACGAAAATATGAACGATATTCTATTTCTATTTTCTGCCGGCTGGCGAACTAAATTATCATCTTTTTCAATTTTATGACCGCTTTTTAATTCAATTTAATCGTTTCTTTCTGAAAAAAATTTGTAAATATAAATGTTTTACAAACAACGAATTTAACTCGGTTTCAACTCAACAAATGATGACTCTACAGCATAAGCTTTAAGGAAGATAACTCGAATTAATCCAAAGTTAACTACCGATGACTCGACCCTGATTTCGACAACAGGTATATAACATCTACATAATCAAAACATAAGGTACATAAAGTGAAGTACATGACGTTAGGTATATAACCATTAGAAGCATAATATGAGGTACATAACATATTGTATAATTTATAAACCGAGGGAAGGTTAGGTTAGGTTAGGTAAGGGTGGCTGTCCTAAAGGACTAGCATAGACACAAAATTGGTCCGTAGCTGTACCACATTCGAGTTTCCTCCTCTTCACTCGCTAAACCATCCTGAGCTTACCAAGAAGCGTTTAAAGTCCCGGATCTCGATTTTACTAAGATCCGAGAGGTCGTTCAAGGGGGAAGTTCCCATAAATTTTGTTCTGCTGTACGCTAGACTAGGGCAGGTGCAGAGCAGATGGAGCACATTTTCCTCCTCCTCCTCATCACCACAGCTGCGGCAGAAATCGTGGGCTGGGACACCCAGTCTGCTCGCATGTATCCCAATGAGACAATGTCCCGTTATAGCTCCCACGACCATACCAATATGTTGCCGTCGAAGCGATATCAGTTGGCCTGATCTGGACCGGTCAAGTCCAGGCCAGATCTGCCTGGTTGTTACACACGAACTGGCTTTAGACCATCTGACGTTCGTTTCTTTTATGGCTTCTTCTTGAAGCAGCAGTTTACATGAAGCAAGCGGTATCTGTATATCCCGCCTGCTTTGGATTATTAGGCGTGCTGTACCCTTGCGGGCCAACTCATCTGCCATTTCATTCCCTGCGATATTGAAATGCCCTGGCACCCACGTCAAGCGGATGTTGAACTGATCAGCCATCTCATTTAAAGATGCCAGACAGTTCTGGGCTACCTTCGACGTCAGGGAGTATGATTGTAGCGTTTTAATAGCAGCCAGGCTGTCCGTAAAAATGCGAATATCCCTCGTAGATATTACATTATACTTCAACCAGTCCATGACTTCCATTATCGCGGTCAGTTCAGCTTGAAAAACGCTGCAAAAGTCGGGAAGACGAAAAGAGAGGTTAACCCCTAGTGCCTCACAGAATACCCCGCAGCCAACCCCTCCATCCCTTTTTGAGCCATCCGTGAAGAAGCTTAAGGCCTCATTGTCCATAACCGTTTCGTTCACCCAGTCCTCTCTGGTGGGAAACTCAGTTTGGAATTTAATCTCAACAGATGGCAAAGGGATAGCGTAGTCGGTAGCTTCCGGAATACCCCTGTTGCATAGGATAGATGAGTGCCCTGCATTATTACAGGTCCACATAGATATGGATTTGAGCCGAATGGCTGTGCAAGATGCAAGCTGCTCGGCCGCAATATCCAATGGAGTAAGATGAAAGAGAATCTCCAGAGCTTGAGTAGGTGTGCTCCTGAGAGCCCCACTTATACACAAGCAGGCCGTTCTTTGAACTTTCATCAATAGTTTCAGGTTGGCCATAACTTTTAACGCTGGCCACCAGACGACAACCCCATACAGCAGTATAGGTTTGACCACTGAGACGTAGAGCCAGTGTACTATGTGGGGCTCCATACCCCATCTTTTTCCAATGGCATTTTTGCAGGAGTAGAGCGCTATAGTAGCTTTCTTTACTCTCTCTACGATGTTTGGTTTCCAGCTTAGCTTGCTGTCCAAAAGTAGTCCGAGGTATTTTGCTCTATCCGTAAAGATCAAGCGAGTACCATTTAATGTCGGCGGGTCACACTGTGGAAGTTTGTGCTTCCTGGTAAAGAGGACCAGCTCCGTTTTCTGTGGGTTTGCGTTCAGTCCGCAGCCGCGTGCCCACTCAGAGAGGTAGCCAAGCGCGCACTGCATGCGCTCACTCAGCGTACTAGGATATTTACCGAAGACCGCAATAGCAACGTCATCCGCGTAAGCAACCACCTTGAAGCCTTGCCCTTCCAGGTTTAGTAACAGGTCATTTATGACCAAGTTCCAAAGAAGGGGGGATAGAACCCCACCTTGAGGTGTCCCTCTGCTCACGTATCTGCCGGCGGACGCCCCACCCAGATAAGCTGTCACGATCCTGATTCTAAGCATATGATCTATCCAGCCCCTGAGTGACACGTCTACCCCCAGACACGCAAGGGCCCGAGTGATTGCCCCCGGTCTGACGTTGCTAAAGGCCCCCTCTATATCCAAGAAGGTCACGATTGAATATTCCTTATATTCAAGTGATTTCTCAATCGGGCCTATAAGGGAGTGGAGAGCTGTTTCCACCGATCGTCCCTTACAGTACGCGTGTTGAGATCCCGACAGCTCGCCCGGCTTTATTGAGCCTCTAATGTAAGCCTCTATTAGCCTTTCCAGTGTTTTCAACAGAAAAGAAGATAAGCTTATGGGCCTAAAGTCTTTGGGATAGCAATGAGAGCTTTTTCCCGCCTTAGGTATAAATATAACTTTTACTTCAGTCCACTTTCTAGGAATGTGACAAAGTTCTAGGCTGCCTTTGAAGATAACTTCCAGCCAGGGTAGGGTTAAGTCAATAGTTCGCTGGATATCCGCTGGGATAATGCCATCAGGTCCTGGCGACTTGTATGGCTTAAAGCTGTTTATTGCCCATAGGATACTCCGCCTTTTTACTATATGACTTACGGAGTCTATACCCCTATTTATCATGGGTCTCTCCGGAGCTAGTACCGAGCACTCTGGAAAATGCGTTTCTAGTAATAGCTCCAGGGATTCCTCACTACATGTAGTCCATGAACCATCCGGTCGTTGTAGATAACTCGGGATGGAAGGACTAGAACATAGTACTTTGCGTAGCCTGGCCGCCTCCGAGGACTCCTGAATATTGCCACAGTAGAGCTTCCAGGCCCTCGTTTTGGCTGCTCTCAGCTCGTACTTATAGGTTTTGAGGACTTGTTTATAACAGTCCCAATCTGCAGCAGCATTTGTGTTCCTCGCTTTCTTGAACAGTCTCCTGCATTTCATACGAGTACCTTGGAGTTCTTTCGACCACCAGGGTGGCCGAGATTTACCAAAGGGTCTACTGATAGGACATGCACCTAACATGGCCTTGTTAAATGCATCAGATAGCTTGGTTACTAGAGCATCAAGCTCCTGTGTAGATGCAGGAGGGTTTGGAACCGATACCGGTAATAAGTTACCTAGAATGGTTCTGAAACAATCCCAATCAGTTTTCCTCCTATTTCTGAAGGGTGGTTTGCTAGTGGGTTTTGTATCCACTTCGTACTGGAGATAACAATGGTCAGAAAAGGAATGGTCTTCGGACACTTTCCAGTTCAATACCCTCTCCTTAATAAAATCCGAGACAAGTGTGATGTCCAACACTTCCTGTCTATTTTTAGTAATGAAGGTTGGCTTACACCCGACATTACATATATTTAGGTTAGTACTTAAAATAAAATCAAGGAGTAACTCACCTCGCCTGTTTATGTCTGTACTCCCCCAAATTGAGTGATGCGCATTAGCATCACTACCCATGATGACTCCTATCTTTCGTTTTCGAGCCTCCATTATTGCACTGCCCAACCTACCTGGTGGTATATTTTCCTCCTCGTATGGTAGGTAGGCCGATATTAGCCAGAGATTTTGCCCATCCATCTCGATGCTAGTCACCACTACATCAGCGTTGCTGTAATTCAGTAGTATAAAAATATTCAGATTATTTTTAGCGAGAATGCAAGAACGTATCTTACCTTCATTTTTCGCATGTAGTATTTTATATTTGGGAGTTCTGAGACCCAGCGCCCGGTCATCATTGACCCAAGGTTCCTGGACCAGAACCACATCAATGGACTCAGATTCCATTTTTAGAAGAAGGGCCGCCGAGGCGGCTTTACAGTGATGGAGGTTGATCTGAAGGATCTTAAGCATTAGTTATTGCTTCCCTCCACCACTGTTGAGTCAGACTCCTCTGACATTGATTCGTCCGTTAGGAGCGCACAGCTTAGTCCCAATGATCTCGAAATCTCCGAGTCCAGGGATAGTGTCTCCTGTGCATCCTCCGGGATGCTGCGGACTTCTGGGTCACCAACACCAGGCGGGACACCACAAGTGGTTTCCCCCCCTGCTGCGGGCGCCCCAGATCTGTCAACCTCATCGCGCTTATAAATTTTGAGCGTAATTGCTCCAAATCCATAGCTGATCAGGCCTCCAGATTTCGCCAAAGCACCCACGGATTCTCTGTCGATGATAATGACGGCCGATCTGTGATCTGCTTCCGCCTTTACCTCTTCTAACCTGGCAACCTTCCAGGTGGCCGTTGGTAGATCCGGATTGCTGAGTTTCAACATTTCCAAGATCTCCCTTGGATCACTAGGCTCAGCAGGGATCCAGGCTCGCGCCCTTGGCCTGCAGGGAATTTCTTCCCTAGTCACCACTTCTAATTTGGCCCCCGGCCAGACTTCCCCCAGGCTGCCGATCGCCTTTTTGTAGAGGGTCACCGACCTTTCATCGGCACAGGCAGTCAGTTTGACGTGATTCCGGTGCCATCCTCCGTCTCGGCAAGACGGAGCAGGTCCTGGGTTCTCCCTCATAATTTTTAGGAAGATGGCGGCTAAGGCCTTCTCCACCTTCCTCCAGTTAAGGGTCGTAATGCTCCCATCTTCTTGAGCCCGGTCCACGACTGCCATGATCAGGTGCTCCTTTAGCACCTCGTTGAAGGGCCTGGTGACATCCGGAACCCGCTTCTTTTTAGCCTCCGTAGGCGGTTCATCATCAGATCTCTGCCTTTTCGGCTGTGAGATCTCGGAACCCTCCTGATGTGGCTCAGTGATACGCCTTGCCCACGCAAGCGTATCCCTGTCCCTATCCGTTCTCTGCTCCAACGGAATGTTGCTGATCTTGGAGATCATCCGCCAGGCTCTCTTCCTGGTCTGATAGTTCGCTGACACTGGAGGGCCAGCATTCGTGCCTTTGCCCTTTGGTTTCGAGGGGCCAGCCTCATTTGGTCTTAAGCCCCTAAATGCACTTTGGAGACCGGGCCTAAAGGCCGATGTCTCCACAGCACTGGTTTCCGGTTTTTTAAGAGCACCGGTCTCTTTTGTTTTTAAATTTTCTGCCATAATAGGTCCCACGAGTAGCGGAGAAAGGAGGTCCACCTGTGCAGAGATCCGCAATACACAGGTAAGGCTACATGATCCGGAGGGCGCCAAGTATCCGGATACACCGTTAGAGGCTGGGCTAGTTTTTATACTGGGCCCCCAGCCTGGCCGGTTATCAGCACGGTACGGTTGACACCTTAACCCGGCCCAGTTATTTAGCGCCGTGTTTTCGCCTAGTACACCACATGGTGTAATAGTTGCCCGGTGGTCACCACGGGGAGGTAACACGCACACTTGTGGAAGCTGCAAGATACGGAGCTGGCAACAAGTACCAACTTGATTCCCCCAAGACAGCTTCACACCTAGACCACCTAAACCGAGGGAAACTAAATTGGATTTTTGGATAATGTGCTAAACTATATAGATAATTCGACATCTCGGCATATATTATAATATATTTCTCTATGATGTTGGCTTAAATGGGATTCTAAAATAATAAATTTCAAATTGTTTTATCTTGCTAAGTTTGTATGGACATTTTATCTAAACGCGAACTGCATTCCGAGCTAATATCAGAGCAATGATTTTTTTAAAATAACTATTATTTGATATTTAAATGGCTTTAACCCCCTTAAATTGCACCAGAAGCTTTTAATTTTTCGTGCTCCTCCCATTCATTCGGATGATTTTTTTTCTTGTGTGAATACATATTCCCTGAAGAATTGAATGTTTTTGGGCAGTATGAACAAGTGTATAACATTACTCCGGTATGCGTGGCCATATGCTCCTTTAGAGAAATCGATTTCTTAAAAGTTTTTTCACACATACTACATTCGTAAACTTTATCTGTGTGCACCGATCGGACATGATTTCGTAATGCCTTTCGATTTAAATATTGGTTACGACAAATATTGCAAAATACTTTACTTTCATCATGTCGATCCATGTGTTGTTTCAAATAATATTTATCCTTAAGCCAAACTCCACAAATTTGGCATTGAACTTTTGGTAATATTATTTTCTCGTGTACCGATTGGTGATGTTGTTCGAAAACTAGTTTACTACGAAATACTTTGGCGCAAATATCACATATATGAATACAGGCTCCTTCGTGAATATTTTTTTTATGTGCCCTTAGTAAAGTTTTGGTTCCAAATCTAAAAAACAATAACGGTTATTTCAGCGGTTCGTTTGATTTTGATCATTAATCATTTACGGTTTGCCACAATCATCACAAATAAATTTCTTTTCTTCATTTTTATGAATATACGAGTGTCGTACCAATAAAAACTTTTTCGTAAAACTTTTTGGACAATCGCTACATTTAAATGGGCGCTCATCAGTAGAACTATGTCGCTCCATATGGCCTTCAAGACCACGCTTATCGTTATATATTTTATTGCATAACTCGCATCTAGAATTTGATAAATGTTTGAGATAGATAGGCAGTTAAAATATTATAATTATGTTTTAATACTTAAATGCATTTGGATTGATATGTCTCTGGATATGCTCGACTAGGAGAGATCGCTTAGTATATTTTCTGTTGCAACATCTCAAATAACCTCGCAGATTATGCTCTTTGCGATAGTGGGTCTGTACATTTTGAAATTTATCGAAATCTACGGAACAAATTTCACATTCCATTTTAAAGTATTCACGAATTTGTCGATTTTCCCTTTCCACTTCATCCTGATTATCAATTTTATGCCTTACTTTAACGAGATTTGGATTTTCACTTGTCGTGGACTTATTCTCAAAATTCGTTTCGTCGTTTTTAAGACTATTCACGTAAACCTTTTCAATCTGTTCTTCCTGAATCTGTTGAAATTTAGTGGATTCATTTTGATTTGTAAGGTTAACATCCACTATCTCGAGTTTAACGTTGGCGAAATATTCATAGTGTGTATTATATACATGAATATAAAAGGAATGGAAAAGTTCTATTTTTTTCCAACAACTAGAACAAATGTGTTTGCTTCTATCATTTTCTTTTATCTGAAGTTAAAAATATCACATTTTAGTATTTATTTTAAACCGAAAACAATGTATAACTTAACACCTCAAACCAAAAATGTTGAGTTAAAATCGAGGCTATAGACTGCTTTGATGATTCTTCCTGGAACACATTTATTAAATTATCAGATGATGTTAAACATACTCGACAATTAGAAGGGTCCAATTCCATTTCAAGTTTATTTGTTTGTAAGAAAATGCTTGCAAATTAAATTTAAATTCTGCATACAAATTTAATTAAAAACATTTCAGGTTTCTGTCAAAATAGTTCAGACACATATTGTTATATAGTGGCTACAAACAAATCATTCATATAGGGACTACAGTTCATTGGGCAGAATCTGTAAAGTAAAGGAAACAAAAATGATTGATCGTTTACTGATACTATAATACCTATACTATCGTATATACTGATACTATAATAATAATCACATACATAATTCGAAGCATGTGAAAAGACGTAGAAGTGGATCATCAATTCCACTTCAATAATGAGTTGTACATATAAAAGAGAGTCATATCTTCACTCTTAAAAGCAGATTAATTTTAAATCATGTATAGGAAACGCATTAAATGCAGTGGCTGCCGTAAATCAGGTGAATATAAAATTAAATACCCATATTATGATTCTCACCTCACCTCTCACCGTGACATCTACAGTCGCGCGAGTCAAATTATTGTACTATGATTATTGGTTTAATTTAGGTGACTGACGTACTATACGTCATTTATGATATTTTAGTTTCTTTATGTTATGTCAAGTTGTTTCCAACCAAAAAAAATGATGTACATCACAAAAATAGCAAAATATTTTGCTATTTTATTGATTTCATTTTCTTTGACGCCAAAAATAGCAAATTTTTTTGCTGGATATTTTAAAATGGATATGTCGATTTTTTCTGCCATTTTAACAAACAGCAATACAAAATTATGCGTCAAATCGAAAATATAAACATAAACAAAGCAAAACGTGATTTGTAGTCATTTATTTATCTTAAAATACGTGTTTATAAAATTAATGTTGAATCGTATCAAAAAAATTATTATATATTCAAATTTTTAAAGTGTTTTTGGAAATACCAATTTTTTCTGAAATTTTAGCTAACACCAACTCGTGTCCATATTGCGTTTAATAAAAAAACATAAACAATCGACGGAAGACGTCATAATAATACATTTCGCCCTCGTTCTATTTAGTATTTACCTCTCTTTCTCTCTTTACTATTAACTTTACTATTACTATTTACTATTACATTAAAGAGACACAAACGTCTATCGAATATCGTAAACGGTGATGGTATAAAATGCCGTCCCAGTGCACGGACAAAGATTCGGCGAGTACAAATATTAAAGTGTATTTGAAAAAATCTATTGATTCTATGTAAGTATACATAGTATATAATTTGTTTTATTTACAGGCCAACATTTTTGTAAATTGCAGTCTCTCATAATGCCGCCCATGATTTATTTATTAAATTTAACAAGGAAGGAGTACAGATCAAAAAAGGGATTTTCAAAGTATTTTAACTTACACAATCACTTTGGTAGGCAAAATGTAGCTACCATACATACTTATTCACAAATACATATAAACTAAATTTAAAAATTGAATATATTGGTGTTTTTATTAAATGATTTGTTCAGTGATTAGTTAACATACCCTTTAGTCAGGCCTAAAGTTACCCTTTCAGTCAAGCCTTAAATTAGACGCACAAGCAGGCCTTAAAATACCATGCCCTGTCGGTAATTCATTTGTCAGGCATTATATTTCAATTATTTTAAGGCCTAATAACCTCTATATGTCATCTACACATAGGCACTTGGATATCATTTGGGAGAAAAGTAAATGTCAGGCATTAACTGGTATTTTAGTCAGGCTTATTATATAAATGTCTTTGAAGGGCCTGAATATCCTGGAGGGATATATACATATATAATTACCTTCCAGGGGTAATTCAGACCTTACAAAGATATTACGCTACCTTTTCTTTGCAATGTACATAAAATATATACTATACAATCAATTTTGTAGGTCGTAATTTATTTGGGAATGGATCCGTCTATTAAGTGTATAAAAATCCCGCACTATCCAAGCTTGTTCCCGCTTCCCCGTTGGATATAAAAGTCGAGTTTTTTAATTCAAAAATTTTCTTATTGGAATGAAGTTCTGGATAAGAATTTTCTCATTTTTTCAGTAAAATCCAAATGAATTTAATTTTTTATCAATAAATAAGATACATTAAATGTTAAACTACACATTTTAATTCACTATTATCGAAATAAAATAAAATTTAACTTTATTTTTCAATGTTCTGGATAAAACATTGGTTTTTTCAAGTTCGCGATAAATTCATAGTACACGAACTCGAAGAAAAAGGGAAATTTTGAAAAGGAAATATTTTAAACAAATATTTTTCATTGTTTTATGCTTGATACCTGTATTATTTCACAATAGACGGCAAAAAATACAGTTAGAAGTTGAAATTTATTCAAATAAATAGAACTTAAATTAAATATATTGGTTAAACTAAATAAAATTTCCCAGTATTATTCCCGATGTTCTTATAGAACTTGAAGTTCTGTTAATAAAAAAACGCACCAATTGGTTTTTTCAAGTTCGCGATAAATTCATAGTACACGAACTCGAAAAAAAGGGAAATTTTAAAAGGAAATATTTTAAACAAATATTTTTCATTGTTTTATGCTTGATACCTGTATTATTTCACAATAGACGTCAAAAAATACGGTTAGAAGTTGAAATTATTCAAATAAATAGAACTTAAATTAAATATATTGGTTAAACTAAATAAAATTTCCCAGTATTATTCCCGATGGTTCTTATAGAACTTGAAGTTCTGTTAATAAAAAAACGCACCTAATATATCACGCAAACGGGAAAAACCCATAATCTGGCAGCACCGCTTTAGACATTTGTTTTGGTTTTAAATGTAATATAGGGGTTTTGAGTTTTGACAGAAAACTGAAATGTTTACAATTAAAATTGTAAGAATATTTTTCTAGAAAAATAAGTAAATAAGAAATGGAAGTGGACTCGTTAAATTGTCGGCTTTGTTTAGCACGATCGGACAATTTAATAAACGTATTCCAGGAAGAATCATTAAATCAGTCAATAGCCTCGATTTTAACTCAACATTTTTGGTTTGAGGTAGTGATATTTTCCCTCATTATCATTAAAAAATATTTGCGGAAATGTTATTTTTTTAATTTTAGATAAAAGAAAATGATAGAAATAAACATATTTGTTCTAGTTGTTGGACAAAAGTTAAAATATTCCATTCCTTTTATATTCATGTATATAATATCCACTATGAATATTTCCCTAAAGTCAAACTTGAAATAATCGATGACAACTCCACTAATAAAAAAAAAAACACTAAATCTGAACATGTTGACGAAGACGAAGTGGATATGATATCCGTGAAAAGTCTCAAAAACGGTGGCGAGTTAGAAACGAATTTTGAAAACGAGATCAATTCCGATGCAAGTGGAGATGAAGTAGATATGATATCCGTGAAAAGTCTCGAAAACGATGGCGAGTTAGAAACGGATTTTGAAAAGGAGATCAATTCCCAAGCAAGTGGAGATCAAAGTACGAGATCAAATCGCTCTAAAGTAAAGTATAAATCTGAAGATCATGATGAAGTAGAAAGGGAAAATCAACAAATTCGAGAATATTTTAAAATGGTATGTGAAATTTGTTCAGTGGAGTTTGATAAATTTCAAGATGTACAGACACACTATCGCAAAGAGCATAACCTGCGAGGCTATTTGAGCTGTTGTAATAGGAAATATACTAGACGTTCGTTGCTAGTCGAGCACATCCAAAGACATATCAATCCCAATACATTTAAGTATAACCACATGATTAAAATATTCTAACAGTAGATTAACTAATTATTTCACATATTTTAGATGCGAATTATGTAATAAGATTTGTAACGATAAGAAAAGTCTTGTAGGACATAGGAAGCAGCATACAACTGATGAGCGCCCATTTAAATGTAGTGTTTGCCCAAAGAGTTTTACCAGACATTTTTCATTGGTGCGCCATCAACATGTTCATAAAAATGAAGAAAAGAAATTTATATGTGATGATTGTGGCAAACCGTAATGATTAAAGACAACAATTTAATGATTCGTTAAAATAACCTTTATCGTTTTTTAGATTTAGAACCAAATGTTTACTACAGATTCACAAGAAAAATATGCATGAAGGAGCTTCTATTCATATCTGTGATATTTGTGCCAAAGTTTTTCGAAGTAAATTAATATTCGAACAGCATCATCAAAGGGTACACGAGAAAAAAATACTAAAATTTCAATGTCAAATTTGTGAAGTTTGGGTTTCAAATAAATATTATTTGAAAAAACACATGAATCAGCATAAGGAGAGTAAAGTATTTTGCAATATTTGTGGCAACCAATATTTGAATCGTAGATCATTGCGAAAACATATCAACTCAGTTCATACAGATAAAGTTTACGAATGTAGTATGTGTGCAAAAACGTTTAAGAAATCGATTAGTCTAAAGGAGCATATGGCCACGCATACAGGAGAGGTTTTGTACACATGCCCGTACTGTCCAAAAACATTTAATTCATCAGGGAATATGTATGTACACAAGAAAAAACATCATCAGAATGAATGGGAGGAGCGCGAAAAATTGAAAGCTTCTGGTGCAATTTAAGGGAGTTAAAGACATTTAAATATTAAAAACAATTAAATTATTTTAAAAAAATAATTGCTTTGATCTTTGCTCGGAATGCAGTTCGCGCTTAGATAAAATGTCCATACAAATTTAGCAAGATAAAACAATTCAAAAGAATGGGAAGAGCATGATAAATTAAAGGCACAGGAAAAGTAATATGTATGCGCATATCTAGGTCTACAAATGCGACATTTCTCAAATGTATAAAAATCTCACTTGTTTTACATGAATGACCCTGGGAATAAAAATATCTAATAGATATTTACTATGCATTTACCTTGCATATTTTGTGTTTTGTTTAGAAATAAAATAAAATTTTGAACACATCGAGCGAACCGTTAAATGAGATTTTCATGAAATTTTACAGGGAGTGTTCCTTTGTTTTTAGTGAAACCTCAGAGATCTCAATGCGCTGAATACGCCCATTGTACCTATAAATAACATGGCAAACAAAAGTAATATAACCCAAAATGCACAACAATAATCATAAAAACGAACAATCATAAAATCCGTTGTAATTGGTTTATCTTATTTTTTAGCATAATTGAATTAATATTACAGGGTGTTCTTGGACGCCCTGGTTGGACATCAGCCCCCCCTCCAGTATTGCCGAGCTTATTACATCGAAGAAGCCGCTCCTACTTTGTACAGCGGAGCTTCTCTTCTTTTTCGATTGTAGGCGTGCTTATTATCCTCCTCAACCTCCTCGATTGTGCCCTGCCTCGTTTCTCGATCCTTACAATAAGACTGTCATTTCAACCGCAAGTCCTACTCGCGCTCGAATATCTCTTGGCTACGCATTTTGATTTCAAAGATCAACTCGGGGATCTATTGATCGTTGAAATGAATTGTTGATGTACCGCTGATCTCTATCGAAATATTTCCACCAATTATCGTGTACCAGTTTAGACATAACATAAATGATAAAGCGGTTCACATGTTCCACTTGACCATTTCCCGTTGGCATACCAGTAGTAATTATATAGTGTTCGATTCCTTCACTTTTACAATATCTAGGACTCTTCGGATGTAAAAGTAATTTCTCTATCCGAAATACTACTCCAACCCTGATTCTTGAAAATCACACCGTTAGACTTATTGTAGTTTTCGTACATACCTAAGTCCAAGAGACGGGAAATCAGATGTAAATGTTCGTTATCCTTTTGGGCCAACTTTACTTTGCTCGTGACAGTTTCTATAAATACATCATCTTAAGCGATGGTCGGTGTGCTAGTTCGTATTCGAACTTCTGCAGGTGAAGTACGCAGCCCGCGATTCGCGATGATTGCTTCTTAGCCACAATCTGTGGCAATTTTGATACGAAGATCCAATAAAAGTACGCGAAACTTTTTCAAGGGACAAATTA
Source organism: Tipula unca (assembly GCA_951394425.1). Classification (NCBI taxonomy): domain Eukaryota; kingdom Metazoa; phylum Arthropoda; class Insecta; order Diptera; family Tipulidae; genus Tipula; species Tipula unca. The sequence continues at coordinate 86,540,355 of OX596382.1, forward strand.
TGGCTAACACCTCAAGCTCATAACTTGAATATCTCTCTTCACACGTAGTTGCCTTTCCTTTATAGAAGATTCAGGTTGTATAGCATAATTCTCCAAACTCTGCTGCATCACGATGGCACCAAGACCTATTATACTTGAGTTTGTGTGTAACTCGGTTTTCACCGTCGGCGTGTAAAAAATTAAAATTGGGCGGATCACTCCAGCACTCAATGCCACAAATGGGCCCACGGCGTGTAAATTTGCAATAGAGTTTCGATGGTAAGGTCTGTTTCAATTTCTTGAAAGACTGTCTTTCCTCAGGACCGAACACGAACAAGACGTTCTTTCAAATTAGAATTAACTTCCGGAAGTAACCGCACTGAGACCAAGAAAATGTTGGATTTGAATTACATTCTCTGGTCTACGAAACCTTCTAAATTGCAGATATCTTGTTTTGAGATGGCTTTACTTGACTTCCTTCAATTTCGTATTCTAGATACTTGACCCGGGTGATCAGAATTTAACAGTTGGACCAATGTAGATCCGGCCCAATCTCAGGAACGTATAGAATCTTCACCAGTTTGTCTATTGCTTCCTCGGCGGTAGCTGCTGGCACGATTAGATCATCCATGTAGATACATACGGTTTTCTCGAGACATAGTTGATAAAATATTGCGCTTATAAAACATTGAAATACTAGTAAAAATTCGTATTGTCCGAACGGTGTGATTAAGGATGTATACTTAACCGATTCGTTAGCTATGAGCATGTGAAAAAACCCATTCCGCAAGTCAAGTGCGATAGTCTTGTTAATGTTATGGAAGTTAATGTTTGAGTTGTCTTCTTTTTATCTTCGTAACATGCCAGTTTGTTTCTTTCATTGAGTAGGCACCATAGTATTATTGTATTGTTTGTTTTATAGTCATCTATTCCATCGATTACAATATTGGATGATTGCCTCGTCCTCCAGCTTCACGACATTCCCTAATTCACGTATTTTATTTTTATTTATTTATCTTCTTTTTTTTGATTTATTACATATAGGATTAAAACTAAGATATAAAAAGTATTTAAATATTTTAAAATAAAAATTAAACAATATAACAAGCTTATGATTTAAATACAAATATTATGACATGGTGTGTTGAAATCATCTTATCAGTTTCTTATCCGGTAAAACTTTTGTTTCTATATGCTTAAAAAATTAAAGAAAATTAGGAAATATCTGTGATCACAAAGGATCAGAATCGATATTACCATCGAGAGTAATATACTAAAATTAAAGAAGCAGTGGGGAAGCTTCTATAAAAAATACGATTCTAAAATCGAGCGAATTTAAAATAATTCAGTTTTGAATTTCAATCAATAAATTATAACTAAAAACTTAAAAGTAATGTGGTTTCATTTCAAAGTGTGAAAGAGAGTTTCTATATCATTTACTTCCATTAGCCATGATTTAACACCCTTCAAAAAGGTCAAACAAACAGGAATTTGCTTTAAACTATCTAATAGCTGATTATAAATTTTAGGCTCCACAGAGCTAAAAAAATGCTCCTTTCTTTGTGGTGGGCTCTGAAATGACTCTGATGACTCTTAAAACTAAAACGCTTATCGATCGTGACTCATAAGTATTTAAACGACTCAACTACATCTAAAACTTTACAATAGTCTGAACATGTAACACTATTATTTAAATAGTCTGAGGAATGATATACAACATCAGTTGGATTAGACACGACTCCAAATAATTTCATATATAGAATTTTCTTTTTAGAACTGAGAACCATTAAGTGCAGGTCAAACCAGCGTCTCAGAATTCGAAGATCGCTATTAATCTTCTGGACATTGGTATCACTATCCCTGGAGCTATATACCATCCCTACATCATCAGCAAAACCAACTGAATGCCCATCTCACTTAAGTTCGAAAAAAGAATAAATATAGATCAAGAAGAAGATAGGTCCTAAGACTGATCCCTGTGGCACTCCACACTTAATTTTTCTAAATTAATAATAATACATAAATAAATACAATTCCCAATTTTTACCGCCTGCTGTCTATCAGAAAGGTAAGACAGAAACCATTCGTTTACAATGCCGCGTATCCCTGCTTTATCTAGCTTCAATAATAAAAAATTGTGATCAACAGTGTCGAACGCTTTTGTAACATCTATAAAATTTACTGCAGCCGATTCATCGTTATTTAAAGAAAATATAATTTTGTTTGTGAGCTCTAGCAGAGCATGTTCAGTACTTTTACCAACTCTGAAACCAAATCGACTATTTGAAAAAAAATTGAGTTTTGCCAAAAAGGAAAGTAATCTTTTCTTAATTATTTTATCAAATAGTTTAGAGAAAACGGAGAGCAGATAAATTGGTCGATAGGTACCCAAACTACGTATATCTCCCTTTTTATGTTATGGTATGACCACAGCTTTCTTTAAGACATCAGGAAAAACACTGGTTGACATACTAAGATTAGAAATATAACTAAGAACAAATGAACTAAGTGGTCCAACATATTTGATCTGAGAGTTACGTATTTTATCATATCCGCATGCTAATGAATTATTTAACGAATTAATGGTATCAAGTACCTCACAACTGTCAGTTGGATTAAACAAAAAACTTTTCTCTTGTATCTTTTTGAATAAATGCTGGGATTCTTCTAATGCCACTGGATTTGCACACGAAATAGTATCTTTAAGATCTTCAGCAATGTTAGCAAAATATTTATTAAATTCATTTGCAATATTTAGTTCATCGTTTAGAATATTATCATTCTGAGATCTGATGGTTTCAATTATAGCTTTCTCACTATTTCCATTTAAAAGTTCAATTACAAGTCGCCATTGAAATTTCACATAGGTTAGGTTAGGTAAGGGTGGCTGTCCTAAAGGACTAGCATAGACACAAAATTGGTCCGTAGCTGTACCACATTCGAGTTTCCTCCTCTTCACTCGCTAAACCATCCTGAGCTTACCAAGAAGCGTTTAAAGTCCCGGATCTCGATTTTACTAAGATCCGAGAGGTCGTTCAAGGGGGAAGTTCCCATAAATTTTGTTCTGCTGTACGCTAGACTAGGGCAGGTGCAGAGCAGATGGAGCACATTTTCCTCCTCCTCCTCATCACCACAGCTGCGGCAGAAATCGTGGGCTGGGACACCCAGTCTGCTCGCATGTATCCCAATGAGACAATGTCCCGTTATAGCTCCCACGACCATACCAATATGTTGCCGTCGAAGCGATATCAGTTGGCCTGATCTGGACCGGTCAAGTCCAGGCCAGATCTGCCTGGTTGTTACACACGAACTGGCTTTAGACCATCTGACGTTCGTTTCTTTTATGGCTTCTTCTTGAAGCAGCAGTTTACATGAAGCAAGCGGTATCTGTATATCCCGCCTGCTTTGGATTATTAGGCGTGCTGTACCCTTGCGGGCCAACTCATCTGCCATTTCATTCCCTGCGATATTGAAATGCCCTGGCACCCACGTCAAGCGGATGTTGAACTGATCAGCCATCTCATTTAAAGATGCCAGACAGTTCTGGGCTACCTTCGACGTCAGGGAGTATGATTGTAGCGTTTTAATAGCAGCCAGGCTGTCCGTAAAAATGCGAATATCCCTCGTAGATATTACATTATACTTCAACCAGTCCATGACTTCCATTATCGCGGTCAGTTCAGCTTGAAAAACGCTGCAAAAGTCGGGAAGACGAAAAGAGAGGTTAACCCCTAGTGCCTCACAGAATACCCCGCAGCCAACCCCTCCATCCCTTTTTGAGCCATCCGTGAAGAAGCTTAAGGCCTCATTGTCCATAACCGTTTCGTTCACCCAGTCCTCTCTGGTGGGAAACTCAGTTTGGAATTTAATCTCAACAGATGGCAAAGGGATAGCGTAGTCGGTAGCTTCCGGAATACCCCTGTTGCATAGGATAGATGAGTGCCCTGCATTATTACAGGTCCACATAGATATGGATTTGAGCCGAATGGCTGTGTAAGATGCAAGCTGCTCGGCCGCAATATCCAATGGAGTAAGATGAAAGAGAATCTCCAGAGCTTGAGTAGGTGTGCTCCTGAGAGCCCCACTTATACACAAGCAGGCCGTTCTTTGAACTTTCATCAATAGTTTCAGGTTGGCCATAACTTTTAACGCTGGCCACCAGACGACAACCCCATACAGCAGTATAGGTTTGACCACTGAGACGTAGAGCCAGTGTACTATGTGGGGCTCCATACCCCATCTTTTTCCAATGGCATTTTTGCAGGAGTAGAGCGCTATAGTAGCTTTCTTTACTCTCTCTACGATGTTTGGTTTCCAGCTTAGCTTGCTGTCCAAAAGTAGTCCGAGGTATTTTGCTCTATCCGTAAAGATCAAGCGAGTACCATTTAATGTCGGCGGGTCACACTGTGGAAGTTTGTGCTTCCTGGTAAAGAGGACCAGCTCCGTTTTCTGTGGGTTTGCGTTCAGTCCGCAGCCGCGTGCCCACTCAGAGAGGTAGCCAAGCGCGCACTGCATGCGCTCACTCAGCGTACTAGGATATTTACCGAAGACCGCAATAGCAACGTCATCCGCGTAAGCAACCACCTTGAAGCCTTGCCCTTCCAGGTTTAGTAACAGGTCATTTATGACCAAGTTCCAAAGAAGGGGGGATAGAACCCCACCTTGAGGTGTCCCTCTGCTCACGTATCTGCCGGCGGACGCCCCACCCAGATAAGCTGTCACGATCCTGATTCTAAGCATATGATCTATCCAGCCCCTGAGTGACACGTCTACCCCCAGACACGCAAGGGCCCGAGTGATTGCCCCCGGTCTGACGTTGCTAAAGGCCCCCTCTATATCCAAGAAGGTCACCATTGAATATTCCTTATATTCAAGTGATTTCTCAATCGGGCCTATAAGGGAGTGGAGAGCTGTTTCCACCGATCGTCCCTTACAGTACGCGTGTTGAGATCCCGACAGCTCGCCCGGCTTTATTGAGCCTCTAATGTAAGCCTCTATTAGCCTTTCCAGTGTTTTCAACAGAAAAGAAGATAAGCTTATGGGCCTAAAGTCTTTGGGATAGCAATGAGAGCTTTTTCCCGCCTTAGGTATAAATATAACTTTTACTTCAGTCCACTTTCTAGGAATGTGACAAAGTTCTAGGCTGCCTTTGAAGATAACTTCCAGCCAGGGTAGGGTTAAGTCAATAGTTCGCTGGATATCCGCTGGGATAATGCCATCAGGTCCTGGCGACTTGTATGGCTTAAAGCTGTTTATTGCCCATAGGATACTCCGCCTTTTTACTATATGACTTACGGAGTCTATACCCCTATTTATCATGGGTCTCTCCGGAGCTAGTACCGAGCACTCTGGAAAATGCGTTTCTAGTAATAGCTCCAGGGATTCCTCACTACATGTAGTCCATGAACCATCCGGTCGTTGTAGATAACTCGGGATGGAAGGACTAGAACATAGTACTTTGCGTAGCCTGGCCGCCTCCGAGGACTCCTGAATATTGCCACAGTAGAGCTTCCAGGCCCTCGTTTTGGCTGCTCTCAGCTCGTACTTATAGGTTTTGAGGACTTGTTTATAACAGTCCCAATCTGCAGCAGCATTTGTGTTCCTCGCTTTCTTGAACAGTCTCCTGCATTTCATACGAGTACCTTGGAGTTCTTTCGACCACCAGGGTGGCCGAGATTTACCAAAGGGTCTACTGATAGGACATGCACCTAACATGGCCTTGTTAAATGCATCAGATAGCTTGGTTACTAGAGCATCAAGCTCCTGTGTAGATGCAGGAGGGTTTGGAACCGATACCGGTAATAAGTTACCTAGAATGGTTCTGAAACAATCCCAATCAGTTTTCCTCCTATTTCTGAAGGGTGGTTTGCTAGTGGGTTTTGTATCCACTTCGTACTGGAGATAACAATGGTCAGAAAAGGAATGGTCTTCGGACACTTTCCAGTTCAATACCCTCTCCTTAATAAAATCCGAGACAAGTGTGATGTCCAACACTTCCTGTCTATTTTTAGTAATGAAGGTTGGCTTACACCCGACATTACATATATTTAGGTTAGTACTTAAAATAAAATCAAGGAGTAACTCACCTCGCCTGTTTATGTCTGTACTCCCCCAAATTGAGTGATGCGCATTAGCATCACTACCCATGATGACTCCTATCTTTCGTTTTCGAGCCTCCATTATTGCACTGCCCAACCTACCTGGTGGTATATTTTCCTCCTCGTATGGTAGGTAGGCCGATATTAGCCAGAGATTTTGCCCATCCATCTCGATGCTAGTCACCACTACATCAGCGTTGCTGTAATTCAGTAGTATAAAAATATTCAGATTATTTTTAGCGAGAATGCAAGAACGTATCTTACCTTCATTTTTCGCATGTAGTATTTTATATTTGGGAGTTCTGAGACCCAGCGCCCGGTCATCATTGACCCAAGGTTCCTGGACCAGAACCACATCAATGGACTCAGATTCCATTTTTAGAAGAAGGGCCGCCGAGGCGGCTTTACAGTGATGGAGGTTGATCTGAAGGATCTTAAGCATTAGTTATTGCTTCCCTCCACCACTGTTGAGTCAGACTCCTCTGACATTGATTCGTCCGTTAGGAGCGCACAGCTTAGTCCCAATGATCTCGAAATCTCCGAGTCCAGGGATAGTGTCTCCTGTGCATCCTCCGGGATGCTGCGGACTTCTGGGTCACCAACACCAGGCGGGACACCACAAGTGGTTTCCCCCCCTGCTGCGGGCGCCCCAGATCTGTCAACCTCATCGCGCTTATAAATTTTGAGCGTAATTGCTCCAAATCCATAGCTGATCAGGCCTCCAGATTTCGCCAAAGCACCCACGGATTCTCTGTCGATGATAATGACGGCCGATCTGTGATCTGCTTCCGCCTTTACCTCTTCTAACCTGGCAACCTTCCAGGTGGCCGTTGGTAGATCCGGATTGCTGAGTTTCAACATTTCCAAGATCTCCCTTGGATCACTAGGCTCAGCAGGGATCCAGGCTCGCGCCCTTGGCCTGCAGGGAATTTCTTCCCTAGTCACCACTTCTAATTTGGCCCCCGGCCAGACTTCCCCCAGGCTGCCGATCGCCTTTTTGTAGAGGGTCACCGACCTTTCATCGGCACAGGCAGTCAGTTTGACGTGATTCCGGTGCCATCCTCCGTCTCGGCAAGACGGAGCAGGTCCTGGGTTCTCCCTCATAATTTTTAGGAAGATGGCGGCTAAGGCCTTCTCCACCTTCCTCCAGTTAAGGGTCGTAATGCTCCCATCTTCTTGAGCCCGGTCCACGACTGCCATGATCAGGTGCTCCTTTAGCACCTCGTTGAAGGGCCTGGTGACATCCGGAACCCGCTTCTTTTTAGCCTCCGTAGGCGGTTCATCATCAGATCTCTGCCTTTTCGGCTGTGAGATCTCGGAACCCTCCTGATGTGGCTCAGTGATACGCCTTGCCCACGCAAGCGTATCCCTGTCCCTATCCGTTCTCTGCTCCAACGGAATGTTGCTGATCTTGGAGATCATCCGCCAGGCTCTCTTCCTGGTCTGATAGTTCGCTGACACTGGAGGGCCAGCATTCGTGCCTTTGCCCTTTGGTTTCGAGGGGCCAGCCTCATTTGGTCTTAAGCCCCTAAATGCACTTTGGAGACCGGGCCTAAAGGCCGATGTCTCCACAGCACTGGTTTCCGGTTTTTTAAGAGCACCGGTCTCTTTTGTTTTTAAATTTTCTGCCATAATAGGTCCCACGAGTAGCGGAGAAAGGAGGTCCACCTGTGCAGAGATCCGCAATACACAGGTAAGGCTACATGATCCGGAGGGCGCCAAGTATCCGGATACACCGTTAGAGGCTGGGCTAGTTTTTATACTGGGCCCCCAGCCTGGCCGGTTATCAGCACGGTACGGTTGACACCTTAACCCGGCCCAGTTATTTAGCGCCGTGTTTTCGCCTAGTACACCACATGGTGTAATAGTTGCCCGGTGGTCACCACGGGGAGGTAACACGCACACTTGTGGAAGCTGCAAGATACGGAGCTGGCAACAAGTACCAACTTGATTCCCCCAAGACAGCTTCACACCTAGACCACCTAGAAATTTCACATACTTTTTACAGTTATTAAAACGTTGGTAATAATAAAGTTCTTTTTCTATAGGAATTGCTTCACTTATTTTACTCTCTAACTTCTTTATTCTAGTGAACTCTTGGACTAGCGAAGTCAACCGAAAGGAACACATCATTTGAAGATATAAACTAACATTAGGATTCGTAAGATTACACTCTGAAATATCAATATTTAAATCACCCATAATAATAAGATTTTTATTTCTGATACCATTAAGATAAGTGGAAAATTCATCAACAAACTCCAAGATTGAACAAAAGTGAAAACGAAATACGCAAACCACACAAAAATTCTCAGAATCGATTAAAATATTTAACCTCAAAACGTCAGCAGTTTTTAATATTTTAGTAACAAAATTGAAATTTAGACCAGATTTCACATAGCCAATTATACCTCCGGATGAGTAAGAATTGTTACAGCAATCAACCAAATTAAAATTAGGAATCTTATAACTAGAAACCTGGTTCGTTGATGAATATAGGCTTACTCGTTTGAAAACTTGGATTGAAGCACCCAGGACTTGGTGATGCGACGACAAAACTTGACAAATATTATTACACATGCAGCTGGATTTTTACTTTTACTGCGGTATGAAAAGCTTATGTCAGTTGCCTGAATCCGCAAACCCAAATCGTCATTTAAGATACGCATCACAACTTCATCAGTATTTTCATTTGGCACGAAAGGAACACCAACCACATCAATTGAGTTTTGGTATTCAAGCTGCTCCATTGTATCGATTTTTTGCTGCATAACCTTCACTTGGCATTTCAATTTGGCGTTTTTCTCGGTTAAGTTTTTAACAATAATTTCAAATTTATCGTTTAAGGCTTTATAGTTTTCAGCAGATTCCTTTCTAAGCTGCTTTAATTCTTCATACATTGTATCCATGACATTTGATTGACTGGCCAATGTTGAAGGTGAAGCTGCGCAGGTGTCATCAATCCGGTTTAACTTTTTTTTCTTCTCGCATTCGGAGCAATTCCACTTGGTTTTTGTTCTGATTAAATATGCTATATCTATATAGCATAGGGATAACTATAAAGGGACCACAAATAACTAAAATAGGTCTCGTCCGAACTCCATTTTCGCTCTGCCATTTTTCGATGAATTTGAACGCATAATTTTGACGACAGCAAATTCTTTCTCCAACTTTTAGATCCTTCCATTTTGATATTAACACTGTTGTTAGAAGTGCCTTTATTGCATTATTGGATAGCAACATTTTTAAGTGTGGTGATATATCCACTACTTCAACAAAAACACCTGTCTGTCTGTCTTGTTGAGTTTGACAGTAGAATATATGATATCACGAAAAGCGAAAGTTTGTTTTTGTATAGCGGTTTGCTTTCTTTCATTGAGGTCCATTTTCATCAGCTTGTAATTAAGAACTCCAGACTATAGCACAACAGTTTTTAAAAATAACTCTCAAAATATCTTTCTATCTTTTGTTCGTAATTTATATTTTCTGAAATAAATTAACTGATATGTAATAACAATTATTAAAAGAAGAATACCTAAGGATTCTTTTTTCCGATGAAAAGACATGATTTGCATTTCTTGATGTTTGATTCAGTAAGTTTCCCTCACATCAACTTGTGAATGTTATATACACTGTATACAGGCTTATAAATTTTTGGTAGATTAACTTTTCCAAAACTAATGCATTTGGATTCATATGTCTCTGGATATGCTCGACTAGCAGAGATTGCTTAGTATATTTTCTGTTGCAACATCTCAAATAGCCCCGCAGATTATGCTCTTTGCGATAGTGGGTCTGTATCTTTTGAAATTTATCGAAATATACGGAACAAATTTCACATTTCGTTTTAAAGTACATATTCACGAATTTGTCGACTTTCCTTTTCCACTTCATCCTGATAATCAATTTTATGCCTTCCTTAAACGAGAAGTGGATTTTCACATGTCGTGGACTTATTCTCAAATTACGTTTCATCGTTTTAAAGACTATTCACGCATACCTTATCAATTTGTTCTTCCTGAACCTGTTCAAATTTAGTGGATTCATTTTGATTTGTAAGGTTATCTCGAGTTCTTTGGTGAAATATTCATGTATTATATACATGAATATAAAAGGAATGGAAAAGTTCTATTTTTTTCCAACAACTAGAACAAATATGTTTGCTTCTATCATTTTCTTTTATCTGAAATTAAAAATATAACATTTTTGAATTTATTTTAAATCGAGAACAATGTATAATTTAACACCTCAAACCATAAGTCGAGGCTATATACTACTTTGATGATTCTTCCCGGAACACATTTATTAAATTATCAGATGATGTTAAACATACTCGACAATTAGAAGGATCTAGTTCCATTTCTAATTTACTTGTTTGTAAGAAAATGCTTGCAAATTCAATTTAAATTTTGCATACAAATTTAATTAAAAACATTTTAGATTTCTGTCAAGCTCAAGATAGTTCAGTGTTCAGTAATATATTCCCTCTAAAGAAATTTGCGAGGCCTCGCATTTTGACTCAAAAGCGAATCGCAAGCGAATTATATTTTCATACGACACCACTACATAAAAATTTAGTATAGTATACGAGCATATTGATTTATTTTTGGTTTCTTTGATGGGTAGCCATTTTTTTTTATTCATTAAATTGACGTGCTTAATTCCTTTTGAATAGGTGTGAAAAATTTGATTCTTGAACAAAGTTATAAAAATATTAAAACAATTGTTAATAATAGTTCGCTATAATGAACATAATCAAAGGTTATTATAATGATGCTCTTCATGAAATATTTAAGGCTTTATGTTTTTTTTATTCATTCTAGAAACCACACTACAACGTTTCCCAACAGTGCCTACATATGAAATAGTGAATATTATAAAAAAATGGTTTCACTATGCGAACGACCGAGTGCGTAAGGCAAATATGCATTCAAATAAATAAATAAATGTAATGAAACCTATAAATACAAATATAAAACATGAAATTTTTGTAAGGTAGAAATTAAATTCCTATAAGCTTTTATAATTTGATAATGAATGATGAAATATAAAATTTTTATGAGGTAGAAATTAAAATCCTCAATAATTCTTTATTTATAATTTTTATTGTGATATTTTGAATAAAATAATAAATAAATTTCAAGCATTATTTTTAATTTTTTAACAATATTTTAAGAGAGAGAAATGAAAAGCTGTTCGCTAGTGATTCACTTTAACATCGCCTGCATTTAATTTTTGTGTCGCCTGTAACTCGTTTTTAGCTCACCCGTATTTCGTAAGTGACTCTAATGTGAACTGAATACGAACTACCAATACATTTACATGGGCTCGCTTTCATTTTAATTTCCATATGCCAGACGAAATACCAGCGAATCGCTATTGACTCGCCAAGGCGAGTCGTTTGCGAGGTCTTTCATATAATAATGACCTCGCTTACGACTCGCTTGCGATTCGCCATGTTTAGAGGGTTGTTATATAGCGGCTACACACAAATCAGTCATATAGGGATTACAGTTCATTGGGCAGAATATGTAAAGTAATGGAAACAAAAATGATTGATCACTGATACTGATACTATACTATATATACTATTGATGACTGATACTATAATACCTATACTATCGTATATACTGATACTATAATAATAATGGTACTTCAATCACATAAATAATTCGAAGCATATGAAAAGACGTATGTAGAAGTGGATTATCAATTCCACTTCAATAATGAGTTGTACATATAAAAGCGTCTCATTTCTTCACTCTAAAAAAAAATATTAATTTTAAATAGTGTATAGGAAACGCATCAAATGCAGTGGGTGCCGTAAATCAGGTGATTATAAAAATTAAGTTAAGATATAAAATGTAACAATGTCTTGAATAATAATTTCATTTTTTTATAAATTACCAACACGTACATACCATTAATTAGAAACTGTTCGGCTAGGTAGTGAATTTATTGTCATATGAAAGCTGAACAGTTCCCTATTTTGTACACGGCTACAGGTCCGTTTTTTAATTGGCCATCTGCACATTGCATCGCTCCATGCTAGCCTGTACTAACATGAACGAGAGGTCGGCCCATGAGTTCTACATTCCAACAGATGGTCATAGATGTTTTCAATTTAATCACCGATCGTAATCAGGAGATGAAAAATCCCTTTTCAATCCCGCCTCGGTTGCGATTCGAACCCGGTACCTCCCGATAAATGTCGCAGCTTAGCCACTGCGCTATTTGCTCGGTTTTCGATATTCATTCTGCACTGTGACCTCGATATAGAGATCCCAGTCAGAGCGAAGAATAAGGTTGATCTATGATTATTCAGATATTTAGGAGCGGTATTTTTTAACATTCTTATTTTCGATATTCGATAGACTTTGATATCTCTTTTTATAAGAACAAATTTGTACGATATTTTGCTTATTTAATTACGCGTTTTCTATTGCGATCTCAGCATGTTACAATCAATTTGCATACTAAGTATCACTTTTTCTTCAATCGGCTAGCTATCGAAAATGAAAAAATTGGTGATATTTTATCGGATGAATTTATAGCAATAGAACCTAGCAGGCCGTGGTCACAATAGAAATTGATGAATTGAACATATGAAATAGCGTAAATAAATAAAATTATAATATGTGTCGTAAATAATTACAAATAAATTTTTAATTGATCAAAGAGGCACAAACATCTATCGAATATCAAAACTGGTGATGGTATAAAATGCCGTCCCAGTGCACGGACAATGATTCGGCGAGTACAAATATCAAAGTGTATTTGAAAAATCTATTGATTCTATGTAAGTACATAGTATATAATTTGTTTTATTTACAGGCCAACATTTTTGTAAATTGCAGTCTCTCATAATGCCGCCCATGATTTATTTATTAAATTTAACAAGGAAGGAGTACAGATCAAAAAAGGGATTTTCAAAGTATTTTAACTTACACAATCACTTTGGTAAGCCAAATGTAGCTACATACATACTTATTCACAAAAATAATATAAATTTAAAAATTTAAACGTTTTAAGGCCTGACCTCTATATGTCACCGAGACTGGCACTAAGATATCATTTGGGAGAAAGGGAAATGTCAGGCATTACCTGGTATTTTAGTCAGACTCTCCTGTACCTTGATTTTGTTGCCTTTTTGAGACTATGAGACTATGAGACTGCCAAATATTTTGTATACGTACACTGTGTAGGCTATTAAATATTGTTGTTATGTGTTGTCATTTTTTGTATGTGCATTTGTTTTGAGAGTGTACAATAAGCATCAAAAATTATCGAATCGGTATAAAGCCTCTATTCCATTGTGAAAAATTTACTGCCAACATTTTTTTGTTGCCATAATGAAAGGAGAAAGAAAAGAAAAAACTCCATTAGTGTGACAGAGATAGTAGTTTTTTTATTTTTTATTTTATAGCGAAACTTTTATGGTTACGTTTTGACATCTTCTGTAACATAACCAACAAATTTCATAATATTTTTTATGTCTAGAGTGCGAACATAATTTTATTCATTTATTCATATGTTATTACATAATAAATAGTTTATTGTAATATAATTAATAATAATAATAATAATAATTTGTTATTATAACGTCTGAAATATTAAAAAAAAAATGTACAAAAAAATAACATTTGACCATAAAAATATCCAAACATGTGTGTGTGAAAAAAATTTCGTATCCGCACACAATTTTTATGTCGATGTGTGTAAATGTTGCCATAAAAAATACTCAACTTGATACTTTTCTATAATAAATTATGGCAACACACCAACACAAACACATTTTTCTCTCCAGTAAAATTTTGCTGATGAAACTTTTTGTTTCTTTCGCACCACCAGCAAATCTATATTTTTATCCCATTTTGGTTTTGCTGACAGCAAATTCTTCACAATGGAATAGAGGCTTAAATCGGTATAAAAAACAAAAATAATACAAACATTTTTGGTGCTTACACTCCGTTTTCTCCTGCTATTGCGACGGAGAATTGACGTTTATGTCATTAGTATAGTACATAAATTATTATGTTTACTTATTATCCTATTATGATATTTTTGTATCCGAAAGCTTTTGAATTTTTGTCAAAATAAAATATAAACAAATTGAACAGCGCATGCGCACAAATACGTACATACTCACTAATATTACTATTTTCCGGTAATTTTTACTCTCCTAGTCCCATAGTCTCAAAAAGGCAACAAAATCGAGGTACTGGAGGGATATATTCATATATAATTACCTTCCAGGGGTAATTCAGACCTTACAAAGATATTACGCTACCTTTTCTTTGCGATTTACATAAAATATACACTATACAATCAATTTTGTATGTCGTAATTTATTTGGGAATGGATACTTTTATTAAATGTATAAAAATCCCGCACTTTTCAAGCTTTTGCCCGCTTCCCCGTTGGATATAAAATATCACGAAAACGGGGAAAAAATCCACAATCTGGCAACACAGCTTTAAACATTTGTTCTTTGACTGTAATATAGCGGTTTTCAGTTTTGACAGAATACTTAAATGTTTACAATTAAAATCGTAAGAACATTTTTCTAGAAAAATAAGTAAATAAGAAATGGAAGTGGACTCGTTAAATTGTCGGCTATGTTTAGCACGATCGGACAATTTAATAAATATATTCCAGGAAGAATCATTAAATCACTCAATAGCCTCGATTTTAACTCAACATTTTTGGTTTGAGGTAGTGAAGTTTTCCCTCATTATCATTAAAAAATATTTGCGGAAATGTTATTTTTTTAATTTTAGATAAAAGAAAATGATAGAAATAAACATATTTGTTCTAGTTGTTGGACAAAAGTTAAAATATTCCATTCCTTTTATATTCATGTATATAATATCCACTATGAATATTTCCCTAAAGTCAAACTTGAAATAATCGATGACAACTCCACTAACAAAAAAAAAAACACTAAATCTGAATATGTTGATGTTGACGAAGACCAAGTGGATATGATATCCGTGAAAAGCCTCGAAAACGATAGCGAATTTTTCGAAACGATTTTTGAAAACGAGATCAATTCCCAAGCAAGTGGAGATCAAAGTACGAGACCAAATCGCTCTAAAGTAAAGTATAAATCTGAAGATCATGATGAAGTAGAAAGGGAAAATCAACAAATTCGAGAATATTTTAAAATGGTATGTGAAATTTGTTCAGTGGAGTTTGATAAATTTCAAGATGTACAGACACACTATCGCAAAGAGCATAGCCTGCGGGGCTATTTGAGCTGTTGTAATAGGAAATATACTAGACGTTCGTTGCTAGTCGAGCACATCCAAAGACATATCAATCCTAATACATTTAAGTATAACCACATGAATAAAATATTCTAACTGATTAACTAATTATTTCACAAATTTTAGATGCGAACTATGTAATAAGATTTGTAACGATAAGCAAAGTCTTGTAGGACATATGGAGCAGCATACAACTGATGAGCGCCCATTTAAATGTAGTGTTTGCCCAAAGAGTTTTACGAGACATTTTTCATTGGTGCGCCACCAACATATTCATAAAAATGAAGAAAAGAAATTTATTTGTGAAGATTGTGGCAAACCGTAATGATTAAAGACAACAATTTAATGATTCGTTGAAATAACCTTTATCGTTTTTTAGATTTGGAACCAAATGTTTACTACAGATTCATAAGAAAAATATACATGAAGGAGCCTCTATTCATATCTGTGATATTTGCGCCAAAGTTTTTCGAAGTAAATTAGTATTCGAACAGCATCATCAAAGGGTACACGAGAAAAAAATATTACTAAAATTTCAATGTCAAATTTGTAGAGTTTGGCTTAAGGATAAATATTATTTGAAACAACACATGAATCGGCATAAGGAGAGTAAAGTATTTTGCAATATTTGCGGCAACCAATATTTGAATCGAAAATCATTGCGGAAACATATCAACTCAGTTCACACAGATAAAGTTTACGAATGTAGTATGTGTGCAAAAACGTTTAAGAAATCGATTAGTCTAAAGGAGCATATGGCCACGCATACAGGAGAGGTTTTGTACACATGCCCGTACTGTCCAAAAACATTTAATTCATCAGGGAATATTTGTACGCATAAGAAAAAACATCATTCAAAAGAATGGGAAGAGCATGATAAATTAAAGGCACAGGAAAAGTAACACGTACGCGCATATCTAGGTCTAAAATGCGATTTTTTTCAAATGTATAAAAATCTCACTTGTTTTACATGAATGACCCTGGAATAAAAATATCTAATAATTATTTACTATCAATTCCTAGCATATTTTGTGTTTTCATTAGAAATAAAATAAAATTTTGAACACATCGAGCGTTTAAATGATATTTTCATGAAATTTTACAGGTAGCGTTCCTTCGTTTTTAGTGAAAGCTCAGTGAGATTTCAATGCGCTGAATACGCCCATTGGACCTATATATAGCATAGTAAACAAAAGTAAAATATGAAAATTGAGAGTTTTCCAGAAAGACTAATTATAAAACGATCTGAACTCTTTATTTAAGTCTGTGCATTTTTATTTGTAAATTGTAATCCAAAATGCAAAACACAACATGAATAATCATAAAAACGAGCAATCATAAAATCCGTTGCAATTGGTATATACAAATACTACCCTACTCGCGTGACAGCTTCTATAAACACATAAAATTGAACTTCGGTACAAAGCGTCCACATGACGCATCCTATGCGATGGTCGGTGTGTTAGTTCGTACGTTTTGCACCGTGGGCCCGTTAGTGGCATTGAGTGCTGGAATAATCCGCCCAATTTTAATTTTTAATTTTAGTTCGTACTAGAACTTCTGCAGGCGAAGTGCTTAGCCACAATCTGTGACAAATTTGATACGAAGATCAAATAAAAGTACGCGAAACTTTTTCAAGGGACAAACTATGCCTAACACCTCAAACTCATAACTTGAATACTTATCTTCACACGCAGTTACCTTTCGTCTACAGAAGATTCAGGTTGTATAGCCTAATCCTCCAAACTCTGCTGCATCACGATGGCACCAAGACCTATTATACTTGGGTTCGTGTGTAACTAGGTTTTCACCGTCGGTGTGTAAATCTGCAATAGAGTTTCGACGATAAGGTCTGTTTCAATTTCTTAAAGGACTGTCTCCTCAGGACCGAACAAGAACAAGGCGTTCTTTCAAATTAGATTATGCAAGGGTCTGGCAATCCAAGCAAATTCTTCGAAGAACTTCCGGAAGTAACCAATGAGACCAAGGAAATGTTGAATTTAAATTACAATCTCTGGTCTACGAAAATTTCAAAATTGCGGATAGTTGTTCTGAGATGGCTTTACTTGACTTCCTTCAATTTTGTATTCTAGATACATGACCCGGGTGATCAGAATTTCACAGTTGGACCAATTTATATCCGGCCCAATCTCAGGAACGTCTAGAACTCTCACCAGTTTGTCTATTGCTTCATCGGTGGTAGCTGCTGGCACGATTAGATCATCCTTGTAGATACATACGGTTTTCTCGAGACATATGTAGTTGTTAAAAAATTGCGATTATAAAACGTTGAAATACTCGTAAAAATTCGCATTGTCCGAACGGTGTAATTAAGAATGTATGCTTAATCGATTCGTTAGCTATAAGCATGTGAATAAATCCATTCCGCAAGTTAAGTGCACAGAAAAATGTTATACCCTGGAACTGGTCAATCAACAATTGGCAATGTTTACCGGTCCTTTACGATCACTTTATTAAGTTTGCGATAGTCGAAACAGGACGGTTGTCACTGTTCTTTTTATTGGCTAAACTCTAATAATTTTCTCAGACATCTATTCATCAACATGATTACGAACAACATCTCTAAAGACGATAGCCTTCGCGGTTTTTGATACATTTGATTATTATTATGATTATCCAACAGAAGAATCTTCATCTCGATACTGCAACTCCGTATACTTTTTTTACTGTCATAGCCAACAATCACGTTTTAAACCTCCAGAGCTCCATTGTAAATGCTGTTTAGGTCCATTTCATTTTCTCGCTCGATCGCTATAATCGTAAGTTCGGGTAACAAACTCCGTAAACTAACGCTATCAGACCTTAGTACAGTCTCAGTGTGACTCGGGTCTTTCTCGACATTCACATCTTGTTGTTCGATACGTCTCACCATCTATTACTCAATCGCTCGCTCGTAATCTAGCCGATCGAATTTAATGTGCCTTGAAATGATGTTATTACCTGTTCCAGTTTCAGCTAGCAAATGTCTCAAATTTTCACCTTGCGATACAATTTAGACCACTTCCACTGTCGATCCGTGCGGATATCTCAAGGTCTCCAAAGTTGATCCTTTTAACTTATCGATCTTCTCCTTTTCGGACGGCTGCACACATTTTTTTTGTTGCATTTTGGGCACTTAGTGGGAATATATCCATATTCGTCGCAATGATAACACGGCGGGTCGCTTTCTCTGTTTGCACATTCCTTAATCAAAGGACCGGTTACGTGACAAATATAATATCTGGCTTTAGAATCAAACTGTGGACATTCGCTTCTAGGCTTGTTTTTCGCCGACGTTGCTTTCTTTTTATCTCCTCGTAACATGCCAGTTTCTTTCTAAATTCTTTCATTGAGTAGGCACTATATAGTATTGTTTGGTTCATAGTCATCTATTCCATCGATACAATATTGGATGATTGCATCGTCTTCCCGCTTCACAACATTCCCTAATTCACATTGATTCGGAGCTCTTGATATTCGGAGCGAATACTTTGTAGAACTGTCTTTATGACCTTATTCGGTGAACCGAAGTTATGCCTGATGAATGGAAAGTAGTTATATGCCCCATCTTAAAGAAGGGAGACCACTTGAAGTGTTAGAATTATCGCGGTATATGCTCTCCTTTGCACAGCATACAATTTTCTGTCCTACACTATATTGGATAGAGCGACTCCTCTAGCGAAAGGAACCTTATTG
Source organism: Tipula unca (assembly GCA_951394425.1). Lineage (NCBI taxonomy): Eukaryota > Metazoa > Arthropoda > Insecta > Diptera > Tipulidae > Tipula > Tipula unca. The sequence continues at coordinate 86,559,397 of OX596382.1, forward strand.
GTGACTATCAAGGATTTCACCTGAATCGATCAGTCACTGAACAGTTCTTTTCGCTGCTGATTACTCTATCTAAATATAATGAGACGTTCATCCCCGTACATCAGGTTTTCCTGGATTTCCGGCAGGCCTGTTACTCGATCAATCGAAAGAGTTTGTGGTCTGGCCTGGAATACCTAGGAATGCCAACAAAATTGGTACGACTACGTAGAATAACAGGGACGCAGTTTCAATGCTGTGTTATATTTGAGAACCAGTTATAGAGAAATTTTGCAGTTAACTTGGGTGGTCGGCAGGGAGTTGTTCTGTCACCCATCTCTTTAATCTCATGTTGAGTACATCTTTCGTAAAACTGAAATACCTCAGCGCAACATCTTATATCGCCAGTCCAATCAGGTGCTAGCATATGCAGGTGACATATGCGTGATTGGGCTGAATAGCAACGGAGTGAAGGAAATACTTGATCCGCTTGTAGAGTTTTCAGCTTCTGTTGGACTCCAGATCAACGAGTCCAAAACAAAATACATGATCTTTGGTTATAGGGACAATGACAATGGCACACCAGATTTTAGAAGTGGCCACTACACATTTTAGGAAGTGACGAGGTTCAAATATTTGGGCTCTCTTATAACGATAACAGTATGGGTGTGAAAATTAAATTGCGGCTGGCAGCTGGCAGTCGTGCTTTGTATCCTCTAAGGACACTACTAAAATCTAAACACCTATTAAGTGCCGTGAAGTACGAGGAGTACGTTAGATGGCTCCTTACACTTGAGAGAAGAATCATGCGTGTAGATGGTACATACGAACTCTGTACAATATCGAGATCAGAGATCTGATGAAGATCCCCTATATTGTACATGAAAAGATCTCAGCGAGTACGTTGGCACGGTGACGTTCTCTGTACTGATCCGGAACGAATTTTGCAGCGATCTCTGAAAGGAGAGCCAGCATGTAGGCGGAGAAGTCGTTGCAGGCGGCGATGGCTCCACGATGTAGAGAACGACTTGGCTTCTTCAATTTATCTCAGACAGTATGAAGACCAAGCGCAGTATCGAAACCCTTCTAGCCAAGTTTTTGACTCAGTGAGGGGCCAGTCATATATTATACTGTTTATTATTATTATTATCAGTATTGTCACTCTTGCTAGCTCTGTAGCCGTTAGATGAATTTTAATTCGCACCATATTATTAATACTTTATTGAAAATACAGTTACTTTAAATAAATTAATAATATGGTGCGAATTAAAATTCAACTTTCACACAATTTGCAATTTAAAACTAATTAATTTTGAGAAAAACAATATAATTGACTCAAAATACAAATTACGACTGCGTACATTTTAACTTTATTTTCGGTATTGTTATATGACACGGTTTGCTGCGATTTAGGAGTAAGAGATACGAATTTTGTTTTAGGTACATTCATAGTCAATAGATTATTGAAAAACATGGCATCATTGGTTTGGGTAAAATTGACCTACGATGAAAGTAAGCATCCTAGTAAAAAGTGTTTCTTATTTTATGAATTTTGTACTATTGGTAAATTGTTGTATTAAGTAAATTTTCTATGTGTTAGTATATACGATATAGTGTTTTGGCAAAATCTTCAGACTGTGTCCGAACCTGTGAAATTAAAAAAATCGTGAATTAAATTTTTGACATTTGTTTGATAATTATTCCCCTACATTCACAATTTTTTATTATGCCGTCCGAAATGGTGATTCCCCACCTCAAATGACTTTTCCCCACGTTATATGTTTTTTTTTAAACGTCAAATTGAAAATTGCGTAAAGACCGTGGTTGCATGCTGTGTGTTCCACAATATATGTATTATTGTATTACCGCAAACGATAATATCATCATAGATTGGTTAACTCTGGAAGAACCGGAACCAGAAATTCATCAACATCTAAACGAAATTTTTGAGGAAAATGCATGTTCCTTTAGGCAGAGAATGGAATAGTTTATGAAAAGTTAAATAAAAAAATTGGATTTAAGTTTAAATTCGGACTTTTAATTATTTTGATTTATCTTTTAATTATTTCACTTTACATTAATTCAGTGTGTGTTGTGTGTGTCATTCATGTGTGTTCATATAAATATGTATATCTATAGTATCATTCCGCCAAAAACATCATAAAATTCCGATCCATCCGCCATTTTATATGTATACACATTTGTTTCTATTGCTCGGCCCACAACACAATGATATAATTTACTTGCACGGATCTGCCAAAAATTATGATAGCGATAGTCTATAATAATTTGGGTGTATGAGGTTTTTTCATATAAATGTCAAAATTCTGTACTAAAAAATATTTATTACAGATTTCGGACACCGTCTTAGTGACAGAAATGAGCCTGCGAATCTGGAAATGCAGCGTACTATCTGTATCTCAAATATGGTGTAGCAAAGCACTACCCATTTATTTGAGAGGCTTCTGACGTGAGAAGATTTTGCGGTATCTTAGGGTTAGTTGCGGGAATACTTACTTGATTTGATAAGTTGTTATATTTCTGATACTGCATTTAGTTCTGCATCTTTTCTTTATTTAATTTTTAATAAATTTTAATCTTGTTTGTCGTTTAATTTTCTTTCTTCTTTATTTAGTTTTAAAGTTTTAAAATTACTATACAAATTCTGGTTATATTGTATCTATAATATTTTCAATTACTATGTTTAATTTTAGAACTAATTTTAACTTAAGTACTAAATTGTTACAATAATTTCATTAAACTCATTTGAACTTTTTATAAAAAAATTAAAAGATTTAATTGTAGGTTACGCGTGAAAATTTAGTTTTATTATGAAGAGTTCAATTGAGTTTATGTAAGTTTCACAACAAAGTGTAAACAAGCCAACCAAGAACTGTGACTAAACTTTAACAGAACATTCAGCATTAATTCTTGGTACAGTTTACAAATTATTTCTTTCTAGGGTTGTAATGTAAAAATCATATAGTTACAAATTTTTTTATTGGCTGTTGTCAGTTTTTTTTTGTATAGTAAACCATATTAGTATTGTAAATTGTTTTTATTTCTATTCATGAAAAATCACTTTATAATATTATTGAACGTAAATAAAATAACTTAGATAAACATTACTACAAATATACTACACAAAATCATAAATACAAAATACAATATTTTAAAAATTATTTTTAATTAATTGACCACTAAAACGTGTTCTTTTTAGTTCAAAACTACATACAAACATACATACTCTTAAATTTAAAAATATAAATATATATTTAATATATTGATATATGTACATATATATAAATTAATTTTCAATTATTGTAAGTGGTTTTGTCTTTCTTAATAATACCTCAGTGCAATGTTTATATTAATATAAATGTAGATATTATGTATATGACCCATTTATGTATTTAAAAAAAACTTCATTTCGAACTTTTTATTCATACAATATTAATTTTATTTGTCAGAATTTTCTATATACTAACACATTCCCAGAAGAGCAAAAGCAATCAACGTGTCGTCTGTGACTATTAAGGCATACAAAAAATTGGATTGAATATAAATGTATTTTAGGCCTTGTAATGGGAGTAGTTTCCTTATCCCATTACTATCCCAATTTCAAACAAAATCTAACGCTACGGGTTTTTCGTTACCTGTGGTCAAAACAAATGACACACATTTTCTTTTCCTTAGGTATCACATTTCACGGTTCCCAACTCAGTTTCATATTCATGATATGAGAAAAGGAATTTAAGGTGTGCTACTAATTGTTGTAAGCGTGTGAATTACGTCTCTCGCCAACACCGTATCCATCATACAAGACGGATAAAACCAGTAGCCCCACTATGCAATTCGCCTGCCATTTTTGACGGCTATGATTTTCCAATAGTAAGCATTGGAGGAAAAAGGTAAACATTAAAAACAAAATATGCACAAAATCGAAAAACAAGATCGCCATAAGCAACCAATTAAAAGAGATAAAGAAATTACTCACAGAAATTATCTCAAGCAAACAAATAAAAAAATAAATAACAATAAAAAAAACAAAAATAATAAAAAACAAAAAAAAACACGTTTTGAATCCACAACCCCAAACAAAAAAACTGCTACACATTACAAGCCACTTGCAACAGAACACCGCACACAATAAACACAAACCAGACACCGAAATTAACCTCCCAACAAGAAAATCAGACACAAAAAAAAAACGAAGCTAAATTATAAGTAATATAAAACCGGATAACGACGTAATCTATAACAAGACAAGAATCTATAAAATTGAGACCGACATAACGCGACGTCAGAATAATAAGGTTCTAAATAACATTTTTGAAAAAATTGGGTTAATTATGGATAACCGCTAATTTGAGGTTGATCTTTCAAATGGTGCTGTCAGATTCGAAAATATCCCACTAATAAGAGAGATAGCCGTATAACAAGGTGCTAAGTGAAGTCAAGTTTACTTATAATTAATGATAAAAGGTTCTATCTATATAGAAAATGTTCGATAGAACTCTGTGCTGGGATGTTCTAACATCACTTCGATTCGCTTCGATAGACATTTATGTCTCTTTTTTTACAAACAAAATTGTGCTCCATTGCGTTTTTTAAATTGCTTTTTGTCTATTGCGATCTCAGCCTGTTAGAATAAATTTGCAAACTATCTCTTTTTCCTCTTTTCACTTGCCATCGAAAATAAAAATATTGGTGAATGGTGATATTTTATCAAATGAATTTTTAGAAATAGAATCGAGTAGGCTATGATCACAATATAAATTGCAAAATAGAATACAATTTTGTTCGTGAAAAAAGAGGCACAAATGTCTATCGAAGTGATGTTAGAACATCCCAGCACTGTTTTACAAAAGATATTTCATTTTGCTTTCTTCCATTCTCCCGATAGAACTTTTTCATATTTGTTGTGCACATACACCTATTTTATTCAAATAAAATAATAAACAATATTAATGTGTCAAATTTTCGCGCTATTTTTATTCACTTTCGAGCGATGATAATGGAAACGTAGAATAGTTGTGTAATTAATTTAATTTTATTTTTAATTGTGTACGTGCATTTTAAAACAGTTAAAAGGTGAAATATTACATAGTTTATTGCGTGACGTTTCGTAATTTCAAAAAATAAATTTTGTTTTGTGAAAATGTCTTTATCTTCAAGCCATGAGGAAGCCCAAATAGTGGAAATTGAAATACCTCACAATTTAAATGACTTTATAATCGATGATCTAGAAGTTTTATCAATAATAGGCATACAACAGGGTCAAATTCCAGTCTTAACTAGTGATATAGTTTACGAGCCAGTATCAGCAACAGATACTTCGGACGTTGAGCAAGAACCTTCGAGCTCGTGAACCTGTAAGATTGTATTCTTGACTTTATTGCGGTTATTTCAATATCTATTTATTTATTTTATATAGACTAATACACGTAAACAAACGAAAATCGGATGGTTTTCCCAACGACGAAAAAAGTTTCAAGCGGGCATGGAGTTCACCAACCTCAGAGGTAAAGTGCGCCCAAAAAAGGAAGTAAAAAATTTGAAAGATTGCTTGAAAGTGTGTAAATTTCAGTGTGCAAAGTATATAAGTGCCGCCGAACGATCGAACATTTTCGAAAATTATTATTCATTGAACCAGATGGGAAAATATAATTTTATTTCATCAACCACTCAATGAATAAAGACGAAAAAAAAATCAGTTAAAGATCACGTTTCACGTAGATCTTTCTCATTTTAGTATTATTTTTATTTAAACGGCAATCGTATACCTGTTTGCAAAAAATTTTACTTGGGTACCCATTGATATATACCAGAAACCGATTTATACGGTTCATAAGAAAATAAATTCGTGTAATATAGTATCTAAAAGTGCAAGAGGAACCACAAGCTCAAGAAAAACAGATCAAGCCAGAGTTGATATCGTTATGAGGCACATTGCAAGCGCGCATTGAGTCTTATTATTGCAGGGGAAAAAAATATCTAGACAGTAATCTCAATGTCTTAAAGCTGTACGACTTGTATGTGGTAAAATCCGAGGAACAAGAAATAGTACCAGTTAATGAAAGCTTTTACAGAAGCATATTCAACACTAAATTTGACTTCTTTAAACCAAAGTTAGATAGATGTAGTGTTTGCGGGCTTCATAAAATCGGCGCATCACGGCTAAAAGATGGAGTGTTCGAAACCTATAATGCTTTCAAAAACACGATGAGAGAGTTAAAAGAAGCCGATAAGAAATCGGGCATCCCTATTCTTTACTTCGATATACAAAAAGTGATTACATGTCTCAGGAGTAATATCGATTCATCATATTATTTAACAAAATTGAACGTTTATAATATGACGGCACATTTATCGACCACCAAGACTGTGTACTGTACGATGTGGAATGAGGCATCAATGGGGTGTACTGGTAACGACATAGCTTCGGCTTTGTATAAGATTTTAGAACGTGTCTTTAATGACAATGATTTAACTCGGTTAATCACTTGGGGCGACTCATGCGCTCCGCAAAATAAATACTCATACATGTCGTATGCTGTTCAACTATTTTTAAAAAAGCTAAAAAAATCTTCGATAGAATTGTGGTATTCTCTCCCTGGTCACTCTTGCATCCAACAGGTCGACCATGCACACAGTCAAATTGAGAAAATGATGTCAAAAAACGATTTTTTTCTCCAATTGGTCTAATCAGACTCATGAAAACCATCAACAGGAAAAAGCCTTATACTGTCATTCAATTGAAACCTGAAGATTTCAAAATTTTGATATACCGGTGATAAATTTAAATTATAGGGCTGTGCCTTTTGCGTCCTTGAGAATGCTTGGGTTTGGCAATAATTTACATATAATCAAGCATATTTGTCAGAGAATTGGAAGGAAGTATCAATTAGACCAACCGTACCAGGGTAAGCAATAATCCAACAAAAACTCCCGAAATTCTTTTTCGCGATCCTCCAGTAAGCATCACTTAGAAGCCAATTCAAATAAATTAAATATTGGATTTACAAAAAATGTTCCAGTATATGGGGAGTCAAGATCTGGAGTACTATAAAAACATCCTAAAATTAACAAATTAAGGATATGTTTTAGATGCTTACATCCTAGAGCCAGTGAAGTGATGACTTTTATTTTACCTTGATTAAGAAACCAAAAGACTAAATCAATTTCTGTGTTATTTTACATATTATTTATTTTTGTTAATGAATTGTTTATTTTTATGTATTATTGGGCCTATTTAGACGTGTATGCACTACATCATGACATTACAGACTTTCGTGTTTAGACGTAAAATTTAAAACTGTTGACACCAATTGCGATTTATCTTTGTATGTGTAAAATTATTTTCATTTCAGTATGCTTTGAGAAGAAATCCGACCCAAACAAATTTTTTATTGCTTTTTCATTGTATTAGTGTGTAACAAGTCGTGCCGCATTTCTAATTTTTTAGAATATGAATATGGCAAACAGCTGATTTTCAATTTCGATTCGTTTTACTATATTTTGTTATTGGTTTTTGTTGGTTAGAGTAGGTGTATTTTTGGATTCGTTTCAATATAAATCGGACAGAGAGAGTAGAAAAAACAAAAATTTAATATGTGTCAAATCATTGATGTGAAAAAGAGAATGCAATAACCAGATACTTTTCACTAACCATTTCGATCAGTTTGTTCGCTTCAATGATAAACCGTTACCGTTGTTTTGTTAAACCAATTTTGAATTTGAGCATCACCAATTGAGTAGTTCACCAATTTATTTGGTAATTTTTATAAAAATATTTGTTTAAAAATATTAAATTTGATAATTTTTTAAAAAAATATTAAAATGGAAAATCATTCAATAGAACAACTATCTAACAATGAAATTGGCAAACAAAGTAAGTGTTACAATATTTGACGTTATATTCTATGTCATATATCTATTTTATTCCTAATAATATTGTTTTAATTTTTTTATTAACTCGATCTAGCTCTTCACTAACACTTGATGAACTATCAACAACAACAACTGACAACTTAATATCTAAATTAAATAAACCAACAAAAGTTTCGCGTGTCTGGGATTTTTTTAAAAGTTCTAGTGATAAAAGGTTCGCTAAATGTTCGGAATGTGGTAAGGAGTACAAAACAAGCGGCAGTACTAATAATTTGTCAGACCACTTGAAAAGGTTCAACTCCGCCAAACTAAAGTCAAATCACGAAGAAAATGCCGGTGTATACTCTAGTTCTAGTGGTAGTGGAAGTCAGACTCAGACTAGTTCTTCTCGTTCGAGTACAATATCAGTTAGTCTATTTTTTAAAAGATCTATTGTTTATGATGAATATTCAAGGAGAAAAAAAGAACTAAATAAAGCGCTATTGGATATGATCGCTTTGGATTTCCAACCATTTACAATCGTCATTGATTACGGGCTTTAAAAAACTTGTTAATTTGTTAGATGAAAGGTATGTACTGTGCCTAGCCCATTTGTAATAAGTGGAAAACTTTTAAAACAGTCTTATACACAAGTTTATATCGGACTTAAAGCTCATCGAGAGCGACAGAATCTTATTTAACTGTCACATGCCATTTTATTTCAAAAGATTTTGAACTAAAATCTATGGTTTTGTGAACAAAACCTCTAACTAAAGGTATACATCATACTTCCGAAAACATAGCTGACTCGATGAACGAAATTTTTGAGGAGTGGAATATAGGAGACAAGGTAGTATGTATTGTCTCGGATAATGCAGCCAACATGATAAAAGCATGTGATTTGCTTAAAAAACGGCATATTCCATGTTATGTTCATACCCTTAATTTGGCGGTACGTGATAATCTTGATCTTGAATGCATCAAGGAGTTGATACAAAAATGTAAAGACATTGTTACATTTTTTAAAAGTAGTACTTCTGCAATGGAAATGTTTAAAAAGGAACAGGCTGCTGAATCCACTGATGGACCATTAAAGCTGCTGCAAGTAGTTGCAATACGCTGGAATAGTGCATATTATATGATCCTACGAATAATTAAAACAAATGATGCTATTGGAAGGACAATTCTAAAGTTAAGTAAAGCCCCTCAGCCTCTATCTGTTGATGAAATTGTTGTATTAAAAGACGTAGAAAAAGCTCTGCAATATTTTGAGGAGGCAACAAAAAAAAATTCAGGTAAGCTTGGTTTGATTTAAGTAGGTTTATGTATATAGAGTGAAGAAATTCGTCCATTTGTACTAATTAATTGTTTTTAATTTCAGGTAACAATTATGTTACGATTTCATTAATAATTCCAATAACATTTCAAATTTTCAATCATCTAAATGCTAGATATACTGTAATGAAAACTGAACAAGGGAAAATCTTTTGTACCAAACTTCTAGAATCTATTAACAAGAGGTTGTTTGGGTATGAATTTATAGAAGTCACTAAACTGGGAACTCTTTTAGATCCTAGATTTAAGAAAGATGGATTCCGCACGATTGAAAGTGCTAAAACCCGTACAACGCTTTTGGAGCAGGAAATGTCCGCCATCATTAATAAAAGAAAATTGCAAGAAAATGCCATGAACCAATTGGAAAATAGTCTAAGTACCAGTACCGTTCCTAAATCTAAATCATCTCTATTTAACTTTCTTGAAGAAAGAATGACTCAAAAAGTAAAGTCACGTACAGTAGACGTAATAATTACCAGCAGACAATACTTTGAGAGGGAGAACTGTAAGGAGGAAACTGACCCCTTTCAATTCTGGATGGTACATTATTATTATAGTCATTTTTTCTCCTTTTGATATTTTTAAGATTTTTTGTGTGCTAAATGATTTGCTAATTTTTAGGTGATCGGCGAGCAACTAACCCCTTTAGAAGAGTGCTACTTGAAATACTTATGCATTCCAGCCACCTCCTTTCAGAGCGGCGCTCAAAATTAAAATCAGAAAATGTTAACATGTTGACCTTCTTGCATAAAAGTAATCTTTGAAATGTAATAATATACATACTTCTATGATAAACTTTCCTTTACGATTTAAAGTAATGATCATTAGTTATTTAAGTATGTACATAAGTTTTGCCTAGATATTTTCGAAAAAAAGAGAATTAAAAACTATCGAAGACTATTGATTTTTATCGATAGTCAATAGGTCGACTATCGATAATAATCGATGGCACTCATCATCGATAGTTCTCGACCTCTAAATGCCACCAATAAGCGAAGAAAATGAAGGAAACGAAGGAAATATAGACAATGAAAGCACCGAAGACAACGATGTGGTGATAGAAAACATCGAGATAGTGATTCCGCATTAAAAATAAAAATAGAAAAAATTAAAAAATTAAAAATTATTTTTTTTAACAAACAAAAAACCAAAAAATGTTCAAATGTTTAAATTGCACACCCAACCAAACCCTTTTCCCAATGCCAACAACATATCAATCCAGCACCAAAACAAACCAGAAAAATATCACTAGCAAAAACAGGGAATGATATAATAAAAACAATCAGCTCGATAAACTGTTAAATGTAGAATTACATTTCCTGAAATTTATGTGGGTAAAAGTTGACCAATTTCCGTTTGATTATCTCCATGTAGTTTGCTTGGGTGTGGTAAAGAGATTTCTTGGTATATGGATGGGCGGTACATCAGAATCACTTTAATCATCTCATGTCATAGGCAAAATTCCTGATAGATTAAAATCAATCCTTTGTACTGAAGAATATTTTGTCAAAAGACAAGTACGAGCATTTTCTTCTTTTACATGTATCAATAGGGTTGCTTTCTTCCGAAAAGTTGCCAGCAAATTTTATTCAATCAAGTCGAACAATGTTAAATAAATTTATAATGGGGGTGCCCAGTTGAAATATTGCTTGAATTTTTAATGTAAGCATTCTATTAACCGATATGTTATGCGTGCAGTACCAACATTTAATCTAGAGCTTGCTTTAAACTATTTTTTAATGTAATTGCTAGAAATTTTAACGCAGATTTGATTTACTTTAAATATAACTCAATAAATAGTGTCTGTTTTGGCCTTAAGTTTCTCCTAACGCATATAGTTATGCATGTTCGTTGTTCTATTTTTTATTACATGGATCTGCACGTGTCTGATGATTTTAAAGAATTATATTTTTTTAAACAAATATTTGACCTATGATTTAAGTAAATTTGAAAACAAATTTAATTTTTTTTTAAAACTCAAATAATATTCAATTAAATATCTATAAATTTTAAATCTCGACTAGGTAAATTTTGATTGATATAGCGGCACCAATGACTTCGGCATAAAAAGTTACAGCGATGTAATGTAACTGTAAGTAAAAGTAAATTTTAAAAGTAAATCTAGGTAGTAGTGTAGATAGCCTATTTATTAACGAACTTACTAACTGCCGCCGTAAAGACAAAGGCAATCAGTATTCCCAAGCCATAAAAAAGTTTACACTAACTTTACATTTTTATTCTCTTCGTGCTTATAGATATTCAGGTATTATTTTATTTGATAACACAAATTTTGGTTAAACATTTTAAGGCATATTTTAATCTTTTTTCAGAAGTATTTTGAAGCTAAGATAAGATAAGTAACGTAGAGTCGTGTAATCTGGGATTTTTAAAAAACGTATTTTCGGCAATCTCTCATTTTCTTCTCCAAGACAAACAAGGTGAATTTAATTTTTGATTCGATGGCAATCAGAAAACCAATAATATCGCTTATTTGATTTTTTGAACTCTAAAAGTCTATTTTGTCTTTACAATAATATTATTGAACATAAATAAAATAACTTGGATAAATATTCCTACAAAAATACTACACATAACCATAAATCATAAATACAAAATACAATTTTTTTTAAATTAAGATTAGGAAAGGTGATTTAAATCGCCTTTGTTCTTGGACCGTATTGGAATTGTGAGTTGCTAAATTAAAAAACAAAGTTATTTAATTCAATAAATAATTAAAATGTCTAAAAACTGGACTTATAACGAAGGTAAAGCGTTGATCAGTGTGTATGGTAGTAGGAAGGAAGAATATTTTAAAACTAGGAACAAAAAACATTTCTTGGAAAATGTGTTAACAGATTTGGAGGCACTAAATATTTTGGTAAATAATTTTCTGTTAATAAATTTCTTCGCCACATCAATTTACGCCTGTTATTTGTTGTAGGTTTCATCAACAACTGTAGAGAACGTGGAAGTGAAATGGCGTAGCCTTCAGCGAGCCTATAAAAACGCTAAAGACAGAGGAACAGGCATCACGACTACTAAATTTTTATATAGGGAGGAGATGGAAGAATTGTTTCAGACGAATTCAATTATGAGTTCACCTCATTCTGTTTTTGTTGGCATGGAAAGTCAACCGGAACCGTCTCCAATGACACCAATGACATCCAATGACACCATAGTGAGCAGTGATGTAGAAATAGCCGAAACATATTCTTCAAGGCTTTCAAAAAAGAAGAAGCTGCCTCTTCTGGCAGGATTCCAAAGAAGCATTAATAGAAATTAAGAGGAAATATTATGAGGAGAAGATCGCAGAGAAAAGAAAGAATACTGCATTGCTCGAAAAATATTTCGAAAAAAAGGAACAGGATCGGGAAGAACGAAAACACCTAATTTTAAGTTTATTAAACAAATAATTTTATTTTATGTATTTTATATCTTTTTGTGACTGAGGCTGTGAATTTTAAATAAAAACAAATGAATTTTGTGATGAAATATTTATTTTCTACAATGAAATTAATTTAATAAATTTTTATTATCCATATATTCAAACATTTCATTGCGAGCACTACTACTACTATTTGTTTGTTCAGTGCGTGTATCATCTGCTGTTGGAACTTCGTCATCTAAATATTCTATTTCACAATAATCGTTTTCCGCGATACATATATTATGCAAAACACATGCAGCTACGACACAATTGGTAATAAAGCCTAAACTCTCTGCATTCAAATTAGTATTATTATCCATTTTCACGATTAAAATTTTTAATTTATTGGTTGAACTTGAAAATATACACTTCTGATAAACAGTTCAACATAACCTAATGATTCAAAAATCCATCTTTTGGATTTTTTTAAAACTAAAATACCTTATCGTAAATTTTATGCGTAACTACTTTTGTCATCTACACCACCATTTGAGTATGAGTAGATGCGAGTAGATACAAGTACTTTTGAGTAGTTTACTCATGCTATTGGAACACACCAAATAGGTTTCACAGTGTGCATAAAGTCTAGTATTTCGATAGCTGAAGACTTAAGACGATAAACAGTTTTAAATTTTACTTACATATTAACTTATAAATTTTCACAAGATCATATTGAACTATTATTTTCTATAATTTTGAAAAATTCGACAAAAGTTTTTTACATCTCCATTTAATTTCAATTAAATGGAGATGTAAAAAAGATAAAAACGATGAAATTGCCAAATATTTGATTGATGATTTTGTGTCAGACGATGAAAAAATAATTGTTCAAACAGCTTTGCTTGATACAAACTATAGCAACTTGAAACAATGCATACATGCAATAAAGTAAAAATTTGTACTATCTAGCGCGATTTGAAGAAAAAAGATAAGAAAAAGGAAAAAACTAAAAATAAATAAATTAAAAGAGATCCGATGTAGTGTGGTTGCGGTGTGTTATTATGTATTTAAAAAATTTAAAATAAAAGGTTTGAAATAAAAAGTGAAAATTGAGAATGGAGATAAAAGAAATTATAACCCAATGCAAGGTATTATTTTTATAGTGATGTAAAATTAAAAGATTTGTGTTATGAAGGTTTTTTTTTTATATTAGATCGTAAGTAATAGTATTATATAGCGTATGAATATTGTGTTAGATATCAGATTTATTATTGTTTGTGTTTTCGTGTATATGAATATTTCAATTAGATTGACCGATGCTAAGAATATAGAGTAAGAAGGCTGAATATGATATGTTGTTGTCGGTGTTTTTGTGTATATGAATGAATATTGGTGTTGTTGGATAGATAAGAGATTTTTATTAAATTGATCGGCGCTAAGAATATAATAATATAAATATGAAGAAAAAATAAAAATATTATTCTTGAATTTTTTTTTATCCAAAAATAGTGTGCCTACTATTTTATTTTTCACTAATAAATGGCGAACAATAGAGGACCCCCAAATTAATAAAAAGTATCAACGAAAAACAAAACAGAAAACCACAAAAAAAAACATCGTGTTTATTTTTAAAAATTATTTATTTATTAAATTTTGTGAGTTTTTGGTTAAAAGGGGGTTTGAAAGAATTCTTGCTGTGTCTAACTTTTCCATAATAATAATAATAATAATTTTTTTTTTATTAATGATCTAAAATAATATTGCAATCTTTATCAATTCCCAATGTTGCATCAAACTCCACATAAATCAGGCATGTGATAGTGTTTGGAAGTTCGCTCTCGAATCTCAAATCAAGCCTTATCTTACCTCGATCAATTAAAGAAGAACATGCATCGTTTGCTGCTAGATCGGGGGTTAAATCGTACGCCATCATAAAACAACCGTGCGAATACATATCTTTTGTGATCAAATTTCCTTAAGACGTATGAACTAACCTGTCATGGAAAATATTGATGCATAGGCTCTTGCGTACTTTTCATTATTTGAAAAATCGGTTACAATACCAGTGGTCGGTGTTGGTACTCCTTTAACATATAATACAGCCGAAGTAATTTTATTATGTTTAAAGTTGTAAGGGTTCTTTTTCTTGTTTATGCATCGCTGTCAACCATGCAAAAGATTAGCTTTGTTGGTAACTGCCCCAATACAATATTATCCAAATTTATTGAACTACCTTTTGCCGACACTTTAAAATTTTTGTAGTGATATCGTGCATTTGTACGTTCGATAATTTTATGATGTGCAACCAGAATATTAGGATTTATCGTACAATGTTTTGTATAAAGAGTGGCTTCTAAAATCTTTATAGTTGTTTTATCGGCATCAAGATCGGTTTTCTAACTGATAAAATTCAACTTGTGAAAGTGTAATCTTTACTCTTACTTCAACCTTGTTTAATAATATTAACGGTTGCATCCTCACCAAAATTTAACAATGTTTCAATATATGCACGGTAACTGTAGTTGCCATCGGATATGCTTATATTTTTACCGTTTAAACACACATCTACTTGTCGGAATAATGAATGCAACATATTATTAACTGTACTAGGCTGGTTTTTATCAACAACTTTGTAAAGAACCTCAGTATTTTTAACCAACTGTATTTTTACACATAAATTTATCGATGACAAATCCATGTAGGCATCGCCGTGTCCATGACATACAAATTCAATAACTGACTGATTTTGTAAACTGTCCGAATCGCGCTAGATAGTACAAATTATTACTTAAATTTTTGCTTTTTTTTATGTAAGATAGTGGTTTTTTACATAAGATAGTGGATGTAAGATAGTTGTGAATTTTTTATGTAGGATAGTGGTTACATACTACTGACCTCATAAATCTCAAATAATTATATTAATTGCTGAGAGATATTTAAAAATAAGATCATATGGTAAATTTTATAGTAACAAAAAAATAACGTAAGTAACATTTTAAATAACGTAAGGAAACGATAAAAATTAAATAAACTTGTATTGTTTTCAAATTCTTAATAAAGATTGTACACATGCAAACCGCGCTTTTTTGGCTTTCTTGCAAATATTGACTGATTACAGCGCCTCTTCAGGCAGCTTCATTTTTTTAATAGTATTTACATATGAATTTGCTATCTAGTTATATAATATATATCTATGTTATTGAATTATATTGTTTTCTCTTGTATAAATGCATTTTTCACTTCTCGTGTATAGAGGCTTTATAAAAAATTGACAAACGATATAAATTTTTAGGTTTGAAATTTTTGTATTAAAGAGTCAAAAAATTCGGAAATTTAATTGTTATTTGTGATAGAAGACATAATTAATGCCTCATGTATTTTGCAATGTGATTTCATAGTACGTGTGATAAAGTTAAAAGTGAAGTGAATAAACATTGTGCTAAAAATTTTAATATACATATTTTTAATACAAGTGTACAATATTTGAGTGATTAATATTGATATAATTTACAATATAATTCGAGTTATTAGATTTATGTATATATAATGAATACCGTTGAGTTTTTGTTTTGTAAAACCAAATATGAAGGAAATATAACTTATACAAACTTTTCTAGAATGGGTGATGCATGGGACTACAGTGATTTTCTATTAACGCGTAAATACATAATAGAAGCATAGAAGTTGTAAATACTGGTATGTGTTAACAAGGGTCGTAATGGCGGGCCACATACATTTATCATTTGTAACGAAATTTTTTAATCAACATAATCTGCAATTGGTTTATTGCTGTTGTGCTACGGTGTTTTATTTAAAATATCAATGTATACTATGTACGATTTCAGAAAATAAAGCATTGATTTAAGGATTGAAATCAATAAAGCACAGTTTAAGACAGATGAAATCGTGGATTATGCCGCGACTATGTGGGTCCATTAAATCATTATCGAACACCAGCTGTACTGTTGAAAGAGCTAGTTAAAGCAGCCGATTATATAGAAAGTAAAAGTAATCAATATAAGCCGGTAAAAGTTGAAAGTCATGTGTTGAAACTAGTCAGTTGCTTTAGATGTCCTGAGAAAGTGCACATGGCGAACAATTGTCCGAATAAAAAGAAAGCTACGTGTTTTGTGTGCCATAAAGAAGGGCATGTAGCAGCTCGAATATTCGACTCACCGATATTCGATACTGCCACAACAAAACAAATTAGTGAAATTCAAATATAAGTCAACTTATTTGAATTAAGCGTTCACTAACCCCATCTATCCAACTATCACTATCCAATAACCGAACCACTACTATAAAACATTTATAGTAAAGCATGTCGCCATCTAACGACATCACCACGAACTAACAATGTTCGGTGATGCAACACTAAAACATAAGTGCAATATTGACCGTCGCCTGCGCATGTGTTCCCTCATCAAAAAAACGAACACGAAGGCATGTATGTGAAGTTAGCCCAATTTTCATCCCAAAAAAATGCGATGGCAACACTAAATATAACTGTCGTGACAGTTTTTACTCTCACCCCAGAAAAAATTACTGTCACGATAGTTTTTATTAAGTCAGCCCAAAAAAAAACTGTCGCGATAATAAAAAAACTATCGTGACATACGATTTATTACTCTCAGCCCAAAAAAAAAATCAATGAATTAAAATGAAAATTATGAGCACTCAAATAATTAGTTAAGCTTTATTCCGTTTCGAAATTATTCGAGTACTGCCGTAGAATTTATTAACGGTTTTATGGAGCAGATATACCATAGAACCTATTTCAATAATCAAATATGGGGGAATCGGAGTTCTGGGGGGTCTACAACACCATTATATAACTACTATCACGGTTCAATGGAATATTTAATTAAGTTTTATTCCGTTTCGAAATTATTCGAGTACTGCCGTAGAATTTATTAACGGTTTTATGGAGGAGATATACCATAGAACCTATTTCAATAATCAAATATGGGGAATCGGAGTTCTGGGGGGTCTTCAATACAATTATATAACTACTATCACGGTTCAATGGAATATTTAATTAAGTTTTATTCCGTTTCGAAATTATTCGAGTACTGCCGTAGAATTTATTAACGGTTTTATGGAGCAGATATACCATAGAACCTATTTCAATAATCAAATATGGGGGAATCGGAGTTCTGGGGGGTCTACAACACCATTATATAACTACTATCACGGTTCAATGGAATATTTAATTAAGTTTTATTCCGTTTCGAAATTATTCGAGTACTGCCGTAGAATTTATTAACGGTTTTATGGAGCAGATATACCATAGAACCTATTTCAATAATCAAATATGGGGGAATCGGAGTTCTGGGGGGTCTACAATACCATTATATAACTACTATCACGATCCAATGGAATATTTAATTAAGTTTTATTCCGTTTCGAAATTATTCGAGTACTGCCGTAGAATTTATTAACGGTTTTATGGAGCAGATATACCATAGAACCTATTTCAATAATCAAATATGGGGGAATCGGAGTTCTGGGGGGTCTACAACACCATTATATAACTATTATCACGGTTCAATGAAATATTTAATTAAGTTTTATTCCGTTTCGAAATTATTCGAGTACTGCCGTAGAATTTATTAACGGATTTAAGAAGCAGATATACCATAGAATCTATTTCAATAATCAAATATGGGGGAATCGGAGTTCTGGGGGGTCTACAATACCATTATATAACTACTATCACGGTTCAATGGAATATTTAATTAAGTTTTATTCCGTTTCGAAATTACATAAACAGCTGAGTTTGGTTGTGCAATATGCTGTAATGAAAATATAGAGGAACGACCATACGTTCAAATTAATACAGAACTATTTGAGCAAACAGGCATAAGAAATTTAAAAAATTGCCTTATTACTTTTCCTCCGAAGCCATAAAATTATGTACGCAAAAAAAATTATACCAAACAAGTTTGTGGCTATAAACACGGAATATTTAAATAGCCAAAATCAACCGATGGTTTCGTTAAAAGAAATTCCTCCAGAAATATCATTGGACGGAAAAACGTTCTTATTGAACTCGCTAGTTAATTATAACGAAAACCAACAACATTACACATCCTATTGTAGACATGACAGCTATTGGGAACTATATGTTGATTTAAAAAATATGATAGTTAAAATACGCAATGACAATCATAAAGTGAAACCTCACTTAATATTTTACACAGAAAATTAAAAAAAAAATTGAAATTTAATATGGATTTTAATGGAAATAAATCTACTAATATTTGAATATTGTTGAATGACATTTAAAAAGAGCCTTGTTTAATATTAAGCAAAATAATAAATATAAAAAAATCTCAATATATTTCGACTTGCTAGGTCATCTACCTATGGGACTTAAACTAAACTGAGTATAATTAAATTCCTGAATATTAACCATCTAAAAATCGAAATATATTAATATTTATAAAATTAAATTTAAAAAATATTAAACAAGTGTATCCGTTTTTTAGAAAAATGTTATTCAATTTATTTCCCCAAGTGCCAGCGGTCAAAAATGTTCACGTTATTGATAAATAGTGATAGTTGTTATATAATGGTATGGCAAAACTCCGATTCCCCCTTATTTGATTATTGAAATAGATTCTATGGTGTATCTGCTCCTTAAATCCGTTAATAAATTCTACGGCAGTACTCGAATAATTTCGAAACGGAATAAAACTTAGTTAAATATTCCATTGAACCGTGATAGTAGTTATATAATGGTATTGTAGACCCCCCAGAACTCCGATTCCCCCATATTTGATTATTGAAATAGATTCTATGGTATATCTGCTTCTTAAATCCGTTAATAAATTCTACGGCAGTACTCGAATAATTTCGAAACGGAATAAAACTTAATTAAATATTCCATTGGATCGTGATAGTAGTTATATAATGGTATTGTAGACCCCCCAGAACTCCGATTCCCCCATATTTGATTATTGAAATAGATTCTATGGTATATCTGCTTCTTAAATCCGTTAATAAATTCTACGGCAGTACTCGAATAATTTCGAAACGGAATAAAACTTAATTAAATATTCCATTGAACCGTGATAGTAGTTATATAATGGTGTTGTAGACCCCCCAGAACTCCGATTCCCCCATATTTGATTATTGAAATAGGTTCTATGGAATATCTGCTCCATAAAACCGTTAATAAATTCTACGGCAGTACTCGAATAATTTCGAAACGGAATAAAACTTAATTAAATATTCCATTGGATCGTGATAGTAGTTATATAATGGTATTGTAGACCCCCCAGAACTCCGATTCCCCCATATTTGATTATTGAAATAGGTTCTATGGTATATCTGCTCCATAAAACCGTTAATAAATTCTACGGCAGTACTCGAATAATTTCGAAACGGAATAAAACTTAATTAAATATTCCATTGGATCGTGATAGTAGTTATATAATGGTATTGTAGACCCCCCAGAACTCCGATTCCCCCATATTTGATTATTGAAATAGGTTCTATGGTATATCTGCTCCATAAAACCGTTAATAAATTCTACGGCAGTACTCGAATAATTTCGAAACGGAATAAAACTTAATTAAATATTCCATTGAACCGTGATAGTAGTTATATAATGGTATTGTAGACCCCCCAGAACTCCGATTCCCCCATATTTGATTATTGAAATAGATTCTATGGTATATCTGCTTCTTAAATCCGTTAATAAATTCTACGGCAGTACTCGAATAATTTCGAAACGGAATAAAACTTAATTAAATATTCCATTGAACCGTGATAGTAGTTATATAATGGTGTTGTAGACCCCCCAGAACTCCGATTCCCCCATATTTGATTATTGAAATAGGTTCTATGGTATATCTGCTCCATAAAATCGTTAATAAATTCTACGGCAGTACTCGAATAATTTCGAAACGGAATAAAACTTAATTAAATATTCCATTGGATCGTGATAGTAGTTATATAATGGTATTGTAGACCCCCCAGAACTCCGATTCCCCCATATTTGATTATTGAAATAGGTTCTATGGTATATCTGCTCCATAAAACCGTTAATAAATTCTACGGCAGTACTCGAATAATTTCGAAACGGAATAAAACTTAATTAAATATTCCATTGGATCGTGATAGTAGTTATATAATGGTATTGTAGACCCCCCAGAACTCGATTCCCCCATATTTGATTATTGAAATAGGTTCTATGGTATATCTGCTCCATAAAACCGTTAATAAATTCTACGGCAGTACTCGAATAATTTCGAAACGGAATAAAACTTAATTAAATATTCCATTGGATCGTGATAGTAGTTATATAATGGTATTGTAGACCCCCCAGAACTCCGATTCCCCCATATTTGATTATTGAAATAGGTTCTATGGTATATCTGCTCCATAAAACCGTTAATAAATTCTACGGCAGTACTCGAATAATTTCGAAACGGAATAAAACTTAATTAAATATTCCATTGAACCGTGATAGTAGTTATATATTGGTATTGTAGACCCCCCAGAACTCCGATTCCCCCATATTGAAATAGATTCTATGGTATATCTGCTTCTTAAATCCGTTAATAAATTCTACGGCAGTACTCGAATAATTTCGAAACGGAATAAAACTTAATTAAATATTCCATTGGATCGTGATAGTAGTTATATAATGGTATTGTAGACCCCCCAGAACTCCGATTCCCCCATATTTGATTATTGAAATAGATTCTATGGTATATCTGCTTCTTAAATCCGTTAATAAATTCTACGGCAGTACTCGAATAATTTCGAAACGGAATAAAACTTAATTAAATATTCCATTGAACCGTGATAGTAGTTATATAATGGTGTTGTAGACCCCCCAGAACTCCGATTCCCCCATATTTGATTATTGAAATAGGTTCTATGGTATATCTGCTCCATAAAACCGTTAATAAATTCTACGGCAGTACTCGAATAATTTCGAAACGGAATAAAACTTAATTAAATATTCCATTGGATCGTGATAGTAGTTATATAATGGTATTGTAGACCCCCCAGAACTCCGATTCCCCCATATTTGATTATTGAAATAGGTTCTATGGTATATCTGCTCCATAAAACCGTTAATAAATTCTACGGCAGTACTCGAATAATTTCGAAACGGAATAAAACTTAATTAAATATTCCATTGGATCGTGATAGTAGTTATATAATGGTATTGTAGACCCCCCAGAACTCCGATTCCCCCATATTTGATTATTGAAATAGGTTCTATGGTATATCTGCTCCATAAAACCGTTAATAAATTCTACGGCAGTACTCGAATAATTTCGAAACGGAATAAAACTTAATTAAATATTCCATTGAACCGTGATAGTAGTTATATAATGGTATTGTAGACCCCCCAGAACTCCGATTCCCCCATATTTGATTATTGAAATAGATTCTATGGTATATCTGCTTCTTAAATCCGTTAATAAATTCTACGGCAGTACTCGAATAATTTCGAAACGGAATAAAACTTAATTAAATATTCCATTGAACCGTGATAGTAGTTATATAATGGTGTTGTAGACCTCCCAGAACTCCGATTCCCCCATATTTGATTATTGAAATAGGTTCTATGGTATATCTGCTCCATAAAACCGTTAATAAATTCTACGGCAGTACTCGAATAATTTCGAAACGGAATAAAACTTAATTAAATATTCCATTGGATCGTGATAGTAGTTATATAATGGTATTGTAGACCCCCCAGAACTCCGATTCCCCCATATTTGATTATTGAAATAGGTTCTATGGTATATCTGCTCCATAAAACCGTTAATAAATTCTACGGCAGTACTCGAATAATTTCGAAACGGAATAAAACTTAATTAAATATTCCATTGGATCGTGATAGTAGTTATATAATGGTATTGTAGACCCCCCAGAACTCCGATTCCCCCATATTTGATTATTGAAATAGGTTCTATGGAATATCTGCTCCATAAAATCGTTAATAAATTCTACGGCAGTACTCGAATAATTTCGAAACGGAATAAAACTTAATTAAATATTCCATTGGATCGTGATAGTAGTTATATAATGGTATTGTAGACCCCCCAGAACTCCGATTCCCCCATATTTGATTATTGAAATAGGTTCTATGGTATATCTGCTCCATAAAACCGTTAATAAATTCTACGGCAGTACTCGAATAATTTCGAAACGGAATAAAACTTAATTAAATATTCCATTGGATCGTGATAGTAGTTATATAATGGTATTGTAGACCCCCCAGAACTCCGATTCCCCCATATTTGATTATTGAAATAGGTTCTATGGTATATCTGCTCCATAAAACCGTTAATAAATTCTACGGCAGTACTCGAATAATTTCGAAACGGAATAAAACTTAATTAAATATTCCATTGGATCGTGATAGTAGTTATATAATGGTATTGTAGACCCCCCAGAACTCCGATTCCCCCATATTTGATTATTGAAATAGGTTCTATGGTATATCTGCTCCATAAAACCGTTAATAAATTCTACGGCAGTACTCGAATAATTTCGAAACGGAATAAAACTTAATTAAATATTCCATTGAACCGTGATAGTAGTTATATAATGGTATTGTAGACCCCCCAGAACTCCGATTCCCCCATATTTGATTATTGAAATAGATTCTATGGTATATCTGCTTCTTAAATCCGTTAATAAATTCTACGGCAGTACTCGAATAATTTCGAAACGGAATAAAACTTAATTAAATATTCCATTGGATCGTGATAGTAGTTATATAATGGTATTGTAGACCCCCCAGAACTCCGATTCCCCCATATTTGATTATTGAAATAGATTCTATGGTATATCTGCTTCTTAAATCCGTTAATAAATTCTACGGCAGTACTCGAATAATTTCGAAACGGAATAAAACTTAATTAAATATTCCATTGAACCGTGATAGTAGTTATATAATGGTGTTGTAGACCCCCCAGAACTCCGATTCCCCCATATTTGATTATTGAAATAGGTTCTATGGTATATCTGCTCCATAAAACCGTTAATAAATTCTACGGCAGTACTCGAATAATTTCGAAACGGAATAAAACTTAATTAAATATTCCATTGGATCGTGATAGTAGTTATATAATGGTATTGTAGACCCCCCAGAACTCCGATTCCCCCATATTTGATTATTGAAATAGGTTCTATGGCATATCTGCTCCATAAAACCGTTAATAAATTCTACGGCAGTACTCGAATAATTTCGAAACGGAATAAAACTTAATTAAATATTCCATTGAACCGTGATAGTAGTTATATAATGGTATTGTAGACCCCCCAGAACTCCGATTCCCCCATATTTGATTATTGAAATAGATTCTATGGTATATCTGCTTCTTAAATCCGTTAATAAATTCTACGGCAGTACTCGAATAATTTCGAAACGGAATAAAACTTAATTAAATATTCCATTGGATCGTGATAGTAGTTATATAATGGTATTGTAGACCCCCCAGAACTCCGATTCCCCCATATTTGATTATTGAAATAGATTCTATGGTATATCTGCTTCTTAAATCCGTTAATAAATTCTACGGCAGTACTCGAATAATTTCGAAACGGAATAAAACCTAATTAAATATTCCATTGAACCGTGATAGTAGTTATATAATGGTGTTGTAGACCCCCCAGAACTCCGATTCCCCCATATTTGATTATTGAAATAGGTTCTATGGTATATCTGCTCCATAAAACCGTTAATAAATTCTACGGCAGTACTCGAATAATTTCAAATCGAAATCTAATTATTGTAACGCTTTTAAGTTTAATTTAAATTCTTTTCTTTTATTTAAAAGTAGTATTATTTTTTATGCATTAATATTTTTGTATTTTTATTAAAAATTTTGATGGAAGTATTTTTTTCTTCATATAAATTATGTTTTTTAAATTTTATCTGTCGTTGATAGTTTATTATTTCGTAATATTTTTTTTGGTATTGCCAGTGTTTAAAATCGCTATTTTTTGGGATAGAATTTTGGGCCATCTTCACATGGGTCACGAAGGCGACGTCCTCATCACAACACAATAAAAAACCTTACTATTCGTCCATTACCTTTTTCTCTTCCAAAAAGTCCAACGTTTGGTGTGAGTGCAACGTGCACAAAAATAATAATAAATAATAATATTGGTGGTGTAAAATAAATATAAATAGAATTAATTAATAATTATAATTTAGTGACACAAATAAATTTAATTAAACAATTGTGAATGTAATACAAATATAAAAACTTACAACTAATTAACAATTATGTAAAATAAATATAAATGAAATTAAAAACAATAATTAGTACATACACCTATAAATAAATAAAATTAATTTATATAATAAATTGATGAATGGATTGTTTATATCAAAAACTCCTTGTGTAATTGTGTGTTTCATTTTGAGAAATTTTATAATTGGGAGCAACCCCGTACAACAGGCATATGGCAAGACAATGCTCAAGTAGAATTGGTGCTGGTAGTATACCTGTAGTAAATCATCAGGTTAACAAAAGTTATGAAAAGAGTCGAGTTATGAATGCGGACAGCATAAACAGTCATTCAAAATATTTTAAAATTGGCCAATTGAACGGCCAAAGGATAAAATGTTACATCGATATGGGAAGTGGAGCAACAAATATCATTGATTTCTGTTATTTCAGATTGTAAATCGACAAAGTATATTTCGTATTTACTAAGTTAGTTTTCTATACATATGTAATTATGTAATATACATACAATAAAGCCAAACTAAATACATGTGGCGAGCAACGTATTTTTATTTGACGGGATGCATTTGTTTTATTTTATTTAGATATTGTTGTTCATGCGCAGTATGTCACGGAGTTTTAATTTAACTTTCAATACTCTTGTTTATTAAAAATAGCTATAGCTGTTCTGTCTTCTTCGATAAAATCACTTTGTTTGTCAATTTCGTGATAGAACTGTATAGCTTATTAAAAATTTATATCTTTTTTTAGCAATTCTAATAACAGTTTAACAATTTTAAAATTGATCGAATCTAAAATTGATTGAATCTAACATTTTACCATAGAATTGGAGGATTTAGAAGAATAGTAACTTTCATATATTAAGATGGCATTCGAAGTATCCATACCAATAATTGTATATGAATTTTGTGGCTACGGAGCAAAAACGAGAACACAATATGTTTATTAATATATCACATATATCTTTTTCGCATTATTTTGATGAATAGCAAAAAAAAAATTATTTTTATATTATACGAGCAGTAGGCGAAATTTTATGAATCAACGAAACAACAAAAACACGATATACATATTCATATATATATTATGTATTTGTATTTTATATACATTCATATATTATACAATGATGGGAAAGGTAAAAAAAATTTAATAAACTTATTAACATAATAAAATACAGGTTTCTTTGAAAATTTAAAAAAAATTATATTTAAGTATCGGACTCGACCATTATGGTGGTACAAAAATTGATTGTGTGTGATCATTAAAACCTTCTATATTACAAGTCATATTGTTGGCATACTAATTTATCCTTTATAAATCATAAATTCATAATCAATTGCAATCATACAATTTTTTAGAAAATTATCAAGTTATGTCATATAGGCATATTACTGATGAACATGCAATAATGGAAAATTATAATCGAATTTGTAAAGGTGATCAGGCGATCAATTTAATACTTCTCTGTTGTAAATGATGATTTTAGTGAAATTTCCAATTTGATCTCTGTTTTTGGCGAATACCGTTAATTTTTTTTATTGAGTTGCAAAATGAAAAGGTTAGGAATAGTAGATATTATATAATAAATAGGATAAAATAGATAGGATATATAATGTGAACCGTTATTTGTTACTAATACTTTGTTATTGATTACAAAATAGTCAAACGCATTGTAAACGAAAAAAGCTATTTAAAGCGATAGCACGCTCCTTTATGAAAAGGATATTATTCACTATTTAAATTTTTTTAAAATCATTAGTAGTATAGCTAATTTAATTCAATTCAATTTATTTAATAATGTCTAATACAAAAAACAAAATGGAAAATAATTTTAGAAGTAAGTTTACTTAAAAATACATTTTAATATTTACAATAATTCTTAATTAAGATAACTTTACTCGTTTTTCTGAAATCATACGCAATCTCAATATTACCAAAGAGCGTTTTTCATTTAAACATTAGTTAATGTCTTCTGAAGTGCTTTGTAACCAACAATTTTAGTTTATTAAAATAGTGATGGGAATGATTTGGTAATAGTGTTTTTTTAGTTAATTGTAGAAACATTTAAGGTTTATACTATTTTAAATTATATATGTTGTATAAATTCTACTAGTTTTTAAAATACCGGTCAACGCGATACAAAACAAAAACCACTATATTTACTTTGTTCACATTTATTTACATTTATTGCCTCTGAAGACTGCGATATAGCAAATAGGAAACAATTTTTTTTTGAGTTGTGCAACATCCCTGCGATGCTATAGATTGTCTAGCTCTTGAGTAAGATTAAGGTTGCGTATTATTCTGATGACGCGACGTTGAATCCTGTTTACATTTACAATTTATATTTTTATTTATTTATTAAATTTAGCACCCAACCAGCAATTGCAGAAAAGAAAAAAACATGTAATTTGTATAGTTCCGAATTGCAAATTAAAATCGACCAAAACGGACTTACATTTTTTTAAATTTCCACAAAATGCTATTGAAACGCAAAACTGGATAGACTCTATCGGACTTACTACTCCTGAAATGTGTAACAAACATAATTATGTATGTCAACAGCACTTTTTACAACAACAAATTTCATCTTCAGATCGACTAGTAAAACATGCTGTTCCGATATTAAATATTATAAAAAGGGTAAATATCGAAGAAAACGTAGAAATATCTGGTAATTCCAACAATTTTGATCTAAACGAGGAAGATAGACACAATATATTAAAGTCGTCGATAAACAGCATCAGTACTCCTACTCAACTGATAAACCTGATGAAGAAACTGAATTCCTAAAACTTATTAATTCAATAAATTGTGCCCATTGTGAAGAGACCGAAAAATATACATATACATGCGGCAAATGCCAACAAAATATCAAAATTCTTCAAAATTATAAAAAGGACATTCAAAAACACCAACGCAATTAAATATAAGGCTTTGAAAATGAAGTATAATAATTTGATGCGGATCTATAAGAGATCTCAGTTAAGATATAATAGATTAAAAAATATTGATGATCATATCGATACGCTCACCGTGAACGATAATACCAAAAATGTATACATATTATGAATGTTTATGAATGAATTTTAATCTGTCGTTCTTGATTTTTAGATAGCCATTTAATTTACTCTTATCATACATACTTTTATGTAGAAACTCGAAACTTGTCGTGTTTTACAATTTTATTTAATTGATTTTTAAATGTGTATTCTCAGGAACTGTTGTAAGATAGAGAAGGAAACCGAGGCTATATTTTAAATAGACTTTGCCACATTCGAAATAAATTGTATAGAACGGAAGACGACTCATTCAAGGTATTACAAAAAGCGAGACGACCAAATAAAGATTAACTATCGTAGAAAAATAAATTTATAAAAGGCACAAAATAGATGAGAATGTTGAAATCACTTCAAATGTTGAAGAAGATTTTTTAATATTAAAACAGTTAAATGTGATGACGCAAAAAGAAAACATCAATCAAAGTTGAAACAAACTACCATATACAGAAAGCAAGAAATTAGAGGTTCATCATTTTCTAAAATTTCGGAAGCTTTTCCATTTTTTTTTCTAAGCCCTGATTTGGTAAGTAGTATATTAATCTTTTGTCTAGTTTATTCTAACTGAATTATTATTATTTTCAGATTTTATTTGACTACCAACTCCAATGTCCAATTTTGTGGACAGTTGGCAAAAAGTTTCAGGCTACATTTTAACTATTTGGAGGGGTTTCAAAGGACCTTCTGCTTCGCAGATTCTGGAAATCGACGGTAAAATAAATAACATATTTTTATATAATTAAGGTTAATAGAAAATGAGCTTTAGAAAATAGGCTATATTAGAATGGTTTATTTAATTTTATTAAAAATAAAAATATTTTTGAAAAGAGATGTTTACTAATAATTGAGAAATTTTATATTAGGATATAATAATAAACAGTATTAAAGGCCATTACTGGCCCCTTACTGAGTCAACAACCTGGCTCCAACGGTTTCGATCCTGAGCATGGTCTTCATACTGTCTAAGACAATCTGAAGAGGCCAAGTCGTTCTCTACATCGTGGAGCCATCGTCGCCGGCAACGACCTCTGCGCCTACCATATGGTGGCTCTCCTTTCAGTGATCGCTGCACAATTCGTTCCGGATCAGCACGCAGAACGTGACCGAGCCAGCGTACTCGCTGAGATCTTATTTCATGTACAATATCGGGGATCTTCATCAGATCTCTGATCTCGATATTGTACAGAGCTCGGTAGGTACCATCTATTTCGCGTTTTGGGCCGTAGATCACACGCATGACTCTTCTCTCAAATGTTAGGAGCCATCTCTCGTATTCATCCGTCAGCGCCCAACTTTCACATCCAAACATAACAACGGGCCTGATCAACGCTTTGTAAAGCTTCAGCTTCACGGCACTTGATAAGTGTTTAGATTTTAGCAGTGGCCTTAGAGGATACAAAGAACGGCTGCCAGCTGCCAGCCGCACTTTAATATCCTCACCCACACTATTATCGTGAGTGATAAGAGAACCCAAATATTTGAACCTCCTCACTCCCTCAAACGTGTGGTGGCCACTACTAAAATCTGGTGTGCCACTGTCCCTAAAACCAGAGATCAGGTATTTCGTTTTGGACTCATTGATCTGAAGTCCAACTGAAGCTGAAAACTCTACAAGCGGATCAAGTATTTCTTTCACTCCGTTGCTATTCAGTCCAATCACGCATATGTCATCTGCATATGCAAGCACCTGATTGGACTGGCGATATAAGATGTTACGCTGCGGTGTTTCAGTTTTACGAAAGATGTACTCCAACATGAGATTAAAGAGTATCGGGGACAGAGCATCTCCCTGCCGAACACCCGAGTTAACTACAAAACTTGTCGATAGCCTGTTCTCAACTTTAACACAGCATTGAGACTGCGTCACTGTCATCCTACATAGTCGTACCAGTTTTGTTGGCATTCCTAGGTATTCCAGGGCAGACCATAAACTCTCTCGATTGATCGAGTCATAGGCCTGCCGGAAATCCAGGAACACCTGATGTACGGGGATGGATGTCTCATAATATTTAGATAGAATCATCCGCAGCGAAAAGACCTGATCGGTGACTGATCGATTCGGACGAAATCCTCCTTGATAGTCACCAACCAAGCCCTCCGCTAGAGGAGTGATTCCATCCAATACAATGTATGACAGTAACTTGTAAGCTGTGCAAAGGAGAGCTATACCGCGATAATTCTCACACTTCAAGCGGTCTCCCTTCTTGAAGATGGGGTATATCGCGGCCACTTTCCATTCGTCAGGCATAACTTCGGTTCGCCATACTAATCGAATAAGGTCGAAAAGACAGTTCAACAAAGTATCCCCTCCGAATATCAAGAGCTCCGAATTAATGCAGTCCACTCCAGGTGCACGGTTTCGTTTCAATCTCTGCATGGCTTTAGTGAATTCCTCATGGGATGGGTCCTCAGTGCAAATCTCCGCAGTCTGTATTAGAGGTGGCTCAACAACAGTCTGTGACGCATGATGGACATCAAGCAGGTCAGTAAAGTGTCCACTCCATGCGTCAAGTACTGCGTCGATGTTGACACAGAGGTTTCCATCCCGGTCCCGAATGGCGGTTGACGTAGGCTTGAAAGTATGGTTCAGTCCAGTAATTCCTTTAAAGAAATTACGCGAACTGCGCTCATTACTGAGTTGTTGTACTTTCAGAACCTCGGCCTTCCACCATTCTCGCTTCTTCCGTCTACAAATCCGCTTAGCTGCCCTTCTTGCAAGAGCAGCCTTGTTTTTCCTCGCGATTGTGAGACGTTGTTGCACTTCATTATGGGCTATATTTTGTTGCTCAACTGCAAGACGACACTCGTCATCAAACCAATCATTCTTGGGTCTGACTTTCACTATACCTAAAGTCTGTTGAGCAGCACTGACAACCGAAGTTTTCAGTACCCCCCAGACAGAGTTCACGCAGTCAGACTGGTAATTAGCTTCATTAATGTTGTCGCTGACAAGATCCTGATATCGTTTCTTTTGATTTTCATTTATCAGACCTTCACAGTCGAAACGTACCATGTGTTTCGCTGTGTTCCCAGACTTGTACGAAAACTTCCATCGTAGCTTCGCAGCGACCAAATGATGATCGCTGCCTACGTATTTGGTTGCTGACCGATAAGTTCTCACATCCTGCACAACCTGAGCCCGTCCTTTAGAAACTAACACATGGTCAATTTGGCTGCGGGAAGTTCCGCGAGGATGTGTCCATGTCTGAAGATGTATGTGTTTGTGAGGGAAGAATGTGCTTGCTACTCTAAGATCATGAGCAACCGCAAAGTACATCATTCTCTCACCATTATCGGTCGCAGTTTCGTGTCGGGAGTACGGACCTATGTTTTCACACAAGTCGGTCTGATTTCTGCCAGCTCTAGCATTAAAGTCCCCAATTACCATTCTAACATCGTGTTCGGGTATAGATCCCATCAGATCGTCCAAGTCATTGTAAAATGAGTCTTTATCTTGGGGCTGGCTGACTTCTGTGGGCGCATGTACACAAATTATCGACAGGTTAGCTAACTTCATGCGCAAGCGAAGCTTACACAATCGGTTATTGACTGCTTGGAAATCCAAAACAGCGTTCTTTACCTGCGGCCCAAGAAGAAATCCAGCTCCAAGATTTCCGAGGTCATCTCCACTGTAGAACAACGTATAGCCCTGGGACACATGGTCTCCACTTTTAGGCCAGCGAGTTTCTTGAAGAGCAACGAGTTCCAGCCGATACTCCTTCATGCACGTGATTAGGCCCTCTAACGCTCCTGGTTTCCTTAGTGATTGCACGTTCCACGTGCCGATCCTAAATCTCGTGTCCGGGTACTTGAGCGGGGGTCCGGTGTTGTTTTGGCGGTATCCATTTTTCTTTTTGTTGACTTTATAAACACTATATTTTTTTACGGATGCGGGTCGTCAGCCCAGCGATCCAACCGTTTAGTCGCCTCCTACGACAAGCAAAGGATACTGTGGTGGTATTCTTGGGAAACATGTTCGTGCAATTTTGATTTACGAGACATGTGAGTGCCCCCCGACCACAGGGGCCAATTATATTGATATTAGGATATAATATTAATCAAATTAACAGTCGTTAATATATTAGCTAATATAAAATTTTGTTATTTTAAAGTTAGAGATATTTAAATCATTAAACAAAAATATTATTTTTGAAGCAATTTTTTGCCTTATTGCACTTGCTGCCACAAACTGCATTGGGGAACTCATCCGTAAAAATTAAACGATTATCATTTATTGAATCAATTAATCGATTTATTATTCTTAAACAGGTAATATAATTGAAATTAACGATATACATGTTTCTCAAAATTAATTACATTTTTTTCTACAGTTAAATTTAACAAACACGGAGTTCACTCAACCCAACGTTAAGACGCCATACATAATAGCTGTCGGGGAGAATAAAAACGCGATTAGCCATTTCATGCTTTACGTTGAATGTGAGATCATACCACTGCCACGCCACTTAGTTTTGACATAGTATAAGCCGTCGATATTTTATTCAAAGCGCATTATGTTTTCGATTCACAGTTTGATGAAAGCTTAAATTTTTTTTTCATTTTCCTAGCCAATTTTTTTTTAAATTAAATGCCAACAAAAACAATAGACGTTATAAATAAATTAACAATGACTATTTCTAAGCAATAGCTCTAGATTTTTTTGAATTTACATAATCTATTATTTTAGTATATCCAAAAAATTTATTTTCTAGCCCTATAAGTTAGTTTTAGTTTCTATAATATAATTTAATTGTAATTTTACATATAATTTATTTACAGACGTTAATTATAACAGTATAACGTATTAAAATGAAATTGTTGTGTTATTTGTGCGAAGCACAATTTAGTAATGTATATAATACTATTAGTCATTTGAAATTAAAAGAACTTGTTAAAGAAAAATTTTCAAAAACTGCAATCAAGTGTATTTTAAGTATTGATTGTCATCTTCTCGGGTTTAAAAAAACATGTAAAGAAAAACAACTGTATGACAGTATCAAATTCTAGTTGCAACGTAGAATCTAACATTATTGAGCTAAACGAGTCCATATATGAAGAATCCATCGCTACACAAAATCAAGAATGTCATACAATAGTTAGCAACTGTGAAAATAAATATCAATCTTTATACAACACCCGCATGAATCAGATAGGGCTTCCCGAAGATTCTATTACAAAAATATTTATAGCATTAAAGATTTAGTTCATGTTATCACAGAATTTCTAAATCCTAGTAGGAGAGAGTATGAAAGCAATCAAACTAGCCGGTTATTTGATAAATAATGTTCAAAATATCGTAGGCGCCAAATGTTTAATCATAATCCATTCTACGTTTTGTAAGCATATTTTTAGTTTAGAATTAGTTAACGATTAATTTGAATTTAAATTAAATTTTTTATAAGCCACCTATTGGTGATCATTATTATTAAGGAAACACTGTTAACATAAATAAAACGTACTCATAAAAAACAAGGTACTCATTTTTTTTGTAAGTAACGTTAGTAAGTAAGTTTTGTGTATTGAAAAAACGGTAAAAAGAAGATAATAAAAGTGTTATGAAGAACGTGTGTACTGTGTTGTTTCTTTTCTCGTGTGGAAATAAAATATTAATCTTCAATAATTAGTGCCATCCTATAGTTTCACCAGTAGTTTCTTCTTTAGGCTTCAGATGGGAAATGCGGTATAATAAAGTTTTAAATTCATATAAGCGAGTCACTGTTCAAAATAATAACAACTTAAAGTATTTTAAAACAATGAACAACCAAAGTGTTGATTTCATGCATGATGGCCTCGAAGGATTTGTTTCTTTAATTTTAAAATACATGTTGGATTTTTTTTAAAGGAAAAAGTATTTAACAGCATTACATAGTATTAATGATTGTATCTCGGCATATGATTTTGGTTAAAGCGATAGAAGAAATAAACCCTCGAACATTAATTTAGAGAAAAGTAATTTGGGCCAAAACGCCATACGAATTTTGTGTTTGGCGACACATTTTCCGGTTATTTTTGCGAGATATTATAGAACAGACCATGCTACATATTGCGAAGGAATATTTACGATTTTAAACATTTTAAAAATTGTTATGTTAATGAAATTCGCGAAAGAGATATTTAAAAATTTACGACAAAAATTCAACACGAAGAAAACGAGTACATGGGAGACGACGAAGAAGCGGAAAACAAGGAAGATGAAAACACGGATGACGACAACGAAGATGTAATAATAGAAAGAATAGAGATAATAAACCCGTAAACAAACAAATTCAAAATTATAAACAAAAAAAATGTTTAAATTACACACTCAACCAAATCCTTTTCCCGATACCAACGACCAGAGACAGACAGAAACAAACACACCCTAAACAAATATAGAGAACAACAAAAACCATACAACAACAAAAACCAGTTTGAACGAAAAACTTTCCACACCCACAGAGACAGACGAAATGTGATACATCATACTAGCCATAATACTACTCAGCACCTCAGCAGCTGACAAACAATTCGAAAATACAAAAATCGACAGTATAGGAGCGTTTTATGAAAAAATATCAGAAGTCGACACAATCAGCAAAAACCTAAAAATAATCACCGTAATCAACATAATACACACAAAGGGATTAACGGAAACACTGACGGAATGCCTGAAAACACTGAAAACCCTATGCTAGGAACTAGAAAGGAGAAAACGGAGAGAAACCCCGACGACCTGTGCAGATTTTTCCGGCACGAACTAACATGGCACTGAATAAAATCCAGCTACAAGAAGACAAACTGAGCGATATGTACGGAAAATAGAAAAGGGGACTCACTCATCGACATAGGCGGCAAATTATCGAAATTTCTATTCGGGACGATGCAACAGGAAGCAATACGTTGTTAAATTTCTAAATGCAACTCATCAGTGCTAATTTTGTATTGATAAATATGTTTAATATATGAAAATAAAATAGCATAAACCAAATTATGGATGAATAAGAACGTTTAATTTAATTAATAATTCATTCAATTTATATGCAAACAAGGTGATCTACTTTTCTACGTTCACTTCATGCATGAAATGGTTTTACTTTAGTTATTTTGTCTTGTTCGTTAAATGCGGTTTTTATTTCTGTTTATTTTTTAAAACGGAATTTGAACTGTTAAAATCAGAGTAAAACCGTAATATCCTTCTCTTGGAAGGATACTTGTATATTACAAGGAAAAGAGCGTACACGATAAAATTTATTAGCGAAGCACGCTTTACAACAAAATATCTTGTGGTGGCCGCGTGCTTACCCAGAATGGTTTGGCAGTTATTGCGAAAACTCATTCTGGCCATATCCCAGATGCTGCTCAAACTGAGGCAATTCGTTCGCTAAATTCCCTTAAGCAATTTGCCTCAGACAGCACTCTACCCATCCGTGAAATTATTGTCTTAATTATGTAACAATTCCCGTAGCTGTTGCCCCTTGCATGCCTTCAACTAGTTCGATGAGTAGAACTATTCAAAACCTTCGTAGCTGTAAAATGGCTTTGCCCATATCAAGCAAAGATATGGTTATTCCTGATATGTTTCACCTGACTAAAAGTTTTTATATTTTGACTCTGGTCCTATTCAACATCGAATTTTCGTATTTACAACTGAACAAAATTTAAATTGTTTACAAAATTCATTAGAGTGGTACGTTGATGGAACGTACAAGGTTGTTCCATTGATATTATACCAGTTATTTATTATCTATGGAATATTAGAAAAGAAATCGATTCCTCTAGTATTTGCTCTTCTCCCTAATAAGTCGCAAGCCACATATACACTAGTATTTTTGACCAACTTAAACATTTAAGACCTTGCTTAATTCCTATCTCTATTATGAGTGATTTTGAGCAAGCTATTGTAAATTCGGCAAGACATGTGTTTCCTACTATAACACAACGATTTTGTTTATTTCATTTCGGGCAAAACATCTATCGTAAGATTGCGTCCGAAGGACTTAAAGAAAATTACGATACAAATCTTGAGTTTCCTCTTCAATTGAAAATACTTATGGCGTTAGTATTTGTACCAATTCATGATGTTATTAAAGTATTTGAAGCGTTAAAAGCCTCTGTTGAAATACCATCTTGTGCTGCTAATGTCGTAGTATATTTTGAGGAAACCTATGTTGGAGCGCTTGATAATCATATCACAGTACCTCCATAAAGAAGAGATCCTCGATATGCTATTCACGCCTGGAATCATTTTGATTCCACGCAAAACAATGCGCCAAGAATCAATAATAATGTTGAAGGTTGGCATAATGCTTTAATGAAACTTGTGGGTTGTCATCATCCAGATATATGGAAGTTTTTAACAAAACTTCAATTGGAGCAATCCATGAATGAAATGGTCATCGAACAAATAAACGCTGCCACCATAAACAAATGCCACCACCAAAAAGAAATATCGCGACTTGAATGTGCGGTTAAAGAAGGTTGTCGCAAAATGTTTTGCGACCAACGACAAAACCGCATATTTAAGAAATGTGGCGCTGAACATTTCATTGTAAACCTTTGATCAATTTCAGTCATTTCTAATAATCTATTGTAAATCAAGTAATGATTAGTTTACCTGATTCCATTTTATTTATTATAGAGGGGAATTAGATAAATTTTGAACTATTTTACAATAGAAGCTTAGAGATGAATGAAAATGATTAAGCCATCGTTTATTTGATCTAGCAGTTTCATTTTGTATTGCTCCCCTATATTTGGATGTTGATGCTTTATGATTCAATAAATCATTATGTCTTTCTTCTACATTATTTTCTGGTACGTACATATGGTTTTCTGGTACGTTGTTGGAATATATAGTAGGTAATATTTTTTGTGAAGATTAGATAAAATTAATTTTATTGAAATTCTGAAATTATGCCTACAATATATTGACATTGCAGAACAATTTCTACGGAAATCAAAATACATTAGAACGTGTTTTTACGGAAATCAAAATACATTAATCCATCTATGCAAAATTCTATGTCTATTTTGCGAAAGTAAAATGAATCAAAAATGCCACCACAATTTTTATATGAAAACACAATATTTTCATGCACACACATTCTTATTAGTAACACATTCTTATTAGCAAACACATCACATATGCATTTTTTCTATTTATTGCCACATCAACCACATTTGATGTAACATTTTGAAAATTATATAACAACAATTTTTTAGGTTAGTATATTTAAAAAAAATGAATAAAATAGATTATTACCAAGTGAATAGACAGATTAAAAATATTTCTGATGGTGCGAAAAAACATTTTGGCATACAAATAAATACGAATTGTTGTAATTTGGTTAAGAATGATCAAAAAGCCGCAACATCAATGCACGTAATAGGGGAAACTCCAGATGTTGAAATATTATTTGATGAGGAAGACAGTGAAAATGAAGATGAGCGATGGAAAATTTTCTGAGAAAAAATCCCGCGCTTGAACAAAATATTTATATTGAGGTTGGAATTAACGGTATTCCATTGACTAAGAGTTCCAACAGTCAACTATCGCCAAGATTAAGATCTTGTTGAGCGATTCGATGTTTGAAAAACATTAACATAAAATTAGATGTTGACCAAAGTGTTAAACCAATTTCTTGTAAAGGTACGGTCGGTACCGTTTGCTTTTAGACAGTTGATCGAAAAGCAATTGCACGAATTAGAACGGAACGGTATTATAACAAAGATGGACGCTACACAATGGGGTACGCCTGTTGTCTCAGTTTTAAAGGAAGACGGAGCAGTCAGAATATGCGCTGACTATAAAGTAACGATAAATAAGTTTACTAAAGATACGAATACCGCGAATAACGGATACTTTCACGAAGTTAAAAGAGTGTAGTTTATTTTCAAAAATAGATATGATTTCGGTATATAACCAGTTAGAATTAAACAATGGCTCAAAGCATTTGGCCACATGGAGTACGCATATAAGTAATTATACGAGGAACCGTTTGCCATTTGGGGTAAAACCGGCAACAGGAATCTTTCAAAGGGAGGCAGAAAAGACCTTAAAAGGAATTCCTGGTACAGTTGTGTTTCTTGACGATATCTTAGTATAGGAGCAAACAACGAGATAGAACATAATACACGAATTACGTTAGTTTTTGAAAAGTTATGAGAAGCTGGATTAGTCATTCAATTTTCGACTTTCATTCAAGTCGGACGTGTTTTTAGTTGTTCTCTGCAAAATATTAAATATTGTTTTAGTTTAACCTACTTGTAATTTCAATTTAGTCATCAATTTTAGTTTTTATTTCAAATTTGTCATCAACAATAAGAAGTGTGCCACTAAAATTGTAAAATAACAAAGTGCTTAGTTTGTGCGCATATATAAATTTAAAATAAGTTTGTGTAGTGTTTGTGGTTGACAAAATTAATAAAAACAAGAGAACTACGCAATTCAAATGAACAAAAAAATGATCAAATAAATAAACCACTATTTTCGAAGGGCAGTTACATTACTCCGGCGCATATTTTTAATTTAACTAAAAACAATTAGTCGAATCTCGACTCATTAATTTAGAAAAAATGTGGCCAATTCAGTGAAATCATTAATAAATAGTTATATCACTCTTGAGCAATTAAGCGAATAGGTATATACAAT
Source organism: Tipula unca (assembly GCA_951394425.1). Lineage (NCBI taxonomy): Eukaryota > Metazoa > Arthropoda > Insecta > Diptera > Tipulidae > Tipula > Tipula unca. The sequence goes on from OX596382.1 coordinate 86,597,869, forward strand.
TTTGAGTAAATTTGATGAAATCGAACAAAAGTGCATAAGTGGTTATGATAATTTACCTTTTCTTCGTTTCAATTTTAAAATATTGTCCTTATTTTGTAACAAAATGTAATCATTTCAAAATTAATAATGCAACGTTTTACAACAACGTTGCAATATTTTTCATCTGAAGTGTAATATAAAACGTTTCGATTTTGTTCGAAAATTATTTCATTTTGATATTATAAAATTTTGTTTAAACTTGATTCATGAAGCAGACAGCAGAAACAGTTTTTTTTTGTGAAGTGCGATTAATAAAACTACACCTAATAAATATTAACAAATAATTATTATTATTTGATTATTTCTATTAAGCAAAGTGTTGTTTAATGGTATGTAATTATGTACCTAATTTAATAAGTTTTTATTTGTCGTAAATTAATTGTGAATTTTGGTTGTCGTGAAAAAATTACTTTCTAAACTATTTAAGTTCTAGAATGATGCTAAAATTTATACATAATTTTAAATAGTTTTATATTTGTACATAAAAACAATGATTAATATTGATATCTCTCGTTATTTTTTATATCAATATACGAGTTAAGACTGTGTTCATATATGTTACGTTAAATGATTAAATTGGTTATTAACAGTGCCATTTTGATTAAAATTCTTTTTATATAGGCCGAATGTTATTTTTCTACATTTTATCCAAATGAGGAAATAATAATTGAAGATGCCGATATAGTCTTCAAGGAATTAATGGAGTCATCAGGATTAACGGAACATGTGTTGCAACATTTGCAGGAACAGAATGTTAATCTGCAAGTATTAAATGTTTTGAAATTTGCTGATATAAATGATTTATTTAAGGAACCTAAATGGTTTGGCCCTAAAACATTGTTTAAAGATGGCCTTAAAAAATGGTGTCAGGGTGTCAGGCGTAAAAAAAAAAGTGTTTTTTGATTTATTAAAATTTTGTGGTGAAAATTAATTTTTTGTGTGCCAAATAGGGGAATCCTTTAGAATCACCAAATGAAACGATGTCAATGAATTCAGATGTTAGAACTTGGATCGAAAATCACGTGGGAAAGGAGCATTCTGCATCACTTAGTTCTTGTTCAAATGTTATAAATGAAAACATCATGTAAATTATAAATTTATATATTATTTAAAAGAAAAATTAAATAATTTTGAATAATTTATATAAGTTATCACACCACTATTCCCACGATAAGCAAAATCAAAATACACGTACCGGATGCGCGTGGCGGATATTCATATTGCACATACAATCCCAACATAAGTGTTTGACCGCGATCTTATTGCAATCCAACTTTTAATAATTAAGTACATTACGATAATTATGCTTAACAAACATATTTAGATTATAAATAATCATAAAATCAAAAATGTATTGTGATTTCTTTTTGTAATAATAAAGTATGAGGTTGTTTCACCTCAATAAAAAAATATTTTTTTTAGTTTTCTATTTATGAAAATTATAACTGGCGCCCAAGCAGGGACTGTTTACGGTATATGCGTGTAAAAGTAAAAGTGTACGCGAGTGTTAAATGTTAAAATCTGAAAGAAAAATAAACTGTTTATTGTGATCTAATACAAAAGTGGAAGCGCATTAAACTGTTTATTGTGATCTAATACAAAAGTTGAAGTGCATGTAAAAAATATTATTAAAACGCAATAACAGTGATAAAAAGTAAGATTAAAAATAATCCACCGCGCTATAAATTAGAGTATACTTCTCTAATTCAAAAAACAAAGCACGACCCAACGTGGCAATTAAGAGCCTAAAAAACTTCGAAACCGATTACATCAAAGGGTAGGAAACGAGGCCCCGGAGTAACCGCATCTAATCGGAAAAAACGGAGTCTTTATATTAGACATCAAAAGTATAAAGGCAGCCGCCTACGCAGTTGGAATCGGAAGACCACACTCAGTCCCCACACGTTTGGACTGTTTTCACCGGGTTAACGTGTGTACTATTACAAATAGTCACCAACAGGAATGCTCGTCCTACATTCCTTAATAATACTGTAAGTGATATTTTATTTTATGTATATTGCTGTAAGCGATAGTTAATTCCCAGTATTAACATAATAAAATAATAATAATAAAGAATTAAGAAAATAAAATAAAGAACATTTTTTTAAAGAAATAAATCAATATAATTATTTACAAGAATTTATTAAAGAAAAAATAAATAAATATATCAAGTTTTAAGTGAAATTAAAGTAAATCTAAATATTCTCAAGAATTAATTAAAAGAAAAAGAATATTAAAGAAACGAAAAAAATAAGTAAAAATTATTAAATTTAAAATATTGAATTGAACAGAAGATCTGACAAATAAAGATCTTATTAAATAAATTATTATTTAGAATCTTAAGGAAACATATTGTTTAAGTTTATATTCAAATTTTCATTTTCCTAAATTGTATTTAAAAAATTTAAGGAATTTTCTTTTGCAATTCTTTTTTTCATTCTCTATTTGAATTTTTAAATTGTTCCACAATGGTTAACCCTAGTTCATCCACCAATAATAATATTCTTCGCCCATCCTTATTAGATAATAATACAGCCCCCAACGATCCTCTTAATATGGCAAACTTAACAGAACAAGTAACACAAATAATTAGGGACGTTCTGATCCGAGACGGTCACGCTATAATTTCAAACATAGAATCCCAATTCTGACATCAATGAGGATACTGACCAAATAATAAATATGACAGATAAAAACCTTTCAGAATTGGATAAAATTCCAGATATCGTCAAGAGTCTTAGGGAATTCTCAGGGCAGCCTGGAGAGTTCAGCTCTTGGAGAAAGAGTGTTGATAGAATTTTAAAAATTTATGAACACCTAAAAGGCACGCCAAAATACTACATAGTGAAAATACTATGGTATTACATTACATTATTAAATACATAGTGAAAATACTATGGTATTTTGAGCGTCATAAGCAATAAAATAGTAGGACAGGCCGATATCGTACTCGAGTCCTATAATACGCCGTTGAACCGGTACAAAATTTCCAAGTGCCTGACTCTGCATTATGCGGATAAAAGGGATCTAGGAACGCTTGAATATCAGATGACAACCTTAGTACAAGGTAATCATACAGTACCAGAATTCTATCAGGTAGTATATCAACATTTATCGCTTATTCTGAACAAACTGTCATGAATGGATATGGGACAAGAGTCTCTCAGCAACATGAGACAATCCTATCGAGATAAAGCACTCGATACTTTTGTACGTGGATTAAAAGGAGACCTTCCTCGATTGCCTAGTATTCGAGAGCCAGTCGATTTACCACAAGCCTTACATCTATGTCTTAAATTGCAAAACGTTGACTTTAGAACCCAGTATGCAAATAACAATAGTCATAACATTCAACGAAGACAGCAGAACGCTCCACCTGTTCCTCCTCGAAGAAATAATTTTAATGCCCAAACCCAATTTTATCCTCAATTATTTTCTAATCCACAAAACACATACAAACCACAAAATCCTTCCCTTCAAAGACAACCATTTAATATGCCCATACCTACACAAAACACATTTCCAAAAAATCAATTTCAACCATTCAATAGATCTCAGTTCGGCTTACCACATAAGCCTCTACCTAAACCGGAACCTATGGACGTAGATCGCAGTATTCGTTCTAGACAAATTAATTACTTTAATCGTCCACAGAATCACCAATTTCCGCAAAAGAGACCCTTTATGAATCAAGCTACAGCCAACCAATCTCCAAATAAGTTTCAAAGAGTCTATTATACAGAACCAAATGTTGAAGACACGGTTTCTTTAGAACAAGAACCCGAACTACAAGACGGCACTAATGAAGACAGCCCAAATAGACAGTCACTAGCCGAATACGTAGAGTCCTACGAAAATCCTACATACGACGAACCGGAAGAATTAGAGGACCTCTATTTTTTAGATTAAATCGCTCTTCGCTCCCGTATTATGAATTTCGCATTACGAACGGAGAGATTCTTAAATTTTTAATTGATACAGGCTCTAATAAGAATTACATACAACCTAAACATGTCATACATCTTGTAAACAAATCCTATAATTAATCCAAAACCATTCTTCGCTAACTCCGTTGGAGGAAGCATACAAATTACTCACTATTCTCTAATAGACATCTTTGGACACAATAAAGAAAAATTAAAATTTTACATTTTACCTAGTTTAACGTCTTTCAACGGTATTATAGGGAACGATTCTCTAAGGAAACTTCAGGCCGTTATCCACACCAACGAAGGCCATATGACCATCTATTCAAATATTAAAATTCCTCTCAAGCAACATAATTCTCAAGATGTTAATAAAATAGATCTTAGAATTGCCCATCTGAGTGAAGAACAAACACAAAAACTTTACGCTATTATAAAAAACTGTCCTAAGCTTTTCGCTGATCCGGACAAAAAATTAACTTATACGACAAGAATTAAGGGCGAAATACGCAGACACTCTAGTCTACTCGAAGACTTATCCATATCCTATGGCGCTGAAAGGTGAAGTTGAGAGACAAGTTAACGAACTCTTAGATGAAGGTATTATACGACCTTCTAAATCCCCATATAACTCTCCGGTCTGGATCGTCCAAAAGAAATTAGACGCATCCGGTGAGAAAAAGTACAGGATGGTAATTGATTACCGAAAGCTAAATTTAATCACCATTCCAGACAAATATCCTATCCCTGAAATTAATGAAGTTCTTGCGAACCTCGGAAAAAATAATTACTTTACTACCATTGACCTTAAAAGTGGATTTCATCAAAAAAAGAGTCCGATATAGAGAAGACAGCTTTTTCCATCAATAACGGAAAATTTGAATTTATCCGACTCCCTTTCGGTCTCAAGAATGCCCCGTCAATCTTCCAAATAACTTTAGATGACATTTTAAGGGAGCATATCGCCAAAAGATGTTATGTCTACATTGATGACATAATAATATTTGGCAAAGACGAAAAGGAGCACTTCGAAAACATGAAAGCGGTATTTAAAACAGCGGAATCCGCAAACATGAAAGTGCAATTAGATAAATGCGAATTTCTGCGAGAAGAAGTAGAATTCCTAGGGTTTATGGTAGGAACAAAAGGAATACGGCCAAATGAGAAAAAAATTGAGGCAATAGTCAAATTACAAAAACCATCTAATCTCAAAGACCTGAGATCGTTTTTGGGTATGTCAGGTTATTATCGCCGTTTCATTCGAGATTATGCGAAACTAGCTAAACCCCTGACATCCCTTTTACGAGGGGAGGATGGACGAGTGTCCAAAAATCTATCGAAAAACAAAATGATTCACCTCGATGAAAGGGCCGTCAACGTATTCAACGAATTAAAAAACACTCTAATATCTCAAGAGGTAATGCTAACCAATCCCAATTTCGAAATCGAGATTGACTTAACTACGGACGCATCTGATGTTGCAATCGGAGCCGTCGTAATGCAAAATAATAAACCCATAACGTTTATTTCTAGAACATTAAGCCAAATCGAAGAAAATTATGCCACCAATGAAAAAGAAATGCTGGCTATAATTTGGGCGTTAAATTCTCTAAGAAACTGTCTATATGGATCACGAAAAGTAAATATCCACACTGACCACCAACCAATTACAAACGCCCTTAGTAATAAAAATAATAATGCAAAAATGAAAAGGTGGAAGGCGATACTTGAGGAACACAACTACGAACTCAAGTACAAACCGGGAAAAACAAATGTAGTTGCAGACGCCTTGTCGAGATTACCAATCTCCTGCGAAACGAATATACCCTATCCGTAACCCAACACAGTGATGAGAGCTCCTCGCATAATTTGATACCATCTGTGGAAGTTCCCATTAATGTTTTTCACAACCAACTGGTGCTCAAAACTGACGAACATGAGATCAGCTATCAAGTAAAAACAATTTTTTCTTCCCGTCACACTAGGCACATTTTCACACAGCATAGTTTCACCGAATCCGAAATTATCAATATTTTCAAAAGATACTTAAATCCTAACATTGTAAATGGACTTTTTACATCGGAATCACTGATGGGGAAAATTCAAGAAATCTACCCACTCCACTTCAAATGCTATAAAATTCGCTTTACTCAAGATATGGTGGAAGATATTGAAGACGAAACTCAACAAGAAGAAATAATCCTGACGGAACATAAACGAGCACATAGAAATACTTGCGAGAATCGGATGCAAATCCTTCAAAAATACTATTTCCCAAAAATGGCATCAAAGATTTCTAACCTTGTCAAAACCTCTGTAGCAGCTCGAATATTCGACTCACCGATATTCGATACTGCCACAACAAAACAAATTAGTGAAATTCAAATATAAATCAACTTATTTGAATTGAGAGTTCACTAACCCCATCACACATCCAATAGCCGAACCAATTTGGACAGAGTATTTTTTAAAAAAAATTTTACCTGGAACCTATAAATTGTTAAACATTGAATTACCAAATTAGTTATTATATTTACATATAGTTTTAATAGGTTTTTAATTATGTTCCAGGTTTTTATTCTTGTAGATATAAAACATATGTTTATACAATTTTATTATGTAAAATTTCCTGTGGGCGTTAATAGGAACGTAAAAATATAATATTATATCTCGCATATCTCATATGAATAGTTTTTACATTTTAATTTATTGAAAAAAACCGATGTTCTTAAATGATAAACGATAATGACTTGAGTAATGAAGTTTTCCCAGATTATGATTTTTACAATCGAAACATATAACTCAAAATGAAATAAAAATTTAGTATTATTTTCCACCCCATATATACAACATTTATACATTACATATTAAATTATTTTCAAGAATCGAAATTAATGAAAATAAATTAATGAACATAATGTGACTTTAGTAATGAAATTTTGTATGTACATATGTACCTGCAAAACCTTATATAGTTTCGAGAGGATTGCGTTTAAAGTTTTTCCGGGATCATCACAGAAACACAATAACTCAAAGATGAACAAAGATTCTTGAAATTAATTTAGCTATCATCTCCCACCCTGAAATGGACTAATGCCTATATTAAATATTGCTTAGAATTTACATATTGTCCTGTCGAAACGGAAGTTCAAACAGATTTGAGTTGATTTTATAAGTTCAACAAATCAATCTGAGCATATAATAATTTTCAATCAATTAAAAGGAATTTTTAATGATACTACGATTAAAGCGAATTAATTTCTTTTTTTACATACGGATTTTACAACACCCACCGCATTTGCAGCATGGATTCTATAATCAACTTGATGATTTCGAATAAAAATCAAACTAGATATCGGAAAGGTCATTACGCGATCTACATAGATTAATAAATTAATAATTAATTATTCGCGATTACATGCGTTTTTTTTTGTGGATAATTAATCAAGCCCTTGTTACGAACGATAAACGTTTGTTTGATTTAAGAAATTATAAATTCTTAAGATAATCATATTATCATGTGCTTCAAGAAAAATATTTATTCTATTATGCTAGTAATTTTATTGTTCCAACAAGTATATTTCTTGTTTTAACATATTGTTCTTAAAATGATCGAATATTCTTAATTGAAGACTATATTTCTCAATTTGAAATCTAAATTGTTAATGAAAACAAGAAAGCTATTACTCATTTCGAGAAATAAATTTCTTTCAAACAACTTTTAACGTTGAGGTATCATTCCTTTACAAATTTATCATTCTCGTGTGAAATTTCAAACAGTGAAGACGTACTCGTATATGTCCGAAAAAGTTTTGTTTTTTAAATTTATAAAATCGTGTTGTGTACTTGTGATAAATAAATAAAAACAATTAGTAAAACATATATAGTGTTAAATTTGCATTTTAGTTTCATCTTACGCACAGAACATTTCTGTAAAAAAGTTTTGTTAAATTAAAAAAGAACTATTTTGAATATATATGTTTTTTATATATAATATATAAAAATAATTTATCGTGTGGTTTGAGGTTTTATATTGTATTTAAAAGTAAATAGTAGTCCTGTTATATGGGTACGTATATTAAGTAAAAAGAACATTTAAATTTCCATTCTTCTTATAGAAAAATGACTGACGATAATCAACATTTAAAAAGCTCGTTGAGTTCATCATTTGTTTTCAATACATATGGTATGTACCTTTTAAGTTTTATTTAACGTTTACCATCTTTTATTACCATATTTCTTTATATCATATTGATTAAGTTAATATTAACGTGATAAATTGTTATTGTGATAAACTTGTGCTTATTAAAGATTAATTTATTTCTCGTTTAAAGTAGTAGTGCTTAATTAAAATATTTTGGTATAATAACATTAAAGTTTAAATCTAAGCTTCTGAGTTATCATTAAACTCCAAAATGGCGTCAACTATATTAATTAAATACAGTTAATTAAGACAGTTAATTCCTTCTTGAATGGAAATATCCATTTGTAAAAAAAATGTATTGCATTTTTTATTCGTTCACATGCCGAACTACCAGATTCAACTATTTTTAATATTGTTAACTATTCAATTTTTTACTTTGATTTTATAATTATTTTTTGAGTTTGAGCAATTTGCATGCAACGCCATGATTTCGAAGAATAAAAGTTTCAAATATTTTATTGAAATTATGTTTTTATTCAGGAAACCAAGCACCTACAAGTCGTCAGTTTATGGGAAGACAGGATTCAACAGAGGGGGAAGATTCACTTGATATCGTAGACCTCTCCAAACAAAATGTGTATTGTGTTGAATCTATATCTTCATCAAATGAACAATTTCAAAGTGTAGCTGGTACTAGGACGAATACTTTATTAGAAAAATTAATTCAGTGGAATTTAGCCGAGGCAGGAGAAATATTACAGGGTATTAAAGTTTAATTTCAATTTTATGAACATAGGAGCTTTACGCATTTTTCCATGTTTGTTGAAAAAGATGCATGTAATTATTTATAGTTTTTTTATAGCTTTCCGATCTTGAAGTCATCACTTTTTCGGAATTACATAGATGTGATGTTTCCCCAGCCACATCAGCTGTGTTTAAAAGCTAGGCTTCCTCATGCAATTTTCCAATGGCGTGTAGATAATGTAAAATTTTAGAAAAGGTTAGTTTAGCTACACAAAATTTTACAAATTTGTATACCATTTGACAGGGTTACCCAACAACTAATCTCCAGTCAACCACAAATGATTCAACGGTATCTGGCAGCTCATCGATTTCTGAATGGATTAGAGCCCAGTCTCCGTCTGGTTCTTCCTCACAATCTAATGAGAGAGCGTTTACATCAAATTTTGTAAAGCTTAAAAAGCTAGATTAAGAGGCAGATGGAACTTACTTTTTTTATTTTACAGATTCTTGAACAATTTCTTCATACCACTAAGGGAGCTAAAATATTAAAATTTTTTAATGAGGCTAGACCACCACACCTAACCGAACAAACTAGATTGCTGCTGATTTCTTCGATTGTGGGCGAAATAATAGATAATAGATTTGAAAATATCGCAAAAGATATAGAGATTTTTTTCCCTGGCGAAAAAAAGGTAAAAAGACGTTGAAGGAAAATGTGTTTGATTGTATAAGTTTTAATTACTTTTATGTTTTAGGAACTGTATTATAGAGGTGGGAAGAAACCAAGCGGAATTCTCTACAATAAACACAAAAATCGCACCAGCCAACTTCGGAGACTGGGATATTTAGATAAAAAACATAAAAGTTCGTGTACAAGTAATAAAATTGCCAATGCAACGGAAGCTTTAGGTTCGTTTTATTTTATATTATATACAACAAAAAATAATCAAATTAAATTTTGTTTATTAATTTAGTTGGTACAGAGTATGAAGCATCAAAAAAGTGGCTTTACCATTGTACGACTCCGTGGGATGAAGTTGAACGGCACTGGATAGCATCACACAATGGACGTCAAGCAGAAAAACACATGCAGCCCAATATTGTGGAATTTTTTCAACAGTGGCCTATTTTGAAAAATTCGGAAGGATACCGATTGGTATGATAAATTTGAATTTTGTATTAAAAAGTTACAAACTTTAAAACATTTTTATTTAGATTGACTTGGAATTTGCATTACTTCATCCCGATAAACAGTTCAATTTAATATACAATTGGGATACTTTTGTTCAAAAAGTTGCACCAATTTTAAAAACTAAAATTAAAAACCCGGATTTACTTGAATTTTAAACAAGGACAATGACAAAAGTAAGTGTTTTATTTGGCTCATGGTTATATATTATTGTATATTATATATATATGTATATGTAAATATATATATATATATATATATATATATATATATATATGTATATATGTATATATGTATATATATATATATATATATATATATATATACATATATATATATATATATACATATATATATATATATATATATATATATATATATATATAAATATATATATATATATATATATATATATATATATATATATATATATATATATATATATATATATATATATATATATATATATATATATGTATATATATATATATTCATATATATATATATATATATATATATATAAATATATATATATATATATATATATATATATATATATATATATATATATATTTACACATATATATGTATATATATATATATATATATATATATATATATATATATATATATATATATATATATATGTATATATATATATATATATATATATATATATATATATATATATATATATATATATATATATATATACATATATATATATATATATATATATATATATATATATATATATATATATATATATATATATATACATATATATACATATATTATTATAGACCCCTATTTTACCAATTTGCTTAAATTTGTTATATTTTTTTATTCTAGGCTTATTTAACTTACAATTAGTGACCTGCCTACACCACATTCTAAAGCCGAGTGTCAGAATTCGCTCTACAACAGGCTCCAAAAAATTTTGGAAACCATCAGTGGCAAATTCCATAGATGCGTTAGTCATCAGAGTGCCCAGCCTAACAGATATCACACGCATTTTAAATGAAAAGCGACAAAGATACTCATCTTACAATTTAACTGTCCAGCTATTTGTTATAGTGTACATAGAGAATGGTACAGAACAGTATGCGGTATCAATAGACGAACATTATTTTATTTTTGACGATTTTGTATCGTGTTTAGATTTATGTTTTAAATAATTTTTTGCATTCAACCTTAAATATCCCATTGAATGTCAAAAATTTTTATATTTTATTCAAAAATTTTTTTTTAATATAATCACAGAATCAGATATAGTTGATACTGAAAGCAGTATTTTGATTTAAGAATTAAATTCAAATTAATAATCATAAAATTTTAATATAATTTTAAATTTTTATGTAATATAATCACGAATTCATAAAATAATATTTTGATACAATTGCTAAATTTGAAATAAAAATTATAAAAATTTAAATTTTTAAATTTAAATTTTTTTAACTGAATTAATTTTATTTTTTTCAAAACCTTTTATTCAGTATGTATTCATGTTTTAAATGCTCGAATTTTTTTATAGAAATTGCCCAACTGATAAATCATTTAAAAATAATTCATAAATTACATACAAAAAGTAAATTTCATTGTCAGGCTAACTGTCCTTTAACATTATTCAATATTTCGAGTTATAAGAGACACTTATTAAATTGTGATAAAATTAATGAAAATGTATTGCCGGAAATATCTGAATTTGGAAATGTTGACTCGAATAGCATTCCTCTTAATTTAGAACCTAGATTACTACATAAAAGATCTGAGGGCAGCATTTCACAAGCTTCTAGTTCTAATACACCAGAAAACTTGTGCAGTATTGTTCAATTTGATAAAAAATTATTCGATGAAATAAAAAGTCAATTTTCAACGAAAATTTAACGAAAATGGGTAGTATTAATAATCTCACTTCAGCTAATCTGCAAATAATTGTAACAGATGTGTCAAATTTAATTTTTTTTCCATTATTTGAAAATTTTAAAAAAATTTTACCTATAGTTAATCAAGAATATAAATATTTTGTGGAAGATATATTCGCCACATGTTCGAAACCAATTTTTTCTATAAATTCAGAGTTCTTATTATTAAAAAAACTGAAAGCAGAAAATTTATATTGTGCTCCAACAAGTTGTGTAATAAATACTAGAACGAATGTTGGAATGAAAAAAGGGCGTCCATGTTTCAAACAAATCAAAAGTACTGTTTCTTTAATGCCAATAGAAAAAGATATTAAACGTTTCTTTGAGTTACCTAATGTATTAAATAATACCTTAGACTATATGAAATATCTTCTAGAAAGTAATACAAATTGTATTACAAATGTTATTCAAGGAAATGCTTAGCAAAAAAAAATTAAATTATATGATGGTAAAGTCATAATACATTTTTTTCTCTTTTACGATGATTTTGAAACCGGAAACCCATTAGACGGGCATGCAGGTAGTCAACAAATAGCAGCGTTTTATTATAGTTTTCCAACTCTTCCCGAAAAGTGTCTAGCGCTGGAAAATATTTTTGCAGCTATGTTTGTACTATCAAAAGAACATAAAAAAATGGCAATACTCAAATTTTATATCCTTTGATAGCAGTTAATAAAAAAACTTGAAACAGAAGGTTTACTTATTGAAACGGAAACAACAACTATTAACGTTCATTTTATTTTGAGTTTAATAATAGGAGATAATCTAGGTTTAAACGTTTTATTAGGATTTGCGAGATCTTTCAATCATAATCAATTTTGTAGATTATGTAAAATCAATAGAAAAGAACTAGAAAAATATAACTATGAAAGTGAAACTTTGTTGCGAACTAGAAATAATTACGAAATTGACATTAATACTGAGAACTACAAAATGACAGGAGTATTCGAAAATTCAATATTCAACGAAATCAATAATTTTCATGTCTGAAAATTTCTGTGTAGATTTAATGTATGATGTTTTTGAAGGTGTTATTCGATACGGGTTGGCGAATGCTATTTATTGTTATATATTTGATAAAAAATATTTTACCTTAGAATTATTGAATTTTCGTTACCAACATTTTGACTATGGTGAAATTGATATAAATTCAAAAGGATGCTCTATTAAATTGGAACACATAAAAAATAAAAAATTACATATGTCAGCAATAGAGACTTTAAATTTTTTAAATTATATCACCTGTTTTATCGGGGACTTAATTCCCAAAAACGATCAAATTTGGAAGTATATTTGTCTGCTGCAAGAATTAGTCGAACTTTTACTTTCACCAGTATTTACCCCATCAGATATATCTAATTTAAAACAAATGATTTTTATACATAATAAGCTGTATGTTGATCTATTTGGTGATTCATTAAAACCAAAACACCATTTCCTTACTCATTATCCAAGAATTATAGAAAATTCAGGGCCATTGCGAAATATATGGTGGATGAGGTTTGAATCGAAACATAGAGAAATGAAATATTATACGGACTCCATAACTTCCAGAAAAAATCTTCCGATATCATTATCAAAAAAATGCGCAATGAAATTTTGTTACCTTATTTTACTGAATCAAGTTTTCGAGCAAGATACTCAAATAATAAAATATGAGATTTGCAACATTGAAAGTAAAGAATACTTTTCTAAAATCTCGTGGCCGTTTCCTCTGTCAGAGATTGAGAATATTACTATTTCTAAAATAAAATATATAGGAACTGTATTAAAAATATCATATTACCTTTATTTTAAAGAAACGAAAAAGTTATCAATAATTATTGATATCGTTAAAACCAATTTTAAAATTTTTCTGGTTACGCAGCATATACAAATAGTAAAGTACGATGATCATCTTCGGGCTTATTATGTTGGTAGCGAAGAAAATATATTTGAAATTATTTTGTGTAGTGAAAACTACTTTACATATTTAAAACCACTTGTTTTACATACCCTTCCAAACGGAGTTAAAATATTTAAATCAAATTTATCTTCAATTTAAAAATAATACATTTTTTATTTTTAGTGATATATTAAAGTTAGAATATTTAAAGTAAATATTTTATTATGAAGTTATTAAAGTTTTATTTAGTAATTTATTATATTATAATACATTTATATAAACACTTAACTGGAAAACATAATTGTAATTTTAATAAAATATTATTATGATAGTATTAAATACAGTTAAGTTTTGGAGTATTAAATTTATTTTCATTTTATGTAACTATACATGAATTACCAAATAAGTACAATAAAGTTTAAATATATAATATATTTTATAACAATAAATTAAAATTTTATTATAATTAAATTATTTTATTTATTTTCACCACCAAAATCAATTTTCAGAACGGCATTCTTAAGACAAGAAATTTAAGTCTCAGTGAATAAGAAAAATGTTTTCTTTTATGAAGAAACGAATAGTTTCCTAGAAGAAAAATAAATCAGAAATTGTTTTCTGGTTTTAATAAAAACCTTTTCTTACCCTAAGAAATTGTCACTTAGCCAAAGAAATCCGATTTCCTAATTATATATTAAAATATTCTTAGTCTCAGAAAAAAACGTTAAAATGAAGAAAAGTGTTTTCTCAATTTGATATTATATTTCTCTAAACAAGAATCCTTCAAAGTCAAATCAAGAGTTTTTAATTATAAATGAAGAAATCCATACAAGCCTTTTAGAAAATAATTTTTCAAAATAAAATAATATTTCTTGCATTATGGTATACAATTTCTTGCATGAAGAAATACAATTACTTCCAATAAAAAATTAATGATTATTTTGATTTGCAAATTTGCATTTCAAATCAAGAAATCAATAGTTTATATTGTTAAATAAATTTCTTAGCTGAGAATCAAGTGTTGGATTTTCTTGATTCAATCTATTTTTTCTTAGTAGAACTCAGTATTTTTTTCCGTGTAATGCATGCAGTTTTGCAGCCCCAAAGGTTAAGCCCTAAATGTAAGCCTACAATTAGTGATGCATAGAATGATCTTACAATGCATATAAAAAACATCAATGATTTAAATGGGAATCTAGAGAAACTTCGATCAACGTTTTTACAAAACAAAAACAAAATTCAACCCAGAGTTATAGTTGTTGGTGAAACCATTGAAAATATTACGGATTTTTTCGTTTACTGAGATAATGTAAGATATAAATGCGGCTCATTTATCAAATGCTTAGATATTATTATTAAATTAAGTTTCGTATTTAACTTTGAGTACTCACAAATAAGTGAATAAGTTTGGCTTTTTTTTCAAGAATATCTTTTTAACATTAATTCCGAAAATCAAAACGTTAAACAAATTATTAAACAATTAAAAAATTAAAATTTTATTTTAAAAATAGCCATGCTTATTTGCTTTATGTGCAGCAACGACTTTATTAATACCAAATCTATTATCGATCATTTAAAAGTAGTCCATGGCGTTCCCTCTATATATAAATTTCAATGTAAACAGCAAAACTGCTCCCAAATATTTCAGAATATCTATATGTTTAAAGAACATTTAAAAAAACATGAAAAAAATTCATTTAACTGTAGCAAAAATATTGATACTCAAGAGATTACGAAACCTTCAACCTCTGCGGCACAATTAAATGCAAGTCAAAATAATATACCACCAAAAAACAGTCATAATGATAATTCCAAAGTTCTCAGCACTCAAAATGTTATAGTTCAACATAATATGACCTTGCCGAATACTGCTGATATCAACAAATCGATGCTTTCATTATCACTAAATTTAATTCAAAAAAGTAGCATTCCACGGAAAATGGTTTTTGAAGTTCAGAATTTAATAAAGGATAACTTCACCTTTATCAGAAAATTTAGTGCAGTTTGCTAGTTATATAAACGATCCCCAGAAACAAAAAGAATATTTAAATTATTTACAACTTCTAAAAAATCCCTTTTCCAATTTCGAGGTTTTGGGAAGTGCGGGCAGAATTATAAGCCACCTTGAGGCTACGGTTGATAATTTTAATGATGCTTGGCAGCTATTGGTAAACCGATACCAAAATAAAAGGCAGCTGGTGTCCAATCATGTTAACGTGATGCTGAGTTTTCCAGTAATACACTCAGAATCAGCAGCAGCAATAAAAACGTTGCACGATTTATTAATCGAAAGTTTACATGCCATTAAAAACTTACTTATAATTCCAATTATGATGAAAAAACTGGACAACGAAACAACCAGGCTATATGAGATGTCAATACGATCCCAAAGAAATGCTAACATTAGAAAACTTTCTCAGTTTTTTAGAGCGACGGTTCCAAGCTTTAGAAGTGACAAAACCAAAACCCATAGGTTATGGAGCATCCACTCCACATATAGTCCTAGTCAACACATGTCGCACATCTCAACCCTCAGAGAGCTGTATATTGTATAAACAGGGACATGATTTAATAGATTGTATAAAATTTCAACATCAGTCTTCTTTAGAGCGATCCAAATTCGTCGCTCAGACCCAGCTTTCAAACATGTGTCTGAAGGAGAACCACATAAACTGCCCATATTCTATCAGATGTTTAGTATGCAAGGGATGCCACACAACACGCTACTGCACTCCAATAATCACCCGCAACAAAAGGTGCTTTCCACAATGAAGGATGAAACTTCAAAAATGGAGGCAGGCGAAAACTGCATAATGACAACTCATCTCATGAACAAGGACGAAAATGCAACAGGCACCTTATTGGCCACTGCAATGGTTCAAGTTCAGAATGGGAAACAACAATCCACCATAATACGGATGCTAGTAGATCCTGGCTCACAAATTTCATTTATCACAGAGGAAGCGTCCAAACGATTCAATCTACCAATAAAAAAAACATACGTAATGTAATGTGACCACTCGTACGAAAGGGTTATAGCATTGACTTCGTTTATGCATTACATAAGTTTGGTACAATGTTATAATTGCTTTAAATCTACTCCAAAACAAATTGCAAATAATGAGTATACGAACTCGGTATTGTCAATATTGTACAAATGGTTGTGTTTATACGTGGGGTTTGGAAGTGTCAAGTAGTATATATACGGGATGTTGTGAGTGTGAGATACGTGTGTGATACGGAAGTATCAATATTATAATATTTTGTTATTTGTGAAGTAGAAACTGTTCAATAGGCATATGAATTCAGTATTTTTGGGTGTACTGAAGCGTATAATGTCTGGAGAAATATCGATTTCGATATTATTGTTAGTGTTGGAGAAAGATCTTGGTAGACAACCGTAACTAGGGAAGCTTGGGCGCTGAAACACTCTTCCGTCTTCCCCCCTCGCTTTGCCGTACGAGGTTCGTCCGCCAATGTTTACCAAGATCGGTGCCGTTTATGTTAGTAGATGAATATTACAATACCCGCTTACCACTGGTGGGGGCTATGACGGTATTGTTTTGTTTTTATTTGATGAGAGATACTTACTTGATTGATGAAAACTCTCGATTATAATTTAGAACACTGGATATTCAATTATTGATTTTACTGATTTATTTATTGATTCGAAGTTATTTAACTGCTTAATTTATCTTAACTGGACTGGACTGTACTCGAAACTTAACTGGATTTTAACTGACTTATTGACTAAAATTTTGGATTATTTATACTAAAATATTTCAGGTAATTGAACTTAAAATTAGGTCTTACAATTGATCATCTTTCTTTCTTTTTGGATTCATCTTTCGTCGGGTAAGGTCAGCATAATAAGCATAATAATAATAATATAAATTATAAGTTAATTTTTTGTTCATAATAATATAAAATAATAAATTGTGAATTATATATTAAAAGTACATAAAGTCATTGTTACGAATTTTATAATTATTAACTCTTTATTAAGTAAATTTTAATAAAATAATTGTTTCAATTTCGAAACACTTTTATTGTTATGGTGTAATTGTTGTGATTGTGTCAAGTTCAACCAATAAATCTTATAATTTGTTTAGTGTTTTTATTATCGAATGAAAGTGGGCGCTTCATGTTTTCCTGCGCATAACAGTGGTGATTGGTGGCATTAACGATAGCGAAATCACAACTGCCACAAGATTAGCCACATTCTGCATAGAACCTCGTTTCTCATCTAATTTCTCTATGGAAATGAACGCTTTGATCTTACCGAGTATAACACGGTCATTGCCTGAACAAACTTTCGCATTCAGAAAATGGAGGCATCTTATTAATCTGATGTTGGCCGACCCGAATTATAATCAACCAAATAAAATCGGCGTCTTATTGGGCGCAGATTACTATCCCAATATCTTGATGAACCAGGTTGTTAAAGGACACCAAGGAGAACCAATCGCCCAATAGACAGAGCTAGGATGGATCATATTCGGAAACACTTCCAACAAAACACCATCCAGAATCGAGTCAATGGTTACTGTGCCAGACTGCAAGCAAGAAAGGAGAGATATTGAAACCTCAATTGTACAAATCCAACTACTACAGCCCAAGGACTTTGAGGAGATAAAGTTCAACCGTTGCCACATTACAGCTACTCACCATATTTTTAGATGCGGGATCCATATTGATACACACCATGATGCAGGATTTTATTCAGAAACCATTGAGCTGACTGAGTCCGAGTGTGATAGCTTAATAACCAACAAAATTTATAGATACCAGAAGACAGATGGTTTCATGGAATATCCGCTAAGATTGAATGAAGCTCATTCTTTCTCGTTAACAAGTGTTTGATCTATAAATTCAGATGGATCTTGTAGTTACGTTTTGAACTATTATGCACAGGGTCGGAATTATTATCGTGCAGTTAGATTGACAAACCTTAGAATTATTATATCCACTGAGGTTGGTCGATTGGATGTTGATGAAAAGACTCTAACAATACCAAACGGGAATAAATTCCCATTTTTTGACGGCCGTGGCTTCTCAGCAGACTTCGGTTATGTTTTTTGGTATATCAACTTCAAAAATTATGCTTGTGTTAATGAAAATAAAAACTTCCGGGGACAGCATCCAAAATTATTGAGAAAGAGGTTCAAAACCATTTAACCACATATCTATTTAATCTCAATTCTGAGTACACTGCACAAATGTATATAAAGATTAATCACCTCACATCAGTCTGTGGACTCAGGGTTTATCAAACTGAACACCCAAAATTATTAATCTTAGAAAAGATTGATGGTATTGATTTTAACATCCCATACAAGGCTGCAACATCATTAGACGTGAATCTGGCAACATATTTCAATTCAAAACTAGCTCACATCATGCGACATACTAAATCAGAGGTTGAAAGATTATACAACGTTATGACTTATGAAAGATATAAATCTGAAAATAGAATTACTGCAAATCTCTTAACTCAGGCAGCCCAAAATCCTTTAGAGTTTGTGTACAATTACATGCAAGGGCCTGGTTACACAGCAATCATGCTAGGAGAAGCCATTTATATATCAAAATGTGTCCCAGTAGAAGTCCTTCTAGCTCCATCGGATAACACCTGTTTTAAGGAGTTACGTGTCATACACCAGAATAAAACGATGTATCTACAACCGAAAACCAAATTACTGGTTGATATTGGAACTGAAATAGATTGTACAGCTGCCCTGTCTCCCATGTTCAAAATAAACGGAGAGTGGTTTGTATCAGGTGTCGGTGGCCTTTACAGAACTCATAGTCCAGATATTATCATTCCTGATGCTGTGAACTATACGTTCACTCTAATCAAATCATTAGCAGAAGGAGGGATATACAGCCAATCTACACTTGACCAAATGCAGAGCCTATTGCTTTCGCCTATGAAGACAACAACAATCAATGCTCAGGTTATTCGAACTCTGGAAGGAAAAGCTTCTCTTCCTGAAGGTTATGTCATCAAATGACTTCAAATTTATTGAAGATAACATCACAAATTGGTTTACTAGGTTGTACAATAGGATGAAGGACTGGGGAAGCATTTGTGCATTCATTATATCTTTGTTTGTAATGGTAAGATTCGTGAAATCTATTATTAACACATTTATAAATGGGGTGGTCTTAAAGAAAGAATTTGGTTGGTCATGGGTTCTACTCTTTAGTTGTTGGGAAAACAAGGTGCATTTGTGCTTGGAATCAAGTTTAAGGCGTCAATTCAACAAAGGTGGTAATGATAGAAAGGATTCTGATCTCGAACTCGGAAGCATAACAAGTCCGGGGCTCAACCCATGTACTGAGAGAACTATTACTGAGCTAGAAAAAGCATTTAGCGCCCCATCTGCTCCTGCCGGAAATCATGTTTGAGAGAACATCATTTTTATACTCGATTTTATAGGATTCTCCATACTCCTACCTCTCTCTTTTTTTGATTAGGCGGATTTACTCTCTAATAAATAAATATAACTAGATTTAGATTTTTATAACTACATAAGGTATATAAAGATGAATCACCTCACATCAGTCTGTGGACTCAGGGTTTATCAAACTGAACACCCAAAATTATTAATCTTAGAAAAGATTGATGGTATTGATTTTAACATCCCATCCAAGGCTGCAACATCATTAGACGTGAATCTGGCAACATATTTCAATTCAAAACTAGCTCACATCATGCGACATACTAAATCAGAGGTTGAAAGATTATACAACGTTATGACTTATGAAAGATGTAAATCTGAAAATAGAATTACTGCAAATCTCTTAACTCAGGCAGCCCAAAATCCTTTAAAGTTTGTGTACAATTACATGCAAGGGCCTGGTTACACAGCAATCATGCTAGGAGAAGCCATTTATATATCAAAATGTGTCCCAGTAGAAGTCCTTCTAGCTCCATCGGATAACACCTGTTTTAAGGAGTTACGTGTCATACACCAGAATAAAACGATGTATCTACAACCAAAAACAAAATTACTGGTCGATATTGGAACTGAAATAGATTGTACAGCTGCCCTGTCTCCCATGTTCAAAATAAACGGAGAGTGGTTTGTATCAGGTGTCGGTGGCCTTTACAGAACTCATAGTCCAGATATTATCATTCCTGATGCTGTGAATTATACGTTCACTCTAATCAAATCATTAGCAGAAGGGGGGATATACAGCCAATCTACACTTGACCAAATGCAGAGCCTATTGCTTTCGCCTATGAAGACAACAACAATCAATGCTCAGGTTATTCGAACTCTGGAAGGAAAAGCTTCTCTTCCTGAAGGTTATGTCATTAGGAATGCACTTATTGCAGATGACTTCAAATTTATTGAAGATAACATCACAAACTGGTTTACTAGGTTGTACAATAGGATGAAGGACTGGGGAAGCGTTTGTGCATTCATTATATCTTTGTTTGTAATGGTAAGATTCTCGAAATTTATTATTAACACATTTATAAATGGGGTGGTCTTAAAGAAAGAATTTGGTTGGTCATGGGTTCAACTCTTTAGTTGTTGGGAAAACATGGTGCATTTGTGCTTGGCATCAAGATTAAGGCGTCAATTCAACAAAGGTGGTAATGATAGAAAGGATTCTGATCTCGAACTCGGAAGCATAACAAGTCCGGGGGTCAACCCATGTACTGAGAGAACTATTACTGAGCTAGAAAAAGCATTTAGAGCCCCATCTCCTCCTGCCGGAAATCATGTTTGAGAGAACATCATTTTTATACTCGTTTTTATAGGATTCTCCATACTCCTACCTCTCTCTTTTCTTGATTAGGCGGATTTACTCTTTAATAAATAAATATAACTAGATTTAGATTTTTATAACTACATAAGGTCATTTATACCTAGAATAATGTTTTTAATCATAATTCAAGACTATTAGTTTTTAGAATTCTACGGGGCTGAAGCCCAGTGTAACTATGATGATACTTATTATTCTTTAGAAAATAAAAAAAAATAAAAATTTCACTACAAAAAACGTACTTGCGTTGATAAAAAATGTACTAAGCTATATACCCGACAAACAAAATGCAACCGCAATCTAATTTATAGTTTAACGTCGGTTAAAAGTATATTGCAAAAATATTAATTAGAATCCGAAAAATGTACGATATATAGTCGATTTGACCTAAAAAACTTTTAAAATAAACGATATATAGACGAAATGTAACGAAAGAAAACTACGATGATCTGTTGGTTTATAATTGGTTAAAGATACTGAAAATAAATTTAATTATAATGTAAATAAAACGAAGAAACTCGAAATTGGAAAGAACTGGTGACGAATATAAATAAGATTATACGAAATACCATTTAACTATGGTTATTACTATACTTTGGGGTAATTTACGTTGGTTTTCTGTCATTGAAAAAAAATAATTTAGGACTGAAAGAGGTACATTAAACAAATTAAGAAACAAAACTAATAAATAATACCGTTGGTGACATTGCAGTTTAACTTCGGTTTAAAAAAAAAATGATAATAATCTGAGTAATCACAAACAAATCCATGATCAAAAGCATTTATTGATTTTAGTGTATTATGGCTAGTTGGCAACAATAATTTTCATGCAAAAAGATAAACTTTTACAAAGTCTATGTCCTATGAAATTTCCCGTTTTACAAATCAAGATTTTCTCCAATTTTTCAAAAAAAAAAAAAATTCCCGTTAACAGTATTTTCGATACCCGGCTTGAAATAAACTTTCTGAAGTGGGTTCAAAAGATACAAAACGGTGACCAGTTGGTTATTTAAAAAACTATAACAAAAACCAAAATCTGTGGAAGTTACAAAATCATGCATGAGATATAATACGGATACCTGTTGGTTTAATATCGGTTAAAAAATAAAAAATATTAAAACGAAAATTATAGAAGATGAGAAAATAAAAGGAACATGTGCATTGATTTATTTTTGATTCGCACCCGACTAAAAATATTAAAACGTACAGTGCAATGGAAATAAAAACCCGAAATAAAACACGGTGACCTGTCGGTTTAATGTCAGTTAAAAGATCAGAAAAGAAAATACAAATGTAAGCGAAGTTGTAAAATTCAAACGAACCGATGTGCGTTGATTTTTATTACATATATGATCTTTATGATTAGTATCAGTTGAGTTTTTGTTACAGAAACAAGTGTCAATTTTTATTTATTGTCGGCAAACGGGAAAAAATTCTAAGTGGAAATAGTTTATAGTGAAAGAGCAGCGTCTAGCAGAATAAATAAAAATTCTCTTTTAATTTTGGAGGGACAGAAAACAAAATTTTGGTAAGTTTCTTGTTTTTAGCTTATTATGTAGTTACATACAATATAGAGTGATTAAATTGGGTCGATATTTTGTTTCCGTAAAATGGCCGACCAACCGAAACGATCCAATTCACAATTTCATTTTTGCAATTTTGTGGTTTTTCTTTAAACAAAACAAATATTCCAAAGTTTAAAGCTTTAATATATTAAAAAATATTTAAATAAATTAATTTCGACCCAATTAATTATCTATAAAAATAAATATAGCATGTACAAACCATTTTCGTTTGTGTTATTATTATTACCGGGGAATTACAGGTTTTTATCCTATACATTTCGTGAGAAATGAGAATAGTACGAAAGTGGAGTGTTGTAATTGAGTTAATAGTTTTTTTTATGAAACTTTCATTATTGTAGGACAGTTAAATTATTAAATTAAGTTCTACAGTTACTTAGTATTTGTTATTGTGTAGTATGTTTGAAATTGTTTTTATTTAGAGTAAAATACAGTAGGATTTGCAAGGATATTACCTCACGTCATTTGTTTGTTAATGCTAATTTATTTAAACAGAAAAAATAATTGAATTTGTTATAAAACGATTATTCGCATAGAATAGCCGAAAAAGTTATCGAAGAAATAGTAATTTTTACGCGAGAGAAATGAGTACTATTATTTTATTGCTTGATTCGATATTGCTTTCATTGTATAAAATTAAATGTTGAGAAGCAGTATTCCTAGTGTTTTCTGGATTGCTTCGAGTTCAACGTGCTCGAAAACAGAGGCATAAGTTGAGTCAAAAATTGTAGTATATTGTCAAATATTCCGTGCCGTCAGTCTAACTATCTCGTCTAGGGTATTATTTAATATTAAATTGTGATTAACATAATTCATCTCCCAAAGAGGCTGTTCATGAACAGTTAGGGACAGTTTCCCCGAATTAATTGATTGCAATGCAACCGAAGAAGATGAAGAAAATCAACAAGCGGCGTTATCGGATATGGAAGAAGATGAAAACATAATAAAACATTCAATGGTGTTTAAATTTTTGCAGACCTGGGCTGTAAAGTTCAACATAAAAGCAAATGCTTTAAATGAGCTTCTAGAGTTTTTGAAACATAAATTGGGATTTTACATTCCAGTTGACAGCAGAACTCTCTTAAAAACTTCTACAACAAGGGTTGTTTTGGATGTTCCTCCAGGAAAGTATGTCCATATTGGCTTTACTGCTGCGTTTGACACCCTCTTATGTTCTACTAGATCTAGCGAAATTATTTTAGACATCAACATTGACGGATTACCTATAACAAAGAGTAATCATAGTTGTTTTTGGCCCATACTAGCAAAAGCGGTCAATTTTAAAAGAAGTAAAATATTTGTAGTCGGAGTTTATTTCTGAGACCACTTGTAAATGATCTTAAAACCCTCTTATCCGAAGGATATTTCAGTTCTAATACAAAAACAATAATAAAAATTAGATCGTTTATATGTGATGCCCCTGCACGATCAAGTATTTTAGGGACAAAATCACATACGGGTTATTTTGGTTGTCTTAAGTGTGAAGTTGAAGGGGAATTTATCAAAAACAGAATGTCGTTTCCAGTTGATAGTCTGGCCCAAATGAGAAGTGATGAATCTTTTCGGAAAAGAAGAAATATTGAACACCACAAGATAGACTCTATTTTAGAAGAGCTTCCAATTAACATGGTAAAACAGTTTCCGCTGGAATACATGCATCTTGTATGTTTAGGAACGATGAAAAAATTGTTGCAAATGTGGATCTCCGGTGATGTAAAATCTTTGATCAATTCGGCAAGTATAAAAGCAATATCAACTAAAATAATCAGAATTTCAAAGACTCAGCCGTCTGACTTTCAACGAAAAATAAGACCATTATCAGAGTTGGGATATTTTAAAGCCACAGAGTTTAGAACTTTTTTATTATATGCGGGTCCTTTCGTACTAAAGGGGGTTTTGTCATCTGATAAATATAATAATTTTCTTTTACTGCATGTTGGAATTTTAATTTTATGTCACCCAGAAATTACAATACATAAAGTGGATCTGGCGAATGATATTTTGAAACATTTTATAGAAGGAGCTTGTTTGCTATATGGGCGACACCATTTAACCTACAATATGCATTGCTTTTCGCATTTGGCGGAGGATGTTAAAGAATTTGGTCATCTTGATTGTTTTTCCGCTTTTAATTTTGAGAGCTTCATGTATAGAATAAAATGCTTATTGAGAAAGCCTAATGAGCCACTAGAACAGATATGCAATAGAATTGCAGAAATAAACAATGTAGAATTGGATGAGAGTAATAAATTGAATGCGAATACTACTATTGTTAAAGGCAGAAAAGTAAGACGGCAAAATTATTTATCACAAAATTATGTTCCAGGGAACTGAAATTGATAGCACTGAAAGGAATAGATGGTTCTTGACAAAGTCGAACGAAATAGTCAGATTTGAATATTGTGAAAAAACTAATGAAATAGATTGTCTATGGGGTGTCAAAATCAAATCAATTACAGAACTACACGATTTTTATAAATTACCAATTGCGTCAAGTAAATTGGATATATACAAAACTTCTACAATCACCGACGGAGTAAAAAAGCAGTGGAAAGTGGTTGATTTTAAAAAAAAAATTATTCGCAATGAGAAATGATGATGATAATACGTTTTTTTCCCGTTATTACATTTTGTATAGTGAGTATAAACACACTATCACACTAATACACTGATTTAGTATTTTTTGGTTATAGTAAAATCTTAGATATTTAGACTTGAGGATTGATAGTTTTACTTAAAATGTTCAGCTTGCTCATTATTGCATGCTTTAAAATAATGGTATAGAGTAACATGTAAATGTAACATGTTAGCTATCGTACGAATTAATTATATAAAAACTAATTCAATTTAAATTTTAGTAAATATAACATACTTGTAGCTAAATTATTTATTGCTTCATGTAGAAGAATATAAAATATTAGTGCGATGAAATTAGTGTTATCAGATCATTTTACTTATCAAATTATATAATTAGTTATGTTTTCTGTTTTACTTTTTAGATAATGTTTTCTGTAATCGAAACTATAAATGGAGAAGGGATAAGAGAAGTGTCAGTGGTGTGTTCCAAATGGATCAACGGGGATCAAGTGGCATGGCCTAAAAATTATAGAAAGGCAATAAAGAAAGAATTAGATTCGTCCGATGATTGGAAAATTTTTAATTGTACGATTTTAAAGGGAGAAATTTCTAGTTATAGCGAAGCAAAAATTAAAGAACTTTTTTTTTCAAATTTTTCAAATTCCGAAAGCGAAAACTATACTAACTCAAAACATAAATTCGTTATGAAAGATTTTAATGATAAATTTTTAGATAGTTCGAGCGTCGTCAATCCGATTGATGTTAATCCTACCGCAGATGAAGCAATAGATAAAAATAAAGAAAATATTTACAAAACAAAAAGCAATAGTGTCGACATAATTTCAATTGAGAATTTATCACCTGCGAAATTAATGCCACCTCTTACCGCCATAAGCTATGACCAAAATGAAATAAATATTTCTAATAATCATCATAAATTTGACCAGGCAACTTCAGCTACTCCAATTATAATAATGACACAAAATTTAGATGCAATTAATACAAGCAGCAAGGATACGTATTCATCAACAGCGGAAAATTTCCATAGTGTAAACACTACTCAAGTTTACAGATCAAACTGTTTCATCGAAGAATGCGACGAACCACCGGATGTTAATAATGAATTTTTAAAAATGAACGCGACGTGGGATAAAACATTGAAAAAATTAAAAGATATTGACGCAAAAATTAAAAAAAATAGAGAGTCTATAAAAGAAATTAACGTAGAAAATCAAACAATTATTGCAAATCAGCATACAATTTTAGAGAATCAAAGGGATATAAAAGAATGTCTACAACTACTGGTAAAATCAGTGCCCAAACAAATCCAGGCACCAATTCTATTTGACAGGAATTTCGTATTACCACCCCTTCCAATTAGAACTGTGGAAAAGTTAGTTTCATTTAATAGCAAATTATTGGAGAAACATTACATGGATCAAATGGTAACAAAAATTATATATTTAATGCATATAGCTCTAATTATTTCTATTTTTATTTCAGACTATTTATCTCTACAAACTGAAAACCAATAATTTAAACAAAACCGCATCAAAAACGTTTTTGAGCATATATTTTCCTACGAGCTAATAACAAAATACTCATGGTCCGGCCAAACGTCTTTCTCAAAAGGTAACAAATTTATTTAAATGATGGTATTGTTAATCTAACATTTCGTCTTTAACAGATATAAACAAATTAGTATTTTCCGAACAAGGAAATATTTTGGAATTAATAAGAAATATTTTTAATTATTTGAGTGACCAAAGTACGGCGAATTTAAACGAAATAAAAAGCGGCGTACAAGAATTTTTAAAACGAGCCAATTTTCGACAGAAGAAATTAAAACAAGCAAAATAAATTTTCCGTTCAAATTAAATTTCTGTTTTAAATTTAGTTCTATATTTTTTGTATTCATTATTTAATGTGAATTAATTTTAATTTATTTTAAGTTCGAATGTGTTCCGTATTTACAATGAACTAATTATACGTACCATAATGGTTAAGAGTATACATATATTCCATCCGATAACTATCAAGTTATTTGCTAGAGACTACGCGGTGATTTTACCAATTTTATGAAGTAAATTTAAATTGTCAACAAAACTGATAGAGGAACCATGTTTCTGGATATCAAATTACTTGTTTGCGTATATCGAGTATCCACCGCAATATGAGATATAAATAATATTTTAATGTTAATAAGATACAAACAATATGTATGTATATACATATATTAAAACAAGTAAAATAAGAATCATTTTATGTTTATAACAATATTTATTGTGATAATTTGTGATATAATTTATATTTTATTGTGATAATTTTTTTATTTTATAGTTAACTTTTGAGTACTAAAAGCATTAGCTACTGGTTTATTATATGTATTATTTAATGCAGTATTATTGTATCAATTGAATTTATATAATGTACAAGTTATGTGATTATTAAATTAATAAAGATATTTATGTGAAATTTGTAATTGAATTTTGTGAGTAATTTAGCTGAAAAAAGCGCTCGATAACCAGTTCTTTTTTTCAATTCCAAACCAAGACCCAATGACTTACAAATGTTCGTTACTCTACAATGCCTTTTGTACAGAAAAATATATAGGAAAAATTTGGTTCATACCGGTGTACTGTTCCTTTATTTGACTATACCAATTGCTTAACGTCGGTCGGTGTTTATAGACCCAAGTAGCATGGCCGATAGTTTTACAAATTGTGGTTACTCTAAACAGTGTTTAGGATCTACAGATGTTATTACATTTCTAGTATATTATACTAAATTTTGTCAGTTAAATTACCACCAAATAACCGAAGGGTATTTTTGTGGTCTGAAAGTATTACAAATAGTGGGAATTTTACACGACCTTAAAACCAGTTCAATTGTGGTTATGCAGATGGTCTTTTTACATACTATGGTGTTGGCATTTGAAAGACAAATAAACCGCTAAAACACCGGCCGGTCTTCGTACGGCAAAAGAGACTGCCCAAGGTTGCACAAACCGTGGTTGAGCCATGTTACTTGAGGAACCGAGTGTACGACTAAAAACCTATTGGTCCTTCAGCTACGCATCGGTTATTTTGTATTACTAAACATTTAAATTGTTTGTCGGGATATATATACAGTAAAACCTCCAACATTGGACACTCCTCTATTTTGGACACTTCTATTTAGTCCCTTGAAAATCCATATAAAATTTATCAACATTTTTTCCATTTACTTTATATATTGGACAACCTCTGTAAATTGGATATTGGACAGTAAAATAGTCATTTTTGTATTTTTTTTCTATAATATTTACCTCCGTATGTTGGACGTCATTTCTGTATATTAATAAGTAACTAACAAGTATAAATGTATTAGCATGTTTAAAGTACATTATATAAGGAAGACTTATACAGTATTAAAGTGGAATATAATAATAATATTGTATCAGGTTGAATCAGACCATGAAACGGATGAGCCAAAGGTCTCAATTGAAGAAGCTCTTAAAGCAATTAAAGTAGTGAAACATTTTTCTTTGTATACCTGTCCGTCTATTTTCAATGATATCTTGGCTTTGGAAAGCACTCTTTAAATGAGTTTAGTCTCAGCAAACCAAAAAAGCAAACAACTATTGATAATTTTTTTAAACAAAATTATTAAAGATATAGGGTATTGCGCAAAGTGAATTTCTGCTGCATATGTATATTTAATAGTACGCTTAATTTGTGATATAAATTTAGTTTTTTTATATTTTTATTAATTGTACTGAGTTAACTATACCTATGTACTATATGTTACATACATTATTTACGAAATATGTCATACACTATGAACACTATGAATTAAACACGAAATAACAATTAAAATGTTGATTTCATGTATTTTTTACACGAAAAATAATTTTCCATACATTGGACACCCCCATAAATTGGACAGTTATGGTAAGTCCCTTCGCTGTCCAGTATACAGAGGTTTTACTGTATATATATATATATATATATATATATATATATATATATATATATATATATATATATATATATATATATATATATATATATATATATATATATATATATATACCGGGTGTTTTTTTTAAACTGAGACGATCAAATATCTCGAAAAATAGCCACTCTACGGAAAAAAGTTCATAATCAAAATTTCATACCGCGGGGGAAATACATTAGTGAAAAAAAAAAGTCCCCCCACCCCCGCTTTGTAGGTGGGGCGGGGGTAACTTTTAAACTAAGATAGGAAGCCATATTTTTTATTGCAGATACGGATTCTACGACTAAAAGTACGTATGATTTGAATAAAATATTTTGTTCGGTTCATGATAGATGGCGTTGCAATCGACGAAATTCAATTTTTTCAATTTCTCCTTCTTAGAACACACGCATTCGATTCTGCAATACGTTTTCATTGGAAATACTCGAAATTCGTCATCAAAACAATTTATTCAGTTTTGTAAATCACACTTATTTAGTGTTCAAAATTAATTTCAAGTTTTATTATTAAATTTCAAAAATACAAAATTCAGGCCATCATTTTGAACACTTATTTAGATTTACAAAACTGAATAAATTGTTTTGATGACGAATTTCGAGTATTTCCAATGAAAACGTGATGTTTTTTATTTCAAACGTATTGCAGAATCGAATGCGTGTGTTCTAAGAAGGAGAAATTGAAAAAATTGAATTTCGTCGATTGCAACGCCATCTATCATGAACCGAACAAAATATTTTATTCAAATCATACGTACTTTTAGTCGTAGAATCCGTATCTGCAATAAAAAATATGGCTTCCTATCTTAGTTTAAAAGTTACCCCCGCCCCACCTACAAAGCGGGGGTGGGGGGACTTTTTTTTTTGCACTAATGTATTTCCCCCGCGGTATGATTAAATTTTGATTATGGACATTTTTTCCGTAGAGTGGCTATTTTTCGAGATATTTGATCGTCTCAGTTTAAAAAAAACACCCGGTATATATATATATATATTATATATATATATATATATATATATATATATATATATATATATATATACATATACGTATATATATATATATATATATATATATATATATATATATATATATATATATGTATATACATATACATATATAGTAGTTAACGATACGCAAGGCACGTATCCAAACTACAACAACAATTTAATCTAGATTTAGTTTATAAACGCGAGCAAACATAAGACCATGTTCATTATAATTTTATTCTTCTTGCTAAATGTTTAAATAAAATACTGTTCTTAAATTTTACTTCTTTTATTGGTCACTCCGTTCCCAACCCACAACTTAAACGGAATCAAATAAATAAGTTATCGGCACACAAACCCATAACTGGCGCAGTTTCAGTGAAAAGTGAAAAAAAAAGTAAAAAAAAAGAACAATAATAACAGTAAAGAGTGAAAGTTTGTGCTAACTAAAAACATTTAAAACAATTAGCCCCCACCAGTGGTAAGCGAAATTGTTATAATATAAAAGTGATTAAAATACAAAAAAAAATTACCAACAAGCAACTTTGAGCCTGATCAACCCAGAGATGTTCCAAATAGTATTACTAGCAACAATATGTATGGCAAGGTAACATAAAATTCATTGTATAATCATTTTCCACAAATTTCTTTCCTTTTGCTATAATTAACATTCAGTAGTCAGTATAAAATTGCGTATTAGTAACCCAAGTAGAAAAATACTGCTTGTAAAATATTAAAAACCACGACGCACTTGTGAATTTAATTTAAATAAAACTCGTGTATATCGAAAATTGGAACCTTAAATCGTGACTTTCTTTCAAAACTAATTGGAACCTAAAATCGGGACCTTTTAGCAAAATACTGTCACGGGGACACATAAACAAAATTATTTAATAAATTCGTGAATTTACTCATGAGTAATAAAACTGGTAAAGGAGCCAGAATAACATTTGATCAAGACGAACCTGGTGCAACTTCAACCACAAACATCTCTATAAACAAAGCCTCTGACTTTGTCAATACAACCGGTTCTAGATCATTACTAGTTAATTCAGATAAACTAGATAAATTTTTGGAGGATCGGCGGAAAACCGAAAATCCTTCTCCTAAACCCAGAATAATAATAAATTTTAAGGAATTAATCATGGAAAAACTCTTACAAGAACAGGAATTCATTTTAAACTCATTTAAGGTTGATGTTGTAACAAAAAATTAACCCACATTTTGTGGAAAGAGAGATGAACTGTATCATTTCTGCAATTCGGTAGATCAAGTAATACAACTCTGCTGACCAATAATAGCACTACCTAGCTATAACATAATTATTCAAAATATTCGTAGCAAAATAATTGGCATTGCTAGTTAATCTCTCACTACGCACAATATCAATACCAATTGGGAAGATATACGTGCGCATTTAATAGCCTCATACGCTGATACACGAAGCGTTGCAAACCTTTAATTGGAACTATTTTCATTGATTAATTCTAAATTAGAGCCTCAGAAACTCTTTGCTAAAATACAATCAAAATTAACATTATTATCCAATAAAGTTCAAACACAAGGGTTAGATCAATGTACAACTGATGCTTTGATCGAACAACAACAATCTACAGGCTTAACAGTGTTCATGGTCAGTCTACAAGAGCCACTTGGCAGTGTGTTAAGAGCATCACAACCACCTGACTTGCAGGTAGCCTACAGCTTTGTTTTACAAGAACAGAGTATTCAAAGGTTAAAGGTACCAAACCAACAACCACAAAAACCAAAGTACAATAATACATTCTCAAAGTACAACCCTTCCACTTCAAAACAATGTAACAGGTAGTTTTACTGAAAGCTGTACTAGACGGAACAAAGAGGGAATGCTTCTAAATAATACTTATCTAACCCAGTGTACTTACGAAATTTAAATTAAACTTTGTATATACATAAGTGACGTCAATAAAGCAACAACACTTATTGCCCGACTTATGAATTATTATAGGTATTTAGTCTCGTATTGGTGTATAACAGATCAAATAATCTTTTAAAATGAGTTATTTATGTATAGATGTACTGTGGATGTATATTCATGTTTCTATGTACATACATCTCGGTAAAAAAAAAATGTTAATATGTGTTATGTTATATATGTTAATAACACAATTTCTGCATTTGTGTTAGGCATTAAGTACATAATTAACCTTCACTATAATCTGCTTGCGAGTAAATAACGTAAAATAAATAACCGATGATGAGCAGATATCAAAGTGAACCCGAACGAGAAACATAATTAGATAAACCTATTAACCGTGCTAAAAATTAGTGATAATTCGAATATCAGTTTACAATATAAGTGCCGGGATAGAAAATGCGTTTTTGTGATTTATTAATAGTGTGTCTCTATGTACAACTGCTAGAAATAACCGGAACGCTATAGAACAGTTGGACACCTTGTAAAGCGTCTTATACATAATCTGATAAAAGATTGTAAATGAAAAAGGATCAAGGCCTACAATTTGTTCATAAATACGTGTTTCCTGGCGGGAAAACCACCGAAGGTCGCGGACGGTTTCACTTGCGGTTTTTATTTTATGTTATTTTTTATTATATATTTATATATATGTATGTATACAGCCATTCCACGCGAAATCAGACAAAAAAAAGACATTTACGGGGGCAAGGTGTCCAATTTTTTTGAAATTCGGGGAGATGGTAGATATAGAGAAAAAAAAAAATAATTTGAGTAAAAACTCGGTGGGGTCAAAATACGCGGAGTTCCGTTATAATTTGTTTTTGTCGAAAACGCAAATGTTCACATCTTTAAATTCGTGTATCTTAAGTATTCCTTGTCCGATTTTCACGTGTAATAGCTCGTTGAAAAGACAATTGTACATACTTTCAAGTAACCGTTTTAAAGTTTGGTATTAATGTACAATATATCGTTTAAATTTCAGTTTTAAATAGTTTTTTTTGCTGAAAAATCAAAATGCTCACCCTTTTTTTTTTTTTTTTTATTTTTTATCGTAAAGCACTTGACAATAAATACCTTTCAAATAAGCCATCTTTCACGATGGACACTCAACGTGTTCGAGTTTTATAGATCAAAACGACATAACAAGTTACGGTGGAATTTAACATATCAGTACAATTATTAATTCTAAACTACGAAATTCATGTTTTGGTTCTTACTTTTACAGTTTTATTCAATAAAGTTAATTTATTTACAAATTATTTTAATTTAAAATTATAAAAATTATCAGAATTGGAAAATCGATGCGCTGTGATGTGGTTGTTACCATTGGCAACAAAGCAATGGTAATGCGTTCCTCTGTTGGCTTTTATTGAATCAAATTTTTTTGCTAGTGATCGTGCCATCCTTCTGTACCCTTTGGACAAAATCTAAAAGTAATGTTTGATTCATTTTTTGTAGCCCAATCGAAAAGTTGTTGTGCTGTCGTTTTTTGATCAGCGTAGGCTTTCGTTGCATTTTGTTTAAAGGCACCCCCAATTCCGTAAATAATTTGTAAATAAATTAACTTTATTGAATAAAACTGTGAAAGTAAGTACCAAAACATGAATTTCGTAGTTTAGAATTAATAATTGTACTGAAATGTTAAATTCCACCGTAACTTGTTATGATGTTTTGATCTATAAAACTCGAACTCGTTGAGTCTCCATCGTGAAAGATGGCTTATTTGAAAGGTATTGTCAAGTGCTTTACGATAAAAAAAAGGGTGAGCATTTTGATTTTTCAGCAAAATACTATTTAAAACTGAAATTTAAACGATATATTGTACATTAATACCAAACTTTAAAACGGTTACTTGAAAGTATGTACAATTGTCTTTCCAACGAGCTATTACACGTGAAAATCGGACAAGGAATACTTAAGATACACGAATTTAAAGATGTGAACATTTGCGTTTTCGACAAAAACAAATTATAACGGAACTCCGCGTATTTTGACCCCACCGAGTTTTTACTCAAATTATATTTTTTTTTTCTCTATATCTACCATCTCCCCGAATTTTAAAAAAATTGGACACCTTGCCCCCGAATGGGTGTCTGATTTCGCGTAGAATGGCTGTATATATATATATATATATATATACATATATATATATATATATATATATATATATATATATATATATATATATATATATATATATATATATATATATATATATATATATATATATATATATATATATATATATATATATATATATATATATATATATATATATATATATATATATATATATATATATATATATATATATATATATATATATATATATATATATATATATATATATATATATATATATATATATATATATATATATATATTTAGATATATATATTAAACAAGTGATTTATCATCTATATATCTTAGTTTTAATTACTCAAATCATATTATATAGAGCTATGTTCAATTTCTACTTTTGTTATTGTTGTGGTAGCATAATATGTCTGTGATCTCAAAGTATTAATGTTAAAGCTTGTATTAGGTTAAATAAGTTTACAGTAAAACAATTTTTTTATTAAAAAGGGTCTAAACGTGAAAATCCACTTTGCATAAGTTAATTTTTTTGGGATAAGACCCGAGTTTCAGCCACGCCACACCAATCCTAGTGAAGCGCTTCAGGCAGATTGTGAAGTAAGTTTTTTTCTACATATGTTTTATTTATTTAGCTTGTTGAAAAATAACAGCAACAGCATATTGAATTTTCACGGTATAGATCATAAGGATAAACATTAAATTATAAATTTTATTTATTTGGCATAATAAATGTTAATGTCCAGATATAATCAAATATTAATTAACAATTTCTTTGAGATTGCCTTATTTATATATGTATATTTAAATTTTGGTCAGTGATATAATGACTGTATTATAGGTTAACTTAGCTAATTCATACAATAAAAATTATTATTAGTTTTTATAACGAACAAAATCGTCTATTCATGCTTAGTCAATAAACTAAAAATGTTCTAACTACTTTTTTATTGCGGTGATGATTCCTTTTGAAGGACAAGTACTGTTTTTAATATGTTAAATTAACATTACACGTAGATATGTTTACAGTCAAATTTAAATTGGAGCAAAAGAACCTCCTAAATCGTGTAATCGCTCCAAATAACAACTGTAACAACAACAGTACGAAGAAAAAAAAACCTAACTACGATAATAATAATAATATTAAGCAGGGAAATGATAAAACATATAAACCACAATACAAACAACCTTACCAGAGCTAAAATATAAAATTCATTCTAAAAAATTGTATCAAACAAGAAAATATTAATAACTTAGAACAAGAACAAACGGATGAGGATTTTATCAACGATGCCTCATCGACGTTAATTACCTAAACAAAATAAACTATCAAACGAAACTTCTTTTTATTCTACTAACCATTCAAAATCAAACTTTAAAAATGTTAATAGATACGGGAGCAGATAAATCATATATCGTCCCAAAATTTTCTCATTTATTCAAACCTAAGAAAACATCAGAAGTACACTTCAGAGTACAGTCTGTTTTTTCCTTAACGGAGATTAATTCAAAGAAATTCCGACACCACTAACATTTTTCATATTTAAATTCCATAAATTTTTTGATGGTCTAATAGGATATGAAAATCTACAAATGCTTAACGCAAAAATAAACATCAGAAATAACGTTTTGGAAACCCCAAAATTTAATTTATCAATTCATAACGAATTGAAATCCATTATACCTGGTACAATCGTACCAGGAAAAACAAAGAAATTAGTAGAACTACCAGTCACAATCCCAAAAGGAAATTTCTATGTGCATTGTAATGTACTCGCACAAAACCTGAATATTCTGAAAGGTATATATAAAACCAGTTCTCCCTACAAAGCAATTGTAGAAGTTATAAATACCGATATGGATGACAAAGAAATCCATCTCATGAGCCAAATTAACGTTTACGAATTTAAACAGCAATATCACGAAATAAACTTTCATATTGCAAATCGTCACAATAAAACAAGTGACATAGAATCAAAAATCCGAACGGAGAATTTAAATCCAGAGGAAAAACAACAAATATTAAAATTATGCAAGAAATTCCCAACTCTATTCTATGACGAAAGTGAAAAATTAACCTTTACCAATAGGGTAAAGCATGAAATAAATCTTTTCAAGGAAAAGCCTCACTTCATCAAACAGTATAGGCATCCTGAGAATCAGAAAAGCGAAATCAAATTGGAAATTGATAAACTACTAAAAAGTGGAATAATTAGACCATCATTCAGTCCATGGTCTTCGCCCATTTGGATGGTGCCGAAGAAACCAGACGAAAATGGCAATAAAAAATGGAGACAAATTAAAAATTCTGATATACCCAAAACAGGATTTTCAATTCCTAACAGACACTTCGAGTTCACTCGAAGGCCCTTTGGTTTAAAGAACGCCCCTAGCACGTTTCAACGTGTTATGGATAACGTTCTAGGAGACCTACAAGGCAAAAATGTACTGTGTTACATGGACGATATCATCGTATACAGTACAAGCCTACAGGAACATATCGATAACCTCCAACAGGTATTCACAAAACTGCAAAACGCTAATCTGAAAATTTAGATTGAAAAAACCCACTTTTTGCAGAAATCAGTAGGATTTCTTGGGCATATAATAACACTCGAGGGAGTAAAACCTGATCCTAAAAAGATCGATGCAATAAAACATCTTAAAATTCCATCAACTCCAAAGGAAATTAAATTTTTCTTAGGCCTAATCGGTTATTATCGGAAATTCATAAAAAATTTCTCAAAAATCACTAAACCGTTCACATCTTGTTTATCTAAAGGAGCAATAATATACCAAGACAAAGAATTCTTGCAATGCTTTGATACATGTAAAAACATTCTAACGAATGAACCAATTTTGAAATATCCAGATTTCGATAACAATTTCATACTGACAACCGACGCATTCAATTACGCGCTGGGAGCAGTATTAAGCCAAAATTTCAATGGTAATGATTTACCAATTGCGTATGCTTCACGCACATTATCCAAAACGGAATGTAACTACTCTACTATTGAGAAAGAATGTCTTGCAAAAGTATGGGGAACAAAATACTTCCGACCGTACCTATACGGTAGAATTTTAATATCATTACGGATCACAAACCTTTATTATGGCTATTTAACGCAAAGGACCCAACATCCAAATTAATTCGATGGAGGCTAGCACTCGAAGAGTACGACTACACCATCACCTATAAAAAAGCACAGCAAACACAAATGCTGATGCGCTTTCTAGAATAGAGCTAAATAAACAATTGGAAACTAAAAATTTCGCATATAATCAAGTTAATAATGATTCTAAAAATAATTTTGAACCCGAAATAAAACCCATAGAGATGCTGCAGCACACTCAAATAAATGGGAACGCGCGACTAGTGGGAATGGATTAGTGGGAATCTAGTAGCATGGCCTAAAAACTATAGAAAAGCAATAAAAAAGCAATTATATGTATCCGACGATTGGGAGAGATTTAAATGTACAATTTTAAAAGGATCAATTCCAAATTACAGTGAGGCAAAAAGTAAAGAACTCTTTTTATCTAAATTTTCTAATTCCAAATGTGGAGACTATACAACGATGAATAAACCAATAAAATTCTTGGTAAAAGATTCAATAAAATTCTTGGTAAAAGATTTTAATAAGAGGTATAATGAATCAACAAATGTCGTAATTTCTGAGGATTTAGTAAATTCACAACAAGAAAATATTAGTTTTACAAACGAAGGTCATACTGTGGATTTTATTTCAATCGAGAAGTTGTCAGAATTACCACCTCTTACTCCAATATGTTTTGAGCAAAATAAAATATTTTTAAATAATAACTATGGCAAATTCGATGAGACGAAATCAGCTACTCCAATAATGTTGAGACAAAACCTTAACAGTGCTGATACAATTACAGATGAATGTTCGTCAATAGCAGCGGATCCTCCAAGTATTATTGAAGCTACCTAGTTTAAATATGAATATGACGTTAGAGAAAACCGTAAAAAAAATAAAAAGTATTGAAATAAAAATTAAAAAAAGTAGAACATCAATAAAAAAAATAAGTTTGGAAAATAAAACAATTATAGAAAACCAAAAGAAAATTCTTGATAATCAAACGGACATTAAAGAATGCCTACAGATACTTATTAAATATTTACCGAAACAAACTAATGCACCGATAACTCAGGACCGAAATTTTGCATTACCTTTTCTTCCAATGAAAACAGTGGAAAATTTAATAACATTCAACAGTAAACTATCGGTGAAACATTATATGGATCAAATGGTAATAAGAAAATTTATGTTTGCTTATTTAAAAATAATTCAATTTTATTTTATTCCCAGACTCTGTATCTTTACAAACTAAAATCAAAATCAAAAAAAAAAAAACAAATCTATAAAAAATGTTTTTGAGCATTTATTTTCGTACGATTTAATTATAAAATATTCTTGGTCCGGACAGACGTCGTTTTCAAAAGGTAACCAATATTTTTTAATTTCTAATGCAATCTTATTCTAATCTATTAATTTTATCCAGAAATACATAAATTAGTATTTGCCGAACAAGTTAATATTCTGGAATTACAAAGGAGCATATATGTACAATTATTTGAATGAAAATAATCCAGTAACATTCAATGAAATTAAAGCTATAGTGTTCAGGAATTTTTGAAACGGGCAAACTTCAGGCAGAAGAAAATGCTCAGTAAATCTGAATCAAATATTCCAGAATAAATATCAGATTTTTCAATATTTTTGTATTTGTGTGAGTAAATTCAATTTTGTTTTTTAATTTTATTTTGGATTACTGATAAATTAACATAGGGAGTTTAATTTACATTTAACATAATAAAATTATTGGGATAGCAACAAACAATATTTTATTGATATGTTTAATATTTCTTTAATAATCGAACGTTATAATGATATATTATTATTATACCAGTAATATAAGAGTGTGTACTTATGTATTTATGAATTATAAATGAATTTATGACATGTATATGTATATGCCATTGGTGTGATATACAAACAGTAATACTAATTTTTTA
Organism: Tipula unca; assembly: GCA_951394425.1. Lineage (NCBI taxonomy): Eukaryota > Metazoa > Arthropoda > Insecta > Diptera > Tipulidae > Tipula > Tipula unca. The sequence continues at coordinate 86,637,743 of OX596382.1, forward strand.
ACTAAATTTTTAATTTAAGTATTGCATTTAACTATTATTTAAATTAAGATTTATATGGAACAACAAATGAATATGTTTCGCTTTAAATTTTATTTTATTAAAATAATTAACGAAATACCCCATTTTGTTTTAATTTTACTTGAAAATTATAATTATGGTTTTTATGTCTGCAGAACTAACTACTTATCATGTAGAATGTACATACATACGTATGTTATGTAAAATAGGTACATATGTATATGTATTTTATTTTAAATAGAAAATGTTTTCAAACTGATATGTTTCATAACATAATTATAATTAAAAAATATGTATGTATGTATATATTTATATATATATATATATATATATATATATACATATATATATATATATATATATATATATATATATATATATATATATATATATATATATATATATATATATATATATATATATATATATATATATATATATATATATATATATATATATATATATATATATATATATTACCGACCCCGGTAACTCACAGATCGGTAGCCGGCCGGTAACTCACAGGTCGCAGTTTACTCACATTTCACCATTTTAGAGCAGAAAAATGTCATGTATATAGTCTGTTTTTATTATTATGGTTAGCAAGTATTTCAGTTGCAAAAATCAGTCCGAAGTCTTACAAATAGTCGCATCTTTATACCGTCGCAGAGACTGGTTTTGTCCAGGTTAATTCATTAGCATTAAACTGCCAAAATAACTGCATAATAACCGGTCGATGTGCGGTTAAATTGCTACACTCGATGTCTTACAAATCAAGGTTATTTCCCACCGTTTAAGGACCGGTCAAATTGTGTTTAAAAAGTCAGTCTTCCAAAATATAATTGTGCTAGTAATTGTCAGACAAAAGAACCGTTAAATACCCAGCGGTCTTCGTACGGTTAACACACACCGCCCAAGGTCGCCCAAATCGTGGTTATTTTATTGTACTCGAGGAAACGAGTGTTCGACTTAAAACTGTAGCGGTCGCAACAATCTGCACAATACTTGGCGACTACACAACAAGTAATTCGCGCGCGCAAAACACTTGGCGCAAAATCGTTATATACAACCATAGACAAAACAGTATATAGACTTCTCATATTTCGATATGCACTGCGTATGAGCGAGAAAAAATATTTTCAATGTCATCCTTGTGTTGTTGATATTCCATAGCGTAAACTAAACAGTGTATAGAATAGAATGCACCAACACAACGATGATATAGGAAAAATCAGAAGTTTGTTGTACTCCTCTGTTATTGTACAAATGAGAAATCTAGTATGATTGTCTATGATACAACTTTATTGTATATAATATACAACAACGCCAAAAACGATGCGTTATGTATTTCGGACGAAAGACGACGAATGAAATTAGAAGATAATGACGAGATATATAATTCAACAACCGTAGCAGCATCAACAACCACAGTGAAGAAATTAAAAAAACTAAAAAAGGCTAAATTTATGTAATAATAATTATTATAATTATACTCAAACATATGGAATAATTAAATAAACAAATTAAGTATAAAAATCTACACTATTATATGCGAAATAAAAAAGTGCGTTTTATTTAAAAAGCAAGTGGGAAACCACGTACAGGTACGATATACATAGTGTGTGAAAGTATACACAGTGATCAATATAAACAGTAAGTGCCGATATTAATATAAAGTGAACCCATCGCGTACAAGTGGTGACCCCGACGTGATGTGAACAGTTAAAACATAATATTACATATACAGTGTCATAAACTCATAAATGAAAAACTATTAAAGTGAGCAAATAATTATATGTAATATCCAAAAATAACAACGCTACATAATAATTTAGTGTTTTAAGTACGTGAGAAGTTCGCTAGATATTAATATATAACATAACCATTAACATCGTTATATATTTAACAACAGCGTTATTGTCAGAACAATTCATTTTGTCATTGCATAGAAGTAGTACATAAGTCATAGTACTACAGTCCAAAAGTATTGCACAAAAATAAAAAAGAGACGCAGTATCATCATTCCTAAATATTCAATTCGCATATTGATATACAAATTATACAAAGTATATAATCCGGAATAACGCAGCCAACGTCATCAACACAGGCCAACCATATATTACGGGATTAACAACAGATAACAGAACGAGCAGAAGATTCAACATTCAACCACGTGCATTCAAAGTCGAACAGCTGATAGAGGTCAACAAAAAACATCAGCTAAGTTTGAAAAACCATTTTTATTATTTTTTTTTTATCATTATCTATTTGTTTTAAAATATTTTGTTTATTATTATTTTTTTCTAACAATATTATTATAATTATTAACAATTTTTTAGCTGATTTTTCCCAAAATTTACTTTGTATAATTCATCTTTTTAATTTTTACACTGGTTGTTGGTTCAAGACACATTTGGTCCATTTTTAAAAAAATTTCTATCGGTTTAAAAATTTTTTTTGCTTTATTGTCCTAATTTCATTTCTACCGTAGTCGCAATACAGAATCCACAATGAGCGACGATGAAAATGAAACAAAAATGCAATCAACCCCCTCAGTCGATTCTTCCCGAATTAAATTATTACCCTTTTGGCCCAATAATCCCACCGTTTGGTTCGCACAAGCAGAGGCTCAGTTTAGCATTTGCAACGTAACGGCGGATTCAACTAAATACTCGCATATTATTTCGGCATTACCAACAGAGATTTGCGAATCTGTAATGCAGTTGATAATAAATCCTCCAAAAACCGAAAAATATAACAAGTTGAAATCCGCTCTTACGGCTCGGCACGCCCTTTCTACGGAACGACGCCTCGAAAAATTACTAGAAAGGGCGGATTTGGGTGATCGAAAACCCAGTGAGGTGTATTTTTCGATGAAAACGGTTGCAGGTCAAGCGTTCGACAGCAAACTAGTACAGACTTTGTGGTTTCGTAAACTGCCACAAGTCATCGTTGTTGCACTTACTGTTATGGGAGATAAGCCCATTGATGATCTGCTACCAGTAGCAGACAAGATTTACGAAATTACAACACCCAGTGTCGCGACAATTTCTCCCTCAACACCATCGACCACCCGCGGCCCGGAACTATTAGAAGCCGTAGCAACAATTAAACAACTAAGCGAACGACTTGTTAGTGTCGAAGCAATGTTGTCAAAGCTACAAACGGGTCGCAGCCGCTCACCAGTTTCGGGTTATCAGTCAAGGAACCCTTGGAGACCAAGAAGCGGCAGCAGACGTCGTTACAACGACAATGGACTCTTGCTCTTTCCATAACAGCAACAAACCGGAATCTACCAGCAGTTATCAAAAAAAAGAATAAATCCGATAGCAAGTGCGGCTACTAATCGGATACAACTTAACCGCCGCTTATTTCTTACAGACGCAACCAATAAACTCCAGTTTCTCGTAGATACCGGTGCTGACATTTCGGTCCTCCCCGTAAAATATTTTTCCGACAACGCCTCTAAAATAGATCCTGGCCTGGTCCTGTCCGCCGCTAATGGTTCAGTAGTTCAGACATACGGGACTAAATTACTGAATGTTAACATTGGCTTACGGCGGCAATTTCCACAAGTTTTTACTGTAGCGTCAGTTGACAGGCCGATTATCGGTGCTGACTTCTTGACAAAATATGGTCTCCTCGTCAACCTCCGTGGAAGACGCCTCTTAGATCCCACGATGAATCTTGCTGTGAATGCAATGACAGCAATGGTCAAAACACCAATCCATCCGACTGCTAAAAATGGATATGATTCACTTTTGAAGATGTTTCCTTCTTTGGTAGAAACACCAAATTACGCCAATCCAGCAAAATATAACGTGGTTCACTACATTTACACTGAAGGTCGACTTCCTTGTTCAAGACCAGGTAGGCTGGACCCAGTTAAACATAAAACTGCGCATACCGAGTTCGAGCATATGGTCCAACTAGGCATATGCCGACCGTCATCTTCTGCGGTATCATCACCTCTCCATATGGTAAAGAAGAAGGACAGCGCCGATTGGCTCCCATGTGGAGATTATCGTCGACTTAATGCCGTAACCACACCGGATCGTTATCCGATCCCACACATTCAAAATTTTTCAATGCACCTAACTGGATGTGGTGTGTTTTCAAAAATTGATTTGGTTAGAGCTTATCATCTTATCCCAATTGCGCCCGAAAACGTACCTAAAACGGCAATAACTACCCCCTTCGGGTTATTCGAATTCACACGAATACCCTTTGGTCTTATAAACGCTGCGCAAACTTTTCAACGCTTCATGAATGAAGTTGTCAAAGGATTAGATTTTATATTCGTCTACATCGACGATATACTGGTGGCTAGCAAAACTGAGGAAGAGCACAAATGTCATCTCAAACAACTGTTTGAATGCCTCGTCAAATTTGGAGTAAATATCCAACTTTCAAAATGCGTTTTCGGTGTTCCTTCTCTCGAATTCCTCAGCCACCAAATTACCCAAGATGGCATAACACCCTCGCTACGGCTAGTTGAAGCTATCGAAAAATTTTCCACCGCCAACATCAATCCAACAAATTCAGCGATTCGTAGGAATGGTCAATTACTACAATCGATTCATTCCAAAGCTAGCCGAATCACTCTCCCCAATTTATGCTCATTTGGCAACATTAAGCAAAATGCCCAAGAACAAAAAATGTTTTTCTTGGCCCGACGAGTGCAACGAGTCATTCGCACAAATTAAAAGCACTTGCCAATTCAACACTGTTGGCCCATCCCAATAGCGAATCACGCTATAGCATCTCCACTGATGCGTCTGGTAGTGCAGTAGGAGCAGTCCTACAGCAATGGAATAAAGATTGTTGGCAACCTTTGGGATTTTTCTCACGAAAGCTCTCAACAACAGAGATTAAATATACAGCCTTTGACAGGGAACTTCTCGCTATTTATTTAGTCATTAAACACTTCCGCTATTTCCTGGAAGTTAGACAATTTACTGTCTACACGGATAATAAGCCTTTAATCAAAGCAATTGTCTCCCTGAGCGAAAAGAGTCCACGGCAGACACTTTGACTATATCACTCAGTTCACAACGGACATTCAACATATAGAAGGTAAGCAAAACGTGGTCGCTCACACATTGTCACGGACTAGCGATCTCGTTTCAACAATAGACTCCGTCAATCTAGATCTCAAAAATCTAGCTCAGACACAACATTGTCTGACGATGAATTATTCCAACTATTGAATAATTCATCACGCCCTGAGAGTTCCAAATTCAAATTAGAACTCACCATCCTTCCAGATGTAAAAATTTATTGTGAAACATCAACAGGTGTAAATCGACCATTTGTTCCAGCATCTCATAGACATGTAGTGTTCGATGCTCTGCATGGTCCATCACATCCAAGTATACGAGCATCACGTAAATTAATTTCCAGTAGGTATTTTTGGCCGAAAATAAACGCGGACATCACGCATTGGGTGAAGTCCTGTATTGGTTGCCAGAAGAGCAATGTTCATCAACACACAAAGTCCGAACTCGGACAATTTAACCTGCCTTCTGAGCGATTCGAGCATATACACATGGATATAGTGGGACCATTGCCACCATCCGAAGGTTTTGTGTATGTATCAAAATGAAAATGACGAATATTCCTAAATATTCATGTTGAAATAACATTAAAACGTATTATTTAGAAAAATTTCCTATTAAAATTAAATTATTTCATGTTGAAACTATAAGATTCGCACGTTTAGTCTGTGTTAAATTTTAATTTCAAATTGATATTGTCACAATTTCAACAACCTATCATTTAATGGACGAATCACAACCATCCTTTTAGTTTTTGATAAGAAATATATTAATTTGAAATTTTTTAAATTATTAATTATTAATTTAAATTTATTAATCGAATCACAACCATCCTTTTAGTTTTTGATAAGAAATATATTAATTTGAAATTTTTTGTGTAAAATTTACCGTTAGCTTTACTGTACGTCAGATTATTTTAGAGCACATTTTTACTTTGCTACAATATGCCCGGTTATTAACATATTAAAATAATCGCAGAAAATCGTGAAATATTGATAACAAAAGTTTTTTTAATATTAATCTTATTGTTTTGGATTCGGTTATATCAAAAAACAATGGATAACAGTGATAATTTAGAAAAAAGTTATTTATTTGAAATCGAAAATAGTGTTATCAAAAATAACCTAGGAAATAGTGAAATAATTATCGATCAATGCAATGCAGAAAACATTATTGCTGTAGTGAATGAATCTTCTTCTAAACTCGAAAATTGTGATGAAATAGAAATTTCATTTGAAATTAATTGTGAAAATGAAAACAGTTTGGAGGCTCTAATATTGGAATGGAATTTAATAAATCTTTTACCGCGGTTAACAGGTGAGTACAAGAGTCTGTCTAGTTGCGTGACCTCGAACCGTATACATAACCCTAATTTTCGTGTTGATGATCAAGTTTTAGTAAATATTCTTATAAATTACTAATTTTATTTTATAAAGTTTGTCATTAGAAACAGACACAAAAATATACGCAAAACACAAAAAACATTAGTTTATGAACATTGTTCATGAAGTATTTAAACGTTTTCAAAATTGAACTGTTTCAATCGTATTTTACTATTTTAATTTTTTTCATTTGATAAGTTTGTGGAATTACATTCGATCGATTAAAATATTTAAAACGAGAAGACCTGATTAATATGCTTCCTGGAGACGATAATATTGGTAACCGGATTGGATTACGTGAAAAACTATTTTTCTGGAAAGCAAAAGTGGTAAATAGATATTTCTTAATTGTAAATTTGTTTTGGAAAACTAATGTAACCTGTTTTGCTCTTCTATAGTATCCCAACGAAACCGCAACAACAACTGATGTTGATTCTAAAGTAAGCGAATGGATCAATAATTGTGAAAGAATAAATATTGGGCAGCAATGCAACTCTTCTATTAAAAGTATCTGGGATTATATTGTAAGTAAATAACACGTCATAAAGCTAAAATTTTCGTAGGGAAATATCCTTTTTCGGACAAAAAACATAGCTCAGTGAAATCTTGCATTTATACAAATTAAATTATTTCTATTCCTCAGTTAAATCAATTGCTCAGTTTTTCGCTAATTTAAAAGTACCACATCGTAGAATCATTTTAACTCAGATATTTCAGAAATTAGTAGCTATTTTAAATAATTCAGTTCAACTGTGCAATAGTTTCATATAAAACATTTAACAAGCGCAAATTTAATCGAACTGTTAGCCAATATAAATGTGCGTGCAACCGGACACTGAGGTGTCAAAATATTTCAGAAGATAATTTTACTATTGATAAATAAGTATGGCCTAACAAAGTTATTTGGATATTTTACAGGACCTTCATAATATTCTGAAACTGTCAAACAATGGAAGAACCGTTCTGCAGTTCTTTAAAGAACACAATTATTTGATTGAACATGAAAGAAAAATTATATTAAATTCTTTAGCTGAATATAGTTTCGATTCAATAAAACGAGAGTATATAATTCCAACACCAAAACAAATGGAACAAATTACTGCTGAAATTATCAAGTTATTTTCATTTGAACACCCTGATATATATTTTATCGCCCGAGGAACAATTAAAAAAGCAAATCCTGTTGGAAAACTATTTAATAAATTTAATAATATTAATCGATAAGTAAGAAAACCGCTAAAACGGAAATTTGAACATAATTCCAATAATAACAAGGTAATCGAAGATAAAACCGCAATAATTAGCTCCGAATTGACCTCGATTAAAAATAAAATAAAGAGATGCTGTTGAACTGTGGCAAAATACGTATTTATTAAGAAAACAAGATTTAACAAAGATGGACAATTTTACAATTTTCGAGGCATTCCTTACAAGCAAGCCGAAGGTGAAAAATTTGTAAGTATGCTAGTGTTAGCATTTTCATTTAAATAACTAATCGAGGAAATTTTCAGATTGAATTAGACTTTGAGAATATTCATCCTGCGTTAGCGGAATTTTTATCATCAATAGTAAAATATTAAAATGTTTATTTGTTTTAAAAGCAATTTAAGTTTAGAATCAATGCCAGAATTAATTACACATTACAGTTTAAATGAGTGCAAAATTTTTTCGGTTTATGAATTTACAAGCCCACCGACTCATTTATATAATTTAAACAATGGTTTATCTGTAATTAGAAATAAATGTTTATGAAATAAGTATATGTATTAAGTTACATCCACATCCAACAATCCCACGGTATAGCAGAATAGGCTACACGTGTACATGTCCGGAAACATAATCAATAAATATTAATATTAATATATTTTATAATCAATACAAAATAACATAATTTAATATACTATGTATTTTATATCAATAAAAATTGATATAAAAAATAATATTAATCAGCAGATATTCTATTTCATATTTTGTATAAAACATTTATTTAATGTAAACAAAATTAAGATAAAATTAAGATAAATTGTATTTATAACATAAACACTAAGAATTGTGCATTCAGCACAATTCACTACATTTCATATTTTATACATTTATTAATTCATTCCGTTCTCAGAGTTTGTACAATAAAGTTTTAAATAAAAGACAAACAAAAAAAAATATACTTACTTACAGTGAGACATTGGTCGTTCCCAAAATAAACCCACAACATATAATTGTATAATAATTGTACAACATATAATTGGCGCAGTTGAAAAAGTGTAAAATCAGTGTAAATAAGTAAAAATAAATCGATAAATAATCGTATCGATAATAATAATAAAAGTGAAAGTTAAAAAGAAATTTAAATTACTAAACAAAAACATTAACTAAATATAAAAGTGACTGATCACCACGAAATATGAAGTTGATTATAATTTTCATGTAAGTAATTTTCATTTCCTTTCATTAAATTTAAAAAAAAAAGTGTAATAAAATTCTGGGAAAAGTGGAATCCGACATTAGATTAAAGTCGTTAAAACTAGGCGTAGTATTTTTTTTTAAATTTTGACGCGTTTATAAATTAAAATTTAAAATTTATATAGGCCTGCGAAAAGCAGAATCACCTATTTATAGAGCGGTAAGAAAATTACCACCACTCTTAAAATTACCAATTTAATAAATTGGAACTCAAATTCTTTGAATTATTAATTAGTTTTTAAATTAAATGCACGATCCTCTAAAAATTAAATTAGAGTTATTAAAGAATCGTTTGCAAAAACTAAAGAAAAAATCATTATCTAAACGAACAGTGAAAAATATTAGTGAAATTAATAAAATCGAAAATATAATAAACCAGTTAAAAGGAAAATTTGAAATTAAAATTACACAAATAAATCCAAATAAAAACGTATTAGCCATGGCATCCACAACAAATTCCTCAAATCAAGAACAATCTAGTGTAGCTAGTGATAATAACAAAAGTGTTGATGAAAGTATCACACCAATTAATAAAGTTAAAGAAGTAGTAAATATATTTAAAGTGAATAGTATTACTAGGGAAATACAAGTTTTTAACGGAAATAGGACTGAAGTTTATTCTTTTATTCAAACTGTGGAACAAATTTTAAATCATTGCAATTTGATCCAAAATACACAATCTTATCAAATAATTTTAGAAAATATTAGGAACAAAATACAGGGTAAAGCTAATGAATCGTTAATAACGTATAATGTGCCAACAATCTGGCAACAAATAAAAACTCACTTAATCAACAAATACTCTGATACTAGAGACATTGTCACTCTAGAATTAGAATTATTCAGTTTAATTCAGCAAAATTTATCACCACTAGTTTTATATAACAAAATTGTCGCAATTAATGCACTTATCGCAAATCAAATAACAATGCAATATGATGATGAAGAAGTCATCGAAGCATTTCTCTCTACATATAGATACAAATGTCTAAACATTTTAATAAATGGAATTAAAGAACCATTTAAAACCGCACTGTGTGCAAAAGCCCCAGATTTTTTACTTGCTGCGAGCAATATAATTCACGAACAAATTAACGTTCAAAATTTATTAAAATATAAAATTGTTAATTATAATAAATCCTCTAGGTATCAAACTCCTCAATACCAAACTTTTAACACAGGTTTTCAAAGACCTCAATCTCACAATAATTATAGAAAAACACAATTTTTTAATCAAAATCATACTCCACGATTTATGAATCATAATCAAAATCGTTTTCTACAATATAGGAACAATTATCCAAATCAAAATAATTTTTCTCAAAATCAAAATCATTATAAAAGTCCTAACCATCAAAATACTAATCATCAAAATAATAACCATCAAAATAATAATTATCGTAACAATCAAAATAATAAATATTCTAATAATCAAAATAATAACTATCGCAATTTACCGCAAATAAAACAGGAACCAAATAATGGTCCACAAAGAAACTTTCAATCAAATTATAATCTTGATCAAAATATTCCAACAATTACATATCCCCCCTAGGAAAATTTTCAAGTACAAGCCTCGGAACCAAATCTAAATTAAAAAATTTACCATTTATAATTGTTACAATTAATTCACAGCAAATACGTTTATTGATCGACACAGGATCAAACAAAAATTACATAAATCCAGATTTCGTAAAAATTCAAGATATAATCCCAAAAATAAAAATGATAAAATCAATTAATTTAATATCGGAAGAACAAATTTATTCATTATTAGAAATACAAGCTTATTACAACGATACAAATCTAATTATTATAATCCAAGTACCAGAAGTTTATAAAGAATCACTAACATATTACTACATAAAACCCATACCAATCCAAAATAATCAATTAATAAAAATAAATACTAATCAAATTATCCTTAATCCGAAAACCTATATGGAAATTATCAAACCATGTTTTATAATTGAACAAATATATTTTTGTCACAAACAAATTTTAATAAAAAATCCAAATTTATGTATACCAAACATGATTTATCATAACGAGACAACATGTGAATCGAAGGAAATCCAACAAACGGATGAAATCGATTATTTACAACCAGGATATTTATACCTATCAACCAAGAATGGAACAAATATTTTATCAACGTGTAAAAACGCACCTAAACAAATACTAGGGCGAAAATTAATAAAATTTGAAAATTGTACAATTACAATTAATAATAACATATATTCAGATGACGTAAAAATAAAAAAACATAAAATAAACATCATTCAACCAATGGATAATATTAACGTAACAACAATAATGGAAGAGTACATCGATTTACCAGAACTAAAACAACATCATTTCAAAAACCTGAACAAATTGAAAGACTTTGAAAGCATACAATCAGCACAGCGAAATTATGCAGAACAAGTTGAACGAAACCTACGAATAACATACTACTAATTTTCATTCAGCATCATTGTCATAATTCTAGTACTCGCATTAATCATTTATTATACTTGCAGAAGCAACGTATTTTTCAAATCTTTATCCAGAAAAATAGTAACCAATCTCGAGGACGAGATCGAACTTAAGGAGGGAGGAGTTACATCCACATCCAACAATCCCACGGTATAGCAGAATAGGCTGCACGTGTACATGTCCGGAAACATAATCAATTAATATTAATATTAATATATTTTATAATCAATACAAAATAACATAATTTAACATACTATGTATTTTATATCAATAAAAATTGATATAAAAAATAATATTAATCAGCAGATATTCTATTTCATATTTTGTATAAAACATTTATTTAATGTAAACAGAATTAAGATAAAATTAATATAAATTGTATTTATAACATAAACACTAAGAATTGTGCATTCAGCACAATTCACTACATTTCATATTTTATACATTTATTAATTCATTCCGTTAATGTACTGACCAGTATCTATGTACTGTATATGCACAAAACCATTGTATTTTAAAATTGGAATTATTGTTTTTGTGAATTGATTATGTATTGATTATATATAGATTATGTACCTATAGATAGAGAGTTAAAAAATATGTATGTGATATTGTGATATGAAAAAGAATGTTAATATCTGCAGAGGTGATTTGATGAAAAGAAAAAAGAAGAAAATTTAGTTGGTTGATGATGGCCTGTTTAAGTGGTCAAAAATAAAAAAATTAATTAATTCAAAATAAACACAGTTGTTAATTGCAGTTAATGTGCAGAAAAAAAAAATAGAACTTGCAATTTTTTTTTGTTCTTTAAAAAAAAACATAAAAACTAAAATAATAAAATATTAAAACTATAATAATAATAATACTAAAATAATATTACGTATAATAAGTTAATTATAATATATAAGTTTAATATAAAGTATGGTATTTATAACAAGATATTCATAAAACTGTTGTTAAGTATTCTATACCATACTACATATACGAGTATATATAAAGGCAATATTGGAATCCAAATATGAACACTATAGTGATTTGTGATTCGAAGTAATATGAACTTGTGAATTAAATAATATCATAATTAATATTTGCTGAATAATAATTAAAGATAAAATATATATATAATAGTATTATACAGTAAAAAGCCCCAGAGACGGAAATCCTTCTACCCGGAATCGCTTTTAAACCGGAATTTCAATGACAGTTTTGTATTATTCATATTCGAAATCGTTTAGTTTTTGTCTTATTGAACGGAAAGCCTAAAGACCCGGACGGAATGCATTGTGTTGATACAAATTTTTTATTCGAACTCCTAAATGACGGAACAAAAATTAAGAAAACTAACACTAACTTCATTCGTATTTTTTTTCTGTCATTGTGTAAAACATTTTTTAACCTCTTAAAATTTATTAAATACACGTTACGCATAAACAAATGGATCTTTTTGAATTCATATATGTATGTACATATGTACATACATATATTATGTACATATATGTAATTATGTATATATGTAGTATGAAGTTTGAATTTAATTTTGACAATTTATATTTGTTTAATGGATATGTACTGTATTAAATAAATCGATGTCTTATTTTTATATACATATGTTGTGTTATTTGTATATGTGTATATATTACATACATATATGTAACATGGTTTTTATTATCTTAAGCTCGTTTTTGTTACAGCAAACAGCCATACATAATGCTAAAATTTAATTGAAAATTTATTGACAAATCCCCAATACCGGAAAAGTCCCGAGAGCCGGAATTTTTCTATGGTCCCATGGGTTTCCGTCTTTGGGGCTTTTTACTGTAATAGTAATAATAAAAATAAAAATAAATTGAAAATAATAATAATCATGTTAATCGGAAAAGTGGATTAAAACTGTTGCTTCGGATGTCCTTCATTTACCCGGCATTAATAAATTAAATCATCATATCGGATCCGCAACGCAAAGGTTACGAAATTTTATTAAAATGTACATTAGTTTTATTTTTATTGTTAATAGCATAGTTTCTTTTAGATTTAAGTTTTGGGTGGAGGGTTAATAATATTTTTTTTATTTTGATAGTTTTAATTATATTACATATAAGTAAATTGATTTTTTTTTCTTGCATATACATAAATAATTATATAATTAAATGTATTACATTTAAATATATTTCTTTATGAATAAATTAATTTTTATATATGGATTGTATTTTCATAAGTTAAATTCTGTTTTTTTTATATAAGTTAACATGAGGTGCTAAACGCCTAATTATATATTGGTGATGAAGCTTCGATCTCTTGACCTTCACGAACAACATCTTTTATTTTATTATAACAGCATATTCAAGCATTCCAAGTGATCCAGAAAACAACCCCCCCAACCACTGCAACCTAGCCGGCCGAAATAATGCTGTCTGGATAATCACTGGAAAGTCTGTGACGAGTTTTTGGAGTTCTTTGAAAACTGTTACATCATGTGTCATTTTTGATGTCTTAAAACGTAATATTAACATTCGCTTTTTTAATGAACGTGTTGTATTAAACAATGACGTAAGACAAACTCGCCATACTAAGTTTTTAAAACAAATTCAACATCGAACAGATTATGGTAAAAACGAACTTATAGTTAATAGAGCGGTTATGACTTTTAACAATTATTCAAAACATTTTGAAAATAATATGACTAAAATGAATTTCAAAAATAATATATTTGACGAAATTACTTAAATAAAGTATTCGTAAGTTATTATTAATTACTGTATATTTTAACAACTTGTATTTGAATATTTTAAACTTGTATATTTTCATATTCGTTTATATGGAGTACTCTCGTATATAAAACAAAAAGCAGACGTAAAAAAGAAATCAATAACCATATAAAAACTGATGTTGCAAAATCCAGACGTTGGTCTATAGGGAGGGGGGCGGGGTTACGTCATGTACCCAAGCCTTCACACAAACCAACACAATGCATCACAACAGAATCGATATCATCATAATTAATATGTTTTGTATACAAACATTTTTCTCATGAAACTTAATCTCAATATTTTAAGTTCCAAAATTAATTCCTTTTCCATACAAGTTTCTAAAAGAGTAGGATATTTTTATGTTTATATTAGTATAAAAATTATCTTTTTAATAAAACCAAACGCAAATGTACATTTGTCATTTAAAGAAAACAAACGCAAGTGTTCATTTGTCATCTAATGCGAAAACAAATGCAAGTGATCGTTTGTCATTAATATGTTTTATTGTTCAAGAAAATAATAAAGAAATATCGATATAGAATGTTAGAGCGGAAATGCTAGTGTAAGTCATTAAAGAAACATCATTGTAAAATTGTTAGGTTAAATAAATAAATAAATTATAAAATACCGTTTTTTTATAAGGAACATAATTTACATGAAAAATGAAGTAAAATTAAATAAAATACTAACGCCGCAAAATAAGTTTAATGCACTACTACCCAATCGCAATAACTATTTAGGTTACAATTACAAACTAAAAACGCGAATTAATTAAAATTATGAAGCAAAATTTAATTATAGAGTAAAATGAAGAAATATATTTTAATCTAAAATTTGACCCTAAAATTTAAATTTATTCTTTTTTAAGTTCATTTATAACAAAAAATAGCTGTAAAATTTTAAACATCAATCAATTAATTTTCAATCATTAAAGATTAAAATAAAATTCGGTCTTACATCAAGTCAAAGAAATCAGTGTCTAAATTATCAGTGATTATACTTTCTGAGAAGAAAATCCCAGTACGAGATTCAAGTAAGTATAGTAAAATATTGATACCTTCATAGCTCCCACCAGTAGCAAGCGGGTATCGATAAAAATTAAATCATGCTACTAAGAACTAAGCCATCGTTAATACGAGGTCTGTTGAAAGTTTTTTCTTTTAAAGACGAGGAAACTGTAAGTGGCTTAAGTGGCTTAACTATTTACTTATACTAATATAACTACTATAACATTTACACGTACATTTTATAACCGCGGCATACTTAACCTCCATTAAAACTAGAAGGAAATTTAATTAATGTGGTGGTTGTTGGTAGAAAAACGGCGGATATTGACGGCGGAAAGGCGGACACCAAAAATAAACACAAATTTACAATTTCATTAAAAAAATGGTTTCATTTAAAAACAATTTAACAAACTGTTACGTATTGCATCCGCAGTTTCATTATGGCTTATATCGCCAAATTCGAACTCACTCGTGAATAGGATCCCCCGATTCCGTAGGCTGTAGCAAATTTACCATTCCTAATTTATTTGTCACACAAATATTATATAGGGATGCACAAACATTCACTATGTGAACCACTTTTACTGGCA
Source organism: Tipula unca (assembly GCA_951394425.1). Taxonomy (NCBI): domain Eukaryota; kingdom Metazoa; phylum Arthropoda; class Insecta; order Diptera; family Tipulidae; genus Tipula; species Tipula unca. Next base: position 86,653,482 of record OX596382.1, read on the forward strand.
CCGTACCACTCTTTCTTCTAAGAAACATCGAAAGGTATTCTTCAGGACACCTATACACCTCTCAATAGGGTTTCGGGGTTTTGCCTGCAAAGTGTTAGACATTTTTGTCTCTCAGTAGGGTTTTTTTTTTTTTTTTTTTAAATAAATACCAACACATACATACATTATTTAGAGACTGTTCTGCTAGTGGATTTAATGTCATTTGAAAGCTTCTAAACAGTATCCCTATTTGTACACGGCTACAGGTCCGTCTTTTAATTGGCCATCTGCACACTGCATAGCTCCATGCTAGCCTGTACTAACATGAACGATGGGTCGGCCCATGAGTTCTACATTCCAACAGAGGGTCATAGATGTTTTCAATTTAATCACCGATCGTAATCGGGAGATGAAAAACCCTTTTTGCATCCCGCCTCTGTTGGGATTTGAACCCGGTACCTCCCGATCCAAACGTCACAGCTTTAACCACTGCGCTATTTGCTCGGTAAAGGGTTACGATATGGGGTTATCAAGTACTGCTCCAATGGGTATCCGGGATAACCAAGCGCCCAGAAAAGAAACAATTCCTTTTTGCAAAATGAGAAATATTTAAAAAGAAAATTAGACCATATTATGAAGCTAGCATAAATAATTCAGCATGCCAAGAGTTATTTATGTTTTTACAAGATTAATTTCTAATTTTATAGAATTTAAGTTTTAAGTTTTTTTTTCTACTTCCAGATACAGAAGATTACACATTAACCACGCTTCTTAATTCGAAATTCAGCCTACAGCCAGATTTAAGGATAAGAGTGGTAATAATAAGAGGAAAGCTACTATTGCGGATGGTCAAGAATAATTTATTTTGTAATTGAAGTGTGTAAATGATTATCAACGAAAAATTGCAGAATTAACAACACCGTTGAGGTTGAAGCATCAATTAATTCACAAGTGAACATTTTTTATATTAACGGTTCATTATACTAATTTCCATCATTTATTACAAGTTTTGATACATGTTTTAAAATTTTTCAAATATTTAATTTAAAATATCCACAAACTTGCAATATAAATATTACCGTCACATTTTATCCAACATTTCTTTTTAAATATTCTAGACCATTTGATATTAAATCATCTAGTTTAGTCTGTCTGATAAACCATATGACAGAATATTAGCATTTTTGAATTCTTTACATAGGAAATATATTTTAAATGAAACCCAAATATCTCCACTAATTTAAAATTAATTAGTTTTAGATAGATTATATAACTATATGTATCCAGAAAAAACAAGCAACTTTGAATAAGTATATCCAAGAATAAAATCGTTTCTTCAATAAAGCCTGTCGAAATTGAAAAATTGATGGAAAATCTAAAAAGAAATTCTTTATACTTATCTCTGAAACTTTACTCAAATATACTGCCTAGAAAAGCCTATGCCTAGAAAAAAAGGTTTAGAAATTCAAAATTTGATTACAAAATTATTATCATTAGTATCAAGTACATTGCATAGTACAGTTAATGTTAAAGGGGAAATAATAAATTATATAAATGCCTTTGAAAATATCATATATAAAATAAAATATAAACTCTGAACATCGTCACTTTAAAAGGTTAAAACCAATAAAATTATTCGAATATCCTTATACTTTTGTTATTAGTGATACAGTTTCGGAAACTTACTACAATTATTCATGATTTTTTAACAAACTACCAATCTTTTCTAAGAATAAATTGGTTAATGATTTATATTATAATCTTTGTAATAAAAACTTGAAAAATGATGAAAATAAAAATTAAATAATTTGATGATAATCCTTAGCATTTTATCTGAATTATGTCTTAGATTTCTATATAACTGATTAGTATGATTCTAGTTAGTCATTTTTCGATCAACCCGCGGTTCTTGATCTAAGAGCTGGAAGATTTTTTTTTATCATTTTAACATTCTAATAAATTTTCTAGAGAAATAATAACAGAAATGAGACATGTGGAAATTGTTTTTTATTTATTGTTTTACAAATTACAACACAACTATTCTCTTATAATATAGTTAATTACTCGGGATTTAAGAAAAAAGATTTTTTATGTTGTTGTTGGTGTAATTCCCACCCTCCATACTAAGATGAATATATATAAAACATCATTTTTTATGAATAATAATCATTCGTATTTTAACAATTCAAAAAAAAAATGTTATTATTATTTTAACAATTAAACAATTCTTAAAAAAAAATGCGTCGTGTAAATATAGCAGAGGATTTAACGCTAATTGAAGGATACGGTGAGATGGACCCAATCGAGCTTGAGTGGAAGAACAAGAAGATCATCGGGAGCGGCTGGATTCGCTCAAAGAGACGGCCTACCACCTACTCCTCGAAAATTATATGATACAATACGTAAGAACATGGTGTGAGACACACCTATATTAACCATCCTACAGCAGTACAATGGGGACCATGATGATGCAAACAGTTTTATGGAAGAGAGTGTCGAAAACATACCATGGTTACTGTTTTTACTTATTAACGGAGAACAGTAGTAATTTTGTATTTGTATTTTAAAGATTATTTTTCTGTTTTACTATCTAATTGTTGTGAAGAATCACTATCACTCCAATAAATTGGTTTTGACTATTTTGAATGTCTCGAAACTGATAATTTTAACAATTTTTTTTTTTTGCAGATTTTATATTTTTTTTTTTTTTTGATTAATGTTGAAATAATTTTTTAAAAATATATACAACCATTTTTTTTATTTGTTTTTTTCTTTTTGTGGATTTTTCTGTTATTATTATTTTAACAATTCATAAAAAAAATGCGTTGTAGTAGCTCGAATATTCGACTCACCGATATTCGATACTGCCACAACAAAACAAATTAGTGAAATTCAAATATAAATCAACTTATTTGAATTGAGAGTTCACTATCCCCATCACACATCCAATAGCCGAACAATTATCCAATTATTAAGTCGCCTTATTCTAATAATTAATTACGTCCAATGACGACCGTCGCCGGTGCATGTGTTCCTTCATCAAAAACGAATACGAAGGCGACGTCGCAAAAAAGCAACAACAACGCAATTCGTACAGTGCGATTTTTTATTTTCTACTGACAACAAGTCAGCCATATTACTTTTTCCATTGTGTTATAGTGCAAAGCAACACACGTCTAAATAATAATTTCTTATGGTGAAAAATAGATAAATTAATTAAATTAATACATAAATTAGTGTATAAAAATTATTAAATATAAACAAATAAATCTACACATCACATTGTGTACAAATAAAATAAATAAATTATATAAACAGATTTTTATATAAAACCAAATTAATTCATTATGTCTAATTTTTAATTGTGGAATCCAAAACGGACACATCGAAGTACACCCACGTATCTTAAACTGGTGACCACGACGTCGGTTTTTACCGAATACATATAACCACGCTGTTGTGAAACAACTGCTGACCGCTCCAAAGAATACCAGAATAATAAAATATTCTAAATTTAAAGCACCTAAATGCAAGTTAATAATACATTAAGAAATAATAAACATTAAAGTGCATAGAATATTTAGGTCACTTTATGTGATACTATATCAAAAATGCTATATTTTATTTGTTTATTTTAGGTCACTTTATGCTTAACTTAAAATGCTATATTTTATACAAAACGCAATATTTCAAAATAAATATTAATATCATACATTGCAAAAATTTAACCGGAATAATATATTCCGAAAAACACAAATTTTAAACACTATATTTTAACAAAACATAATAAGGTCATTAAATTGGACCAAATAATGAACTAAAACAAAATACCTAATTATTGTATGAATAAGTTATAGGTCAGTCAAATCATATTTTTCATGGAATAAACATCAATAGTCGTAGATGTATAGTCAATCAGGTGAAAGTGATTCAGTAAAAATAAGTCAGTTAAGTCATTCCATTAAAATCAGTTAAGTTATAATCTGTGTCATTATAATAAGTGCTATCATTGTTATATGTATTAAAATATTGTTTAATTAACTGTAACGACCGCCCGATAGTTCCAAGCGTAATCAGTTTAACATCCCTGATGTTGATTAATTTTTGAACAAACTTATAATTATACCACTTAGAAAATGCGCGCGAAAAATACTAGATATAGGGGAATTAATACGGGATTATCCAGTTCCAATGTATATTGGTGGGATGATCTATTGTATTGGGATAGGCATAGGATATAAATAATTTTGGTTGCACGCGTTTAGTCAGTAATTTTCGAGTTGAGTATTTGCTTACACATTAAAGTAAAAAAAAAAAAAATGATATTGAGAGTCTGTGAAGATATGTTCGAGCAAACGATACACAAATTACTTAAATAAATGTGGTTTGCCGTAAATAGTTTCTTTTTGTTTTTTTTGAAGTATAGTGCGACTATTTCCTAATATTTTTATTATAAAATTAGCAAAGTTTTTTTTGAAATAAAACTGTTGTGAAAACTTGGTTCTCGAAATACCAAAAATTCATAAAAATAAATAAATAAATAAGTAATTGATAAAAAGAAATTGTAATCAAAGACAACTGTTTAGTATAAATTAAAAGAACACTTAATTTAAGTTATCTATATGATATTTATGTAAACTACTGATATTATAGTTAATGTGCACCTACATAGCAAAATATGCTAAATCAAGGGCACATTGTTAATTTTTTTTTTTGGGAAACTAAAATCGAAACTGTCCCATGTGCTCAAAAGTAAAACTGTAGTGTTATAAACAGTTAATGTTAAGTTATCTTTTATGTTATCTATAAAATTTAAAAATTATAAAAATAGTATGTTTATTAAATACTGTGCTGTAATAAAAAAAAAATATAAGAATAGTGATTCAAATAATAGTGGTTAAACAAAAAAAAGAAATTATCTAATTTCTATAATTCTATGGGAACAACATGAGACACCAGCCAGAATCACTTAATTAAGATAAGAATTTTTATATATATATTTTTTTATTTACTATAAAATTTTGTTATTATTAGCCGTGTTTCTTGACGTTTGATCTGATCGGGATCAGATCATATATGCTTTCCTTTCATTTGTATAGCTGCGTTTCATGAAATCAACACAAAAATTGTATTATTTTTTGTTTTTAGGTTATTATATTGATCCTATTAGCATTTTGGTTCAAAACGTACATAGAAAAACAAAAAAACAAATTTTTTTTATGTTTATTTCATGAAACGCAGCTATACAAATGAAAGGAAAGCAGATATGATAAACAAAAAAACAAAATTTTTTTATGTTTATTACTAGAAACGCAGCTATACAAATGAAAGGAAAGGAGATATGATCTGATCCGGATCAGATCAAACGTCAAGAAACACGGCTATTATTATTATTAATTGTTTTATACTGCTCTATCAGTATACATGAGTAAACTTAATTTCTTAACTTTCTTTTGGTTAAAAGGATTTATATTTGCATAGATTTAAATTTGTATATTTGTAGGCCTAGACTTAAGATTGTATATTATGCACCTTATTTATGAATGACGTATAATGCTTTACTTTGATTACTAATTTTTTTTGTGGTTATTTATTTGCTTGCTCGACTTAAATATATATATTTATACATATATATATATATATATATATATATATATATATATATATATATATATATATATATATATATATATATATATATATATATATATATATATATATATATACACATGTTTAGTAGTATTTCATATGAACTATAGTTTTCTTTTTCTGTTTACTTCAAATTGTTTTGCTTCTTACGTACGTCTCCTAGTCACTCTTTCAGAATGAGAAGCTAATAGCTTTGATTAGAGGATGATAGGGTAAGTGTGATCACATCTTCAACGGTAAGTTGACCCATGCCTTAGTTCAAGTTTCTGGTGTTTTCTCATTACGTGGCCTAGCCAGCATCAATTCATCTTCGAAAAACCCCACTCCAATCCTCTGAGTCTTAGCCGGCAAAAATATGACCACGCCGAAGCTCTGAATTGGTGGAATAATAATTTCGGTAACGAATGGCATTATCTTTGGAAACAAGTATATCTTGCGATCCACCCATGCCGCTTGCCAATTCGTTACAGATGGTGCCCCGGGAGAGGATGTTACAAGTTATATAAGATGTTACAAGTATATCTTGCGACCCACTCATGCCGCTTGCAAATTCGTTACAGATGGCGCCCAAGGTTTTGGCATTTAAGGCAGGGACAAACATAAGATGCTGGACCATTACAATTTTTTCATCGTATGATTTATTTTTACAATGTGTACTCCATTAAATAACTTGTTGCAATTATTTTAAATTTTAGTTTCTGTTGTTGTCATGCTATTTAATCTGAACTTACGGTCGCACTATTTCTAGTAAATTACTATTGATTTTAGTGTTAGAATTTAACCGTGCTCAGATCTGATATCATGTCAATGTTTTGTTTGGCATCCTCGCATCTTCTTCCACTAGGTTTAGTGTTGATTGCGATGTTTGGTAAAGAAATGCGAAGGAAATCTCAATTAACCAATAAGAAGGAATGTGCCATCGCAGTTGCATCCAATTCATATTTACATTGAATTGTTGAATCATCATGTTAGGTATGGTCCATTTTTTTTTTCTTCTTTTTAACACAAATCAATTTTTTTAAATTCCTTTTCTCCGACCAAGGCAATGATCAAGTTATAGTAAGCCACATAATTAAATATAACCACATAATTAAAAAGATTGTGATCAAATCTTACCAATTCATCCTCCTATGTATAATTCACTCGTTTTTTTTTTCTCTAATTTTGAACTAATATTATCAAAATTTGAATACAAATAAGCATCCAAATTTGTTTATATTTCTATAATTATTATTAAAATTTGTTTTTTTTTAATATTTTGTTTATCCAAACAAAGTGTGTGAAGTGTGTTTAATGATTTTTGTTTTCTAAAGGGTGTTTGACGTTACTGAATTAATTAATTTTTTTTAAGCATTTAGTATTTATGCTAGTCATAAATTCTTCTTAAATAGAGAATAAGAAATTTAATTTCAAATTGTTTCTAGATAATAATTATTTGATAGCATAGAACAATTCCTATAATAACCGCATTGTTCATATACTATTTTCATTATCTTCCGCATTTTTGCATTACTTACTGCACTATCGCATCGGGTTAGTGAAGTTAAGAATTTTTTTTATTATTTATAATTTTTGTTTTGAATTAAAATGGATATCGAAGATTTAGAATTTGACGAGTTGTGTGAGTGTCTTGTACGTGACCTCAGTAGCTATCCGGCTAAAGAAAAACTAAATAATCTCAAAGAAAGGTTAGATTTGGAACAACACCATTTATGCCTTGTTCCAAACAGACCTCATGAGGCAACCAGAAAGAACCCAAAACGGGAATTGGCAAGGTGTCCTCCAAATTAAAAGATTTATATGAGCTTATCCAAGTAGCTGTACAAGGTAATGCTAGTGATGATCTAACTAAATTAAATTCTCGCTTACTTCACGTTCAAGCTCGCCTAATCCGACTAAACAAATCAAAAGTTGTAGCGACAGAAGTCGCTGAGATGATTGATAAAACTAAGCAATTGCTAGAATTTATAGCAGCATCGATAAATAAACCGTTGGACGAAAGCATCGCTAAATTAAAAGAGATCAAAATAGGTACTGAGGATAACGAAGATTACGACTCTGTAGAAGAATCAATTACCAGCAGCACTAATCATTCTACGATTATACACGAGGCTCCTCCAACTAATGTCGCATTAACCAAACCTGGATCTTCACAAATGATTAATCAGCAAATGAATAGCACTGAACATTTTCCACCTATATTACAAAATAACCCTGACCATCAACAGAATTCATTGGTTTATAATCAAGATACAGTTCCACGCAGAGACTTACCTTCAAACCTGCCACCAGCAGTTCAATGTAATTTTCCAACAACCACCAAGGAGGCTGTTGTGCTGCATGAGCAAGCTTCATTACAGTCCCGTAGATCACAAAAATACGTTTCTCGTAGAACACCCGTACACAAATGGGGAATTACCTTTGACGGATCCGCATCTGGATTGGCCGTTGAAAAATTCTTATATCGCACGGAACATATGGCCAAAATAAACGATATAAATAAATAAATAAATAAATATTTCGTTAAACCAACTATTCAACGACATGCCATCTCTACTAAAAGGTTTGGCAGGTGAACATTATTGGCTGGTTCTTGAACGTTATCCGGGGTGTGACTGGAATCAGTTTAAAACCGCTTTCACACACCGATTCCAAGACCGACGATCTGATGTTGATATTACACGATTGATTGATGCTCGAAAACAACGTCCAAAAGAACCCTTTACGGAATTTTATTATGATATTCCGAATTTAGCTCTCCTAGCTCTCCTAGATTTAGATTTTTTAGAGATTCTGAAAAGAAATATGAGAGCTCGTTTACAGTTCATCTTAACAAGTTCATCTCGCAGGCAGACTAATATTATCTATTTCAGACATTTGGAAAAATGTTGGATTAGTCCCTGAACTAGTCGTGCAAAGAACCATTCCGCCCGCGCGTATTCATAAAATCGCAGTCCATAACACTGAAGATGTTAATGTTTATTCACATGCTCCAAATCAGTCATCAATCCAAGGGTCCGACATTTCCTTGAATACTACGCAACAATTCACAACACCAAAAGTCTTGGAAACTCCAATAGGAATTCCATTTAATGTAGAGGCTTTTCTTCCAACTGCACCTAACCATATAAATCGTGCTTCAGTTCAACCGAACAAGTCTCCAGTTCCTGTTTGTTGGAATTGTCAACGGATTGGACATTTATATATGGATTGTGACTTGGTATGTCAGCATATATTTTGCTATGGGTGTGGTGTCTCAGACGTTCTAAAGCCACATTGCAGTTTCTGTAATCAAAAGGCTTCTGCTTTGAAACCGGTTCAAGGAGCCGGCCACCAGTAGGTCGAGTCGGTCTCCAATACAAATTATGCAAAGACCCTCAACTCAGAATGTGCAACTAGCCTTTGTTCAGCGTTCGAAGTAAGAACAAGGCCAAAACCATTCTTAACTTCTTCTAAACCATATTCTAAATACCGAGCTTGTCGCTCAATTAAATATTTTAAAACACGTCAACAAATGTATCGCAATATTACAGAACAAAGTTCTGTAATGCCATTGAATATCTTGAGGACAAACGCCCATACGCGGTTGTCAATATTAATGGGGTCGCAGTTCAAGGATTACTAAATAGCAGAGCCACCATTTCTGCTTTGGGCAGAAATGCTCTTCGCTTCATCAATGATAATAATTTACCTATGCACCCTATTCCGGCATTTGTGCAAGTTGCAAACGGTACACCCCTAAAAATTTATGGTTTTATAAACACGCAATTATCGTATAACAATAAAACCCTCGATATGAAATTATATATTGTTTTTGCCAGATTTGTAACAAGATTTATATCTTGGATGTGATTTTTGGGAAACATTCGAAATTAAACCTTCTTGTATATCATCGTTGTCTGTTATAGCTCCATCTCTACCTAATACTTCCATTCAATTAATGCATACATCCTCCGATAACGGTCAGCATAGCTGACTGATCTACAGATCAGTGCAAACGATTGCAAACCGTGGTGGAAATGTTACCCAGTTTTGAGCGCTTGGGGCTTGGTCGGACTCACCTACTGCATCACACAATCGATGTTGGCGATGCTCAAGCAATTGAACAGAGACATTATGCGGTATCTCCCGCAATACAGCAGCAAATGCATGGAGCTCCCCAATAGCGATTGTGAAGAGAGCAAACGGCAAAATTCGACTATGTCTTGATGCCCGCTTATTAAATATTGTTACCAAAAAGGATGCATTTCCACTACCACTGATCGACGGATTGCTGAGCCGATTGGATCGTACCCGTTTTATTTCGAGTCTGGATTTAAAGGATGCCTTTTGGCAGATACCTTTGGATCCAGCCTCGAAAGAAAAGACGGCGTTTACCATTCCGGGACGACCATTATATCAGTTTAAGGTTATGCCTTTCGGTCTTTGCAATGCGCCTCAGACTTTGTGTAGATTAATGTCCAGCGTAATTTTTCATCATCTGCATGATCGGGTATTCATCTATCTTGATGACCTATTAATCACTACTGCTGATTTTGATGAACATTTGTCTTTGCTTCAGGATGTCGTTGAAAGGCTGACAAAAGCTGGGCTTACAATAAACGTTCAGAAAAAAAATTTCCTCTGAAAGAGATTGAATACCTGGGTTATATATTTGGTGAAGGAGGATTGAGACCTGATCCGGACAAAGTTGAGGGCATTGTCGTTTTATTAGCGGGTACTCCACATTGTCAGCTCCTCTCACTTCTCTCTTGAAAATGAGCAAGAAGTTTAGCTGGTCCGGAGAAGCTGAAGTGGCATTCAATTCCTTAAAACAAGCACTTTGTTCAGCACCTGTTCTTGTTACTCCGAATTTTCAAGAACGTTTTTACATTCAGTGTGATGCTAGCTGTACCGGTATAGGGGCAGTGTTATTTCAGAGAGATTCAGGGGGAAATGATAGGCCTATCGCCTATATGTCGAAAAAGCTTAATGGTGCACAACGAAATTATTCCGTTACGGAGCAAGAGTGCTTAGCAGCAATTGAAGCGATCAAGAAATTCAGACTATATGTAGAAGGTCTCCCCTTTACGATTATAACAGACCTTGCAAGCCTTAAGTGGCTCATGTCGCTTAAAGATGTGTCAGGAAGACTTGCACGAGTTACGTCATACAGATGACTGCACCATCAACATTCCTGCAACAACCGGCAACCCAATATCAAATTCCACGAAATATTTTTAATAGCCATATTCCCACGAATATGCTGACTTAGATTTAAATTAATAAACATAAACATCAATTACATTTTAATGTTTCTTTCTTTTATTTCAATAAAGTAAACAATCGATTAGTAATATGTATCAAATTTTCATACTTCCGATTTTTACATAAAAATTATTTTAATCAACAGGCAATACCAGTTAAACCTGTACAAAATTTTCAATATCAAAGTCAACATCCAATATATAGAAACGAATCAATATAGACCCCTATGCAAAATTATAACAATATTAGACCTCAACACAATAATTTTAATTCAAATTTCGAAAGAAATCAAACCGATTATAAAGCCTCAACGGCTCAACATTTTAAACCACCTCAACAACAATTCAATAATAATTACCGAAATCGGGTAAACCAACCGGGACCTTCAGGGTACGAAAAACAACAGGTACAAAATAATATGTTTAAAAACAATGTAAAAAAAGAAATGTTACATATAATCGAAGATGAGAATCCATTGCAAGAAACGGATTTTCAGGAAAAAGCCTCGGAATAACTTATATTGGTAACAACGAAACAAACTCATCATCTTTACCATTTATAAAAATTAAATACAATTCGGAAAAATATATTAAATTACTAATAGATACAGGTTCAAATAAATCTTTTATAAATCCAAACCTTGTTAACCCTTCGCAAATAATTAAAATAAATCCCATAATTATAAAATCTATGTTTACAGAACATATAATAGATACTAAAGTTTTAACAAATGGATTGAAAGAATTCAATACAAATGAATCAATAGAATTCTTTATCTTTAAATTTCATTCTCATTATGATGGTTTAAATGGAATGGATACTCTAAAACAGCAAAAGGCTATTATTAATTTTCAAAATTCCTCATTACAAGGAACAAATTTTCAAATCCCATTACATTTTCAACAAAATGAAAATATAAATTGTATAACACTACAACCGTACGAAAAATTAGTAACTTCAATAGAAGTAAATGAAACAAGGTAGTATTTTAATTAATCAATATAATTTAAATAATAACGTAATCATAAATCCAGGAATTTATAATTCTAACTTAGGAAAAAGCTTAGCTTAGATTTTAAATTTATCAGATGAAGTACAAATAACAAAACCAGTTCAAGTAGAAGAATTTCAAAAATACTTAGAAGTAAATAATTTTTCAATAATTAATGAATACAAAAATAATAAAGTAGACGATTTAGAAAATATTATAGATACAAAACATTTGAACATAGAGGAAAAAAAGGCAATCATTAAATTGTGTAAAAAATATGAAGATATATTCTATAAGGAGGATTCAAATTTAACTTTCACTAATCAAATAAAACATAGCATAACTCGAACCGATAATGAACCAGCTTTCACAAAAACATATAGATATCCAAGTTAAGACGACAAAAGCGCACAATCAGCTAAACGTGACATTAAGTGCATATCAAAAGCGCACAATCAGCTAAACGTGACATCAAGTGCATATCAACATATTTTTCAGCTTGGGATAAATTCGCAATACAGCAAAATATACTTCGCGTGTACATACAGCGCGTGTGTACTCATTTTACACTTATTCTTTTCCCACATTATTATAAATAGAAAATATTGTAACTAAATTCTTTAGTTTAAGTTTAGATCTAATAAAGTGGACTTTAGTCCAAAGAAAATAATTTTTTATATTAAACTCATTAAATAAATTTAACTGGCGCCGAAACAGGGACCAGTCGGGAAATTTAAAAAAAGGATTATTGTGAAAAAGTTTTTGTGAGATAATTGTGAAAAAATAAATCGTAGCAAATTATATACTACCACAATTAAGAAAACTTGTAATCATTTTCTATAGCAAATATTATACTATAGATAATCAACAATAATCTTTTAACAGTAAAAGAAAAAGGGTTTTAAGATAAAATCGTAGCAAATTATATACTACGATAAAACTAGTTAAAAAACCGTGAAAGTTGTAGCAAATTATATACTACAACTCATACCCGAAGTAGCAAATATTATACTGCAGGGGTATTCAGTGAAAGTGCAGTGACAGGAACCGTACCGCAGTAAGCCGCTAGTAACAATTAACACTACAGCCAAAAAGGAACAATACGATCCACCCAAGCACACGCCCGATTGGTCTCAACCGTACAATACTCGGAGTACGGAATTTAAATGAAAACCTTATTTATTTTGATGTAAGTACCGTTGTTGTATTTATATCTAAAGCGATACGTTAAACTCAGAATTAAAGAAACAGTGAATACTGTAATAATAAATTGTGTTAAATAATCATTCCCAATAATACTAAAATTTATAATTTAAAATAATAAGTGAACATTAAAGTTAACATCGAAACCTATCATAATTAATTAGTAAACAATATATACAACCAAAAGTGAAAAATAATTCAATTGACTAAAATGGCAACTCCCGAACAAATTCAAGAATCGTTGAGACAGCTGACCGGAGCTGTGAACGCACAGATTGAAGCAATAAGAAAAATAGAAAAGCGTCTCGACAATCTGGAAAAACCTATGATACCAAGAGAAACAGCAAATGCATTAGTTCCACCAAAGAACGAACAGGATTTAAAGGAGATAAGTAAGTTGCCAGATTCTGTAAAAGAATTGCAAATTTTTGATGGAAATCCAACCCAATACATATCCTGGATCCACAACGTCGAGAGTATTTTAAGCGACTACAACATCTTACGAAATAAACCAATATACCGAGCTATATTGCGACATATACGACAAAAGATTAGGGGCAATGCTGACTCTGCACTAATCTCATACAATATCTTCGATGAAGAATGGGCGGCAATAAAAAAATGCCTCTCATTACACTACGCTGACAAGAGGGACCTTCGTACATTAGAACACCAACTTAGCAATATATCGCAGAGACAAATGACAATAGACGAGTTTTATGCCACAGTAAATCATCAATTCTCTTTAATGGTAAATAAAATCAAAACGGAGGATTATTCAGCCGAAACGATCAATGTGTTGGTTGAAACTTACCGAAACAGAGCACTAGATGTATTTATCCGAGGATTGAACGGAGATCTATCTAGGATTCTCATAATTCAAAAACCATCTACCTTGCCGGAGGCGTACGCATCCTGTTTAGAAATTCAGAATCTGAACTTCAGAAACCAGACAATCCACAAAAAAAATATCAACAACGTGGTAACAGCACCGGTGAATCAAATCCCATATGTCAACTCGCAAGCGCATCAAAATACAATACCAATTCAGCGAAGGAATACAATGTACAATCTGCAGCACCAGAACCACCGTGTACCATATGTGGCTCGAAATCAAAATAACATAATACCGCCAAGGCCAAATAATCCTAAGCCCCCAACACCAATGGACATTGATTCATCAATGCAAACGAGACAAGTCAATTATATGAATCGTCCTATCAATCACGATAATCCAACCACAAAACGCGAACATTCTCATATCCACGAACAAAGGAAACAACAAAGAGTATTCCACATCGCACCACAGGAAAAGGAGGAGGAAAAATCATACGAAGAATACGTCGAAGAAAATGGCGAATATGAAGAAGAATCAGAAGCCGAAGAAGAGTTCGAAATAAATTTTACGAGAGAAGCCTCTCAAGCATACCATACTTAGAGTATGTTTGCCAAAATAACAAAACCTTAAAATTCCTCATCGACACGGGTGCCAATAAAAATTTCATTAGAAAAGAACTGGCTAAAGACGCACAAACTGTAAAAAAAACATTCCTTATAAAATCAGCCGGAGGCGATATACTAATTCGGCAAAAAATTATCGCGCCAGTTTTTAAGAAATTCGGTAATAACATCATGACCGATTTTTTCGTTTTACCTGGTTTAACCACATTTGATGGTATAATTGGCGACGATACATTAAAAATGGTAGAGGCTGTAATCGATCGGAAGAGGAATATGATCACAATATCACCAGGAATAAACATCCCCTTAAAAAATAAAATATCGAAACAAGTAAACAACATCGAAATACGAGACCAACATTTGGACGAAGCAAGTAAAGCTAACCTGCGAACGCTCATCAACGACTTTATACCGTTATTCGGCCCACTTGATGATACACAAGCAATCGAAACCAGCGTAAGAGCGTAGATCAAAACAACAACAGATGAACCCATATATACAAAAACTTACCCTTACCCCATCAATATGAGGAAGGAAGTAGAGACACAGGTAGAAAAACTTCTGAACGATGGTATAATAAGACCATCTAAAAGTCCCTACAATTCTCCAATTTGGGTTGTTGAGAAAAAAATAGATGCTTCAGGTATAAAGAAATACCGTATGGTGATAGATTTCAAAAAATTAAATGCAATAACAGTCTCTGATACGTATCCGATCCCGGACATTACAAATACAATTGCAAGCCTTGGTAATTCAAGATACTTCACAACTATAGATCTGACTTCGGGCTTCCACAACATCAGTATGAAGGAAAGCGATATCCCGAAAACGGCATTCTCTACCATGAATGGGAAATTTGAGTTCACCAGACTACCGTTCGGCTTGAAGAACGCACCTGCAATTTTCCAAAGAATGATTGATGACGTCCTAAAACCATACATAGGGAAAATATGCTATGTGTATATCGACGATATCATCGTTTTTGGTGGCACCACGAAAAAAGAACATCTATATAATGTCGGGAAAATATTCGACAAATTAGTCAAAGCAAATCTACGCGTAAATCTTGACAAAACTGAATTCTTGAAGGAGGAAACCGAGTTTCTTGGATATAAAATAACAAATGCTGGAATAAAAGCAGATCCCAGAAAAGTAGCTGCCATCCAAAAAATGAAACCACCAGAAAACCTCAAAGAGCTTAAAGGATTTCTTGGTCTAACTTCCTACTACAGGAGATTTATTAAAGATTTTGCAAAAATCGCAAAGCCACTGACAAATTTGACACGGGGAGAAAATGCACAGGTCAAAGCGAACAAATCACGTAAAATTCCAATAAAATTGAACGAACCAGAACTAAAAGCTTACCAACAATTAAAGGATCTACTATCATCTGCGGAGCTACTAGTATTTCCTGATTTTGAAAAACCTTACATATTGACTACGGCTGCATCAAATCATAGCATTGGCGCAGTGCTCTCACAGGGGGAGATAGGCAAAGATCGGCCTATAACGTACATTTCACGTTCGTTAAACAAAACCGAAGAGAACTATGCCACTAATGAAAAGGAGATGCTAGCAATTGTGTGGGCTTTAGACAACCTCCGAAATTACCTTTATGGAGCAAAAAAAATAAAAATCGTTACGGATCACCAACCCCTAACGTTTGCTCTTAGTAATAGAAACCATAACAGCAAGCTAAAGAGATGGAAGGCCAGAATGGAAGAGTATAATTATGATCTAATATATAGACCTGGGATCACTAATAGGGTGGCTGATGCCTTATCAAGGCTGAAACTAGAAGTTAATAATCTCTCATCTTCTAGTAGTGGAACGGTACACAGTGCAGAAGAAGATAGCACACATCTGATCCGACACTGCGAAGCACCTCTAAATGTGTTCAAAAATCAATTGATATTTACCGAAGGAAAAGGAGCTTATTGTTTTGAGGAACCACACAACAACTATTTTCGCCACGGATTGGGACGAAATCCTCAGAAGCCAAAACAGAATAATCGAAAACAATAATGAACAATATAAAATCAATACAGCAGTTACACAAAAAATACAACAAATTTTAAGCCAACATAACGAAATTCTATTACAATTAGAGAATGGCACTAACGAGGTTATCCAACAAACAATGTTTAACCGTCTCCTTTTAGTCAAAGATGAGATAAAGGAAATCGTGAGAGCAGTACAACTTGCCAAGGGGGGGATAGTAAATTCAAACCTACTAGATAAAGATGAGATCAACCGTTTAGTAACCGAAATAGAAACATTGCCTTACACAAACGCTATAGAGGCCATAGAGTATGCCGAACCAGCCATGCTGAGAAATAACTCAACAATCCTATACATCATTTCTATGCCGAAGACCAGCAAAGAAGAGTTTCACCATATCCAGATAAGATCAACAATAAAGGATAACAAACAAGTTTATTTAGATTTTGATGAGATCCTAATAAACCAAAATAAAATTTTTGGTATAATAAAAAAATGTCACGACAGAAGGGAAGTTACCATATGCAAACTGAACCATCTACAAGAAATAAAAGAAAACCACTGCATTAGTCAATTAATGAAAGGATCGAATGCTGGCTGCGAATTTTCTTTCAATGAGAATGAAATTATTGAACCGATAAATGAAAATACCATTTTTCTAAGCAATTTCGACGGGATTGTGACACACAACAATTCAGATAAACATTTAAAAGGAAGTTATCTGATTCAATATCAAAACGAAACAGTGGAAGTCAAGAACTGGAAATTCTCTAACAAGGTAATAAAAACATACCAAATATTACCACCAATACTTCAAACCAACATCACCGAGCAAGGAATTAAATTAAATCTGGAATACCTGCATAATCTACACACTCAAAACATTGGACACCTGCAAAAAATAGCTAGAAGTCATCAAACTAGTTATATCACTAGTAACATCATTGACGCTGGAATTATAACAACTATCAGCATTTTCCTAATTATGACAGTCATTCTAAAACTACGGAGTAGAAGCAACCAGATGCTTATGTTTCCATCAGAAAAAGCAGTCGAATCAGCACCAAGCGGACTTCAACCCATACATCTGAATCTTTGAGGAATATCCGCGAGACGAGGATTTTTAAGAGGGGAAGAGTTAAGACGACAAAAGCGCACAATCAGCTAAACGTGACATTAAGTGCATATCAAAAGCGCACAATCAGCTAAACGTGACATCAAGTGCATATCAACATATTTTTCAGCTTGGGATAAATTCGCAATACAGCAAAATATACTTCGCGTGTACATACAGCGCGTGTGTACTCATTTTACACTTATTCTTTTCCCACATTATTATAAATAGAAAATATTGTAACAAAATTCTTTAGTTTAAGTTTAGATCTAATAAAGTGGACTTTAGTCCAAAGAAAATAATTTTTTATATTAAACTCATTAAATAAATTTAACTTCCATATATCCACAAAGCTGAGGTACAAAAACAAATATCTAAAATGTTAAGTTAAAGCAAAACATAATAAGACCTAGTATTAGCCCCTACTGTAGTCCTGTCTGGATTGTTCCAAAAAAATTAGACAACTCTGGAATTCAAAAATGGCGAGTTGTTATAGATTATAGGAAATTAAATGAAAAAACCATAAACGATAAATATCCCATACCAAATATTACGGAAATTCTGGAAAAGTTAGGCAAAGCAAACTATTTTACAGTGTTAGATCTTGCAAGCGGATTTCATCAAATCGAAATTATTCCCAAATTGGATACTCATAAAACTGCCTTTTCAGGTGAAAACGGGCACTACGAATTCATAAGAATGCCATTTAGGCTCAAAAACGCCCCTTCAACATTTCAAAGGGTAATGGATAATATGCTTAGAGAATATTTAGGAAAAATATGTATGGTATACATGGACGATATTATTATCTTTAGTACTGGCGTACAAGAACATATTGATAACATAGATAAAATATTCAGAAAACTAAAAGAATCAAATTTTAAAATACAGCTAGATAAAAGCGAATTTCTAAAAAACGAAGTTAAATTTCTAGGCCATCTAGTGACAGCAGAAGGTGTAAAACCAAACCCTGATAAAATTATTGCAATAAAAAAATTCCCAATTCCAAAAACTCCGAAACAAATAAAAAGTTTCTTAGGTCTTTTAGGGAATTACAGGAAATTCATTAAAGATTTTGGGCAACTAAAACATAACTAAACCATTTACGAAATGCCTTAGAAAAGAAAAGAAAATAATATTAAATCAAGAATATATCCAATGTTTCGAAATGTGTAAAAATATTTTAACAAATGACCCAATATTACAATACCCATTCTTTAATAAAAAATGTATACTAACAACGGATGCTAGTAATATAGCACTAGGAGCTGTGCTATCTCAAAGGCCAATTGGAAAAGATAAACCAATATGCTATGCAAGTCGAACCTTAACGGTTACTGAACAACACTATAGCACAATAGAAAAAGAATTATTGGCCATAGTGTGGGGATGTAAATATTTTAGACCATATTTATACGGTCGTAAATGTCAAATAGTAACGGATCATAAACCATTAACATGGCTTTTCAATCTTAAAGAACCCAACTCAAAATTAATCCGTTGGAGATTAAAATTAGAAGAATATAATTATGAAATATTGTATTTTCTATACAAACAAAAAATAGTAATGCAGATGCGTTAAGTCGTATACAAATACATGAAATTAAAGATATAGATTCTGAAATAGAATTAAATATAAATGAAATTAAGGGAGATACTTTAGAATCATATGACGAAAGCATATTGTCAGATGATGACGAAGATGATCTACCTTTAAGTCGATTTAAAATAAATAAAAAAGTAGTTGTTAACGATCAAAATTCTAATATCGACGGTTTATTGATATCAGAAAATTCTGGTCACGAAGATAATTCAAAATCAAATAGAATAAGTATAATACCAACTGTAGAAACTGCTATAAATGAATTTAATAATCAAATAATTATTGAAAAAGATGAAAATATAACGAATAATTTAGAAATTGATTTTAAGATATTACATTTTATAAAAAGAAGGTATAAAATAAAGATAAAAAACATAAACGAAGAAATTATAACCAAAATATTAGTAGAGTACGGTAAGCGAGGAAAAATAAATTGTATAGCCTGTAGTAATGATATATTTGATATTATAACAGAAATATTTCATAAAAAAGTGAAAATAAAATTACGTTTTGTTAGAAGCATTAGTATGTTAGAAGATATAGAGAATGAGAATAAATACGACTTCGAACCACAGAGGAATAAAAGAATGTTACGAAAAATTAAAAATGAGCTATTATTTTCCAAAAATGAAAGAATTTATAAATAAACATATTAATAATTGCGAAATTTGTCAAACAACTAAATATTATAGACTAAGACCAAAAATTAAATTTGAAGTTTCAGAAACACCAAAGAAACCTTTAGAATTTCTACATATCGATGTATATAGTATATACAAAGAACATTTTTTAACAATCCTTGATAAATTCACCAAATTTGGAGCAGTTTATTTATTATCTGCTAGAAATAGTATTAATATCACTTCTCACTTAAAACATTTTCATGTCACATCATGGCATTCCAAATAAAATCATTGCAGATAATGGATCAGAATTTACTTCCGATTTATTTAAAGAATTTTTACAGTTATACAAAATAGAAATACATTTCACTTGTGCAAAATCATCAAGAGGTAACTCCCCAGTGGAGAGATTCCATTCAACATTAACAGAAATCTGTAGAATCATTTACCCCCAAAATAAAAAGAAACCCATTAATGAAATAATGCACGAAGCCGTCATTTCATATAATAATAGTATTCATTCCTCAACAGGAATAACACCATTTGAACTTCTCAATGGCCATCTACACAAAAAAAAAATCCTTTCCCAGATATAATAGGGAAACTACAGTTCAAGAATATTTGAAAAAACATATAGAAGATTATGAAGTTACAAAAAATACAGTACATAACAGAAATTTAGCTGAAAAAAAGAAATTAATAGAAAATTAAATTTAAATAGAACAGAACCAAAGAATATTGAGGTAGGTAAGGTTATATATGAAGAAGATGATCGTAGAAATAAAATAGCACCGAAATCCAAAAAATTTAAAGTTAAAAAAGATAATATGATAACTATACTAACAGACGTTAGAAAAATCCATAAAAAGAAAATTAAAAATTTAAAAACATTTTAAAATTACAGGAAAATAAAGTCAGCTGAAAACCAAATTTTGGAAATTCAGGACATCAGTGAAAATAATGAAGGGATATTACCACTAAAGTTAGGGCAAGCAAAAATAATATATGGTTCAGTAAGATTAATTCACATAATAGAATTAGAAACCTATAGAATCAACATAAACATAACCCAAAATAACATAAATCAGCAATCAACAAGACATTCTCATTCGAGGAAAGAATAAGAATTGTAGACATAGAACAAAGAAAACTAATAGAACTATTCGAACATGTTTATCCATTTCAACGGACTTGGAACTATCATAAAATCAATAACAGGAAATTTAGACCACAACGACTATTTAGAAATTAGTAATGCTTTGGAAATGATTGAATTAAGTCAAAACGAAATAACAAGACAAACTAACGGACAGATAATAATCAATAATAAAATGGTAGAAAGATTTAAAGAAATACAAGAGTATGTAGCAGCTCGAATATTCGACTCACCGATATTCGATACTGCCACAACAAAACAAATTAGTGAAATTCAAATATAAATCAACTTATTTGAATTGAGAGTTCACTAACCCCATCACACATCCAATAGCCGAACCAATTATCCAATTATTAAGTCGCCTTTCCAATTCGACTAATAATCCATTGCACTCAAAATACTAGTGCAATGTCGACCGCCGCCGGCGCATCTGTTCCCTCTCCAAAATACGACATGCATTTTGGACACGAAGGCAATGTCACAACACAATACAACATTAACAAGACATTTTCGTCCATTGCGATTTTAGATCTACAAAAAGTTACATGAGTAAACGGTGGTGGAAATAAATAAATAAATAAATAATTAAATAAATTAAAAATTAATAAATGATTTGTACACATAAAATTATAATAAAATTTATTTTAATAAGCTAAATCAAATCAAACCATAAATAATAAATATATGAATTAAAGAAATATTACTGTGTGTGTACGTGTTTCATTTTAGGAAGTCCGTACCGGACGAAATAAATAGGAGACAAATCCTATAAGTATATAAATAATCAAACAGAATTAGTACAAACAGAACTGGAAAGAATAAATAATGTAATAGAAAACGGAGTAGATTATTTTAAAATAGAAACCCTTTTTTATAAATTAGAACACAGTTTAAACGAATTAAAAGAACAAATTCAAGATATTGATAGTATAATAACATTCATTAAAGTAAACGTAATATCAAGAAAAATATTAAATAAAGAGGAATTAAGTTATATATATGAATCTTTCAAAAATCAAAATGTTCTTATTAAATCAGAAGGAGATTTATATGATTTACTAGATGTGCAAACTTATTATAATTCAACTAATGTTATTTTATCCATCCAAATCCCAAGAATTTTACCCGAAACCGCAAGTTTTCATACTATTTGGACCATAATATTCCAAATCAGGTATAGGTCCTACATAATTTTGATTTGAGGTGATATTAAAATAATGTGGGAAATAACCCTTCTTTGAAGCTGGTGGTAACTCGAATGCTTTTGGTAATCCAGAACGAGCATTGGAAAATAATTTAAACTTTCTATAAATTTCACATTATTTATTTCCAACAAAAGTAATTTTGTGCCCCGCATAATTATATCAGGCTTTATATGAGGAGTATTTTCTAAAATATATTTTAAAATAAACTGGTGATCAAATGCTTGACCATTGTGAGCAATGACAATCACCTGTTTAAATTTTTGTCTAGCAGTTAGTATATACGCCATAAATTGTTGTATAATATCCCCTGTATCCTTTTTACCATTTCGAAATCCGCAAATTTGGCAAAAATATAAGGTATCAATATTAATACAAGAACTGCATCGATGTTCATAAACACATAAATTTGGTTCATGAATTTTTGCATTCGGTTTATCAACATATAATTTCTCTTGTCTTGTTTCTAAATCATAGAAAATAAACAAAATGTTTTCCTGCAGCGGGGTTTTCTTGTTCGGTTGAATATAACATAAATGGTTTTCTGTTTGATGGGTTTTACAGATATTACAATATTTTTCACCACATATGTGTGCGCGATTAGCGCTAATTGTTTGATAACAACCAATGCAAAGGTGAATCTTTTAACAGATTCCTTTCGCTTTATGGTTGTCTAGACATTGAACCCCCCGAAAACTTCTGTTACAATCCTGACATATAACATTACTTGTGAGTACACAAACGGGAATTGGAAGGCAACAGGGACATGTTTGTTTACATCGATGACCTAATCTATTATTGTAAGAAATGTGGCATTCCTTACAATAATAACTTGCTCCAAAAAGAGCTGTGACTGATTGTACCACATTATAATGGTGAGAACTATAAATAAGGTGAATTGTCCGGCCTCAGGGCCCTTAAAAATTATTTCTTTATTATGTGTATTGTAATCGTACACAATAATTTGATAATTTTTCAGATAAGTCTGAAACTGAGTTATCTCTGTAAGACCACTTCCTTCTGCAGGAATAATGATCCCAGATTTTTGCATCAGTTTTCTAACCTTTTGTTCTCTCAGTACGGACGCCTTTTGTCTAATTTTCCCTATCTCAAGGCTATCTTTAGCTAGTATTTGCCAAAGATGATAGCCCTAGGTAGACACAAGTTGTCATTATAGATGGGAACCGTGATTAAACCTCTACGTTTTTTACACTCCTCTTCAAAAGAGTTATATTGGTATTTCCCTTTTCGTCCCGTACCCTTAGGTAACTGAATTCGGGTCATTGTAATCGTGAATAGATCGACATCTAAACCTTCAGCGTTACTTTGGTATACGCTACCCAATAAACCCCAAACATCGTCAAAGGTTATGTCGCTTTTTGTTTTTTTTTTTTATTAAAAGGACTTGGCATAGACACTTTTACGGTCCATAGCCTTACCTTACATTCACACAACATTCACTCAATTCATTCATTCATCCCATTCACACAAGTACAGTATACCACCTGCGCATTGCATAGCTCCATGTCACCCTGTACAGTGACATGGAAGATGGGTCGGAAAATACAATATTAATAATTATAATTATAGCAATAATTATATTCTTTATATTTAAAAGGTACAAAAAGCACACTTCAAAAATAAATATAAACGTTCAACCTCCAGCATCCACCAAAAAGTTGTCTTCTTTTTGGCATTCACACAGAAGGGAGGAGTTACGTCATACAGATTACTGCACCATCAACATTCCTGCAACAACCGACAATCCAATATCAAATTCCACGAAATCTTTTTAATAGCCATATTCCCACGAATATGCTGACTTAGACTGTGTCCGAAACCTGTGATAAATTAATTTTTGACAACTATTTTAATAATACCGAACACACCCAAATTATTCTAGTCAATTACTATGATAATTTTTGGCAGCTATATAATGATTTGTCTGCGCATGCCCAACATTTGATTTGTTTGACAGTGACACACATATTCAATTAAAATTCCAAACCAATATTATAGACGTGAAATATAAATATATAGATATATAAATCTATAAATAAATTATTATTATTAGTTTAAATTAACTGGATTATAATAATAAATATTAATAAATTATTATTATTAGTGATATTATGGCAGACAAATGAAACATAACTTACGTTTCAACCTAATAATTATTTTATTATTGTATTAATATTTTTCATGCAATACATTAATACAGCATATTATTTATACTATGTACTTATATACCTAATTATAATGTCTGTATATATGCAAATTTACTGGCTTTTAGTGTTTTCTAGAAAATACCAAAAACAAAAAAAACAAAAATAAAAATTGGATAATCACAAACGATTGACGATCATTTTGTGATCGATCTTTAAAGTGAATATTTCACCTAATTAAAATACAAATCAACACAAATTGTGTGTAGCGTTAAATTAATCTTGTTTAACAAAATACATAGTGCATACATTGGCGTTTATAACACAAGTTGGATCATCTATAGAAAATTATATAGATCAAAGCACCATACTAAGGTAAATTGCAATAAGCTCCAACTCGAATTTTAACAATGTGTGCTTAACAATTCGTTCTATTTCTTGATATATTAGATATTAGGGTGCGGAAGGTGGATACTCATATTTATTATATTTTTGGCATTTGAAAAAAAAAACGTGTTAGTGGAATCCAGTTGCAGCTTATTTGTGTATAAGGCAGCCCCAAGCGTTAACGAGTTCGTTAACGGTGTTAAGTTGTGGGTATTGCGGATCACGCGCAATTGGAGAATATAAAATAGCGGACCCAAGAAGAACCGCTCCAAAATATAAACGATACAAAAATAATAATCCGCTAAAACACATTCTTATTAGTGATTAACCTTGAGGCTTTGCGGATATTAATAAGTGTAACAAGTGTTGTATTGTTCAAATAATGTAGTGTTGTTATGGCAAACATAATTTAGTTATCAATTTATCTACAATACTATTATCTAATGTTAGTTTTCTAATTAATATTTTCTAATTATTATTTAAATTTAATTTCATAATAATACTAGTGAGTTGGATGGGATTTTTAAGCCAATAGTTTTTTTTGTGAGTTATAATATATTATATATGTATAAGATAATCTTCTAGACATTACAGCCACCATTTGTAAAGCGCTTTGCGGTGAGGTTGGTAAGTGAATTTACTTTATAATTTTTTTATTATTATATATATATATATATATATTATTTGAGTAATCTAGTATATTTTGGGCTCTAAAGATTTGATCCAATTTTCCTCTAAATTAAATTATGATAATTTATAAGTAGGTTAAATAATGTTTTCAATTATTGTTTTAAATAAATAAGTTAAATTATAACTTTAAAATGAGCTAAATTCTTGTTTAAAGGGGAAATGGGGAGGGTCTCAATATAAAATGAATATTTTGGTACCATAAGGTTGTTTATTTCTTACATTAAGCAGCTGAACACAATCCGTTTGAGCTCCTCATAACTCACTCCCACACTGACTCAGCTGGCGGGCCAATGGCTGCTGCGAGGGGTACAAGGACGGATTTTTCTGTTAACTATAATCACACAACGGTTTCGAGGTGTAGATTATGTTACACACATATAAAAGAAGTAAGTATATTTGAATTGTGAAAAAACATAACCCTAAAATTATTGTGTTTTTTTCTTAATATTTTTAGTGTCGGATGAGGATACAGAAAACCTAATTAATGCCAGAATTAAGCATGCCAATTTATTCGAGGCCAAATATTATAGAAGAGGCGAAGTATGGCTGTAAGTATTTTTCAATTTATTTTGTTGTTCGTGTTAATAAAAAATTTATTTTTCAGGGCAGTATAGAAGACGGCAGGGCTCGAAAGCTTCTCAACCGACCAAATACGTCTGAAGTGGAATTATTTGTTTAAAAAATATAAAGTAAGTTTAAATAACGTAGATACTCGTAATTATTAATGTTTAAAATACATATTATTTCACTTTTAGGAATTGTTATGCCCACCGACGGGTATCGGAACAGAGGATGGCGCGGATTCAGCGGAGAACTGGAAATGGTTCTCCCTTATCCACGAATATGCACAATCGCTGCATAATATTAATCCACCAATTGTGGCAAGTAGCATACCCGGATGTTCCATCATCAATCCAAATAGCAGCTTCAATACGAATGATCAGGAAACCATTTCCAGCGGCTCCGCTGATCCGGCGCGTCCCACAACATCGCCCCGTCCCACAAATTCATCGGCCCTTCCGTCAACATTCAGAAAACGATCCCTCCTTGATATAGCAAGGAGGGATTCAAAGCGGTTAAAAAAGGAGGGTAAATGTATACTTAATTTTTTAAGCGAATACGCAAAAAAAATTGATGTACCTTTTACATTACCATCATCTTCAGATGATTCTGAATAAATTTTAATTTTCGGTTCATTATACATTTACCCTCCTTTTTTAACCGCTTTGGTATAGTATTAAACGTTTGATATATACATATATTTATGTACATTCATATATATATATATATATATATATATATATATATAT
Organism: Tipula unca; assembly: GCA_951394425.1. Taxonomy (NCBI): domain Eukaryota; kingdom Metazoa; phylum Arthropoda; class Insecta; order Diptera; family Tipulidae; genus Tipula; species Tipula unca. Next base: position 86,680,263 of record OX596382.1, read on the forward strand.
ATATATATATATATATATATATATATATATATAATATATAATAAGAACGTATGTATAAAGTTTTGTATATATATAAGTATATAATATGTAAATAGTTTAATTGAATTTGATATATGTATTTGAAGTATTTGAAGTATGAAAAATAAAACACCTTATATGTAATTTAAATGATTTCTTTTATTTATTTTTGTTTATAAATTTTCAGCTAGTCTCTGTCTAAACAAAGAAGCATTTTCCTCAACAACTTCGTTCAGATGTTGATGCATTTCTGGTTCCGGTTCTTCCATTGTTAACCAATCTATCGTAATATTATCATTAGCTGCTATACATATATTGTGGAACACACAGCATGCAACCACGGTTTTCACACAATTTTCTATTTTTAACTCCAGCTGTTTGTTGAAGATACTTCGCCAGCGCGTTTTCAAATGCCCAAAAGTACATTCAATAGCCGATCTTGCTTTGCTGTGCTTTATGTTGAATTGCTTTTGGGTATCTGTCAATGGCCTATTTTCTTTAAATGGAGTGAGTATTCCGATTGGCGTTAACCGACAAGGGTAACCACTATCACCTAATAAAACCCATGATGGTGGAGGATACAGCTTGTTTTTATAAATAGGGCTGTTATACAGCACCCTAGTATCGTGGACCGACCCTGGATAACCAACGAATATATCAAGAAACCGGAAATTAGCATCACATATCGCTTGACATTGTATGGAATAGTCTAATTTCCGGTTTACATATTGGTCGTGAAGATGTGTGGGACAAGCTATTTTTATATGTGTCCCATCGATTGCTCCAGCAACGCAATTATTAAATATCGATGTCCTAGCACGTCTTCCAAATTTTCGCCCGATGTCTGGTAAATCACTAGTAGACGGTAATCTTATCACCCTCGGCATTATACGGTCGAACGTAAAATCCAGCATTTTATGAACTATGTCATTTATGGTTGACCTTGGTATATTCATAATTCCACTGACCATTCTGTAACTGGTGCCACTTCCCAGCCATAACAAAAATGCCATCAGTTCAAGTTCTGGAGACCACCCACTACACTTTTTATTTAAAAACAATGAAATTTGCTGAAAGCTTTTTGCTGATACGCGTAATTGTTTACGAGTCTCACTGTCATCGTATGCCAAAATTCGTTGTATTATTGGGTTTTGGCTTTGTGGTGTATATGTCATCTTGTTTCGATTCAACATCCTGGTATTTAACCGTTGTTGTATGTGCACATAATAATAATACAGAACCATTAAAAGTATTATTGGATCCATTATCTTAATATTATATTAATTTTTGTAAATTTGAAATTTATTACTTTTCACTTGTCACAAAAAATTTGAGGTTATGAAAACTAAAATTGACATATATAACGTGGGGAAAAACTTTTGTGGTGGGGAGATTTATCACACAGTTCGGACAGCATAATAAAAAATTGTGAATGTAGGGGAATAATTATTAAAATAGTTGTCAAAAATTAATTCACGATTTTTTATCACAGGTTTCGGACACAGTCTTAGATTTAAATGAATAAACATAAATATAAATTACATTTTAATATTTCTTTCTTTTATTTCAATAAAGTAAACAATCGATTAGTAATATGTATCAAATTTTCATACTTCCGATGTTTACATAAAAATTAAATAATAAATAAAATATCATGCGATTGGTCTTCAACCAATCACATTCAAATAATTAAGATAAAATCATTTTTAAATATTATAAAAGGGCGATACACTCTGTATCGACAATTAGTATAATTTTGTATTTTCTAAAAAGCAAGATTTTTTTTTATTTTGAACACAGAAGATTGTTATGAAAGTCTATTAAACGCTTCCGGCCCAAGACTGTATCATAACTCGAGCTAGCTTCTTTTTCACTTTAAATTTTAAATCTGTCCAAACCTAAAAAATGCTTAGATTAATAAACCTGTTTTTAATTTACGTTAATCTTAAAACTGTACACTAACCTTCATCCAGCCTTCTGCATCTCACAGAGGCCCTAATATATTTATTTCGGTTTTTATCAACGACTTTTAGTGTAAGATTTTATATCTGAGCCAGATTTAATCATCCCGCGCGCAATATCTAAATTTTGCTGCATTATATTGACTAATCTCTCAAATTGTGCTTTATTGGTTATTTTCATATTTAATACGCAGTAAAAACGCTGCGTTAAAATTGCATTAAAAAAATTAACAAAAACTAAAATATGCACACACAAGACACTTTAAAACAAATTTGTTTTATTTTTCGAGTATATTTTACTTCTTCAATCAACGGCGTCGTGAACTAAAATGTCATCGACAAATAAAGATGAATTCGATCGACATGTCAATCGAAATCGACAATCGTAATACAAATTTTTTGCGACGTCGACATATCGACATCGACGTGACAATCGTAATAGAGCTGAATATTTTCTACCACAGGAAACTACTACATGTTGGCCCCCGAGCATTGTTGGCCGCCGTTCGTCAGTACTATTGGCCGCGGTATGGGACCACTCACCACAGTATGCAAAGAGGTGTTTCGTGAATGCAAGGAATGCTTTCGTGTTCGACCGATTCCCATGACGCAACAGACGGGACACTTACTAACTGAGACGGTTGTCGCTGCGCCACCTTTCTACACCGTTGGGGTCGATTTCGCGGGACCATTTTATATTCATTATTGCATTGAATTGACTTCTGATCTCAGTACACAAGCATTCATGGGATGCTCCAAACGTTTTGTGGCAACTCGAGGGCTCTGCAAGCGTGTATTTTCGGACAATGGCAAGAATTTTGTTGGGGCCAATTCAGAGTTGCGCGAACTCTATGGGCTGCTTTCATCTCAGCAATTAAAGGATCAACTAAAACCGATATGCGAAGATAACAATATTGAATGGAAATTCACGCCGCCTGCCACACCAAATTTTGGTGGTCTTCACGAATCGGGGATGAAGCTAGCCAAATTCCATTTACGTCGCACAATGGGTCTGGCTAAGTTCACATATGAACAATTGATGACGCTTATTAAACAAATTGAGGCAGTTCTTAATTCAAGGCCACTTGGACCACTAACCACCAGCATCGATGACTTCGATTGCCTTACGCCTGGGAATTTTTTGATTGGACGACCCCATCACTGCCTTACCCTAATCACCCCATCACTGCCTAATCTACCTGAACGACTAATGTTAGACACCTGGAAGCAGATCGAATTTTTCCATCAAAAATTTTGGAATCGATGGTCAACGGAATACTTGCGATCTCTCCAACAAAGACATAAATGGACCAAACCGATCAAAAATCTGTCAGTCGGTGACTTAGTAGTGCTCCTCGAAGAAAACCAACCCTCATTAAAATGGAAACTTGGGCGGATGACCGTAGTCTACAAGGGAGATGATGAGTTAGTTCGGGTAGCCAACGTAAAAACCGCGCATGGAATCTATAAGCGTGGTATATCAAAAATTTGTCGTCTTCCAGAGAAAAATATTGAAACCAGACGTTTCAAGGCGGGGAGAATGTTAACGCATTGTCTTAGTTTCATCAAATGCGCGCGTTGATGCGTCATACTACTTCTTGTAATCATAAATTAATTTATTCTATTACCCTTTTTTCAATTTATGGATGATTTTCGTTCCTTTTCATCTCAACTTTGGAGTGAGCAACATCATTGTACAACAACAAACTTAATTACAAATAATTGATAAACACTTTTTCCTTATTTTATTTCATACTACGGACATTGATTTCGGCGTGGTTATTTTTTTCATCAGCACAAAAAGGCTTGTGCCCCATCAGTAATAGAATATGCTGAACTACTTTAATTCATCATATTATATGTATGGTATTTCCGCCCGAGAAATAGTATATATTTAATTATGTGTGTACAACAAAATGAGAAAAATTTAGTATATATATAAGAAACATAAATAAATAAAGTCAGTATCTAGTACAACGATATTCAAGTTATTTCATTTTAATAATTAGACCCCACCCGCGGTAATCTAATAATTAATCTATCATTAAATCTGCACTAGCCCAAATTTACGACTTGGGCAATAAAATGAGATTTAACACTTTGTAAGACTATTAAGAGTGTAGTTTGTTTAATAAAAGAAACAATAAAATTGATTGAAACCTAAATAAGTATTTTATATCTTCCCTTAACCAGTCGAGCAGCGACTTAAGCTATACATAATGATATTTGTAGTTATGTATAACTACACCAAAAAGGGCCTAAACATAATATAAACACGATATCATCACATGTACACCACATGCATCGATATAAAAACTATGTTACGGATGAGATTTGCTCATCTTAAATTTAATAAGCAAATTCTACATTTCCCTTATAATTGTTACGTTTTCGTTCAATGAGCTATATATACCATGACCTATATTAACAAATTTGCAGTAAGTTTTTTTGTGTCTATCATGGGGAAACGTTTATTGTATACGTCACCACTCACTATGTACATATACCTATATACAATAGAATAAATGCTAACCGATCACTAAACAATTATGTATATGTAAATACACGAGATCCCACCACTTCTATGCATTTGATACTATATACAAATAACATAGGCTATCTTATCGATAGAAATTATGTATTTCATCAGTATAATTGAGGCCTCGTTACAAATCGTCTCTAATTATTATTATACGTAGTGCAAAGTTGTGCAGTGAATCGGTGATAAAAAAAATAATAATTAATAAATTATTAATCTTAATTATTTATCTGTGATAAATTATATATTTAATCACATAAATATAGTTTTGTAAAGTTTATATTAGTGCTGAATCCACATATATCACATACAACAGAAAAGTAGCAGGGTCGCATAGACTTTGCGGTGCTTTATATTTTTTTGGCGGTATAAGAGCAGTGATTACCGCGTCGGCTTTAACCGACCTTCAATACAAATACAATACAAATAGGTAAATCTGCATTAATCTCGTCATCTATTTTAATTTTATTCTACCAAATTCTTATTCAATCTATATAGGCGATTTGTCACATATAATTGGCATCTTTGATGTTTTAATTTGAGGCCTCATAAAAAAAAAATCAAAAAAAAAAAAAAATAATATCAATAATTAAACAAAAATTACAACAACAAAAAAATTACAATTGGAGAACATTCTACAAACAAGGGATCCCCGAATAGACGTCAGCATTGTATATGAGTAATATAAATTTGTTTATATAGTGCATCAGTAAACTGTATTTTGAATGCGGTGATATTATTAATCCGTCTAATAAGTTTTCTGTAACTTTGTAAAAGTGATGTTTATATTTGTTTTTATATATTTATAAATCTAAATAGTAGTAATGAAAAAAAAAAAAAGTAATATATTTGTATATATATATAAATTGATAAATTGTGTCAGTGTTTAGTTCAAAAATTTAATAGTTGATTTTCGCATTCGGTATTTTGGGTCGCCGGAAAATTCCGTAATATATAAAATTTGATTTCAGTAAATCCACGCACCTGAAGAGATATAGAACTGGATATACCTATGTTGGTTAAACCGTAAGCGATTTTATAATTCTAAACTAAATTAATGCATGCAATTATTCTTTTTATATAGACTATACATTTAAAATGCTCTAATAACATTTCTTTAAACTTTTTTATCTACATACATTTATATAAAAAACTACTTTTAATTTCGTTTCTCTTAATATTATTTAAATTATTAATTGTTATTTAATATGTTTATTTAGTTTTATGTTACTATTTTTATTATAATTTAAAACAAATGATTCTATTTCAAAAATAATTATATATATTTAATATGAAATAGTGTTTTTTTATTATAAGGTGATGATGTGTTTGGTGGAACAATCCGATTTTTCTTAATTATATTATCTTGAAATTTTTTGTATACACGTATGAATAAGTAGATCGCAATATCTACGATGACAATCAACCCCCCTATATACCACTGTAGCCTATCCTATAAAACTATTTAGAAAACGTGTAGTCCCTGTTTCCAATTGTAATTTTTGGTTGTTGTAATTTATGTTTAATTAGTTTTATGTTACTATTTTAATTAATTTAAAACAAATGATTCTATTTTCAAAATAATTATATATATTTAATATGAAATAGTGTTTTTTTATTATAAGGTGATGATGTGTTTGGTGGAACAGTCCGATTTTTCTTAATTATATTATCTTAGAATTTTTTGTATACACGTATGAATAAGTAGATCGCAATATCTACGATGACAATCAACCCCCCTATATACCACTGTAGCCTATCCTATAAAACTATTTAGAAAACGTGTAGTCATCGTAGCGGTCGTAACAAAATGGCGCCGAAACAGGGACCAAAACATCGTATGGTGTGGTTCTTAAAAAACATGTCAATGTACATGTATATAGCGGTATAATCGAAATCCAGTTTTCGATACCCGTTTAACAACATCTATTAAGAAAATGCTTTCCTAGTGTAATGATTCAGTTATATCTGTTCAAAGGTTGACCTAATAAGTTATCCATGCGGCTTTTCCGTTCATCATATTTAACCGATCGTACCGCTTAATATCTTTTACTTGCGGGAGGTGAAATATTTTGCAATGTGATGACTTCTTATACAGCTTGATGTCATCATACACTTTCAATAACAATAGTTTTAAACATTATTTGATGTTTGAATGGTGATTGAATTCGTTATAGGAGCATTGGTAGTTGAGTATTCAGTGATTCTGTTTTATCCTTCTAATCCCTACTATCGATATCTTACTATTTAGTTTCATTTAAATTTTGATTTTTACAGTATATATGATGGAGTAAATGATGATAGAGTTCGTTCAGAATATTGATGGTTGAGTGAGCAGTGATTCTGTTTTTCCCATTGATATCTAACGATATCTCATCGTGAAATTCTATCATAATATTGTTTTCAATTTTCAGTTCCATAACATTACATTAGATGTGCTATAAAAATTCAGATTTGTTCGAAACCATTCATTTTCACCATCATCACCTAATTACAATTTGATTTGAATTATATTTATTAAATACAACTAAATTTATTATTATTATTATTTTTGTTCTTAATATAATAAGTTATTTGGATGAAATAAGAATATTTTTTAATTTTTTTATAATTTAATTCGTTTATCTTATTAGGAAATAAGGTAATTGCTTCAGTTGTACTAGCTAACTAGTATTGGTAAAAATTTGTTATAATTAGTGAAATTTCATATAAGTTACATGAAATTTTAATTCTTTTCGAAGTAATAGAAATTTAGAAGTTTTGCAATATTATTGTTTTTTTTGTATAGTTAAAATTGTATCGAATCACAATATGGATCCACAAATTTATTTAAATAATCTCTTACCGGAAGAACGGGAAGTAGAGTACGCTTCTAGAGGACTAACCACTAGAGCGACAGATGCCGCTAGAATTTTAGTAGAAAGCATTCGTGCTGAAAATTCCGATGCGACATTGAAACCAAAACATACACATGCAAGGGAAATGCCAGAAGAGGAAATTAATGTATGCCTCTTGCAATATGGCGAATTATCAAAGATAGCTCAATAAAAAGGTACTACTCCTTCATTTGAGTTTGTCACCATGGCACTCGCCAGGGTAATTCATTATAAAGAACGTGTCGATAGGTTAATTTTCACTTTTGGTAACATCTCAAATCTAGCAGGTTTATCTAGTAACCTGCGTCGTGCTTATAATTGGTATTTTAAACTTTATAAAGATGGAATTGAGTTAAGTGATGCTCAAATTCATAGGACTACAGCATTACACACTGAGAGAACTCCATCCTCTAGCCCAATCATGAATAATGAATCCAAACAACAAAACTTGATTACAACAGAAGCTATGCCTACTACAACCCAAAGTGCTACACAGATCAAAGCAAGGGAATCAGAAAACCAGGATGTTATTACACAGGCTAAGGAGATGAAAGATTCTGTAGCAGATTTCTTCTCTCAGATGGAACTCCGAAAAACTAGACTCGAACCAAATGCATCTATTTTCGCCGATGTATCATTTAAGCAAACCGAACCACCTTCATTTACATCTAAACCCACAAATATTCCCATAATTGATTTAAATACAAATCCGGAAATATCTTCTAAACCTATTTCTCATCCTCATGCACAGTTTCGGATTGATCATAGAATAAAACAAAGATGGAATCTATCGTTTGATGGCACTGATTCAACGAATGTCCAAGATTTTATTTCTCGATTGGAGCAAATGGCCCACGATGATGACATTCCAGAACAAAATTTAACTAAAATACTTCATTTATTTCTGTCTAAGCGAGCAGAAGATTGGTACTGGGTATATAAACTCGACCATACCCACGTTTCATGGCAGACAATGAAATCCTCGATGTTATCATTTTTTAGCTCATACGATGTGGAAGAAGAAACACGCGAAAAGATTCTACATAAATATCAACATTCAAAAGAATCATTCTCAGATTTTGTTCTTGGCATGCAAAAATTAAATTCAGTCACTGTGAAAGATGCGTATCCTCTTCCCCTCATTGACGGTTTGTTAGGACGACTGTCCGAGACTAAATATATCACAGGACTGGACCTCAAAGATGCATTTTGGCAAATACCTCTAGCAGAAGCCTCACGTGATAAAACTGCATTCACAATACCAGGTCGCCCCCTCTATCAATTCAAAGTGATGCCGTTTGGGTTGTGTAATGCAGCCCAATCAATGTGCCGGTTGATGCATAAAGTTATCCCACACGAGCTGCACGATCGGATATTTGTTTATCTCGACGACTTGCTTATCATCACCGGTACATTAAGGGAGCACTTTGATTTGTTAGAGTTGGTGGCGAACCTTCTACGGACAGCTGGTCTAACTATAAATGTCCAAAAAAGTAATTTTGTTATGCGAGAGATTCGTTACTTAGGTTATCTGGTAGGAGAAAAAGGTTTAAGACCCGATCTACAAAAAATTGAAGCAATTATAAACCTACCGGTGCCAAATAATGTCAAACAGACTAGACGTTTGCTTGGCATGGCAGGTTGGTACCGTAGATTTATCTTAAATTATGCTGCAATAACCGCTCCTATTACAGATTGCCTTAAAAAAGGAAAATTCCAATGGTCAGAAAAAGCTCAAGAATCACTTGATGAATTGAAACGTTTATTAACATCGTCACCTGTGCTTATTACTCCCTCTTATAATGAGCCTTTCTTTATTAGATGTGATGCAAGCACGGAAGGAGTAGGAGCAGTATTATACCAGAAAGATCAGGATGGCTATGAGCGACCAATATCGTTCATGTCACAAAAATTAAATAAAGCTCAAAAGAATTATACTGTGACGGAGTTAGAATGTCTCGCCGCAATACTTGCAGTAAAAAAGTTTCGTGCATATGTTGAAGGGCACGACTTCACTCTAATAACGGACCACGCAAGCTTGAAGTGGCTAATGAACCAAAAAGATCTCAGTGGAAGATTAGCCAGATGGAGCCTTAAACTTCAAGGTTTTAGATTCACCATAGAACACCAGAAGGGGAAAGATAATGTGGTACCAGACACACTTTCTCGCGTTTTCTGTGACAGTTTCGAAGAGTTTAATGATGGTTTACAAAAAAATGTGGAAATCATTGATTATAAATCTGTTCATTTCGAAGATACAGAGTACCAGGAATTATTAAACAAAGTTATAAACGACCCGAATAATTATCCAAGTTTCAAACTGCACAATAATCGAATATATATCCGATTGGAACCAAAACCAAATCATGATTTGTCTGACTTGTCTGTTTGGAAACTATGGATTCCAGTTGGTCTCAGACATGAAATTTTGGAGAATGAACACAATGAACCACTATCAGCTCATGGAGGAGTAAGTAAAACATTGGAGAAAATTAGAAGATATTATTTTTTGGCCAGGTATGGTTAAGCAGGTACATATATTTATAAATACATCAGTATATGTGAAACATGTAAAATGATGAAAGCTCCAAACAGAATGTAGGCCACCGATGGGAAAATGTTTTGTAGTAGAAAGGCCATGGCAAAGGATATATGCTGACTTGTTAGGACCTTATCCTCGTAGCAGCAACGGAAAAACCATGATCCTGATTGTGTTAGATCATCTTACTAAGTTCGTACTATTAAAACCATTATCCAAAGGAACATCACAGCAGATAGTTGAATTTCTAAAGAATGATGTGTTCTGCATGTTTGGTGTGCCTGAGGTTATACATACTGATAATGGAACGCAATTTCGGAGTCAGGAAAATGTGAAGCTATTGAAAGATTTCAATGTGACCGACTATAAAACAGCAATTTATTCGCCACAATCGAATCAATCTGAAAGGGTCAATCGGTCAATAATAGCAGCCATTCGGTCATATATCAGTTCCAAACACTCAACATGGGATAAACACCTTAGTGAAATCGCCTCTGCACTAAGAAATGGAGTACATGAAACGGTGAAGAACTCTCCCCATTTCTTATTATTCGGTTACCACAAAATCAATCATGGAAGTGACTACCAACTTTTAAAAGAGCTAGGAGAGATTTCAGAGGGAGAAATTCCGCTACCACTTCCTACACGATTAGCTATCTTACACGATCAAGTAATGCGAGATATCTCTGAAGCACACGAAAAGAGTGCCCAACGATATAATTTGCGAGCCCGTTCTATTCAGTATAACGTCGGTCAAACGGTTTACGTCCGTACCCATCCACAGAGCGACGCTGCCAAGAAATTTTGTTCGAAATTCGCACCTAAATTTATTAAAGCAACAATTTCAAAGAAAATTGGCAATACAAATTATGAGGTGATAGACGAGTCGAAAAAAATCCTTGGAATCTATCATTGTAAAGATATTCGTCTGTAGTGATAAACAAAAAAATAAAAAGGCTTAAAATATGAGGAGTTTGTGAAACGAGACAATTGGAACAATAATATTGCGAAACTATCTGAGCTTAACATCCGATTTTTCAGCTTTGTCCAACCATGCTATCTTCAGGTTAGACAAACCTGCCCTGTTACGGATGAGATTTGCTCATCTTAAATTTAATAAGCAAATTCTACTTTTCCCTTATAATTGTTACGTTTTCGTTCAATGAGCTATATATACCATGACCTATATTAACAAATTTGCAGTAAGTTTTTTTGTGTCTATCATGGGGAAACGTTTATTGTATACGTCACCACTCACTATGTACATATACCTATATACAATAGAATAAATGCTAACCGATCACTAAACAATTATGTATATGTAAATACACGAGATCCCACCACTTCTATTCATTTGATACTATATACAAATAACATAGGCTATCTTATCGATAGAAATTATGTATTTCATCAGTATAATTGAGGCCTCGTTACAAATCGTCTCTAATTATTATTATACGTAGTGCAAAGTTGTGCAGTGAATCGGTGATAAAAAAAATAATAATTAATAAATTATTAATCTTAATTATTTATCTGTGATAAATTATATATTTAATCACATAAATATAGTTTTGTAAAGTTTATATTAGTGCTGAATCCACATATATCACATACAACAGAAAAGTAGCAGGGTCGCATAGACTTTGCGGTGCTTTATATTTTTTTGGCGGTATAAGAGCAGTGATTACCGCGTCGGCTTTAACCGACCTTCAATACAAATACAATACAAATAGGTAAATCTGCATTAATCTCGTCATCTATTTTAATTTTATTCTACCAAATTCTTATTCAATCTATATAGGCGATTTGTCACATATAATTGGCATCTTTGATGTTTTAATTTGAGGCCTCATAAAAAAAAATCAAAAAAAAAAATTATAATATCAATAATTAAACAAAAATTACAACAACAAAAAAATTACAATTGGAGAACATTCTACAAACAAGAGATCCCCGAATAGACGTCAGCATTGTATATGAGTAATATAAATTTGTTTATATAGTGCATCAGTAAACTGTATTTTGAATGCGGTGATATTATTAATCCGCCTAATAAGTTTTCTGTAACTTTGTAAAAGTGATGTTTATATTTGTTTTTATATATTTATAAATCTAAATAGTAGTAATGAAAAAAAAAAAAAGTAATATATTTGTATATATATATAAATTGATAAATTGTGTCAGTGTTTAGTTCAAAAATTTAATAGTTGATTTTCGCATTCGGTATTTTGGGTCGCCGGAAAATTCCGTAATATATAAAATTTGATTTCAGTAAATCCACGCACCTGAAGAGCGCTCATCAGTCTAACTGGATATACCTATGTTGGTTAAACCGTAAGCGATTTTATAATTCTAAACTAAATATATGCATGCAATTATTCTTTTTATATAGACTATACATTTAAAATGCTCTAATAACATTTCTTTAAACTTTTTTATCTACATACATTTATATAAAAAACTACTTTTAATTTCGTTTCTCTTAATATTATTTAAATTATTAATTGTTATTTAATATGTTTATTTAGTTTTATGTTACTATTTTTATTATAATTTAAAACAAATGATTCTATTTTAAAAATAATTATATATATTTAATATGAAATAGTGTTTTTTTATTATAAGGTGATGATGTGTTTGGTGGAACAATCCGATTTTTCTTAATTATATTATCTTGAAATTTTTTGTATACACGTATAAATAAGTAGATCGCAATATCTACGATGACAATCAACCCCCCTATATACCACTGTAGCCTATCCTATAAAACTATTTAGAAAACGTGTAGTCATCGTAGCGGTCGTAACAACTATATCAATATATCGACATACAAATTATGGAATGTAAATTAAAAATGTAAGAAAAAATTAAGGGAATGCGATATCTTTATTCATTTCTTAAAATAAAATTGATCAATAACATGATTACTTGTGAGATCGATAGTATTTTACATTTTACTGGGTGTTTCCCTCCGCAACAACAAATATTGTATATTAGTATAAATTTGTTTTGTCACTAACATAACTGGCGCATTTAATAGTATTTTTAAAGTTAGAAAATAAGTGCTAACTAACTAAAATTAAAATTCGATTACGAACCACGGTAAGCCCGACCCACGGTAAGCTAAACGAATATAAAAAAAAAGTGAAACAAGTTCAATAAATTCAAGTGAAAATATTTTTTTTCGTGATTGATCAACACGGAGAGAATGATTTTATTCACAATCATCATAATTTTGCCAATAGGTAATTTTTCTTAATTTTCGAAATTTGAAACCCAAGTGACGCAACACTTGCAAAATAAACTTTATTTGCACTCGAGTATCAAAATACACGATAGTGTTAAAACAATATCATTATATCAAACTCTACAACGATATTGAATAATAATTACGTATCAAACCCTACACGTTGTCGTGATGGTTTTATTTTTGTATTGTGTAACTTTATCGAAACGACTAACTAGTATTGCCATGACTGATTGAAATAAAATAATTTATTGTGAAGAAATTTTCTTAACTTAACGATTGTGAATTATTATTTTTATATTTTATCTGTCAAAACAAAAATCTAACCATCATTTTATTGAAAATAATATTAAATTAAAGCAAATAATTTATAATAAATAAATACATTTATAATAATTGTAATAATTATGAGTTCTACGGAATTATTTTTTGAAGAAGAGAATTGTGAAAAATCAAGATTACTTGAATTGAAACGAAGCCGTAAAGTGTTAAGAGACTTGTCCAATACTTTAGAATTGCATGAACATAAATATATTATAAGATTATGTAGATATAAATATAAATAAAAAAAATTGTTTAGTTTCAGAATTTATTTTCGATTATCGAAAGAGTACTTCTGGCAACTGTTGGATGACCTTAATCCTCAAATGTCAGTCATGAAACGGTTCACCAAATGTTTTAAAAATTGCTGGTTTGCTTAGGTTTGTCGCCGAAGGTGGGTATCAGCGAGGAGCTGGCAATGATTTCAACATTGCCATGGGACAATCAACTTTTTCGCTGGTTTTAAAAGATATGATATCACTAATGGAAACACACATATGACGAAAATGGATCAGCTTAAATTATACGAAAAGTGATATAAGAGATTTTTTTATAATAACCACTACTTACATTTTAAAAATTATTAGAACACAACGCAGTCGCTAGCAAAAATTGCATCGACAAAATAATGACATATCGATCGACAAAAGAAGACGATATCGACATTCACAATCACAATTTTCTCAATCGGCATCATGTCGATGTCGATACGACATTTGCAATAGGGGTCAATATATCTATGAAAAAAACGGGGTAGAAGAGGTCTTAAGTCTCTACAAAGCAGAAAATATAGCAAAATTTTTACCGAATTTTGACGGTAAAAAGGATGAATTATTTCATTTAATAAACTGTGTAGGCCAAATAGACAAAAATTGTGAAAAAATAAACTACTTATCAAGTAGTTTTGCAAAATATCAGAAACAAAATAACTGGTGCGACTAGTCATTCATTGACAACAATGTTAAAAATACTGATTGGCAACTTATTTGTAACCGTCTCATATCTAAGTACGTAGATATTAGAATATCTCTAATATATATATATATTTCTAAATACCTAGATATTAGAGATGAATCCAATCTTCAGAATTGTATATGTTAGTAAAACTAAGTTTAGAGCCTCAAAAACTCTACAAGCGAATCTAAACTTTGCTCATATTACTTTCAAATCAGATCTGCCTGAACAATGAAGGCAAAGAGGACATGATTGAACAATTAATAATTCGACATCAAAATACTGGATTGACAATATTTCAAGCCGGTTTAACGGGGCAATTTTGGGAAGTGCATTACGTGCATCTCACCTAAAAGCTTAACTGAAGCTCTTGATTTTGTTATGAAAGAACAAAATATTATTAAATTAAAAAATAGATGTTTCTTGGGAAGAATCAAAACCAAGATTCTATGGAAATCCTTACAAACCAAAAACTGAGGAAACCAAACAATCGGAAAAGCCAAAATGGCAAAACAACACAAAATTCAACAAAAACCTATACAAGCCAACTCTACAAAACTCTGTAATTCCTAAATCAGAAATTAAAACGGAAAAACACACCATATACAATCTTGAATCAAACATTGATGATCAAACATCTAAATCTATTACCATTTATTTTATTGACCATCGGTAATCAAACATTCAAAATTTTAGTTGACACAGGTTCGGACAAATCATTTATATACACATATAAAATTCAAAAACCCTGTTAAAACTCAAGCTCAAAGAAATTTTAACTCCTTTAACGTTCTACCTATTCGAATTCCATAAATATTTCGATACATTATAAGGATATGAGAACTTAATTATTATTCATGCATAACTTGATACTCAAAATTAATCCCAAATAACACCTGAGATAAAACTAAAATTGAATGTTAAACCTTTCTCTATAATAACACCCGCAATTATTGCCGGGAAAAACAAAACTTTCATGAACTTAACGATAACACTAGAAACAGGTCAGTTCTATGTAACGGACATAAGGCTATAACAAAATATATATATATCCCGACAAACAATTTGAGTCCGATGGGAACGTTAATGTTACCATTATGGACACAATTTTTTTTATTTTGCTTGTTATTCTCTCTGAAATTTTATTAATTTACATGTTTTATTTTAGTAAAAATTTTGTGAAACATGTGTCCAATAATTTTCTACTATATTTAGATATACATAAAATCATCTCTTTCTATATTCTTTTTTCTTTTCGTTTCGTCAATTGTATTTGCAGGTAAAAATTGTGTCGAACTTGTGTCCAACCTGTGTCTAATTTTTTTATCACAAATAAAATTGAATACACTCATGAATAATATGATCTTCTCTTTCTTCATTTTATTTTCTATTTAAATTTGCTGTTCACTCTCGGACTCATAATAGTTTCATTCGAGTTTTAGATTTGTGGTAAAGTGTTCGTTTTTCAAAATTAAAAGTTATTTTATTGTGTTTTCGGTTTTTGTAATTTTTTGTTAATTCAAATTTAATTAATTAATTAATACATTTATAATTCTAAGTTATATAACTATTTAAAAAACCAGGTAAGTAATTTTATTTTAGTTAAAAAAAAGTGTCAAACGTTTTGAAATGGTTGAGGTTATCTTTCGTCCACCATGTTTTCGTCAATCCATGTACATTATTTTTTTATGTTATATAATTTTTTAAATTATAATTAAGTTTGTTTTAAATTAATTAAGTAATAAAGATTAAGTAATTTTGTTTTAGTTAAAAAAAAAGTGTCCGACATTTTTAAAATGGGTGAGGTTATTTTTCGTCCACCATGTGTTCGTCAATCCATGTACATTATTTTTTTATGTTATACATTTTTTAAAACATTATAAATTTGTAAGACATTTAATAATAAACAGATTATAACGATTTTTCATTATCAGCGAGGTTTGAAAGTCAAAAATGTCATACAAAAACATTTTAGATGTTTCTAAACGATCTAGAAAAAGACGTTGCTACATGAAAAATGTTACACCTTTAGCGCATTATGATACTCATCGAGCTTTACAACCCATCACAGGAGAAGCAAGCGGGTTGGTAGATAATCAAAGTATTTTAACTGAATTAGAATCAGATACGGAATGTAAATCAGATATAGAGAATAATTCTAATAAAATTATAAATTTTTTAAAATGTTGGTCGATAAAACACAACATAACTGCAACGGCAACACACGAGCTACTCGCGTTTTTAAAAGGTAATGGTTACCCGGATATTCCGAAAACTTGTAGAACTCTACTTAAGACTCCTGTCAGTAGGGACATTTTGAAAATGGACTCTGGAAATTTCGTTTATCTGGGTATTAAATATAATTTAGATAATTATTTAAATTCAATAAAAAATCTCCCGGCCGAAATAATACTTAATTTTAATGTTGACGGTGTTCCAATTGCCAAAAGCAATCGCAACTGTTTTTGGTTAATTTTATGTCAAACAAAAAATTTAGAAAAAGAATTGATTTTTGTTGTGGCTGTTTATAATAGCACTGTTAAGCCAAATGATTTTAACGTTTTCTTGCGTCCTTTGGTTGATGAAATACATATTTTGGAGCAAGCGTATGCAGTTAAAGACAAGGCTGTGAAAATATCAACTGGATTATTTATTTGTGATGCTCCAGCCAAAGCGAGCATAACTGGTATTAAATCACATACTGGTTATTTCGGATGTAGTAGATGCACAACAGAAGGCAGTTATTATAAAAATAGAATAATATTTCCAGAAACTAATTGCACCCTCCGCACAAATGAATCATTTCGATCTAAAATTGATGAGTATCATCATTCATCATAATTCGACATCAGTATTAGAAGAATTGGATATCGATATGATTAACCAATTCCCGCTGGATTATCTCCATGTTGTATGTTTAGGTGTAATGAAAAATATGTTAAATATATGGATAAATGGACATCCACCACATATTCTACAGAATCGCGATATAATGCAAGTCTGATCACGCTTAGTAGAAATATCATTCACACAACCATCAGGATTTCAAAGAAAAATTCGACCACTTACGGATTTTGGATATTTTAAAGGATCAGAGTGCCGAACATTTTTAATTTATTCAGATTTTATCTCAAGATAAGTATAACCATATACTATTACTACATGTTGCCATACGAATTGTAGCAGCTCGAATATTCGACTCACCGATATTCGATTCTGTCTCAATCAAAGACAAACACCACTCAATCTCCATCGACAGATTGAAACCGGCGTACGGTATTCTCAACACCGATATTCGATTCTGCCACAAACAAAACAATTAGTGAAATTCAAATATAAACCAACTTATTTGAATTAAGCGTTCACTAACCCCATCACATATCCATCTATCCAACCACCACTATCTAATAACCGAACCATTACTATAAAACATTTATAGTAAAACATGTCGCCATCTAACAACATCACCACGAACAACAATGTTCGGTGATGCAATACTAACACATAAGTGCAGTATTGACCGTCGCCGGCGCATGTGTTCCCTCTCCAAAATACGACATGTATTTTGGACACGAAGGCGACGTCACAGTTACAAGAAAACAACCAAATAGACGACACGTCTATTACAAAACAAGCAAGCATACAACTAAAAATACAACACGTATTTTTCTCAACAAAAGGCAGCCATTTTCTTACGCGTTAAAACTCTTCTGTGGTGGTGAAATAAATAAATAAAAAAAATTAGTTACGAATTAATATCATAAGGTTTTATTATAATTTAACCCAAATATAAATAAAATTAAAATTTTATATATAATAAAATAAATTTGTGAAAATAATAAAAACTTTGTGTGTGCATTTTATTCAATTGTGAGAAGTCCGGACCGGACGCAATAATTAAATTAGGAGCACGACCTCCTAAAGAATGTGTATAAATGGAATGTGTATCGAAAAACCAAAAGTGGTTAAGGCTATTTTGAAATTATTTGTACAAGAGACAGGACGAATTTACGGAAACGAAAATATTTCGTATAATGTCCATTCATTAATCCATATACCAGATGATGTATTGCGGAATGGAGGATTAGATAATTATAGTGCTTTTCCTTTTGAAAATCATATGTTTTATATAAAATCACTCTTACGTAAAAAAATGAGCCGCTGGCACAGATATGTAACCGCTTAGTTGAACACGCTAACATATTAACCATAGAAAACCGAACAAAAGTGAAATTGTTACCTGGTTTAAAAAAAAGATCTTTAAATAATTCAGGCGAAGTTATATATTTAGAACTGAATCTTAAAAACATGAGAATTAAATCTGGCTCGAGGAATCAATGGATTTTAACGAAACAAAAAAATATTGTGCAATTCATTCATGCTGAAAAGATCAACCATAAAATAAGGTTATATGGTTCAGAAATTTGCGGTAAAGAAAATTTTTATAATTTACCTATACAATCTCTAGTTATTTAGATATTTATAAGACCACAAAAAATAAAATGGATCCATCGTATTGGTCTATAAATGTAATTGGATGCAAACTTTTCATGATGTAGCATGAAAGTTATTATGTTTTCTTACCAATCTTACATTCGGCATAAGCCACTCCAATGTACTTCAAAGCTAAATGAATAAGGAGCATATAACAAAGTTTTCAGGTAAGAGTAAAAAATAATGTCAGGAAAATATTATTTATATGTAATTTTTAAATGTGTAGATCGTTTATCTAATTCCGTCTAATGTGTAACCATTAATAAAAATAATAATTAAAAATTTAAAAATTTAAACTGGTATATTATGATTCGCAGATGTATATGATTGTAGAAACGGTTTCTTCTGATGGCGGTTTGGAAGTCGTAACAGTGCTAGATCATTGGTTAGAAAATGAAAAATTATATTGGCCGCCAATGAAATTATACACAAGAGCTACGGATAAGTACGGATATAACAAAGATGAATCCTGGGAATGTTTTGATTTTAAATTACTAGCTTCAAACATTTATTTTAATTAGTATTAATTAGTATTTATTTTAATTTCTACTGTATATTTATGTAATTAGAAAAAAATATAATTATTCTTTAACTTTTGTTGATTAAATATTTTTATTATTGTTGGTTAAAATTAAATACACTTTTTTATTTCTTCTTTTAGAAACATATTCAGAGGCCAAAAAAAAGGAGCGAATGTTTAGTAACTATACTAACTCGGAGTCCGAAAAATTTCATAAAAGAAGTAGAATTGGCTTGAAACAACCAGACTACGACTTCAACTTAACATTTGACAGTAACAGAGATTATGAAAATGTTTCTCCGAAGCTACCACAAAATATATTAAACATTAACAAAAAAATTAACATAATAGAAATGCAGACAATACAACCGAATTATACTGAATCAGGTCAAAACAAGAGTAATGAATATATTGAACCAATATTTTCTTCACCTGTTGTTCGGCAAAATGCAGTCATTGCTGAAAACGAAAATGATTTGCGGCTGCAAAGCATTGAAAATAAAATAGATAAAATAGCAATTTCAATGTCAGCAACCGAAAATAAACTAGACTGCATTTACGAGATGCAGTCTGCGCTCTTATCACTAATAAAAAAACAATTTCCAAAGAATTCTGGTTTGGTAAAAGATGTTGAATTCATCATGCCAAGTTTTCCAATAACATCAGTAACTGGGATTGAAGATTTTAACAAAAAATTATTAGTTAGCACTGATTTCATGGAACAATTAGTAAGTTCATTAAATCATTTTCTTCACCATTGAAAAGAGTAAAGTAAAAACATAATCATAATATATTATAATTATATCCCTGTTTATAGGTAATCAGACTAAAAAAAAATGACTTTAAGCCATCAATAAATGACAGCGTAAAAAATATTATGGAGGATATTTTTAGTTACTCCTTGTTGCAAAAATGTTCCTGGACTGGGCGAAGCGGACTCGATAAAAGTATATTAATTAACTGCATAATTTTATAATTTGGTTCTAATTTATTTATCTTAAAAATATTTTCAGATATAACCAAGTTGATTTTCAACAAAAATTCGGGGGTTTTGGATTTAGTTTCAAATATAATTAATTATAAACGACAAGAGGAAATATCCCCCCATGTTATACAAAAATCAATTAAGGAGTTTTTTTAAAAGAATTTCTCTTAGGGTTAACCGGCAAACACTGAACGCTAATTTATAAATTAGTCAACTTTTGAAGTATCATATCGTTATTTTTTTAATTATGTTTTCAACTGAAATTTATAAGTAAATTTTTATTTTTGTTATTCAATTTTGTTGTATATTCGATAATTGAAAGTTATATACGAGTATTCATATATAAATGTATTATTATTAATAATTATTATATTTAATTATTTAAAATAAACTGTAATGAATTTATAATTTGTTTGGTTTTTAACATATTGGTGAAAGCACCACCAAAAATTCCTACTTTGTTATGAACACATAATATTGCACAATGTTCATTGTAGTAAACACTAAAGTGCTTACATTGGATGGTCCATTGACTTTCCTTTAGTCTTACACAAAAGAACACAAAAATGATACTTTTAATTTACTTTAGTATGACACATCCTATATTTAAAGAGCTCCATAAGTGTTTTTTTGTGGTGGGCACATATTAAAATTAAGTAATTACTTTGGTAAGGTTCCTTGATCGGTTACTTGTTGTACCTTTCCCTGGACTTAATGCAGAGGCAGACACAAGTGGGACTAATAAAAGACACATGTCGTTACATTTTATATACTTATTAGTTATTTATTTGCTCTCTTTCATTCTCTTCAGAGAAATTAAATTTATTGCATTACTATCTCACAAAAAACACTTTTTACCTCGGCGTTGTACACCATTTGTAAGTACTTAAGTCGGTACATTTTCACACTAAGTAGCACATGCACTTTTGGACACATTACAGATACAATATGGACACATTGTTTGTCGGGTATATATGTATATATATATATATATATATATATATATATATATATATATATATATATATATATATATATATATATATATATATATATATATATATACATGAGAGGGATTATACCAAACTTCCCAACCATATATGCTCAAATTCCAAGTAATAAATGTTGGTTAGAGTAATTTTAATTCAACTTTGTAACGTCACTCTTCCATGTTCATATAGTTAGTTCATTTGACAACACGCCATTATAATGTATTTCATTTTACTTCACTTCTCTTCTTGTACTCGTTTGATAAACAACACATGTTAATTTAAATCTAACCTTAAATAAATAAATAAATATATAGATAAAAATAATTTACACTGTTTCAGTTTCCATTGTGAATTGTGATAGACACAATATTTTTATCAGGTTATGAGCCCAGGAAACAGTTTGTGAATTTTATTTTTGCCGAGTTTGTTTAAAAAAAAAAAATGATTTCTATTCTGGAACATAATACATCGAAGGTGGCTCAATTCGATGGCTTGAATTTTAGCAATTGGAAATATCGACTTGGTATTCTTTTAAATTTATCGAGACCGATTTAAGCGATATTTTAAAAGAGGAGAAAAATCAATTGATGCACAAAAAAATCGAAAAAGAGGAGAAGTCATGTATTTCGATTATAGTGCATGACAGCCAGCTGGAATATGTGAAACAAAAAATGACCGCAAAAGGTATGTTCGATTAATATCTTCAGTGTTCGAGCGAAAAAGCATTGCGGGACAACTTTTACTACGAAAACAGCTGCTGACAATGAAAATGCAAGATGGGGATAATATTAGTGATCATTTTCTGAATTTTGATAAAAAGATTCGTGATTTGAAATCAATTGGTGCAACAATGGAAAATATCGACGTCATTTGTCATTTGTTGTTAACATTACCGAGAAGCTACGATAACTTGGTTACTGCAATCGAAATGATGAATCCAAATGATTTAACATTGGAATTTGTCAAGGGTCGTCTGGTTGATGAACATGGGAAACGAAACAATGGCGGCTCGAATGGTAATTCAAACGAATCATAAGCAATGCACATTCGAAATCCAAACCTAGTGTGTTTTAAATGAGATAAAAAAGGACACATAAAGTCTATGTGTTTCTCCAAATCTTTTAAGAATAAGGAAAAATCAAATGCAAAATCAAGTAATGTAAAAGACGCAGCAGGTAACTTAACCTCAACGAAACGAGAAACGAATCTCGTGTGCGCAGTTGATGACCTTGATAAACTTGAAGCAGCGCATGCATGCAACCGAAATGATAGGGGGGGACGATGATTCAGCGTTGATTAAATTCATATTGGATTCTGGTGCTACGGAGCACATGGTAAATAGCAAAAGTTATTTCAGCGAAATAACGAATATGAATGAACTAATAATCCAGGTAGCAAAGAAAAATCAACAAGTGAAATCGAAACAGCGAGGCAGCATAAACTTTTTTGAACGGTAAATTTAAAGCGAGAGTGATTAATGACGTGTTGCTGGTTAATAATTTGGAACACAACTTACTATCAATAAATGCTTTGACCAATCGGGGATTTGAAGTAAATTTTATCAAAGATTGTGCGTACATTTCTATTTATTGCAAACAAAAAAGGAAAATTGTACGAGACAACATTTCATGTTGATTGTGATATATTTGCTGGTATTTCAAGTGAGCAACGATCGAATGTGTCCCAAAGCATGCTGCATTTTCCACTAGGACACCTAAATGTTTTCGACATGAAAAAGTTAATTTCAAGAAAAATGGTTTCTGGTTTGGAGCAAATAAAAATAAACACCGAATCGAAATTTTGTGAATCATGCGTCTATGGTAAACAAACAAAAATGGCATTCCCACCGAATAAGCAGTTACGATCGAGTCGAATTTTGGAATTAATCCACACAGACGTTAGTGGACCAATGAATGAACCAGCTTGGGATGGATCTCAATATTTTGTCACTTTTACTGATGATTTTACGCGTGCAACAATGGTCTTCTGTATTGAACGAAAAAGCGACGTACTCGAAAAGTTCAAAGAATATGTAGCGATGGCTGAGGCACGTCACGGTTGTAAAGTTTCAAAAGTAAAGGCTGACAATGGTGGCGAATACACATCGAACGAATTTAAAAAATACTGCAAAGAAAAAGGAATTCAGATCATATATACGGTTTCATACAATCCTGAGATGAATTCGGTATCAGAACGATTAAATCGAACTTTGCAAGAAAAAGCTAGAACCATGTTGCTAGCGAGCGGAATAAAATGGTATTTCTGGAATGAAGCTGTAGTCGTAGCGAATTATTTAAAAAATCGATGTCCGACGTCTGCATTAGGCGAACAGTTTGTCGATAAAACGCCAGCAGAACTTTGGTATGGTACGAAACCAGATTTATCAGATATTCGAATTTTTGGATCAACATGTTATAATCATGTAATCACATTCCTGCGGATTATCGTAAGAAATTGGATGCGAAATCCTCAAAGTGTGCTATGATTGGTTATTGCACATCGCATCATACATATAGATTATGGGATCTGGGAAGATCAATTCTGAATAAAGCAAAAAACATCGAAATATCAGATTCAGAGCCCGTAAGCGAAGAAACCAATAAAAATGATGACGAAACATTAGTTGATACTATTGAGAACGAAAGCCAGTTCAACATTATAGTGATTGGGAATACTCGGCACTTTTTGCTCTATCAGCTCAGGACTACGTTCAAAATGATCCAACTTCAATTCAAGAAGCGAAACAACTACCAGATTGGCCAAATTGGGAGAATGCAATTCACGAAGAATATGCATCTTAAATTAAAAATGGTACATGGTCATTGTGTGATTTACCGAAAGGTCGAAAATTGATTTCGAATAAACGGGTTTTTAAACTGAAACACAAATCGAATGGTGATATAGATAAATATAAAGCCAGACTAGTTGCTAGAGGGTTTACACAAGAAAAGGGCTTAGATTATAATAAGACGTATTCACCAACTGCGAAACTGACGACATTTCGTGTATTATTGGTGATTGCGGTACATTATAATTATCATATACATCAAATGGACGTCAAATGTGCATTTTTAAATGGAAAATTAAACGAGGATATTTATATCAACCGGAAGGATTCACTGATGGAACGTTAAAAGTTTGTAAATTGGAGAAAACGTTATATGGTTTGAAACAAGCCTCTCGAATGTGGAACGAGCGATTTCATCAATTTATGGAAAATATCGAATTCAAAAGCAGCTTGTCAGATCGTTGTTTATACATTAGGGTCGCAAATGGAATAGCATGTTACGCATTATTGTACGTTGACGACTTGCTGATCGTATGCAATGATATTAAAACAGTTGAAACTGTTAAATAATTGTTGTCAAGGGAATTCGAAATGATCGACATTTAGCAGATACTTTTCTTGGTATTCATATTGAACAAGATGAGAATAAAATAAGTATGAATCAAACGGAATATTGTCGAAAGATGTTACAAAAATTCAACATGACTGATTGCAAGGATATAGCGACACCAATCGAGAGTGGTATTGCTTTACAAAATGGAAAATTAAACCAATTGCAGAGAACCATATCGAGAACTCATAGGATGTTTAACATATGCAACATTAACTACTCGTCCGTGTTTGTGTGTAGCTACGAATCATTTTAGCCGATTCCAGTGTTGTTATGAAAATGAACATTTCAAATATGCAAAGCGGATACTACGATACATTCAAGGAACAAAAACATTAAAAATGGTTTATAAAAAACAAACGAATGCCGAACCATTGGTTGGTTATGTCAACGCAGATTGGGCAGGCGACAAAATTGACCGGAAATCAACATCGGGTTATGTTTTTAAAGTTTTTGGCAATGTGGTTAGCTGGTCTACGAGAAAGCAATCCACTGTTAGTTTGTCATCAACTGAGGCCGAATACATCGCATTGGCTAGTGGGATTTGTGAAGGCAAGTGGCTTCGAAGCTTACTTAATGAATTAAATATCGAATGTGGATGTACTATAATTTATGAAGATTATCAATCGTGCATTAAAGTCGCAGAGGAGCCTCGAGAACACGGACGAATGAAACACATTGACGTGAAATACAATTTCATTCGAGAATCAATTGCAAATGGTGATTTCAAGCTGAAATACATTCGAACGGAAGATCAATTAGCCGATATTATGACGACTCAACCAGAAGCTGTTTGTGAAGCATCGTGCGAATTTAAATTTAAGTTAAATTAAAGTTTCATAAAAATTAAGAGGCCGTGTTGGTTAGAGTAATTTTAATTCAACTTTGTAACGTCACTCTTCCATGTTCATATAGTTAGTTCATTTGACAACACGCCATTATAATGTATTTCATTTTACTTCACTTCTCTTCTTATACTCGTTTGATAAACAACACATGTTAATTTAAATCTAACCTTAAATAAATAAATAAATATATAATAGATAAAAATAATTTACACTGTTTTAGTTTCCATTGTGAATTGTGATAGACACAATATTTTTATCAATAAATAATCATGACATTGAAAAAGAAATACATCTCATGGTCCTGTAGCAACCGATACAATTAATTTGGGAATCGCCTTAATTTCAATTGTATCGAAATCACTACAATTACGCGTTTGCTCATTTCCACACATTGAGAAGCAACGCACTAACATTACATGTATTTAGGTTTTGCTCTAGGAGCAGTTTTATCACAAATCAAAAACGGCACTGAAGAGTTATTGCGTGCGCTTCGCGGACACTCAATTCCACGGAAACCAGGTATGCCACAAACGAGAAGAGGCACTAGCAATAATATGGGGATAAAGAAAGTCTGAACCTTACCTTTACGGTAGTAAGTTTACACTATAATAACTAACCATAAGCCTTTGACCTTTATTAAATCCTCGGAAAAGAATTCCAAAATCCTACGATGGAGGCTCGAACTGGAAAATTACGATTACGACGTAATTTACAAGAAATCAAAACAAATATTGTAGCAGATGCTCTTAGCAGAATGCCGTCAATAAATATCACAAAAGAAATGAACAAACGAGGTCACAGATAGGCACACTGCACGTGAATATGCTGATACTGCAATAAACCCAGCACAATCCTCATATACGATATCGAAACAGTTCAGTCTGAGTAGGGTAGATATGCCGGTCCTGGAATTGCAAAATTTATTGGATTAAGACCTAAAATGTATGCCATTCAGTTCAAAGATAAAGTTGTTAAAAAATCTAAAGGAGTTCAAAATGCCGTAGTCAAGAAATGTATCAAGTTTGAAAATTTCGAAGACTGTCTTTTTTCAAACACCGAATTTAGAATACCTACAAAACATATCCGCTCCATCACCACATGATGACAAACGTATTACTTTATCAGATGGTATAAGTACGAGAGCTATTGGATACAATTCAGAATAGTTATTTTCAATTAGTTTATTATTTCAATAGTATGTATGTACAAATTGTAATTTTCGAGGACTTTGATCAGACATTTTATGTATTATATTTCAAAAAAAAAACTGATCATGGTTATCAACCTTTTATATATACACGTCGCGTATTGCGACGTATGCTAAAAATATTTCTATTAAATAAATTTAATCTTAACAATATACAATATTTCACGATTGTTTCATTTGTTTTTGATTACTTAACACATTTTTACTTTAAACACCTACGTTCTTAACTTAATTTTTTATTGTGGTTTTAGTCTGTATCAATTTATTATTATTTTTATTTATTAAGTTTTAATATTTTAATTTTTGTATTATCAATATTATCATAATGTTTGGTACATACACGTTTGTAATCATTCTTGTGGTAACACAATTTTTAAATAATTTTTGTGGCAGTACGATTTGGAAGAGAAGCAAATTTCTTGATCGTGAAGATCAGAAATTGTTCCTAGTAGAGAATAACTCGAAGTCGTTCTCTATTATAAATATATTAAATATCTTCCCAAAGGAAGACAAAAGACAAGGAAAAGAGAGAGACAGAAGGAAGGGAAAAGGAGGGAGAGTCCCCACCCAACTTCAAAGAGCTATGGTGGATGGCGAAGAATTCCAGAAACGATGGGATCTACGTAAAAAAACAACAAGCGAAAAAGCCATGGTAAAACACATAAAATTTAAGGAAGAATAAAAAACAATTTAAATAAAAAAAATAATAAAAAAGTCTTTAATAAAAAACAAAATCATAATTATTTCGGTAGTGGGGGCGGGGCGGTATAGTTATATTTTTTAAATAATAGTACAATTTTTAATTTTTAACAATTAATAATTTTAAGTTTTAATTTTAAAATTTTTATATTTTTTAAATAAATAGAACATACAATAATAAATAATTTTAAGTTTTAATGTTAAAAAATAAGTTTATTTTAGTTATATGTAGTTTAAGTTTTAGTTAGTTTTATTATAAGTTTAAAAAAAATAATTGACAAAATTTCCATAACGCCCCGCGATATATAATTGACCAACAAAAAACAGATGGTGTTGTAGTTAGACGACATTTATCCAATAATCTTGCTTAGCACTTAGCCAAGACACTTTAGCACTTACCCGAGAAACAGCGGACATTTTAGTACACATTTAACCGAGACACTTTAGCACTTAGCCCGGACACTTCTACCAAATTCGAAACCAACAAACCATATACAAACCAAAATGCATAAGCTGGCGGAGCGGAGCGTGCGTGTGTGTGCGTGTAGTATTAGCCGAGACACTTTAGCATTTAGTCCGGGCACTTTAGCACTTAGCCGAGACACAGGTACAAAAAGTG
The DNA here is from genome assembly GCA_951394425.1 of Tipula unca. Taxonomy (NCBI): domain Eukaryota; kingdom Metazoa; phylum Arthropoda; class Insecta; order Diptera; family Tipulidae; genus Tipula; species Tipula unca. The sequence continues at coordinate 86,708,480 of OX596382.1, forward strand.
CGGTAGAAGTACAAAAAGTGCGCCAGTGGTACAAAAAGTGCGCCAGGGGTGCAAAAAATGCGCCGGGGGTACAAAAGTGCGCCAGGACTGGCATATCTACCCTACTAGTCTGCAAATACGTCAGACGACTGTTTCTTCCATTTCTCCGATAGACCCACTAACTACTATAGGAATCAGCTAATTTTCAAAATTGCGAATATATACAGACCATCCATCATCTCGGAAGAAATGTTTCCCAATTTTAGAAGGATCATTATTACCAAAAAATCATTATATTTCGCAAATTTCGTAAGGGAACATCATAATGGAAAACAAAGTCTAACAATAAAATATAAAATTCGTTCAAATAACATTCTGCCACTTTGTGTTCGTCACAAAGATAGTTGAGAGAGAGCGAGAACATGACAGAACGACATAATAGTTCAGGAACATCAAAGGGCACACAGAGGCACTAGCGAAGTAGAGAGTCAGTAAAGGCGAATAACAGGTACGAGACATGCTAGAGAGTGGCATCATTCGCAACTCATTACAGATAATTTACAAGACACTTTTCTTTTTCTTTTAGATTTTATTGCTTAATTTTCCTACTTTTTCAAACTTAATAAAAAAAATCAATTGGAACCCTAGAATTTCGGACGTGCAACAATCTACAGTTTTGCATTGTATAACGATCAGCCAACTTAATAGTAAAGTTGAAGAACTAAAAAAACGTTATATAGAAAAAGGTTTAAATTTTCAACCAATCATAATAGTTGTTGGTAATAATCTTAAATCATTAACCAATTTTTACACATTTTTCGCCCACTTTTCTTAAAAGTTTATACAAGCATTAAAACTAATGAATGTTACGAATTTTGAGTACCCGATCGAAAGGGGAATTGTTTATTCGTTTATAGAAAACTTTTTTTTAATTTTAATTGAAATGCAAATCTTATCTAATCGTTTTTAAATAATGAGGTAAAGATTAAAAAAAAATGTACTTACAGACGGCGAGCGACAAAAAAACAGCCCTTTACAATAAAGAATACGTAAAGGAATGTATTAAGAGTAACATACAACCGCTTTCTATTACTGTATTTAAAATTTGTTTAAACGAATTGAATTATTCATTCTTTAAGAAAAAGCGCGAAAAGAAATCGAGACGGACCAAAAATTGGCAACAGAAGCAAAAGTTATTAAGCTATGTATGGATGTAAAAGCGGTAAAATTGTGCCCACAACTTGACGCCAGCTCCCAATATTACAAAATGAAATTACAAATTCATAATTTCACGATTTACAACGTAGTGACGCATGACTCAACTAACTACATGTGGGATGAAACACAAGGGCATCTAGTAGCTTCATGCTTTACAACAATAATTTGCAACCACATCAAACGTATAGCCGAATCGGATGCTACAAAAATGCCGATAGTGATTTATTCTGACGGGTGTGAGTACCAGAACCGTAACGAAGTGCTCTCAAATGCATTTGTTATTTATCTACAAAATATCAAATAATAATCGAACAAAAATATTTAGAAAAGGGGTATACTCAGAATCAATGTGATTCAATGCATTCCCTGATTGAAAGGAAACTTAAAGGGAAGATTATTAATCCTCCGAGTGTATTTGTGGCGCTAGCAAAAGAAGCTCGTAAAAAACCCCATGCACTTGAAATACATCATTTGAACTACGAATATTTCTTAAACTATGACGACGCGGACCTCAAAAAGTGAAAGTCAATACGACCAGGTAAAAATGTACCCAATTTTAAAACAATATAGTTTTATAGTATTAATAATTTTTTGTAGGTAAATTTTCAACCAATTAAGATGTTTAAAATCAAATGGAGAAATTAGCTTTAAACTAAATTTTGATGACGAGTTCAAGCCGCTACCGCAACGTCGCAGTAGTTCTACTATTACCAACTCTGAACCAAAACGAATGTATTGGGAACGTTTAACGATTTCACAAAGCAAATATAAGCATCTCCAAGATTTAAAAGCTTTAATTCCCAGTGATACTCACGCCTTTTATGACAACATACAATTCCATGCTGACCTACCAATGTCAAAAAAATAACTTTTTATACTTAGAACTTTCCTATTTCATTTATTTTTTATATTTTATTTTGAAATTTTATTTGTATAATTTTTTTTTTAATGTGATAACTGTTATAAACGGTAATTAATCAAATTAAGACTGAAATGAAGAAATTGAATTATTTATGAATAAAGTAGAAATAATTTAAAAATCGATATTTTATTACTGACCCTTTACCTAATAGGCCGTAACAGAGTAAAAAAAAAGTCAATAACTAGACGTAACAAACAAACCATACAGAAATAAAAGAAATATATTAGTTTAAATTAGTTTTTTGAAATAAATGGAATTTTGTATTAATTTTACCATAATTTGTTACTCCATAAATGCAATATTAATTAAAATATTGAGTTTTTCACTCTCCTGTAAAGTTTGCATAATGCGACTGACGCCCTATTCAAAAAATGCCATCGATATGTCAAAGCAATTGGAATGTCAAAGCAAAACGTTCTGGTAAGTATGGAAATGAATCTGGATAAATTCGATGGAATAAATAAAAATATATTTCGTGTTAAACAATTATTTATTTTAGACCCAGCCCACTACGGTTGAACTACTCCACAACAAACTTAAAAACTTACTTACGGCATAGAAAAATTCAAGACAGGAATAAACGAACGGGACGGAATTTATGTGTACCTTCATTTGAGGACTTGGTGGACGAAATATTTGGAAATAATCCCATCATTTCGAATTCTCATACTTTAAGTATATCAGGGGAAGAGATAACAGCCTTAACTCCAAGTACAAATTTAAATAAGAGCGGAAGCGAAAATCCAGAAAAAATAATAGATATATCACTAGTAACTCCAACTTCGACTGCTGGAAGTTGGAGCTCCTATGTAGTTGTTCAAAAACCGCCTGCAAAAAGGAGTACTATAAAAGAAAAGTACTACGCGGAAGAAAAGAAAGTAAAAGAAAGTTATTATAAAAATAAATTAAAAGAAATGAGAAAGCCCCCTTTATGAAAATTTATTTTCCATTTCGTTGTTAAAAAACACTACCTGAAAATTTAAAAAAACGGAAAACGCGTATTGCTTCTCATTGACAATAATGCTGTATCAGAATGGGTTTTAGGTTGGATTAAAACACAAACTAAAGAAAAAGTCCAGAATGCTTTTACGGTTTGAGGAATATGCCCAACTGCGTTAAAGATGTTGTTATCGCCTTTAATGGATACCCATAATTGGGTGGAATTATATGGGAGCAACTTAACGCAAACTTCTTATTTTGATGAGGACCTTTCAGGATGGTACTGGCCAACCGATAACATGACAGAAACCACTTTCTTTTGATGTGTCATGGATTTAAAATCACCTGAAGACGCAATAAATTTTTTAGAATGGATGCAGACCTATGGCCTCAAAATTGTTGAAATTATAAAAACAAATGATTTTTTTGTCGGTTTGTACGACAGCAGATATAATAGCGATACTTAAAGGAGAGTGCACAAGTACGCGGTTGGAGTTGAAGGCAGTTTCAATATATGAAAAATGGGACATACAATTAATTGAATTAATTGAAGAATGTGCCCAAACGAACGAAGTTCTATTTGAAATGGAAAACAGCGTAAAGAAACTAACTTTCGTTAGATTAGAAAACTATTTTGGATACAAACTTTAAATATTATTATACGCTTTATTTTATTTTGTGATATTATTTTATTATATTTTTATAATTTGATTACTGTTTCTGGTGATCGTTAAGTGATACAGTTCCTTAATTTTTTTTAATTCAATTTTATTTTACTTATTATTACTTTTTACATAATTTCGTATCAGAATTAAATTAGATATATTTCATTGTAATGTACGATTGTAATGTAATAAACGATAACCGTATTTTCTTCATAAATATAATTGCAAATTCTACCTAATATGTAGATATTAAAAATTTTTAATTTAGGACGGGTCCTTCTATTCGGAAATACTTTTATTCAAATTATTTTGCCAACTTCAAAAATTTGGCAAAAAAAATGATCTTGAATGGAAGGACCGGTCCTTTTGTTAGAGGAAAGACGGTAGATGAAAAAAATCTTTGAAAGAATAAATAGACTTTCTTTATCACTGGATATAACCAAACCAGCGAGCGGAAAGAACCAACAATAACAAAAGATGAAATTTTTGATGGGAACATTAAAGTTATGTATATCATAATATAGTGATAATATGAGAGAGAACATTGTTGTACATCTCTGATATATTAAATATTAAGCATAATAAAACTAAATATTAACCTTAAAGATAAAACGTAAACTGATAGTAATTATAGTAATCCATATTTGTAAATATAAATTCTTAATTGCAAATGTAAATTGAACTCAAAACACGCAAAATTGTATAAAAAAATCGAACAGAAAAATACATGACACCACAAAATTATTTAGTTCAATAAGTTGATTATAAAAAATTTATGAAACAAAATTTTAAGCAATTATTAAAAATAAGTAAAATATGAATTAGAGTATTTGAAGAATTACATTTTTACCTCTATAGTTACATACTACAGTAAAGACAAACAACGATGGGAATATTTCAACCATAATCATCCCAACAGATAAGGCAGAAACATCATCTTGGTTGAAATATTATGATTCATAACAATTGTTCAGTCAAAATATTATTATCTTAATTCATAATTTCACAATAACAAATACTTAAATTGTTATCGTAAAAAATAATATTTTATCTGGAACGACAAAATATGTTTAATAACAAAATATGTGTATTACACACATTTTGCACTAACCATTTTCTTATATATATTGTAATCATGTTTTTAGTTAAGAGATAGTTAACGATTAATTTGAATTTAAATTAAATTTTTATAAGCCACCTATTGGTGATCATTATTATTAAGAAAACACTGTTAACATGAATAAAACATAAAACGTACTCATTTTTTTGTAAGGACCTAAGAAAATAATAAAAGTGTTGTGAAGAACGTGTGTTGTTTCTTTTCTCGTGTGAAAATAAAATATTAATTTTCAATAATATATATATATATATATATATATATATATATATATATATATATATATATATATATATATATATATATATATATATATATATATATATATATATATATATATATATATATATATATATATATTCGACGCCGCTATTTTAAAACAACATTTCAAACAACTAATGAATATTGACTTAGATATTTTTCGCAGGAACTTCGAAGCGGGGCTAAACAAAATTGTAAACTTCTTACAAAACTGCAGTTGTTTTAGAGCAGAAAAAATCGAGTTTACCGCTATAGATGTTATTGATTATTTATCCAGATATTTTAAGGAAGATATAGACTATCTTCTTAAAGAATTTGCTGTAAGTAGAACTCATATAAGGCTGGATTAGGTGAAAATATAAAATCACATTTAGGTATAAATATATTTTTACTTGTAGTTTGGGACCACATTAGATGAAGTAGAGAGCGAAATTCCGACTAATACACCTTGAGCAGCTATAATAAGTAAGAATTATTCATAATAAAGAAATAGAATTTAATTGGATGTTTTTTGTTACAGAACTCTTAGTATGTCAGTCCAATTTTAATTTTAGGCATACAATCGTTATTTGAAAATCTCTTGGTGTGATATAAAAATGTCGGTGCTAATACTTAGAATAATATAAAAAGTATAGTATAAAAAATCCATCTTAGTTGAAATTTCATCGTACTCAAACCTATAAATTAAATTTATGTTTTGCGCGTTTTATTTATGATATCAAACCGACCAACAAAATAATATCATAGGTACATTGTATAAATGACTTAACGAACAAAATAATGTTGTAGTTAGCTAAGCAGCCAAGCTAATTTTTGTTATAAATAAAAACTGTAATAAAATTATTTATAATCCTAATTATAGAGTCAGTGGATCCAAAGGCAGATGCGGTTTTACTGTACATTTTCATTGAAAAAAATGAAGTAATTCATCAGCAGTCGGGAAATATTATTTCAATCTTCCAATTTATTATCAGCCTCCACTACGTGTTAAATATTATGTATCCGAAGGAGATATCGCAAACCATGGAATTTTTGGTAAGGTTTTCTCTAAAACACACCCGGAAGCAGTTAGATCAGCCAAAAAAAACAAGTAGTAATATAAGTAAAATTAATACTTTATTAAATAAATTAAATTCTTAAAGTATTAAAAAACATTTATTTTTTGTAATTATTATTATACAAATGTGTATTATTTGAACATTAATTTTTTAGTAAAATTATAATTTTTTATTTTAATTTCGTCTAAATGAAATAAATTCTATATTATTTAAATGAAATTTTCGCCTTTTAATTATAATTCCTGATCCGTCTGTTAATTATGATCCCGAAGTATGATTTTCAACATTTTCGTATAAAGGAAAAAATTGTAAAATACATGAATTTTACAACAAATTCGCACTGTTATTGTCATTTTATCAATTCTAACGTATATGATTTTCTTTTTTTATAATAAATTTATTTCATACGTTATTGATGGGTAATTTACTTAATTAAATTGGATTTTACATCCTTCTAAAGTAAATTTTAACTTTAAAACTTCTAATTCACACTAATAATATGCGATTTCCCACTTTAAAACTGTACGTATGCAAGAGTATATCACACAGCCTAGAGTAATTATTTTAAAATCACACTACGATGATAATTTACTACAATAAATGCTGAAAACCAATAACCTCTATTAATTGTAGTGATATTCAATAAAAAATTTTTAGAGTGTAGTTCATAAAAATTGTAACTTTTGAAACAAATAAATATATTACGGACACGAATTATCGTATTTTTGTGTTTTCATTTAACAAAACGTAATTGACGCAGCCGGTAAGATTCGTTAAACAGATATTTTAATATCAAAACTTATCTCTACCCAAAAGTTACAATAAATTAGTTTAAGTGACACGTAAGTAGAGAGTTTAATACTTGCAATCCCGGATTCCGCAATAGTCCAAAACTTATCGTGCGCTCCAACAAAATCTACCGACTTGGTAAAAAACGTTATAGGAGCATCACATTTAGAGGATATTTGCGCTCTATGCAATACCAATTATTTTGCATTATGTATCGACGAATCAACGGACATCTCAACTACCAAACTACTGAACCTGGTTGTGCGAGTTGAATTTAATGGTAGAATTCATGATTTGTTCTTAAGCTTACTAAAAATTGAAGTATGTGACGATTGTTCCATTTATCCAAAAATTGTAACATTTTTCGAGGACAAAAATATAAATTACACAAAAAATTTAATTGGTTTCGCGGCTGACGGCGCGAATGTAATGACTGGTGCTAACCATTCGGTTGCAACGTTTTTCAAAAATGATTGTCCGAATATAATTATTTTCAAATGCACTTGCCATTCATTTGCATTATTTTACAATCACGCCTGCAAGCAATTGCCAAAATTTGTGGAAAGTTGCGTATACGTGATATTTACAATTTTGTACAAAACAGCCCAAAATGAATAGAAATATATTCTTCGCTACAAATTTTATTGGATTATAGGCCCAAAAAATTGTTACATCCATCGCAAACTCGTTGGTTGTCGCTTGAAGCTACTGTTGTTCAAACTTTAAGTATATTTGAAGTACAGACTATTTTTTATTCACTAGGCATAGAAAAGTTCGACGCTGTGCAACGGATAAATAATTGTTTCCAAAACAAACAATTCGAACTATACTTGAAATTTTTTAAATTTATATTAAACGACATTAACAGGCTTAACCGTTTGTTTCAAAGCGAGTCATCGCAGCTTCACCTGCTTTATCATGAAATAAGTCGTTTATATTTAAAAATATTTGAATATTTTGTTAAAGAGGAATTTATAAATCTCGAATGTTTAAAAAAAACTAATTTAAATAATAAAATTTTAAAAGAATTGCCAGAAATTTATTTAGGAGCGGATGTGAATACGGTACTTACAACCACCCATTTATTGTCATCAAACGAAGAAGCCGATTTTCGGTTCCATTGCCAACAATTTTACATAGAATTATGTAACCACCTAATGAAAAAATTTAATTTTGGAGATAAATTGTTACAGGCTTTGGAAATTCTTGCGCCGATGGACATAATCAATAAAAAAACTTGAGTTGTACAAAATTGTTAGTCTTTTTCCCTAACATTATTAATCGGGATGACTTCCAAAATGTAGACGATGAATGGCGGGAAATTAGATTATTGAATTTTTCGGAATTGGGACTGGACGAGAATGTAGAGGTCGATATATTTTGGTACCAATTACTGGAGTCTCACACCTAAGTTCTTATCGCTGGCCAAGAGTTAATTTAATTGCAATTTGTCAAGACAACTAGATTTTAGTTCGTGTATTACACTGGACCCGTCAAAATTCAATAAATAGATTGCATACAAATGTAAATCCAATTCTGATTCACGAAAATATATTTAAGATCATACAAACAGTGCATTTAAGAAAATATTTACGTTAATAATTTAAAAATGATTGATATGTAACAAACCAGTATATTGTATTGTAATTCTAAATTTTAATTTTGTTAAAAAATGGTTTTAGTACACTGACTGTACCATTTCCTATGTAAAATGATACGAAATGACCATGCTATGAACGTTGCAATGCACTAAAAATCCATCTTCATAATACAAGTGTATCATAAAACAATACACAATTACACCTAAACCTACTTTTGAAAGTTCCTTTATAAACGAATTTTGGTCAATATTGGGAAAGAAAATACAAAAAGTAAGTCTAATACCGTTATTTTTCATTGTTTTTAAATGCTAATTGCAAATAAATGAAGACGCCTAAACGTAGTTTTAGCCGGTTACCCTTTACAAGATTTTTTTTTTACACTAAGGAAACGTTTCTAGCGAATAAAACCAAGTTTAGGTGTACTAAATAGTACTTTTCGCGTAGTAGAGAATTATGGAGAGAATTCTCAAGAGTTTCTTTTCCATTTATTTGTTTTGTTATTCGAATAAAAAAAGATACGTTATTATTTTATGTATGTTAGACAGAGAAACAAACTTTGAATATGAAAAAAATTCGGAAGTTTCGATTTGGTTTTTATTTCAGTTCAAGTGTTTATTGAATCAGTATAATTTTTGAGATTAATTTAAAATTAATTTGTAAGTTAATAAATAAAAGTTTGGTGTCTATAATAAATAAGCTAAATTAAATAAATTCCAAATTACTTAATAATTCTAAAAGGCCAAAAAATAAACTACGAATATATTATTATAAATGCTTTAAGCATTGAATAACGATATATAGAATATGACACTACTAGTTTTGAAGCGACATAAGAGCGTATGCGACAACTATCAATACTACAAGAAATTGTTATTTCAGAGTCTAGATGCGTCTAGGAATATTTTATTTTACATTTGATATTTTCATGTATTGGTACAAACAAAAATTTCTACTACAACGTCGGTTAGTGTATTTTTATTTCCTGTCATAGCTTTATCATAGCATCAGCTTCAAGAATCAACGATGAGTATGTTAGAAGAGTAACAAGTCTACCTCTAAAAACATATTCAAATATTTTCAGTCATTTTGAAGGATCTGAACATACCGAAATATCTGGAGAGCAATTTCCTTTTCCAGATCACTTTTCAGAGTATGAGAAAAGAATCGATTTTGATGATTATGTGTGTGAAGTGAAAATACCTATCGATGAATTACTACAATCACCAAAGAAAAAACTGTTCAAACCAGAAAAGCATCAACATTTATTGTATTTGAACTACATTGAAAAAAAGTTGGAAGAGAAACCAAAAAGTATTCCAACTTTTGTGAGAAGTCAGATTTTCACACAAAAAACTCCAAATGGAGCTCAGCTGAAAAAGAGTTATTTTTAAAGTTCCATTATAAGTCACCATCATTTTACAAATATTTGCAAAGGGAAGGTTTTGCACCACCATCATTACGAACAATTAATCGTTGGTACAATCTAATATCGTTTGACACTGGTATTTCTTATGCCATTCTAAGCATGTTAAAGCACAAATTAAATGAATTACCGGATTTGAATAAAAAGTGCATACTAGTGGTTGATGAAATGAGCATAAAAAACGAACTGGAATACAATCGTAAGGATGATAAAGTCTATTGATTCGAAGATTTTGGGGAGTTTGGGAGAGTTAAATCATTTGCCAACCATGCACTACTATTAATGATTCGTGGACTAAATAAATCGGGGAAACAGGTAAAACATGCAAGTAGTATAGGTAGGAATGGTGACAAATCGAGATGTTGAATTTTTAAGTTGTGTGACGTCATGGTTGGAAATGGTGACAAAACCAGATGTTGATTTTTTTAAATAGGTAACGTCATTATAGTAAGGGTGACGTCATCGAAAAGTAGTATAGGGGGGAAATGGTGAGAAAGACCAGATGTTGTATTATTTAAATCGGTTGACGTCATTATTGTAATAGGGAGGTTATGTAAATAAGAAAATGTCGGGAAGAATGGGTGTGACGTGCTAAAAGGGAAAGATGGTGGAAAGAGGGAAAGATGGTGCTAGAAATTAATAAAATCAATAAATTAATAAAATTACATTTTTAAATTCATTGTTGCGCGAATGTGTCTGGCGCGTTCAACAGTCTAAGAGAAAATCCAAAGAAATAATTTTGTATTTTTTTTTGTAAAGGTTCGTATGTACTCCAGTTACAATTACATTCCAGGGATAATTTTACTCGTCACGATGTTCATGATATACAGTCTATGGTTAGTGTTATGTAGGAGTTGATGTATTTATTAAATGTATTTCATATGTATGGTTCATCGGGGAACGTCGTACTAAAATAATATGGAAGAGAGAATTAGTTCATTGAAACGAATAGAGAGAATATAGTCGTGAACATGGTAGTATTAAGACACGTGGTATTGTAAATGATAAATGTTATAAGTGTATTTGATTTATATTAAAAGTAAAGAAATAAATAGTAAAAAATAATAATAAAGTGTTTATGATTATCCAACTCAATCTTGGCGATCCAACATAATAGTTAGTAAGTTGGTTATAAAATTAATATATTATTGAACAGGATATGAATTCAAACAATTCTGGAATTGCCTATGACTCCCAATTATTTAAATTAATAGAAACCTGTTAATAGAGATCCTTTCCTAAATATAAAAACGGAATATACATTTTTTAAGGAGTTGAAATGTCAAAATTTGTTTGAATCCCCGAAAAGTATTTCTTTGAATAACCAAATAACCGAAGTTAATCATCAAGGTATTCCCACCTTAGATGAAAGTATAAGCAAAGGGGTTTTAATGCCAATGAGATTTTTAAAAAAAATGTTGAATCAGAAAATGTTTTTAAAACCACTTTAAAAAATATGAATAATTTTGAACTACTTGAAGATGGATGTTACTCAAATTTTATTAACGGAACACTTTGGAAAGAAAAAATATTAATGATTAATAAAAATCACGTTATTCCATATTTTTTTAATTTGGATGATTTTGAGGTGAATAATCCTTTAGGCTCCCATGCAGGTTTACAATCAGTTTGTGGTATTTATTATAATTTTTCGACTATACCACAGTACGAATTATCAAAATTAGATTTAATTTTTGTGGCCAGGTTCTTAAAGGAAAAGATATATCGAAAATTGGCACTGAAACTTGTTTTTACAATTTAATTGAAGAAATAAAGTTCTTAGAAAATGAAGGAATTTCAATTGAAATCGATAACCACATTGTTCAAGTACATTTTGTTTTAGGTTTATTCTAGGCGATAATCTGGGGCTTAATTCAGGATTAGATTTTACAAAATATTTTAATTCTACATATTATTGTCGAAATTGTAAACGTTCAAAGCAATTGAATATTCATGCAATCTACGCAATATTCAAAATTATAATAGTGACCTTCAAATTAATAACTATAAATTGACTGGAATTTTAGATCCTTCTAGTTTTAACAATATTCAGACATTTCATGTTACTACAAATTTTTCTTTTGATATAATGCATAATCTATTCGAGGGTGTATTAAAATATGATATGAGTAAAATAATTTTAAGTTTGATTGAATCTGGTTATTTTTCATTAGATATTTTAAATAAAAGAAAACAATTGTTTTCGTATGGAGAATTGGAGATCGGCAATTTGTCTAACCCTATTGAACTCGTCTATCAAAATGTCAGCCAGTGAAATGGAGAAATTTTGTCATTTTTTTCCATTATTGATAGGAGATTTAGTCAATACAAAAGATAAAGTTTGGTTATTTTTATAAATTTATTGAAAATTGTTGATTTGGTTTTATTGTCACAAATTACTTTTAACGATATTACTAAATTAAAAAGATTAATTGATCAACATCATAAATCCTACAAAATCTTATTTAATGACACTTTAAAACCTAAGCACCATAATATGGTTCACTATGCGACTGCAATAGAAAAAGTCGGCCCATTGCGGCATATATGGTGTTTTAGATTTGAGGGAAAGCAAGAATATAAAAAATACGCCAAAACAATAAATTTTCGGTTACATCTCTCTCTATCACAGGCAATTAAAGCTTCTTTAAAATTTTCGCAACTATTGGTAAGAAAGAAATTTTGGCACCCTGAATTGGATATAGTGGATTAAAATCCTTTTTATATTTTTAACTACCAGGAAATAAAAAATTATAATGTTACAATTAATGACATAATTTAAATTTTAAAGCGAATAAATTAATTTTTAAAAATACACTTTATAAAAAAGGATTTATATTAGGAATGGTTGCTAAAGCTCCTCTTATGCATTTCTATGAAATAGAGCAAACAACATTGTCAAAAACTGCATTTTGTTTTCTGATTGTCAAAAAACTTATTACAAAATTTTCGGAACATTATCAGGGATATGAAATAGAAGGAAGTGAACCAGGACTTTATCTATTTAATATTAATGATTTTAGTACATATTGTTTGCATCAATATTTGATGAATAATGGTAAACAAATTATTAGAAACAAACTAATTTAGTTTTTAATGATATTACTACCTAATATAAGATTTTCTTATTTTAAAATATGTATTTAATTGAATTACTTTATTTTGTACTACATCTTGTCCAAATTAAAATTATGTTATTTTATTATATTTTAACTAGCATATAAATTAAATAATAAGAAATGTAGATGATTAGCATATGATTTAATTATTTTTTGAAAAACTATAACTTTTTTATAAAACTTTAAAATTGTTTTATATTGTATATATTGTATATATATTTTTAATTAGGGCTTATATTATATATATGTATATATATATATAAATATATATATATATATATATATATATATATATATATATATATATATATATATATATATATATATATATATATATATATACATATATATATATATATACATATTTAAGTATATATATATAGTTATATTACCATAATTGGCTAAGTAGACAGTTCCCACATTCTATTAGACACAAGCAAGGTGTCATATGAGAAATGCTAAACAACAAATAATTGATAACGCGATGACACCAGTTCGTTGCACTACATGAAGAATGCATTGTTGCAAGTCTCAATAATAATAACAACAACAACAGGTTATTTAGTTTAAGAAAATATAATTGAGTTTAGTTTTAAGATCTAGCTCATAGTAGAAAGAACAAATTATAAAAATAAATAATAAATAAAATAAATTTGTTTTTTTTATGTTTCATTACTTATGAAACCTATAATTGGCGCAGCCTTACGGTTAAGAGAAGTTAAAGTGAAAGTGAATAACAGTGCAAGAATTAACAATTAAACATTAATTCAAAAGTGAATCCGTCAATAGCGCGAAAAGTGAAAATTTTTTTTTTACAAAAAGTCTTTGACATCTGCAGCTACAGGTACATTACCGCTGTAAGGACTCGAGGTTCTGCCGCACTTCACCGAGAATTTTCTTAGAACCTATTCCACGACTCAAAACAACCAATAAAACAACGCACACTACAAGATAGATGCGGTCCGTGCATTGGATGAAAGGTAGCAATTTTTAATTTCTTTAATTTATATAAAAAAGAAAGAGAGAAACTTTCCTTTACCTTCCTTATCTAATACTACAAAATAGATTAGATAAGTTCGATACCGTGCACTACAAGATAGACACAGTATTCGACCACTCACTTTTCTGCACTACAAGATAGACAGAAAATTTTTATTAAAAGATTTGTTAACCGTCACTTAATCGAGATCTTCGATAAAAATAGAAACTTAGATCTCATAGAAATAGAAACCTATCCAATAATGACAGAACCAAATTTGGATCAAATATCCGCCCAATTGTGTATTATTACCCAACAACTCACACATTTAAACGAGAAACAGGTCTACCACGACCAAGCACTCGCAAACCTGAACCAAAAAACGGAGATAAATACTGCGGCTCCGGTTCAAACATATCCGCAACTAGATTTATTTAGGATCCCAGATCCAATTAAATCTATTCCAACTTTTGATGGCAACAAAAAACAGGTGACCTCATGGCTAAAGACGGCCGAGGAAACACTAATAATGTTCGAAGGAATGGTCGAACCCCAACAATTTAAAATGTACCTGCAAGCGGTTAAAAATAAAATTGAAGGGAAAGCCAAAGACATATTATGTCTTGCAGGCGACCCAGAAAATTTCATAGAAATCCGGCAAATACTACTCGAAGCCCTGGGCGATAAACAGGAGCTTCCCTATTATAAAGCCCAACTTTGGGGAAATAACAAGAAGAAAACATGTCTATACATACCTTCTTCAATAAAACTAAAGAAATTACACAAAATATCAAATCGTTGGCCAGACAGAACCCTATTTACAATGGTTCATGGCAAGCGATTAGCAGCTTCATCGAAGAAGATGCATTAGCCGCTTTTATTTCCGGCTTAAAGAAACCATACTTTGGCTACGCACAAGCAGCGAAACCAAAAAATATAGAAGATGCTTATGCATTTCTATGCAAATTCAGTTCTCATGAGAACATAATAGCAAACTCAAGAAAAAAAGATATCCGTAACAAAAATACCCACTTTTCACAGAAAAAAGATAATTTTAATTCTAATTCTGTAAACCCTCAATTTAAAAAACAAAACTGGCCGGTACAAGAAAAAACCGAGGTAACCCCCATGGAAGTTGATCTCTCCATGCGATCCAGACGTTCTTTTAATAAAAAGATCATCAACAACCATGAAACACTAACGGATACTAACCAAATAGAAAATCAGGAATTAAATCTAGAAAACAATTCAGATTTTAAACCTGAAAGCGAAAATTTTTGGGAGGCCCACGATTTAGAATCGGACGGTTAAATTTTCTCCCTTACATTAAATCCCAAAATAAAATATCAAATAAAACCATTAATCTATTAATAGATAACGGTGCTAATAAAAACATACTAAAACCCGGAATAGCACCCAAAAAAGTAATAGAACCTCACAAAACAACAGTAAAAAACATATTAGGTACCCACACGGTAAACCGAAAATGTAAAATAAACTCCAATGAAACAAATAATGACACTTCACGTGTAGAAACGAACCAAAACCCAGAGAACGAACTTCAAATCATAGACACAGAGTCAAGCAACGGAGAAACAGTGCACTTCGCAGACACATCAGATGACTATTTCATACACATTTCGGAACGTCCAATTAATTATTTCAAAAATCAAATCATTTTTAAAATTTCCCACCTAGAGACAATAATTACCTAAGGCATTTTTCCAAATTTTAAAAGAATAATAATATCTAAAGAATCATTCGATAAAGAAGAGATAACAAACTACATAAAACTTTACCACAATGGTAGACAATCAGCGATTTTATCACCAGAAATATTATATCAAAAGATTCAAGAATCTTTTAGGGAAAACTTTTCGCAAGTCGGCCATTTTGTTTTCGTGACAAAAATAATCGAAGACGTTACGAACGAAGATAGGCAAATGGCAATAATAAGAAAAGAGCACGATAGAGCCCACAGAGGAATTACTGAAATAGAAAATCAAATTAGGAGATCATATTTCTTTCCAAACATGGCCAAAAAGATTAAAAATTTTGTCAACACCTGTCATATTTGCAACACACATAAGTATATGACAGAAAGCCTTATAACATCAAAATATCTCCTAGGCCTATAACAAAAAAACCACTCGAAAGGATCCACATCGACATTTTTAGCATGAACAAAGCCAGATTTCTATCTATAATAGACTCTTTTTCAAAACACCTACAAATGGTGGCAATCAATTCTAAAAATCTAGTGGATACAACAGGAGCCCTAACTAAATATTTTACACTATTCGGAATACCAAACATCATTGTCTCAGATCACGAGACCACGTACCAATCGACACAGTTCAGAGAATATTTAGCCAAACTTAACGTTAAATTAGAATATGCATCGTTATCAGAGTCAAACGGGCAAGTAGAAAAGACTCATGCAACTATTATAGAAATATTCAATACAAATAAACTCAAATTCCCAAATTCCGATATGAATACTGCCATAGAATTATGTGTTGCAATGTATAATAATTCGATACACTCAGCTACGGGCTTCACACCGAATGAGATCATATTCAACCAAAATAATATTATAAACCCAGAAGAAATTCAGGAACATGCCCACAAAATATTCCAAAGTGTAAACAGTAAACTAGAAACAACCAAAAATAAAATGTTAAAACAAAATAATAAGAAAGAAGATCCACCAAATTTGGCAGAAAACCAAACGGTGTTTCTGAAACCAAATATTAGGACAAAAACACAACCAAGAGGGGTCGAAAAAGAAATTAAAAATGTAAAATTAAAAACTTTTGAAACGAATAGGAAAATAAAAAGAAATAAAAATAAAATTAAGAGAATTAAATAAAATTGATTGTAAAATATTAAATTTTTTTGTTATTTTCAGAAAAAAGTTTTTAATACCAAGAATGTATGTCTTAATTATTATAATATATCTTAGTAATGCAAAAAAGTTAGAAATTAAGAATTTAAACGATGACCCCATATTACTTATAAAAAATAATAAATGTAAGGTTCAAATAGGAAACATAAAAATTATTCATCTGTAGCAGCTCGAATATTCGACTCACCGATATTCGATACTGCCACAACAAAACAAATTAGTGAAATTCAAATATAAATCAACTTATTTGAATTGAGCGTTCACTAACCCCATCTATCCAACCATCACTATCCAATAACCGAACCACTACTATAAAACATTTATAGTAAAGCATGTCGCCATCAAACCAACATCACCACGAACTAACAAAGTTCGGTGATGAAAATCCATTGCACTCAAAATACTAGTGCAATGTCGACCGCCGCCGGCGCATCTGTTCCCTCTCCAAAATACGACATGTATTTTGGACACGAAGGCGACGAAACACAAGCAAGCAAACAACCAAAAAGACGACACGTATTTTTTTTGTTACAAAAGATCTTTCATATTTTTTAACCTGCAACACGGCAGCCATTGCTGATTTATATTTTAAGTGGTGGTGAATTATAATAAATTAAAAATCAATATATAAATAAATTAAATAAATAAACAAATAAATATTTGAGTTAAATAAATAAATATATACAAATAAAAACAATTTATAAATAATTACAAATTGAAATATTCATTATCCAATCGAAACTAACACATCCTATAAATTTAACTAACCTAAATTAAATAATAAGTTAGAATTATATGGTATAATAGAACAAAAGTATAGAAAACTGCTTAATAATTTTCATCAAATAAAACCACAACGACATGCAAGACATAAACGCTGGGACACACTAGGGTCGGCATGGAAATGGCTGACAGGCAGTCCAGACGCAGAAGACTTGAGAATGATAAATACAACAATCAACGATCTAATAGACAGCAACAACCAACAATTCCGCGTAAACAAACAAGTCAATGAGAGAATACGCCTTATAACAGAAACAGTAAATAGGGCAATAACGAATAGCACAATGGCAAATAGAATAATATTTACCGAAATAGAAATGAATACCATAATCATCAACATAGACACCGTAAACAACATTTTAGAAGATATCCAGGACGCAGTATTCAGAACTAAAATCGAATTAACAAGCAGCAAAATCCTTTCACTTAAAGAGATCATATCAATCAAAGATCTACTAGTCAACCAAGGTGTAGACATATCATTACCAGACGAAGCACTTCAATATATAATCCCGAAAGTAGCAATGAATGACGAAACACTCTTGTACATATTACAAGTGCTAAAATTAGAAGAAGATGACTCTACAATAATGATGATTACACCACTAACTATCAACAACACAGTAATAATAAACTACCCTCAATATCTAGTCAAGGCGAAACAAAAACTGTATACAACCACCAATCACAAAAGTTTCGTACAGAAACACTCGGAGATACAAGAGTTTCAAGATGACTGCATTAAACCTCTGATAATGGGGACCAAAAGTAATTGCAATGTAACATCAAAAATCGAAACAACAACCTTATTACAGAGGATACAATTCTCATAGATAATTCCAAAGGAGAGATACTGTCATCAAATTGCGGGCCGAACAACCGTTCGCTTAAACGTAACTTCCTCATAACATTTTGGAATTTCACTATCTTATTCAAAGAAAAAAAATTTGAGTCATACGAAATTAAAACCGAAACTCAAGAAATCCAAGGAGCACTCCATAATTTGTAAATAAATCGGCAACTAATTAAAACAATCGACGTCGAATTAATAAACGAACAAAACATCCAAAACAGGAAACAAATACAACACATACATTTAAAGCAAACGGAACACCAAAATTGGATGTGGTCACTATCAGGCGGAATATCACTATCATCAATTTCCATAATAATAGGACTTCTGTATTTTGGCATACAAAAACGAGGGACGATAGTAAACAATGACCTGGAAAATTCAGATACACTTCGGACAACAACACCAAGTAATCAACAGAATGCTTCACATTCAAACTCATTAGAAAATGCTGGAATTAAACTAAAGGACGAGGACGCCCTTCCTTCACCCCCGGGAGGAGTTATATTACCATAATTGGCTGAGTAGACAGTTCCCACATTCAATTAGACACAAGCAAGGTGTCATATGAGAAATGCTAAACAACAAATAATTGATAACGCGATGACACCAGTTGGTTGCACTACATGAAGAATGCATCGTTGCAAGTCTCAATAATAATAACAACAACAACAGGTTATTTAGTTTAAGAAAATATAATTAAGTTTAGTTTTAAGATCTAGCTCATAGTAGAAAGAACAAATTATAAAAATAAATAATAAATAAAATAAATTTGTTTTTTTTTATGTTTCATTACTTATGAAACCTGTAATTATATATACCTATAATTATATATATATATATATATATATATATATATATATATATATATATATATATATATATATATACATATATACATATATCTATTTTAAAATTGTTCTATCAATATTAAAAATTATTCTTTTAAATTATTCCTCTAATAACTTCGATATTTGCTTTAATAACTTTATTTAGTGTTTCTATTATTCATGAAATCAATAAGTCAGTTGCTCCTGTAATAAATCACATTATAAATTCGATAATTGCTAATTTTTAAAAGCAATAACTCTGTGTGGCAATTTTAAAAAGTACGATTATTAAATTAATCAATTAAGTTATTTTATTAATAATTAAAATCATTAATAAAAATCATTATTTC
Organism: Tipula unca; assembly: GCA_951394425.1. Classification (NCBI taxonomy): domain Eukaryota; kingdom Metazoa; phylum Arthropoda; class Insecta; order Diptera; family Tipulidae; genus Tipula; species Tipula unca. The sequence goes on from OX596382.1 coordinate 86,728,274, forward strand.
TTTTATTTATTCTTCCTATAACTTTCCTCTCAACGTAATAGAAAGTCGGGTCTCTATCGAAATTGCATCTCCCATGAGTGTGTCTTGTTTATTTTATAAAAGACGAAAGCTTTTCCACAAGATCATTGAAGCAATCTTCATTCATTCGCATATACGCATATAGTTTTTATAGTCAAACGGGTCTGATTCTGTTACTTTTTTAACAATTTCGCGTTTGAATATTGTTCTTTATCCGCTGACCGCTAACCACTCTTTCTGCCATTTTCTTTTTTTCCCATTTTCGTTTTTTTCGTTAGACGATTCGGTAATCACCATTAACGCAATTACGTTATCCATATTTTTAATTTAAACAATGAATTAAAAAAATGTAATGGTAGCACAAAAAAATTTATTAACTGTCAAAATATTCAACTAAATAGTAAGTTTATAAACCAAGTTGTACAACACGTTGAATAATGTATGTTAAACATTCAACTAAGTTTAATAATAATTCCTATTAACCTAAAATTTGTCGAAGTGTCAAGTTTAATAAAATCAAATAATTTATGCAAAATATAATTAAAATCGTATTTATAAATAATTACACTAAAAATATTAAAATTACTTAATTTTTGTTTTTCTGATTTCATATTATTTTCTTTATGGATTCCATACTAATGTGCTTATTGGTTTTACTGTGTGTCGTTTCCATATAAATAATAATACTTCGGATAATTGGTTAACGGGGCATCAAATCTCTTTGTCAAAATGTCAACATCATTGATTGGTTCTCTATTTATACGTTTGAAACGGTTTAAGAGAAATACTTAAAAAAATTTAATAAATAATTTCGTGTAACTGTAAAAAAGATCATTATAATTTGTGTGTTTAAAAATATGGCGAAAATCCCATTAATTTTGGATGGAAATTTTTTCCAAATTTTGGGAGATGGAATCGATGCTCTTGATGAAGAATTAGGTTCGACCATTACTGTAAGGGCAAATTGCCAAATTTGTGTTAAACTAAAAAAAAACAATTATAAGTGGCAATCTAAGAGCTACATCGAATTTTACGACACATCTAAAGGTACGGATTTATAATTTCTAATAATAATCCATGTTTTAAGGTTATACATTTATTTTTCAGAAAGTCCACTCCGAAGAAGTTAATAAATTTGAACATTACAAAAAAATTAATAAAATTCAAAGAAAACGAAATAATTCATTAGATGATAGTAAAACAACAAACTTAAAACAATTAAAAATAAATTCATATACGGCGCAAAATGGCGGAATAACCAAACAAACATTGTTTGAAAAAAACTTAATGCAATATGTGATAAAAAGTATGAAACCGTTAAGTACCGTCGACGATCCTAATTTTATAAAATTATTAAATGGTAAATTTGCTAGCCAAGCCACAAATATAAAATATTCAAAATAAAGAATCTGTTTTCCTTTTCAGACTTAGATGGAAATATAACAATAATGTTGTAGAACATTATGCCGCAAAATTATTGATCAGTATAAGGCCGTTCAATCGAAATTCCGTAAATATTTAAAAAATATTAACTTTGTATCAACTACAGCGGAAATTTGGTCCACTAAATATCGCAGCTTTATTGGTGTAACAGTGCACTGGGTAATTATTCAGTTTTTATATGCATTCATTCCAGTTAGTCTATTTCTATAAAAGTTAATTATTTTTAATTATAAAAATTCAGACCGATTCGGAAACACTAGAGCGAAGAAGTGGAATTTTAGCCTGTACACGATTTCAAGGAAAGCACTTATTTAAATTTGGTGTAAATCAATTGCAGATTTGCGGAATTTGGTGAACATCAATATCTAAACCCTCTAGGTAGGCATACATAAATCACTTTTCCTATTCTGTAAGCTTTATTTTAAATTTATTGGTTTAAATTGGTTCTAAATTCTTAAATAACAACTTTTTTGGTTTTGTGGTTTTTATTAAAAAAAATTTTTTTTTTATATTTTTTAGATGATGACAATGAATATAAAGTTCCACAGCACCATTTGATTCCTGATGAACCTCTCGATTGTGAAGAAACTTTACATTTTGAAACGACGTTAATACTACCGCATCATTTGCGGTGTGCAAGCCACACATTAAGTCTACTAGCAACAACAGATTTGCTTAAAATAATAAAAGGCAAAAGTTTTGTGTCCAAGATCCACCATCCTGCTATATCTAAATGCAACACGTTATGGAATTTATCACGGAAGCCAAAATCAGCGGAAATAATACAAGAAATTTTAAAATGTCAATTAATTTTTCCATGTATCACCAGATGGAACTCAATATATGATGCAATACAACAGCTCAATAAACATAAGAAAAAATTCAATATTATAATGGAGAAATTAAACAAATCCCACTTTAAGCAAACTGATATTGAATATTTAGAGGAGTTTGTAAAACTACTTTCATTATTATCAATATTACAACGTGTTTACGCCTAAGATCAATTATCTGAAAAATAAAATGAAAATTAGATTTAATTTAAAACCAAAAATTAATTTAATACTTATCTTCAATAACTTAAACAAATACCAAAAATCCATTATTTAAAGTGAGGTGGCTACCAGAAAATATACCCGAAATAGATGAGATCAAGAGCAAAATACAAAACTTATGCGTTCAAGCAATGCAAACCATAAACAATGAAATATCAAGCTCAGAAGCGAACGAAAGCAGTAGTGTCGCAAGTGCCGATGATGGTGAAGATTCTTACATCCTCAGTTCAACCGTAGGCTCATCTATCAGTCAAATAAAATCCGACTCAGAACTTCAATTAATACAATTTTTGGCTAATAAAAGCAAACAATTCTCAATTTTAAATGGGTATCCTTTAGTTAAAAAGACATTTATTAAATTTAATACAAGTTGCTGTTCATCTGCTGTTGAAAGACTGTTTGGCCGGTTTTACGCTCTCTCCTACAAGAGGAGCACTGTCTGATGATAACTTCGAAAGATTAATGTTTTTAAAGGAAAACGAAATATTTGACACATAATTTTTTTAAATAATCATCTTTAACAAATATTGATATTTGATGTATCAAATGCTTGTAATATAATATCTAATATGTAGCCACATCCGACCAGAGGGAATTTTTTCTCATTTTCAAGAAGTTCAAAAACTTTTTATTTAAATAAATCATATGTTAATGAAGATTTATGAATTAATTTTTAACAATCAAATCTGGAAATTAACGATATATTTAATTTTAAAATGTATTTTAATTTGTAATTATTGAGGTAATCTAATTACATTTTTTTAGATTGCTAAAGTAATTAAAATTTTGTATTTTAATTACCGAAATAAAATGTAATTGTTATTCGAAATTGAATTACTGACATTAAATGTAATTTGTAATTGAATTAACAGAATCCATGTAATTTGCCCACCGAAAACTAAACGTACCCTTTACCTAACATCAACGAAATTCTATATAAATTTTTACGATGCAAATATACAATATACTTTACCACATTGGACCGGCATCCGGATTGGCACATCGACAAAGATTTCAGCACTAAGTTTCCGTTTATCAGCCTTCTGGAACGACAAACCAGTTATGAGGTTCATAGCAACAGAGGTTCAATTCGCAATTAATAAGATCACAAAACGGTAGCAAATAACTCACAGCAAACGAAAACCAAACGGAACGGCTGCTGAATGTCACTCGGCAAGGTCTATGTCTCTGCGGCAAACGAAAACCAAGCAGCAAACAGAAACCAATCGGAACCAAATGGCAGTCGACAAGTCTGCGATATGGCTAATGACAGACTGAGAGTACACATAGTACATACACATAAAATGCAACTTTTGGTTTTCTTTGTAACATTTTTCATTCGTTTCCACAGCCGTACCCATAATTATTCAGAATGTAAAAAATAAATTAGATGATATTATGTATTATCTACTTGTTTTTTTTTTGGTACGGCTGTAGAAACGATGTATTTTTTTATATAATAATACAAAACATTCATATAACTTTACTTTTCTGTGATATAGAATTTTTGTGACCCAGACCAACTCTCTACTTTCCTCTTTCGTTCTTGTACTATTCTGCTGATCGCTGATCGGTCGCGTCCGTGGCAAAAAATAATTGAAACAATGAAATAAAACAGTCTCTCGTGTTTGTCAAATTAGAAAAGGTACTTATGTACGTGTTCGAGTATACCAATTTAATAAATAAGTTAATAAAGTGATAAAAGTGTTTATTTTATTTTTATTTAATAAAGTGATAAAAGTGTTTAAGTTTTTCGTGCCCTAGGGTAAGATTAATAAGCGATTTTTATTTGTAAATTTGAGTATACACTGAAATAAATTTTATTTTTTATGATTTACCTTATCCGCCAATTTTCAAATTGCATTCCTACGTTTAAAAGTGTAAATTCTTTGTTTAGTGGTTTTTCGCAAGAAAGACATCTCGACAGTATATCGAGAAATAGTGCTAATAAAAAGTGTTTACGAGTAAATCTTAGTGATTAATATTCAACGTGACGGTTTATCACAAAGGGTATTTCATTAACATTTATTACGGGTACCACTATATATGGTAACCATAATATAAATACCTGAACGTTTCATAATAAAATAGTTCGACAGATTATCGATCTAATAATAAAATTAACGTTACGTACAATCAAAAGTACATAATTAAATTTTTTTTTTCCTGAGAAAATTACGTACCCTACCCAGGTAGTACGTAATACTAATAAAATAAAATAAAAACTCGACCGACCGAGAGTACTCGAACAGTGAAAATTAAAACACGGCGAAAAAATAATTCGACATAATTAGCATTCGGAAGTAAAAATGATGACAATCCAGTTATTATTCTTGTAAGTAAAGTGAATTAGTGAACCCTTCCAAATAAATTAAATAAAAATCCCACAAATTCTTTTTTTTTGTTGTTGTACATCAAAATAATATATAACCATCGTTATAAATATATAAAAAAAAATATTTTTTTTCTTAACTTTCACACATTCTGTTTTTTTTGTTGTTGTAAATAAAAATAATACATAACCATCTTTTAAAAAAAAAAAATCAAGAACATATTGCATTAGAATAGTCAAAATTAGGCAAAACAAGAAATCATTAAATCTAGAAATAGATAGACTAACAAATCAATTAGAAAAAATCAAAATTAGACAAGACAAACAAGTACAATTAAAAATGGAGGATGTAATGACAAAAACCATTAGAATTTCAAAATTAATCAAAGACGTACCAATATTTAATGGCAATAGATCAGATTTAAATAATTTTATTTCACACATCGACACAGTACTCGAATACGCACGACCACCAGAATCAATTCACACAGATTTGATAATCCGAAATATTAAAGCCAGGCTCACAGACGACGCGGTAACATGTTTACAGACTTATAACACACAAAATACTTGGGCAGACATAAAAAGGGATTTAATCTCACACTTCGCGGATAAACGCAGCGAAACAATTGTAGCAGCTCGAATATTCGACTCACCGATATTCGATACTGCCACAACAAAACAAATTAGTGAAATTCAAATATAAATCACTTTTTTTGAATTGAGAGTTCACTAACCCCATCACACTTCCAATAGCCGAACCAATTATCCAATTATTAAGTCGCCTTACCAATTCGACTAATAATCCATTGCACTCAAAATACTAGTGCAATGTTGACCGTCGCCGGCGCATGTGTTCCCTCATTAAAAACGAACACGAAGGCGACGTCATCACAACACATTCGTCTCCAAAACTTTAACAAGAAGACAACGCGTCTATAAAAAAACTTGCGATTTTTGCTGACAACAAGTCAGCCATTTTTTTTAGTGTATTGTGGTGGTGAAAAATAAAACAAATAATTGTAAATTAATATAAATAATAATTGTAAACCAAATTAAATAATAATTAAACTAAATTGTAATAAACAAACTGTGAATTTTATTGGATAAAATTTAATTATAAAACTAATAAAATAATTTAAAAAACAGATAAATTTAATTAATTTACGTAATGGTTGGGAAGCTCCATAGTAAAATACAAAAAAAAACAAAATTGGTGACCCCGACGTCGGTTTTTACCGAGCAAGAAAAATATAAAACACACATACCATTCCCACAACCACGTGGGAAGAAAATAAAACACGTACCAACGTAGGATTTTTACCGTTTTGGATTCGTGCGTAGGGCCATCCCACGTACCAACGAGGGATTTGAATTTTAAAATACGTGCGTAGGGCCATCCCACGTACCAACGAGGGACAACAAATAACGGTGTAGCGACCTACCCACACCGCAACGAAGAAACAGCAACAACAAAGGCAATACAACAAAATAAACCGGTAACAGTTTTTTTTTTAATTTTTTTCAATTTAAACAAAAAAATATTTTTTTCTTGTATTAAAAATTTTTATTTGCAATATTTTTTATTTTTTTTCAATCATTTTTTCACATTACATTCATTAATTTAACGTAGAACCATTTTTATTTTTCAAACTTAACGTAAAATCAATTTTAGTTGTACAATTATTAATATATATTTTTCACCACCACTTCGTTAACGATCCATAATTTTCACACACTGGTCGGTTTCTCGCTGCACGCCCTCCTGCCATCACCGCTGTGGTTAAATAATAAAAGAATAATTAAAACGGTTTTTCTTAAGACCACAAACCACAACGGTGACATAAAACCCGCTGTTTAAAATTAAAATTCGCATGACCTAAAATTTTCATTATTATCAATATTACAACGTGTTTACGCCTAAGATCAATTATCTGAAAAATAAAATGAAAATTAGATTTAATTTAAAACCAAAAATTAATTTAATACTTATCTTCAATAACTTAAACAAATACCAATATGTAAACAAAACCAAAATATTGACGTATGGTTTTCGCTGTTTCAATCTGTATGATCGATACTCTGCATTATCGTTTTATCTTTATTCACCACAGTCTTAACCGCACGAACTTCATATCGCTTAAGAATAATCAAAATATTTTTTTTGTTAACATATTGAGTTTTTTTTCTCGTTCACTTACCTTTGAGAGCCAGCCGAATGCAGTCAGAACCACGTCAGTAAGAACAAATTTGTATACCTGTACATTATTTTCAATCAAATAAAAACAACTAAATAATTATATAATTCTATGTATAATAACACTTTTATAATTAAATAAATCTAAATAGTACACATGTTAATAATAATAAATAAAACTTTATCTTAAACAAAACAAGAAACATAAATCTATTCTATTCTTATTTATTTTCGAATGAGTGTGGTTGTTCGCCACAACATTTATTGGTGCCGAAACCCGGGAATACATTCCCAAATCAACAATACAAACAAAATAATTAATGTGTATTTGTGTTACATAGTATTATACATAAGACAAGTTGAACATACATAGTTTCATAGTGCAGTGCATATTTGTGTTTAAAACGAAAAGGTTACATAAAACAACTTTAACAATCGGCTGCAACCATATAAGCAAACATTTCAATAATCGGTTATTATCAAATAAATAAGGTAATTTCTACTATCAGTGTATCAAACGGTAAAAAGTGAATAGAATGGCTGATCTACAAGCTCTCATTAAAAAGAGAGGTATGCATAAAGCTACCTTGACAAACATAAAAAAGTTTGCCGATAAATTCATCTTCGATTCAACTCAAGCTATAAACACCGAACAAGTAGAAACAAGATTGGAGAAATTAAATGAAGCGTGGAAAGAATTCCATGAGGTCGAATATCAAATTGTACTTCTTGATGATGCAGCAGCCGAATCCGAGGACTTCGAAGATAGGTATTTCGAAATTAAGGCCACACTAAAGCGCCTACTAAACTCCCGTTGTCCTAGCATTGGTATCAACACAACTAATCAAAATGAAAATAGATCATTCACAGGTAATAATGCGGAACGATCCTTTTATCAAGCTTCCGAACTACGGTTACCACGTGTGATGATCGAACCATTTTGCGGAGACTACGCAAAATCAAGACCAGTTCGAAACATCAATTCATTCAAAGGATAATTTATCTAATATCCATGTTTCAATATTTAAAAGGCTTATTAAAAAATGAAGCATCGTCTCTAATTCGACATATGGCTCTGACCGAAGCAAATTATATACTCGCTTGGGAAAAACTAAAAAAGCGATATAACAAAAAAAAGTATACCGTTAAAGAACTGATCGAATTATATCTGAATTTGCCGCAAGTTAATACCGATGGAGACAAGCAACTAAGAATGATATGTGATACGTCTGATGAGGTTATAAGAGGCCTGCAGGCCCTTGGAGAAGAATCGCGTGATCCATGGTTGATCCATATTTTAATGAAAAAATTGGATTTACAAACACAACAAGCATGGGCAAAGTATTCAAGTGAGATTGAAGTACCCACCATAAACTGTTTGCTCGATATGCTGACAAAGCGCTGCGATGCATTCGAAGCCTGTACGTCAATAAAACGGTCGAACACTCGAATTCAACAGAATTCCCACACAAAGGTCCACGCGGTTACAACAAATTCGTATAATTGTTCCATGTGCAGGGTAAATAATCATTCGTTATTTAAATGCTTTCGATTTACCAAACTAAACCCGGCAGGAAGAAGTCAGTTCGTAGAAACAAATAAATTATGTCAAAATTGTTTAAGATCGAATCATGAAACCAACCAATGTGAAAGCAAAAAATCGATGTTTTAAGTGTGAGCAGCCGCATCATACACTTCTTCATATCAATCATGAATCTGCTGATTCCCAACATTCTAAGATAAAAACACCAAACCATAATCAGACATTGTCAAACTACGTCGACACTTACATCCATTCAACAATCGAGGAACCGACTACAACTAGCAACAAGACAATTTCTTCAATCAACAAAACATCGTCGATCAATCAATCCTCAAGCAGTAATCAGCAATCAACAAGCGATAAACCGAATGTTAACCAAAATTATCAAAGTTATCATTGTGCTACGAATGGTACAATTTCACAAAAAAATGTGTCTTTACTTAATGAAACCACAATAAACGCATTGATATCAACAGTAGTCTTCAACATATTAGATGAGTTTGGAATTGCACACAAAGCTAGAGGTTTACTTGACTCAGGTTCTCAAACAACAATTATTAGTGATTATTGTGTAAGACGAATAGGTCTCCATAGAAACAAATCATATGTTAAAATAAATGGTTTAGGATCACAGAAGGCTGGAACTACAAGAGGTGAAGTCAGTTTAAAGATCGTATCTAGATCTAACCCGGAAAATTCAATAACTTCAAAGTTACCAACCAATACCATAGATGACTCCCAATGGCCGATTATACAGAAGCTAGATTTAGCTGATCCATGTTACAATACACCTGCTGTGGTAGACGTTATACTTGGTAACGACGTTTTTTATGAGATATTGCGACCACAGAAAATACAAATTGCAGATCATTTGTTTGCTCAAGCAACTATTTTTGGCTGGGTGCTCGGTGGTAAATTGTGTAGTGAACAAACAAAAGCAGCACATTATCACACAACAGTGCAAAGCAACGAACATGAAATAGAACTGTTAAAACGTTTTTGGGAAGTCGAAGAATTTAGTGCCAAACCAAGTTCTTATCAGAATCATGCTGAAGAAGAGTGTGAGGTCCATTATACTTGCAACACAACAAGAACTAAAGAAGGAAGATACATCGTTAGACTTCCGTTTAAGGGACCACTACAAGAGTTGGGAACTACGTATCATCAAGCAAAAAGAAGATTTTTCGGATTTGAAAGGAAATTTAGTAATCACCCAGAAATACATCGTGATTATTCACAATTTATGACCGAGTATGAAGATCTTGGTCACATGGAGAAAATTCAGTGTGACCAAAATCGAGTGAATCAATGTCAACAGAGCTACCATCTACCCCACCATTGCGTAGTCAAGGAAACAAGCAGCACTACCAAATTAAGGGTCTTTTTGATGGTTCCTGCAAAAGCACAACCGGTCACTCACTCAACGATATGCAACTAGTCGGGCCAACAATACAAGATGACCTCATGACGATCCTATTACGATTCCGTATACATAAAATAGCCATATCAGCGGATATTGAAAAAATGTACCGCCAAATAATTATGCACCCCGCAGATCGAGATTTTCAGCGAATAGTCTGGCGCCAATTACCTAATCAAGAACTTCAACAATTTCGACTAACAACGGTAACTTACGGGACATCAAGTGCTCCTTTCCTGGCTTGCCGTACCTTGCATTAACTGGCTAACGACTATCATGAACTATATCCAGATGCAGCGAATCGTTTGAAATCTGATTTCTACGTAGACGATATGTTAACAGGTTGCGACAACGTAAATCAAGCCGTTACGACATATAAAGAGATGACATCATTACTACAGTCAGGAGGCTTCAAACTTCGAAAATGGATGACTAATGACAAAGAGTTAACGTCGCATATAGATGTATCAGAGCGAGAATCAAATTTTCTGGAGTTCGAAGGATTATCGCTGGTCAAGACACTTGGCCTATTTTGGAATCCAGATTGTGACACCTTCAATTTTAGAGTCACATTGGACGACATTACAAAGGTTTCAAAACGCACGTTACTGTCAGAAACCTCCAGGATTTTCGATCCTCTTGGCTGGTTATCACCCAGCATCATACTAATGAAGATTTTATTCCAACAACTGTGGCTGCGGAACCTGAGCTGGGATGACGATTTACCGGAAGATATCAAGGAAAGTTGGATGAAATTTAGATCATCGTTACATCATATCCAAGATATTAAAATACCACGATTCGTATTTACACGCAACCACTCGAAGATGAACATACAACTGCATGATTTTTCAGACGCGTCCGAGCCTATGGTGCAGCCGTATATATTCGTGTTCAAGATCCTGCGAACAATATTTTCGTTAATCTGCTTGCCGCAAAAACCAAGGTATGTCCAATCAAACAAATCTCGATACCTCGTCTAGAGCTCTGTGCCGCTGATCTCTTATGCCGTCTAATCTCATATATTCAAACTGCTATCAAATTAGAAATCAACTCGATATTTGCCTGGACCGATTCGCAGATTGTTCTAGCGTGGTTATCAGACATTCCACGACGTTGGAAATGTTTCGTCGGCAATAGGACCTCCTATATTTTGAAACGACTACCTAGAAACAACTGGAGATACATACCATCAAAACAAAATCCAGCCGATCTCGCATCCAGAGGTCTTATGCCACAATCTCTGATTTCAAACAAGCTTTGGTGGAACGGACCAGATTGGCTTTCAAAACACGAGCAATATTGGCCTAACATTCTATTACCAGGAAATCAATTCGAAGACAACAATTCGGAACTACGCACAAAATACGTGAAAACCTACCACACCACCACAATTGAACCTCATCCGTGTCAACTACTATTCACTAAATTTTCATCGTTAATGAAATTATACCGAATCTTAAGCTATGTTTTCAGATTTTACGTTAGAGCCAAACAGTTACACAATGACGAATTAAAGCTAATCAAATGCAGTCCACTGCCACCAACAGTTGATGAAATGATATTCTCTGAAACCGTCTGCATTAAATGGGTCCAAGCAGAAACATTCTCAGACGCAATAAATCAAATCAAACAATTGGGTGAAGTAAAACGGGGAAATATCCTATCGTCATTAACTCCATTTATTGATGACCAAGGGCTACTGCGTGTTGGCGGGAGAATCTCAAATTCAACCTGTAGTTTTGAAGTAAAACACCCAATCATCCTGCCTCAAAATCATATATATACTGGTCTTATAGTTGACAAGTATCATCGTGACAACATACACCCAGGGCCAACCTTGCTTACAAGTTTGCTTCGCCAGAAGTTTTGGATAGTCGGATGTCGGAAGGTGACAAGATGGCGCGTCCAGAGGTGTATTTTATGCGGAAAAGAAAACAAAACCAGCAACTTATGGCCGATCTACCTAAAGAACGAGTCAGCACTGGACGACCTTTTCTGAATACTGGGTGGACTACGCGGGCCCGTTGTACATAATCGATCGAAAAGGACCAGGAAGGCATCGTGTAACTAAAGCATACATAGTAAGCGACATGACGACAGAAGCATTTATCGCAGCGTTGAAACGGTTCATTTCACGGCGTGGACTACCAATTCAATTACACTGCGACAATGGAAGCAACTTTGTCGGTGCTAACAATGAACTACATAACCTTTATAATCTATTTAAATCTGATAGTCACATAACATTAATTTATGAATTTCTATCTCCACAGAGAATAAGGTTTAAGTTCAATCCTCCTAATGCGCCTCATTTCGGAGGGTTATGGGAATCCAACATCAAATCAGTAAAGTCTCATCTCTATCGAGTTTCCGCATCAACATCCTTTACGTATGAAGAGGCTAATACATTGTTAATTCAAATCGAGGCGGTGTTAAACTCGAGACCGCTGTGCCCAATTACAAATGACGTTACGTCATATGATGTGCTAACTCCAGCACACTTCCTGATTGGTGAGCCATTATCCAGTATTCCGGAGCCGAATTTAAGTCACATTAACTCCAGTCGATTATCAAAATGGCAAAATATCCAAAACAGGGTTCAATCATTTTGGAAATCATGGTCAAAAGACTACTTAAGCACACTCAACCAGCGAATGAAGTGGCGAACAAAAAATGCAGATTTACACATCGACCAACTGGTTGTAGTTCACGATGATAACACTCCACAATCACATTGGATAATAGGCCGAATTCAGCAGGTTCATCGTGGTAAAGATGGCCAAGCTCGTGTCGCAACTGTTAAAACGACAAGAGGTGTCATGAAGAGACCAACTGTAAAATTAATACCACTACCCATTGAAGATGACAACCAGGTCCAAAGAAGTCAAAAATCGTACTCAAGTAAAACATAAAATTCATATCAAATTAGTTTATTTTGTTTACAATTGTACAATGTTACATATCGCACGCTGAAGTACATAATATATTCATTATTGTCAAGATTATTGTAAGCAAATTTGTTCTTACCAATTCAGTACACAGATATTTTCTTAACTTATGGAATGTTGCGTTATGATCCGAATACGAGTATCTGTGATTTGTTAAATCTAGTTTATTTTACTTTTATTTTTGGGGGCAATATGTTTACGCCTAAGATCAATTATCTGAAAAATAAAATGAAAATTAGATTTAATTTAAAACCAAAAATTAATTTAATACTTATCTTCAATAACTTAACCAAATACCAATATGTAAACAAAACCAAAATATTGACGTATGGTTTTCGCTGTTTTAATCTGTATGATCGATACTCTGCATTATTGTTTTATCTTTATTCACCACAGTCTTAACCGCACGAACTTCATATCGCTTAAGAATAATCAAAATATTTTTTTTGTTAACATATTGAGTTTTTTTTCTCGTTCACTTACCTTTGAGAGCCAGCCGAATGCAGTCAGAACCACGTCAGTAAGAACAAATTTGTATACCTGTACATTATTTTCAATCAAATAAAAACAACTAAATAATTATATAATTCTATGTATAATAACACTTTTATAATTAAATAAATCTAAATAGTACACATGTTAATAATAATAAATAAAACTTTATCTTAAACAAAACAAGAAACATAAATCTATTCTATTCTTATTTATTTTCGAATGAGTGTGGTTGTTCGCCACAACACATATAATATAACAACATAACGAGCTCCCCCAATATAAGGTAGGACGAAAGGAACTCCATATTCGGGGGTTTCTCACAGTATTATACAGTTTTATTTTTTTATTGTATTGGTTTATCAAAATGACAGAAGATGCAAAACATCTACCACAAAATATGGACACCACGCCTGAAGGCGCTAGTCCACAAATAGAGATCGCGGCATCACATCAATGAATCGCAATACAACCTTTCTGGCCACAAAGAGCAAACACATGGTTTCAGCTCGCCGAAATCCAATTCGGGCTACAAGGCATAACCGCAGATAAAACCAAATACCTACAAACATTATCAGCTTTGCAACCAGAAACGTGCGATGTGACCTCAGATTTCCTACTAAATCCGCCGACGACAAACCAATACAATAAATTAAAACAAACGCTGCTAGAACGACTAGCACCATCGAGCGAACGCCAACTAGAACAATTGCTTTCAGGCCAGCAATTAGGCGACCGCACACCATCTGACGCGTTACGACACATACAAACACTGCTAACAACAATTTTAATGAAAACATCATCAAAACACTTTGGATTCGAAAGATGCCGGAGTTGATTCGGATAGCGCTGGAGGCACAGCCCGAATCCTCCACGACACAAATGTTAGGCAGAATTGCCGACAAAATGTATGATGTCATTAACATCCATCAACCGAGCGTCAGTAGCGTCAATGTACCATACCGGCAATCACGTGAACGCAGTGGAGACAGAACTCCCCGTTCAACAACAACAGTACCAAACTCACTCGAATCAAGATTGTCGAGAATTGAGTCTAGACTCGACGGGCTATTCCGAGGTCGAAGCCGTTCGCGTGGGCGACGAGCTCCCTCACAAAAAAGAACCCGCAGTCCCAGCAACAACACGTACCGACATGGTAAATGCTGGTTCCACGCAAAATTTGGTAGAGCCGCGCGAAAATGCACGCCACCGTGCAACTTCAACACGTCGCAACCATTGACGTCCGCGGCCGCTGTAAAAATGGACATTGATTCACAAAAAAACTATTAAAGTCACGGGTTGAGAGTAACACACCTTCCCTGACAACACCCTATACGTCCCGTTTGTTCGTGTACGACCGAACAAACAAACTCACCTTATTAGTCGACACTGGCGCTGACCTTTCGGTAATTCCAGCCTTGAATTTTAAATTGAAATATACATTATCAAATCGAAATTCAGATCTAGTCTTATCGGCTGCCAATGGTTCAATCATCCACACGTACGGCACAAAATTGCTTAACGTGGATATCGCACTCAAACGAACCTTCACGCATGCTTTCATACTAGCTGCAGTGAACCGTCCGATCATTGGTGCCGATTTTCTAAGCAAATTCGGACTTCTTGTTGATGTTAAGAACAAACGGCTGATTGATTGTAACGGGATGAGTTCCTCTATCCCAATTTCCAAAAAAAAGTCTTATCTTGCACATTTTTTTTTATTTCTACTTCTGTAAGTCAAAATATTTGACATACATTTTTTTTTTTTTTTTTAAAATACGAATATGTATACATACATATATCATATTAATTGCAACAAGCGTGCGCATAGTGCTCTAATTTCAAGCAATTTTTTTTTATGAAAAATGACACTTGATATGAGTACATACATTTTTTATTATTACAAAATAACAAAATTTAATATTTAATATTTTTGCTTTCAGCAAATTTTTTATAAAAAAATTTCCAATGCATATGAAAACGTTTTTTTTGGGTGCATTAACTTTTGGTGCATTAACCCTTAATTAAGTTTATTAATTATGTATAATATATTAATTCCCCCCACCTCTAATTTATTGATTTCGGATTGGAAGAAATCATTCTATGTTTTTAAAATGTGGAAATTTCCCCGTTTTTTTTAAGGTGGTGAAGAAAAATAATTTTCTTCAGAGGGAGAGTTGAAGTGTGTCCATCAAGCGGAACGGATCACGGATCCATAACGCGGACAATTTTTGTAAAAAAGAGGGAGTCCAAGTCTGTCGATGACGCGGGACAGTTCTTTTTGGAGGGTCGGAATTTAGCCGGAGAACAGGACGGATCATACCACCGGGTGTCCGTGACTGAGTTATTTATTCTATCGAAAAAAAAAAGAAAGAGTAGTAGTAAACCGCCGCGATAAATATTAAACTCGTGTTTTATAATTTTTGTGTCTTGTTATTTTTGTTTCGTGTTTTAAACAAAAGGAAGACTATTATATTTATTTAATAAGAGAAATCGTATTCGTGTGTGTATTGTTTTTTTTCAATAAATATATAAAATATAAATAAAACGTAAAAGATGCGACCCATTGGGCACAAGCATGCTTATCTTGCCAAAAATCGAAAGTCCAGCGACACACAAAATCGCCTCTTGGACAATTCGCCATTCCACCTGGTCGATTTGAGCACATTCATTTGGATGTCGTAGGACCACTTCCTCCATTCAATGGTTACTCATATTTACTCACCTGTGTCGATCGTTTCACTCGATGGCCAGAATCGTACTGCAAGAGCGACATGTCTGCAGCAACCATTGCCACCACATTCGTTCAAAACTACGTATCACGATTTGGCGTTTCACTTGACATCACAACTGATCAAGGAACCCAATCCAAACTCCTTCAAGTCGAAGCTTTTCTCGGAGTTAACGAAACTCCTCGGCTCACATCGGATACGTACAACGGCTTACCATCCGCAAGCCAATGGCATGGTTGAACGCTTCCACCGCCAGCTCAAAGCTGCTCTCAAGGCCCGAGGCAACACAATTCGCTGGAGCTCCGAAGTACCAATCGTTCTACTTGGTATTCGAGCAACGGTTAAAGAAGATTTGAAGTGCTCACCAGCTGAAATGGTTTACGGTCAAACCATCAAGCTACCCGGCTAGTTCTTCGTCGAACATCCTCTACCGTCTCCACCCACAACCGACACAGTCATCAACCAACTCCGCACCACCATGCAAAATCTTATCCCCACGGCAACAAGACCAACGAATGAAAGCAACATATTCGTTCCTAAATCGCTCAACAATTGCGATTACGTCTTTGTCCGGGTTGATAAGGTTCGAACTGGATTACAATCTCCATACGATGGGCCATACAAAGTTATATGCCGCTTGCGCAAGCAATTAATTGTCTCAATCAAAGACAAGCATCACTCAATCTCCATCGACAGATTGAAATCGGCCTACGGTATTCTCAACACGGCTGATCAAATATCAGCCAGCAAACAATATAAAACCGTCCGGTTCAACGTATAACGTCTCAAAACCTATGGTTTCTCATCTGGAGAGAGGGTACTGTAGCAGCTCGAATATTCGACTCACCGATATTCGATACTGCCACAACAAAACAAATTAGTGAAATTCAAATATAAATCAACTTATTTGAATTGAGAGTTCACTAACCCCATCACACATCCAATAGCCGAACCAATTATCCAATTATTAAGTCGCCTTACCAATTCGACTAATAATCCATTGCACTCAAAATACTAGTGCAATGTTGACCGTCGCCGGCGCATGTGTTCCCTCATCAAAAACGAACACGAAGGCGACGTCATCACAACACATTCGTCTCCAAAACTTTAACAAGAAGACAACGCGTCTATAAAAAAACTTGCGATTTTTGCTGACAACAAGTCAGCCATTTTTTTTAGTGTATTGTGGTGGAGAAAAATAAAACAAATAATTGTAAATTAATATAAATAATAATTGTAAACCAAATTAATTAATAATTAAACCAAATTGTAATAAACAAACTGTGAATTTTATTGGATAAAATTGTTAATTATAAAACTAATAAAATAATTTAAAAAACAGATAAATTTAATTAATTTACGTAATGGTTGGGAAGCCCCATAGTAAAATACAAAAAAAAAAAACCCAAAACAATTTTAATACAACAATTACACACATTATATCAGGGAAATAATTCAGTAGAAGAATTCTTTTCAAAAGTACAGGATACCTTAAATAATTTAAAAAGCTGGTGTGAACTTAACACACTCACGCAAGGAGGAATAAAAGATGAGAATACAATCAAGTTCAAAAAGACATGGTATGACCAAATGGGTTTAACAATATTCATTTCTCACACACGCGAACCAATAGGTTCAATGCTAAGAATTAAAAAACCTCAATCGATTCAAGAAGCAAGAGATTTTTGCCTTAGAGAAGAAAACCTCAGACATTTAAGACAACTACAAGTTCCTCAACGGAAACCAATAACATCTCAATACAGAATTAGACCTCAGTCTACACCACAATATCAAAATTATCAAAATTATAATCCATCATTTCAGCCTATAATCCCTCAACCAATAATTCCTCAAATAGGTCCAAAACCTATACCCAAACCATTTAATAATCAAGCCCCGCAAGTTTATTACAATCATAAGCCTTTTGCAACACAGCAAAGACAAATCATGCCTAAACCAGAACCAATGGATACCACATCCAATATGGATAAATACAAACAACCTACATATCAAGTAAAAAGACCCGCATCATCAACCAATCCAGGTAAAATTATACAAAAACAAAGATTGTATAATATCGAACAACTCGAGGATGAATACTTCCCAGACGAAACAGGAGAAGAATTTTAAGACATCGAAGAAAATCCAATAGTGGAGGAAATTGAACTCGAAGAACAGGATTTTCACCAAACTTCATCAGTGACACAGGATACTTAGCGTTAAATAACTCTAATAGTAACCTAGAAGGTTCTAAATTACCATACATAACAATTACAATTAATAATAGAAACGTCAAATTACTGGTAGATACAAGAGCAAATAGATCCTTTATTAACCCAGATATAGCCTTGAAAAATCAAATAAAACACATAGAACCCGTAAAAATATCAACTTTGTTTAATTACACCAATCTAAGTAAACAAGCCGAAATCATAATAGACGAATTTAAAAATGACACACCTTTACAATTTTTATTATTTAAATTTCACAAATATTTTGACGGACTACTAGGAATTGATATATTGAAAAAATTGCAAGCAAATATCAACATCATTAACGATCAATTAAACACACCCAAAATCACTATCCCATTACAATTTAAACATAATTTGACTTCAAAAACACATAGGATACTACCGAGAAGTAAAACAACAGTACGTATTCCAACAACAATAAAAAACGGAGACGTATACATAAAACCACACAAATTACAAAATGGTTTAATAATTCCTGAAGGAATATACAAGAGTACAAACTATTACATTACCTCAGAAGTCATAAATTATTCTCCAAGAACTCAGTTATTCTCAATAGAACACCCATTGGAAGGCAAACCTCTAACAAACCCCTTAGTTTTAATAACCAATGTAGGGAGAGTTCATAAAAATAAAGTCAAAACTTCTTTGCAGGTTCACGGCGACTCTAGCACATGAACTGACAATAATACCGTTGACCAACAACAGGGGGATAATACCGGTAGTTCAAGGAATAACACATATGTACAAAGACCACATAAAATTATTACACGTAATACCCATGAAACAATACGAACAAAATATACTCGACTGTAGAAACTTACTAAATCACATAGACATAGGAACAACTCAATTATACAGATCGACATTTGACAATAAAATTAAAATAGTTACAATCAAAATAGTTAACGCAGAAAAACACTTAGCAGAACTAATACCGAAAAGACAGAAAAGAGGACTAACAAACGGACTAGGTACAATAATACGAGACATTACAGGTAATTTAGATAATAATAACCTAATAGACATTAATAACAATATATATAGTCTCGAAGCACAACAAAATACCATAGTAGAAAATAATAATAGACAGATATTGATAAATCAACAAACAATAGATAAAATGAATAACTTAAGTGCGTTATAAACGAAAATTTAAGACTAATAAATACAACAATGTTTGGAACACAAAATAAACTTAATGACTTAGAAAAATCAATAATGTTCAATCAAGAAATATACAGATTAGAATTCATAATAGATACAGTTAATTCACAGTTAGAAGACATTTTAGATACAATAGCATATTCAAAAACAGGATTAATATCTAGACACGTATTAAGTGTAGAAGAAATGCAATATATTCGAGGTATATGTATTTCTAAATCATAACGTAAAATTCGAATACGAAATCGCGTTACTAAACATATTAAACATAAAAGGTGTAATAACTGACAATCACGATTTAATATATATTATTCTGTTACCTAATTTTAATAACCAAGAATATAGTGTATAAAATATTCCCAATTCCCATGAAAAACAAAAAAATCACTAATTCACAAGTCACTAGAATAATAACAGATGGGAACAAGTATCAAGAAAACACGCAAGAATGTATAAATATTTACAATACATATTATTGCCAAGAAGATAATATGCAAGAAGTTAAAGGTTCCTGCGTTCCAGCAATAGTAAACCAACAACAAGCTATCTGCAACTACACCTCAAATAAATTAACACCACAGGTTATGCAAATATCAGAAGGAAAACTCTTCATAGAGCCAGCTGATCAACAAATACAATTTACAACGAACTGTACGCAAAAAACCAATAAGATAGTGGACACAGCAATTTTATCATTCTCAAATTCTCGAATAAATATTGTTCAGTTCATAATTCAATCTATTGTTTAGTACCTAGAAATTAAAGTTATTGTAAATTATTATCTAATATTGTATTCTATTATTATACGTATATCAGTGGTTTCCATTTATTTTGAGTTTTGACAAATGATTGATTATTTGTATTAATTTGACAGTAAAAAAAAGTAGCACAGTTTGTATTGCCCAATTGGCAAATTATATTAGTATTGTATAACGCAAAATTGCTTTACCGAACGCACATAATTTTGTATTATAGTTTTAAGAAATAATTTGGATGAATTCACTTTGGATCGAGCCGTAGAGCGGATAAGTTACGCAATAAAAATTAAATTATATAAAGGAAATAAAATATCATCATTGTACCACACAATTAATTATCGGATGTATCATATACTGAGTTTAACCAAAATACAGTCCACATATTAGAGCGAATCGGAACAATCGGAACATGGTCCTTCGAGCCGGATTTGAACCAGCGACCTGAAATTTAATATGATTACCTCCTGGTCCTTTTAGCCGGAGGACCAGGAGGTAATGCCAACTGCTACACATCCACCTATATCTATGCTACTGATATGCCGATCGAAAAAATCAATCAATATTCGCTGATTTTTTAACAATATTGAAGTACTGAGGTGCATGTATCCAGTCGCAACCAGTAAATTAATAAAGTCATAATATAACAGATGATTTGTTGAATCACCCGATTCAACTGAGGCGGAGGATGTTCAGTTCATAACTCAATCTATTGTTTAGTACCTAGAAATTAAAGTGATTGTAAATTATTATCTAATATTGTATTCTATTATTATACGTATATCAGTGGTTTCAATTTATTTTGAGTTTTGACAAATGATTGATTATTTGTATTAATTTGACAGTAAAAAAAAAGTAGCACAGTTTGTATTGCCCAATTGGCAAATTATATTAGTATTGTATAACGCAAAATTACTTTACCGAACGCACATAATTTTGTATTATAGTTTTAAGAAATAATTTGGATGAATTCACTTTGGATCGAGCCGTAGAGCGGATAAGTTACGCAATAAAAATAAAATTATATAAAGGAAATAAAATATCATCATTGTACCACACAATTAATTATCGGATGTTTCATATACTGAGTTTAACCAAAATACAGTCCACATATTAGAGCGAATTGGAACAAATATATTAAATAAAGAATACTCGGCGTCAAACCCAATTGAATTCAAAAGTACAGTCGACAGTCTACCTTGGAACGACATCCAACTGGATCAAGAAATCGAAATTCCAGAACTCCAAGAACTTCATAACTGGACAATAACCAACCTAGATTATATAATGGCACACAACTCACAAATCAAACATCAACAAATAACATCACATATTACTATCGGAACCATCTTAACCATCGTAATAATAATAATAGTTCTATATCTTTTTAGGAAAAAGAAATTATGGCCATTTCTCTTCCTTAAAAATCGAAATGTTCATCTTAAGGGGAAGGAGTTACATGTAACGCATGTGACGCTACCGGAAGCCAAGTCAAGAACAACGATATCGGACTTCTAAAAATATTGTTGACATCATTTGTGGTGTACATGATAAATATATAATGTATACACACTTCACACGACGATCAAAATATTTTAAATAAACAAATTAATAATGCTTGCTCTCATCGAGATCAGCATAATATAATCAAAGATATCATATTCATAATCATTAATAATAACAATAATCAGCATGAATAATGCACATTTTACAATAACAAAAAACTAACTTTATTATTCAAAAAATACAGATTAGCAATTTAAAAACAACTATATAAATTAACAAAAATATAACACATTGTTCATTAATATTCACAATATTCAATAGATAAGTTATTGTAAAATCTAAATAAAATAAATAAATGGTTAATAAACCTATAAAAATATAAAAATAAAAGAATTTCATTGAAGAAACCATAATTCCCACCCGTGGTAATCTAATAATTAACATTGGTCCTTCGAGCCAACATAGGCAATGGAAACTCTGTACAAAGCTCAATGTGCTCGTTTTGATCAACTGCAAAAGAGCAAAAGCAATTACACCAAAGATGGTGAAGGCCGTAAAACTCAGGAATACTTGCAGAAGAAAATAGCTCAAATTGAAGCTATTTGGAAGGAATTCATCGACACCGATACATTCATCGACACCGATACAGAGATGAAGGAGGATTTTTATGATGGCCACCCAGCCCATCCATATTGGAAAGAAAGGGAATCGTTCGAGAAATTCTATGCGAATTATCGGAATGAGTTAGAGGCTAAAATAAGAACAGAGCCGGCGGTACCAGCACGAAACGATGAATACCTGTCTATCAAACAACCAACCTCTATTTCACAATCTGCGTCAGATCCAATAACAACAAATTTACCAAGTCTTTCCACCATCCAGCCAAACAACAATGTGGGAAGTCCTTGCGAAGCAATCAAAAACAACAATGATTGCAATTCGGCGATACCATCTAGTGGTCAAGCGCACAAACATAAGGCACAAGATGTTAAGCTACGTTTATGCTATAGATTAATAGCCGACGCAGAACAACTGGTAGGAGCTGAGAGTGGCCACGATCAACTCCAACACAAACTGCACCAACTCGATGCCAGGGTGACACAGATCGAACAGCTTCACGAAGAACTATTAGTGGACGCCACTACAGAGGAAGAAGCTTCTCTGCCGTATTTTACTGAAGATCACTACGCAGTCTTGATCAACAACTACGAGATACTGCGACCCAAAATCACCAAGCTACTTCACAACAACCAACCAAAATCAAGGGGCCTAGAACAACACGATGTCAAACTGAGGCAAATTGAAATTCCACACTTTCATGGCGATCCCCTAAAATGGGCGTCCTTCTACGATCTATTTAGAAGGATAATTCACGAAAACAACAATATAAGTGAAACCGTCAAGATGCATCAATTAAAAACTACGGTTCTGGGAAGTGCGGGCAGAATTATAAGCCACCTTGAAGCTACGGGTGATAATTATAATGATGCTTGGCAGCTATTGGTAAACCGATACCTAAATAAAAGGCAGCTGGTGTCTAATCATGTTAACGCGGTGCTGAATTTTCCAGTAATACACTCAGAATCAGCAGCAGCAATAAAAACGTTGCACGATTTATTAATCGAAAATTTACATGCCATTAAAAATTTAGGCATACTCACAGTTTAATGGAATTACATGATAATTCCAATTATGATGAAAAAACTGGACATTGAAACAACCAGGCTATGTGAGATGTCAATAACAGATCCCAAAGAAATGCAAACATTAGAAAACTTTCTTAGTTTTTTAGAGCGACGGTTCCAAGCTTTAGAAGCGACAAAAGCAGAACCCATAGGACGCAGTTCTGGAGCATCCACTCCACATATAGTCCGAGTCAACACATGTCGCACATCACAACCCACAAAAATCTGTATATTGTGTAAACAGGGACATGATTTAACAGACTGTATAAAATTTCAACAACAGTCTTCTTTAGAGCGATCCAAATTCGTCGCTCAAAACCAGCTTTGCCACATGTGTCTGAAGGAGAACCACATAAACTGCCCATATTCTATCAGATGTTTAGTATGCAAGGGAAGCCACAACACGTTACTGCACTCCAATAATCCCCGGCAACAAACGATGCTTTCCACAATGAAGGATGAAACTTCAAAAATGGAGGCAATCGAAAACTGCATAATGACAACTCATCTCATGAACAAGGATGAACATGCAACAGGCACCTTATTGGCCACTGCAATGGTCCAAGTTCAGAATGGGAAACAACAATCCACCATACTACGGATGCTAGCAGATCCTGGCTCACAAATTTCATTTATCACAAAGGAAGCGTTCAAACGAATCAATCTACCAATAAAAAAAATATACGTGGAGATTGGTGGCATCAACGATAGCGAAATCATAATTGCCACAAGATTAGTCACGTTCCGCGTAGAACCTCGTTTCTCATCTAATTTCTCCATGGAAATGGATGCTTTGATTTTACCGAGTATAACACGGTCCTTGCCTGAACAAACTTTCGATAGCAGAAAATGGAGGCATCTTAATAATCAATCTGATGTGGGCCGACCCGAATTATAATCAACCAAATAAAATCGACATCTTATTGGGCGCAGATTACTATCCAAATATCTTGATGTACCAGGTTGTTAAAGGACACCAAAGAGAACCAATCGCTCAACAGACAGAGCTAGGATGGATTATATTCGGAAACACTTCCAACAAAACACCATCCAGAATCGAGTTAATGGTTATACATTGACGGACATCGACAAACAACTAAAGAAGTTTTGGGAAATAGAAGAACTACAGCCCCAAAAGCATATGACAGCAGAAGAAAAGATGTGTGAAGAATATTATCATAAGAATCACAGTCGAGATACTAACGGCCGTTACATAGTGCGGATTATTTTTAATCCAACCTTATCATCACTCGGGACATCCAAGCAGAGAGCCTTAGCAAGATTCCTTCAACTTGAACGACGCTTATCAATCCCCAGTGAGTTTCCAAGGGAATATCGAGAGTACATAGACGGTTATTTCAAACAAGGAGATTTGATTGAGATTAAGGAGCCTGACGATAAAGGATATTATATTTCTCATCATGCAGTAATCAAACCAACCAGTACCACAACAAAATTAAGAGTTGTATTTGATGCATCAGCTAAAACAAGCAACAATGTCAGCCTGAATCAAATCCAACTCGTGGGTCCCAAACTACAAGAGGACCTTACGTCAATTCTACTCAAATGGAGAAAATATAAAGTGGTATATACAGCGGACATAGAACAAATGTACCGGCAAATAAAAATGCATTCGGATGATCAACAGTACCAGAAAATACTTTGGAGAACATCCCCCGATCAAACAATAAAATCATATCAACTAACAACCGTAACATTAGGGATGGCATGTGCTCCATATCTGGCTCTCAAAACATTGCAGCAGCTTGCGGCCGATGAAAAGAAAATCTTTCCAATTGCGGCAAAAATAATAAGAAGCGATTTCTATGTGGATAATTTGTTATCAGGAAGTAACAGCCTAGAGGAAGCTCAAACAACTGATAAATTTGCTACAAACTGGAGGTTTCAACCTGAGAAAATGGGCCTCTAATCATTCCCAACTAGTAGATGGGGTCGATCCAGGCTTAAGAGCCTTTAAACCTATCATACTTAATGATAAATCCATAAAAACATTAGGATTAATTTGGAATCCAGCCAGTGATACGTTTGAATTCAAGGTGCACCTCACAAATGCAAAAATGACCAAACGAAAAATGTTGTCCGAATCATCTAAACTATTCGATCCACTAGGATGGCTATCTCCAACCTTGATACAAGCAAAAATCATTATGTAAACCCTATGGATCTCTGGCGTTACCTGGGATCAGAAATTGCCAGAAGACATCGAAAACAAATGTCAGCAATATTATGTGTCTCTCCCGAAACTAGAGGAGATGAAAATTCCAAGGTGGGTCAAATTCGATTCATCTTCACTAGGAGAATTACATGGTTTTTGTGATGCTTCAGGAGCAGCGTACGCAGCAGTGGTATACTTCTATGACAGAACATCAAACAAAGCAACATTATTAACATCAAAAACCCGAGTAGCACCAATAGCAACCAAATTAACATTACCAAAGCTAGAGTTATGCGGAGCAAGTTTACTTGCAAACTTAATGAACAAGGTGCAACAAGATATGAAGTTTGATCAACCACTAACATATTTTTGGACAGATTCAATGATAGTGTTAGGATGGGTAAAGAATAAGCCCCATAAATTAAACACATTTGTTGCAAATCGAATCTCGGAAATACAAAAATTAACATCTCCATCTCAGTGGTTTTATGTCAAATCAGCCGACAACCCCGCGGATTGTCCATCCAGGGGTATCGAAGCCACCCTATTAATCAGGCACAAATTGTGGTGGAACGGTCCTCAGATTGTCTTTGAGAAAGCAAACGAGCAAACGCCTCTAGCAGCTCGAATATTCGACTCACCGATATTCGATTCTGCCACAACAAAACAATTAGTGAAATTCAAATATAAATCAACTTATTTGAATTGAGCGTTCACTAACCCCGTCTATCCAACCACCACTATCCAATAGCCGAACCACTACTATAAAACATTTATTGTAAAGCATGTCGCCATCCAACCAACATCACCACGAACTAACAAAGTTCGGTGATGCAAATCCATTGCACTCAAAATACTAGTGCAATGTTGACCACCGTCGGCGCATGTGTTCCTTCTTCAAAAACGAACACGAAGGCGACGTCATTATTACAACAACAAAAAATATAATACTTAACGCGTTCTCCCATACGTACAGCATCAGACCATTGCAAACGTTTTTATAAAGAATTGTTTTTAACAAGCTTAGTGGTGGTAAAAAGTTAAATAATATAATTAGTTAAAATCAGTGATAATTAAAACATAAAATTAAACAAAATTGTAATACACATAATAATAAATAATTGAAGTGAATTATACAAAAATAAATTATAATCATTACAAACACAAGAATAAGTTGTCGTTTTAATTAATTCATTTATTTGTTGGAAAGACCCATATTAAAAATACATGTAAAACCCCAAACTGGTGACCTCGACGTCGCTTTTTACCGCGTAAACACATAAAATAAATTTTTTTTAAAACATAAACGCCCGTGCAGCCACGCCTTTTTACCACGTGGGAAGGACAACTTTTCATATCAGTGCGCAATATAACCAAGCAAGTCTGGTACGTAGACCGTACCAGGCACAAGGTACGTAAAAAAAAAAACAAACAAAATTCAAAATTTATATGTACAACTAATTGTATAATAAATTTAATTTATATGTACAACAAACTGGACATCAACACTTGGAACACAGAATGAACAAAAATATCCAGTCATCCAAATAAATAAAAAACGTGGTTTTACACCCACACAAACACAACCAAACGTGGTAGGGGACGACCCATCACGCAACGTGGGAATATTTTAACATAGTGTAGGGACCATGCCTACACTACCACAAAATTTAAAGACAAAGGACAACGCGGGACAGCGAATTTCGGTGTAGCGACTGACCCACACCGCAACGACCAACAGCAGCAGCAACAGCATCAATAGAAACAACAGATAAGAGTTTTTATTTTATTTTACTTAATACATTTTTTTCTCTTACTCTAAATTTAATTTACTAAATTTCATATAACGTAAAATCAAATTTTCACTTTCATTTTTATATTATATTTTTCATAGAATTTAACGTAACGTAAATAGTCAATTGCTAGACATAAGAATTTTTTTTATATATTTTTTTTTTCACCACCACATCGTTAACCATCCATATTCTCACACTCTGGTCGATTCCTGCCGCAAGTCCTCTAACCAACACCATAGTGGTTTAAATATAAAAAGAATAAACCAGGTTTTTCTAAAAAACCAACAAAAACACAGACCACTATAGTGCGAAATAATCCGATGACGAATTCGCTTTTGTTTTCATTTATTTATTTTTTACATATTTGTTATTTTTTTTTAAATACACATATCAGCGAGCCCCCCCAATCGCCTGGAAGGACACAAGAGGCCTCCTCTATTCGGGGGTTTTCTCGCCAAAAAAAAACATCACATCCAATATAAGATAGGACGAAAGGAACTCCACATTCGGGGGTTTTCTCGGCCAAAAATAACATATTACAAAACGAGACCCCCCCCAATATAAGGTAGGACGAAAGGAACTCTATATTCGGGGGTTTCTCACAGTATTGTATAGTTTTTTTTTTATTGTATTGGTTTATCAAAAACAAAATGACAGAAGATGCAAAACATCTACCACAAAATATGGACACCACGCCTGAAGGCTCTAGTCCACAAATAGAGATCGCGGCATCACATCAACGAATCACCATACAACCTTTCTGGCCATAAAGAGCAAACACATGGTTTCAGCTCCAAATCCAATTTGGGCTACAAGGCATTACCGCTGATAAAACCAAATACATGCAAACACTATCAGCTTTGCAACCAGAAACATGCGATGTGATCTCGGATTTCCTCCTAAATCCACCGACGACAAACCAATACAGTAAATTAAAACAAATGCTGCTAGAACGACTAGCACCATCGAGCGAACGCCAACTAGAACAATTGCTTTCAGGCCAGCAATTAGGCGACCGCACCTGACGCGTTACGACACATACAAACACTGGCTAACAACAATTTTAACGAGAACATCATCAGATCACTCTGGATTCGAAAGATGCCGGAGTTGATTCGGATAGCGCTGGTGGCACACCCCGAATCCTCCACGACTCAAATGTTAGCCAGAATTGTCGACAAAATGTATGATGTCATTAACATCCATCAACCAAGCGTCAGTCAAGTCAATGTACCATACCGGCAATCAGGGGAACGCAGTGGAGACAGAACTCCCCGTTCAACAACAACAACAAACTCACTCGAATCAAGATTGTCGAGAAGTGAGTCTAGACTCGATGGGCTATTCCGAGGTCGAAGCCGTTCGCGTGGGCGACGAGCTCCCTCACAAAACAGAACCCGCAGTCCCAGCAACAACACGTACCGACATGGTAAATGCTGGTTCCACGAAAAATTTGATAGAGCTGCGCGAAAATGCACGCCTACGTGCAACTTCAACACGTCGCAACCATCGACGTCCGCGGCCGCCGTAAGAATGGATATTCACCTCTCCTGACAACACCCTATACGTCCCGTTTGTTTGTGTACGATAGACACAACAAACTCACCTACCTAGTCGACACTGGCGCTGAGCTTTCGATTATTCCAGCAATGAATTTCAAAATGAATTATACATTATCAAATCGAAAGTCCAATCTAGTCTTATCGGCTGCCAATGGTTCAATCATCCACACGTACGGCACAAAATTGCTTAACGTGGATATCGGACTCAAACGAACCTTCACGCATGCTTTCACACTAGCTGCAGTGAACCGTCCGATCATTGGTGCCGATTTTCTAAGCAAATTCGGACTTCTTGTTGATGTTAAGAACAAACGGCTGATTGATCCAGCTACGAAGCTGTCAATAAACGCCACAATGGTTCGTGTTAACACACCAACACCGATCCATTTTAACATCAACAACGGCTTAAGCACTCTGCTCGGCAAAAAGTACCCACTACTTACAGCAGGGCCGAACTACAAAATGCCAGTCCGACACAACGTGGTTCATCACATCGTCACGGAAGGCCATCTTCCCGTGTCGAGACCACGCAGACTAGATCCGGTGCGTCACAAAGCTGCACAAGCAGAATTTCAGCATTTGGTGGAATTAGGAATTTGTCGAACATCGATATCATCCGTCTCTTGTCCATTACACATGGTCAAGAAGAAAGATCAAGACTGGAGGCCATGTGGGGACCATCGGCGTTTAAACACGATTACGATACCGGATCGCTACCCGATACCCCACATTCAAAATTTCACCATGCACTTGCATGGCTGCAAAGTTTTCTCCAAACTTGATCTCATCAGAGGTTATCACCACATTCCCGTGGCACCTGAAGACGTTTTCAAAACGGCAATCACCACACCATTTGGCCTCTTCGAATACACCCGAATGCCATTTGGATTATGCAATGCCGCGCAAACGTTTCAGCGCTTCATGAACGAATTCGTTCGAGATCTCGACTTCGTTTTCGTCTACATAGATGAGATTCTGGTGGCATCTCAAACTGAGGAGCAACACAAACTCCATCTGGAAACCCTTTTCCAACGACTTGTCGAGTTTGATGTTCACATCAAGAGCTCAAAATGCGTCTTCGGCGCATCCACTCTTGATTTCCTCACCCACAAGATTACCGCTAATGACATCCTTCCTTCACAAGGACGAATCAATGCCATTAAAGAATTCCTAGCTCCAACATCAATCAAAAGTATTCAGCGATTCATCGGCATGGTAAACTACTACCACCGATTCATACCAAAGCTCGCTGAAATACTCAACCCAATTCACAGCCACCTGGCAGTACTACTACGTAAGCCCAAAACCGCCAATAACTTCTCTTGGCCTGACGAATGTCAACACGCATTCACGTCACTCAAGGCTGAATTGGCACGCACAACACTCTGTTTCATCCACTGAGCGACTCAAAGCTCAGCATAACTACTGATGCATCAAACACTGCTATCAGAGCAGTCATGCAACAGTACAACGACAAGTGTTGGGAGCCCCTGGGATTCTACTCAAAGAAGCCTCTCGGATGCCGAAAAGAAATACTCTGCATTCGATCGGGAATTACTCGCAATATATCTAGCAATCAAACACTTCAGATATTTAGTCGAGGATCGGGACTTCACAATTTGCACCGACCACAAGCCTCTGACTCGAGCAATTCAGTCTAAAACTGAACGCAATCCAAGGCAAGCACGCCACTTGGATTATATTAGTCAATTTACCACGGACATCCAGCATGTTCAAGGTACCGAAAACGTTGGCGCAGATACACTTTCGCGCACAACAGAAAAAAAAACGGCCACAGTCGAGACTAACTTCGACTGCAACAAGATCGCACAAACGCAAAAAGCAGACTTAGAACTTCAGAATTTACTTTCTGGTTCTGCTTGTCACGCCAGTTCATCACTGAAACTGGAACTTTTCAAACTACCTGGCCTCGAAATATACTGCGAAACATCTACCGGTGCAAATCGCCCGTACATCGCAGAGCGATGCTTATCTTGCCAAAAATCAAGAGTCCAGCGGCACACAAAATCGCCTCTTGGACAATTCGCAATTCCATCTGGTCGATTTGAGCACATTCATTTGGATGTCGTAGGACCACTTCCTCCATCCAATGGATACTCATACCTAGTCACCTGTGTCGATCGTTTCACTCGATGGCCAGAAGTGTACTGCATGAGCGACATGTCTGCAGCAACCATTGCTACCACATTCGTACAGAACTACGTATCACGATTTGGCCTTCCACTTGACATCACCACTGATCAAGGAACCCAATTCGAGTCGAAGCTTTTCTCGAAGTTAACGAAACTCCTCGGCTCACATCGTATACGTACAACGGCTTACCACCCGCAAGCCAATGGCATGGTCGAACGCTTCCATAGACAGCTCAAAGCTGCTCTCAAGGCCCGAGGCAACACAATTCGCTGGAGCTCCGAAGTACCAATCGTTCTACTTGGTATTCGAGCAACGGTTAAAGAAGACTTGAAGTGCTCACCAGCTGAAATGGTTTACGGTCAAACCATTAAACTGCCCGGTGAGTTCTTCGTCGAACATCCTCTACCGTCTCCACCCACAACCGACACAGTCATCGACCAACTTCGCACCACCATGCAAAATCTTATCCCCAAGGCAACAAGACCAACGAATGAAAGTAACATATTCGTTCCCAAATCGCTCAACAATTGCGATTACGTCTTTGTCAGGGTTGATAAGATTCGAACTGGATTGCAATCTCCATACTATGGACCATATAAAGTTATACGCCGCTTACGCAAGCAATACATTATCTCAATTAAAGACAAGCATCACTCAATCTCCATCGACAGATTGAAACCGGCCTACGGTATTCTCAACACGGCTGATCAAATATCAGCCAGCAAACGATATAAAACCGTCCGGTTCAACGTATTAAGGTACTATTCCATGGACTGATTGACTGAGTTGACTGAAAAGATGATAGCAACAAAATTACATTATAGAGTAACAAAGACAACAAATAAAGGTTTTCTTTTTTTGCAAAATAATTTAACAGCGTACTAAACTACGCTTTAAATTGACTGAGTCAGTCAATCAGTTCATGGAATAGTACCTTAAAGGTTCTATTCCATGGATTGATTGACTAACTCAGTCAATTTAAAGCAAAAAAAGAAATTATATTTTGTAGTTGTACAAATGAAACAAAAACAATTTCTTAATAGTGCAATGTTGACCGCCGCCAGCGCATGTGTTTCTTCATCAAAAACACGAAGGCTACGTCAACACATCAAAAATTACAATTCTTTTCCCAATCTTGTACGAGGTAGACATACAAAAATCTCTTGAATTAAACAAAAAGTGCTGTGCATACATTTATGAAAACAAGTCAGCCATCATAAAAATTTACATATCATTTTCACGTGTGGTGGACATTGATAACCAAATAAATTAATACATAACAATTAAATAAACATATTGTATATTAATAAATAAATAATAAAATAAAAGTTAAAATTAAAAGTGGATGTCAGTGTTTATATTAATAATTTGGAGTCAGTGAAAATCTAACACACTAGACCATCTATAACGCAAAGAGATGCCTCACATATAGAATATAAACTCAAACAAGCAGCGACTAACGAAGAGTATTTATTGGAATTAATCAAAAATCAAACCTCAATGCTTCAATGCTAGAAAATAATAAAATACGCAGCATAATACCATCTACAAAAAAATTAATAGTCGATCTGCACCGTGAACATTACGCGCCTCTTACTAGCACAGATTTACAGCGATGTGTGCAGATAAAACCAGATGAATATTTGTGTGACATTTCCCCAATCTACAACACGCAATCAAAAGTACGATCATGTGAAATCAATCTATTAAACCACAACAACCAGAATCCTGAAAGCTGTACGACAGTTTCAATAAATAAAACAGACTACTGGGTTCAACTAAGTACGAACCAATGGATCACAGTCACCAAACCAAAAACAGTTGACTTAATATGTGATCATCAAGTCACGACGATGACATTAAAGCAGTCAGGAATCATAACGCTAGATCCAAGATGTACTTTAAAACACGAAGTGTTTTATCTAACAGCCATTGAAGAAAAGATACACAAGTACAAGTTCATTGTGTACTTTTGGGAGTTGTACGAAAATTATTAAATATGTGGTTTGGTAAGAAACCTTTATTTCATCCAGACGTAAAGGGTGCAGTTTTATTGTATACAGGGCCTTTCGTATTACTGAATGAAATACCATATTACCACTATAAAAATTTCATGAAACTGCATCTAGCTATATTTATTCTCTGCGATCTCGTTCTATGTACTTTAAAGAACCAAACCGCTGAACGCATACTTCATCTTTTTGTAAAAGAATTTGCAGAACTTTACGGAGAAGAACATGTCGTGCATAATGTACATTGTCTTCTACATTTGCCTCAATGTTCAAGAACATTTGGCTGCTTAGATGATTTTTCCACATTTCCATTCTAGAATTTTATAACTCCCGTTTAGAAACTAGTAAAAGGAAGATTTCCACTTCAAGAAGTATCCAATCGAATAAAAGAAATGATTTTTTCAAGTCATATTGAATCCGTAAAAAAATGTAATACGAAAAAAAGAAAAGTCATTCTAAGCAAGATGATATTTATTAATGAATATGAAGAATGTATACTTATTTTGGTTACATATTAAATAGAAATTTTAAAAATAATTTTGTTCTAACTAAAACGAAAAATGTTATTTCTATCCATAAATTTAAAAAAGAGGCTGATTCAATTTATGTTATAGGCAGTCAAATTCACCAGCAAGGAAATTTTTTTGAATTACCAATTAAGTCTTCTTCATTCAGTGTGTATAAATGTGAAAATCGTTTGAATTCAAAAATGCTCAATGTTTCATTAATATAACAGAACTGGAAAGAAAGCTTTTCTTGCTATAGAAAATCGTTTGAATTCAAAAATGCTCAATGTTTCATTAATATAACAGAACTGGAAAGAAAGCTTTTCTTGCTATGTTCTAGTGATGATCCAAATGAGACATATAAATAATAGCGCTTTAAATAATGCATGAGTTTTATCCAATGAATCAATTTGAATGCAGCATACCAGAACGGTTATGTGTGGATTAAGTTTCTCAATAGTTACGTAAAGAAGGAGAGTTTGATATAAAATTATTTTTTTCCCATGAAATTACTTCTCGTTTTTCATCAATATAAATAACATATTAAATTTCCAGAGTTTTTAAAAATGATCGATGTACATTTTAAAAATAATGAGTCAGTAGTACGAGGTAGACATACAAAAATCTCTTGAATTAAACCAAAAGTGCTGTGCATACATTTATGAAAACAAGTCAGCCATCATAAAAATTTACATATCATTTTCACGTGTGGTGGACATTGATAACCAAATAAATTAATACATAACAATTAAATAAACATATTGTATATTAATAAATAAATAATAAAATAAAAGTTAAAATTAAAAGTGGATGTCAGTGTTTATATTAATAATTTGGAGTCAGTGAAAATCTAACACACTAGACCATCTATAACGCAAAGAGATGCCTCACATATAGAATATAAACTCAAACAAGCAGCGACTAACGAAGAGTATTTATTGGAATTAATCAAAAATCAAACCTCAATGCTTCAATGCTAGAAAATAATAAAATACGCAGCATAATACCATCTACAAAAAAATTAATAGTCGATCTGCACCGTGAACATTACGCGCCTCTTACTAGCACAGATTTACAGCGATGTGTGCAGATAAAACCAGATGAATATTTGTGTGACATTTCCCCAATCTACAACACGCAATCAAAAGTACGATCATGTGAAATCAATCTATTAAACCACAACAACCAGAATCCTGAAAGCTGTACGACAGTTTCAATAAATAAAACAGACTACTGGGTTCAACTAAGTACGAACCAATGGATCACAGTCACCAAACCAAAAACAGTTGACTTAATATGTGATCATCAAGTCACGACGATGACATTAAAGCAGTCAGGAATCATAACGCTAGATCCAAGATGTACTTTAAAACACGAAGCGTTTTATCTAACAGCCATTGAAGAAAAGATACACAAGTACAAGTTCATTGTGTACTTTTGGGAGTTGTACGAAAATTATTAAATATGTGGTTTGGTAAGAAACCTTTATTTCATCCAGACGTAAAGGGTGCAGTTTTATTGTATACAGGGCCTTTCGTATTACTGAATGAAATACCATATTACCACTATAAAAATTTCATGAAACTGCATCTAGCTATATTTATTCTCTGCGATCTCGTTCTATGTACTTTAAAGAACCAAACCGCTGAACGCATACTTCATCTTTTTGTACAAGAATTTGCAGAACTTTACGGAGAAGAACATGTCGTGCATAATGTACATTGTCTTCTACATTTGCCTCAATGTTCAAGAACATTTGGCTGCTTAGATGATTTTTCCACATTTCCATTCTAGAATTTTATAACTCCCGTTTAGAAACTAGTAAAAGGAAGATTTCCACTTCAAGAAGTATCCAATCGAATAAAAGAAATGATTTTTTCAAGTCATATTGAATCCGTAAAAAAATGTAATACGAAAAAAAGAAAAGTCATTCTAAGCAAGATGATATTTATTAATGAATATGAAGAATGTATACTTATTTTGGTTACATATTAAATAGAAATTTTAAAAATAATTTTGTTCTAACTAAAACGAAAAATGTTACTTCTATCCATAAATTTAAAAAAGAGGCTGATTCAATTTATGTTATAGGCAGTCAAATTCACCAGCAAGGAAATTTTTTTGAATTACCAATTAAGTCTTCTTCATTCAGTGTGTATAAATGTGAAAATCGTTTGAATTCAAAAATGCTTATCATTAATATAACAGAACTGGAAAGAAAGCTTTTCTTGCTATGTTCTAGTGATGATCCAAATGAGACATATAAATAATAGCGCTTTAAATAATGCATGAGTTTTATCCAATGAATCAATTTGAATGCAGCATACCAGAACGGTTATGTGTGGATTAAGTTTCTCAATAGTTACGTAAAGAAGGAGAGTTTGATATAAAATTATTTTTTTCCCATGAAATTACTTCTCGTTTTTCATCAATATAAATAACATATTAAATTTCCAGAGTTTTTAAAAATGATCGATGTACATTTTAAAAATAATGAGTCAGTCGATTTAATCTCTCTCTCAAAAAAAACAAAAGAAGATTCGTATATACGAATTCTAGCTTGCCCAGGACAAGGGGCAATCAATTGCTACTATTTATAGTAGCTTGCTTGTCCTGGGCAAGCTAAAATTGCTTGTCATAAATACATACAAATTTCATTCTACTTTTCCTATTTTATATATTGAAAACTAAATTAGTAAAATAAATTTGAAGTGCTTTCTTTATTACAGGTTTATATTCGTTTTTATTGTGCTGACTTTCAATTATAAATAATTAAAAATGTTCGCAATTGTGGAATTTTTAGAGGAACATAGTGTTTCTGTTGTTTCGAAGTCATGGCTACAAGAAGGTTCCAACAATTGTTTCTATTCACGGGTTTTAAAAAACGTGAAGAAATGTTTATTGCAAGGCCGAGTTTCTGATGAAAAATTTAAACGCTACAGGATCAAACTATTATGTGGAAATATAGGTAATTAAACAGTATTTATAGTTTATATGTTGCGTATCCTTGAACAGATACTGCCACGTATATATATATAAAATGTCTCTCTAATTTCCAGGCATACTAATATTTATAATACTTATAGAAAACAACGAGCTCGCGCTTGAAAAGGAACGATCAGAGAAAGGAGATACCTCTGCACAGGAAGAAACACATCAAATGAATTTGAAGGCTCGACAACATCCGGTCGAGAAACATGGAGAGCAAGGGGATACAGATTTGAACAAATATTTTGAATCGGAATCGGTGAATGGTCAAAATCAACCAAAAAATGGGAATTTATCGAAAAATATTGTTCCTTCTACATCCAAAAATGCTGTTCCTACTACATTAAAAAAAGTTATTACTTCTTCATCAAAAAATTCATTTTCTTCTCGGTCCAAAAGTGCTACCAAAAATGCTACCAAACCTAACGTACATCAGCCACTAGACGAATCCGAAGATGAAACAGAAACGTTATCCGGAAATAGATCATCATCCAATTCAGACAAATCTTCAGACTCAGAAGCTGAAATTCGCAATAATATAAGAAAATCAGCGTAAGTATATATAATTCATAATTATATATAATTCATAATTATATATAATTCATAATTATATATAATTCATAAGTAAGTATATATAATTCATAAATACGCCAATATTATAAACTGGATGTTGGATGTAATAAATGCATCGAATAATGCAAATTTCACAAACATAGAGAAAGTCCGTGTAGCAATTCATAACTTTTTTAGAAGACTCCACGAAAAAAAAATTATTATAAAAACCCATATTTACAGTCTACTTACTACATGCCTCGTAAACCGGGAAAGAAAAATCCTACAGGAAAATTACACTCTCGGTGGGTTAACATACATGACAAAAATACAAAAAAAAATGGAGGAAGAAATAGAACTGGTCGAAAACTTTGGTTAGTTGTTATTATGTTAATTTTAAATTCAGTTAAATGTTTTAAATTTGTTCTATTAGATGAACTAGAAAATATGAAATGTTGGTTGTCGAACAATTTCGAACCGTGGACGGAAGCGTGTGACAAATGGGGAAAAACGGCTCCAATAAGGATCCCTAAAACTAATATAAAACTAATTTGTATACATTAATTTTAGTACATAAGAATTTATCAATATATATAATTTTTATTAATCAACTAAATACAAAATTAATGCATGTTTAATTATTTCTATACACAATAAGAAATCCACTTTAAACTGGATTAATTAAATCGAAATTCGGATTAATTAATTAATATGATATCTGTTCATTTAATGTGTCAAGCAGAAATTCGGATTACAGTTTTAAAATAATTTCTTATTAATATAACATTTTAAACAGAAATACGGATAAAAAGTTTAGTATGGAATCTCCTTAGTTTAATAAGAAAGTTACTTGTTAGCTTCGTTTCATTTTATTAAGATTTTTGATTTGTAAACAAACAGAATGTTTAATAAAATATAACAAATTTCCTATCGATTTAATGTTAAAAATTAATTGTTTTAAAAGGGATATCACAATAAAATCTATAGAGATTTGTGATTAGTTTTGTATAGAAAATGTGACAATTTAGTGACTTTTTTTCTCTGTGCAAGAGTCATCCGCCATGTCCGCATGTCATCCGCCATGTCTGTCAAATGACATCCGCCATATCTGACAAATATCAACTGTCGTGTATGCATTATGGCAGACATACGGAGGGACTAGGCGTACCAAATGGCATATACTCGGCATGCCAAAGGCAGCCGGTTTTATCTGCCTACGGCAGCCGTGAATTGCCAAAAACCTGCCCAAAAATGTACTTTGTGTTTACCGGGTAATATAGCTAGATAATATTAACCTTGTCTCAAGAAGCATTCGCAACAGTTGCGGATGTTCTCCAGAAACTGACTATTAATAGTCTGACTATGACTGATAGAACGAAATTCGCCTTCGGAAAAAAGACGGCCCGAAACCCTTTTAGGTAAAACAGAAAGGGAAATAGACGACCATTCGAGGTTCTGCGTCAAATTAAAAGTTTAGCTGGTAATAACATTTCAGCACTAAGTTTCCGTTTGTCAGCCTTCTGGAACGACAAACCGGTTATGAGGTTTGTTGCGCCGAGTTGTTTGGCGTCGCCACAATTGGATTAAAAGAAAAAAAAAAACTAGTGTGAACGCGGTGAGACGGTGTGTTGAGTGATGGAGGGAGAGCGAGCGGAGAAGAAAAGAAAAACCGAAAACAGAAAAATGAGAAAAAATTTTTGGACGATGGGCAGTTCGATTTTGGTCCTAGACGAATATAGTAACATGTTATACGATATGAAAGTTTTGAGTTTATTTTTGTAACGTAAGTCATGTTTGTGAGATAAGGCCATATTGAAAAAAAAAAAAAAAATTATTGTATAAGAAATTTTGTATGTTAACAAAAAAAAAAAAAATTTAATAAAATACTCTTTTTAAAAATTAAAAATCTATATTGTAATATGTGATCGTAATATGTAGAACACAATAAAAGACGATTATAAAAGAAAAAAAAAACATTTATTTTTTTTGAGTCGCCATTTTGTGGAGTGCGTATTTGGTTTCCGAAAACGCGGACACGTGAACAAATTTTGTGTGTTTTTTTTTGTTGTTTTGGGGTGTTGCGGCTGAAAAAAAATATATTTTATTGCATTGTGTGCGGCCGAAACAAGAAAAATGTATACGCACGTATATAATTGTGAAATCTGCGGTGGTGCGGTTAAACCTGTTACAAGCTGTAATATTTGACTGCTGTAGAAACTGTATATATATAATCAAAAAAATTTGCAGTGTGCTGTAAAGAAAATATATATATAATTGGAAATCCTGCGGTTTAAATTAATTAATGTTGGATCTGCGGTGGTGCGGCTGCTGAAAACCAAACAAAAATTTAAGATACTTAATTATACTGCGGTGGTGCGGCTGCTGAAAAACAACCAAATTTATTTATCTGCGGTAGTGCGGCTGCTGAAAACAAAACAAAAATTTAATATATTTATTTATCTGCGGTGGTGCGGCTGTAAAGGAAAAGTATATAAGAGGAACATTTGATGTGGCGGAGGCGCGGATTCAACCCGGTTGCCGGAAGAGGGAAGGGGAAGAAGATCAGATGAGTTCTTATTTATTATTTCTAAGATATATAATTTTTTTGTTGTATTGATTGTATTAACCTAACGTAACCTATAACGATCAAGAACAATTTTTTGTTTATATTCGGTGAGGGTTTTAATTTTCAGCTCGCTGTCTCTCGCTCTCGCTCCGCATTATACGGTTAATGGTCATATTGGAGTTTGTGGATGAGTGACCTTTTGTTTGTTTTTATTTTTTTTCGTATTGCGTTAACATGATAAATTTCGATAGAATGGTGACGTAAGACGTCGTGTGAGTGGGATGTTGTGAGGCGATGAGGTCCGACGAGTGGTGGCATGATCCGAGGTTGTTGTTGATGTTGTTGATCGGTGCAGCTATATATTTTTTTTCTGCGGTTATTCAAGCTCGGGGATATGCTTTAAATTAACTACCACGGCCATCCGGTGAGTCTAGCTAGCTATCATGCCGCAGCCAAAGCCTCTATCCCAGAGAAAATTTTCTTTAATGAAATCAGCGGTCTCTGCTCCAGTTGCGGTGACAGTATATTTCCGTTTTTTTTGTTACCGCAAAGCTCGAGACACGATTTCGTTACAGTGGCGCCCAAATTACTGGTTTGTTGTGATTAAAATCTAAATTCATGTATTAAATTTTTGCAAACATTTACATCTTTTCTTTAGTTGGCAAGGAAAACTGTGTCGACAACAACAATCAACAAAACATATTTTTCGGTAAAACAAAAAGTTGTTTTTCTTATCCTTTTTTGTTCCTGCTTTGGCATATTCACTCTGGTTTTCCGGTCTAGTCCTGTTTGATATGCCGAGTGAATGTGTCAAGGCGAACATAATTTTTTTATTTTTTTTGGTTCCTCGTGTGGTGTTGCCGAGCTCTCCCTCTGTTTCCACTTAAAGTGTTTGATTTTTCACCGAGCATTGAGTTCACTAAATTTCAAATTTCCATTTTTATTCAGTTTAAAATCACTGTTTTAGTAGCCTCTCTCGGATTCCACTTAAAGTGTTGATTTTCGTAGAGTGGTCCCTATTCCGAGTGTTAGTATGTTCCATTTTTTTTGCTGGATCACACCCTTAGCCAACTTCCCATTTGGTTTGATTGTGGTGGGGGTTGATTCAGTGAAAACTATGTTATTTTCATTTTTTATTAGATTCAGTATCGAATCGGTGTAGCCACCGTAGGCATCGGGCCTCTCCGCTGCAGCATCTCACATTTATTGTATGAATATTATTGATACATATATATATTTATCTATTTGGTCGTTTGTTTCGATTAATACATATATATTTAATTTATTGATAAATCCTATTTGTATGGTATATAGTAAATATTTATTTCCTTACCTGGTAATTCGGTTGATATATATATAAATTATTGATAATTCAGAATTTTTATTTTTTTGCAAGACATTGGTATTTTTTGGGTTGGATAGCACATAGCATAGATAGATAATAAAATAAATTAGTTTAGTTACAAAGTTTCGCATTATTGTTTTGTGGTGAAAATCAGAAAAGAGAAACAAATCAAATTTTTCAATTATCAAAATGGAGGTATCACATTTAAAAGCCGACGAGATCGAAGTCGAGTATGAGCTGCGAGGGATTCCTGCTGGTTCGGCGAACGCAATGGACAATTTATTGGACAGATTAGCCGCCGAAAAATTAAATCCAGCTGTAATTACCCTAAAAATGCACGACAAGGCGTATAAGAAGCCGGATGCAGAAATCAGACTCTGTAAAACAAAGTTAATAACATCGCAACAACAGCTGGAGGATTTGGCAGATCTGCCGGAGGAGAAACAGAAAAAACGCGCATCGCAAATAAAATCGCGATTGTTACACGTCTACCGACGATTGGAACGGGCGTGTCAGTCCCCTACGTATAGAGACTCCGCGCACCAAGGGTTGCAAGCATGCCAGAATTTGTTATCCTCGCTGGAAATTTATCTGTCCGACCAAAATAAGTTGAATGATTCCATTGCGTCCGCTAAATCCGTAGTAGTTGAGTATGAGGAAAGGGAGGATAATCTACAAAAGCAAGTGCTCCCCGAGCTAGAATGTTTACAGCCTGGTGGTTCGAAGGATGACCCGACGGCAAGCTCGCTAATCAAAACTATCAAAACTCCTGCGAGTGATATTGAGGCTGGGGCACCGATGATGAGAGAAATGATGGCGCAGATAGAAAAATTGAACGCACAATTAGCGGTTCTGGGCAACAAACAAAACGAGCTTTCGACTCAGGTCACTGTTCCCAGGTATGTACCATCATTGCCTTCACTATCGGGTGCTCCAGGCGTACCCTCAAGTCAAGCAAACATATTGTCGCGGCATAACCCGCCTATTCAAGCTTTTGATACTCGTCCATCAAATTCATTAGACGCGAGGAGTGCGGAGCATGCGTCTAAAGAGCGTTCATCTCTGGACCATGTTGCGCCTCAAATTCAATTAAGCGTATCATCTATTCCGGTGACTGGTGTGCGTGCTGGCAATCCAGTGGTTATTCCTTCCGTAGTTTCTGCATCGAATTTAAGGCATGTCTCAGAAGGGCGATCATCCCGTGAGCATGTTCCCCAACCAAATGCGCAGTTCTCTCCCGAGAGTACCCCGCTGCATAATAGTACAAGTCATTGGTCGAGGCCAGTCGATGCTTATAGTCAGGTGGATAGACGACCTCTCTCGCGTAGTGGTATTTCGTACAGCGGTTCTCCCGCTGGAATTACTGTGGATATGTTTTTGTTCCAATTGGATACGGTTGTTTCTTCGATGAGATTGAGTCCGGAATTATTGTTGAGTGAGATACATACAATCCTCAAAGATGTAGCGTTGCAGTGGTGTTGGACGTACCGGAAACATAACCCTTTGGCAACATGGTTCGATTTCAGACGCGACTTGATAGAACGATTCAAGGACCGACGCACAAATTATGAGATCCGACGAATTATTGAGTCGCGTAAGCAACAACCGCGCGAAAGCTTCCTCGATTTTTACCATCATATGTGGAGTCTAACGCTGCAGTGTCGCACTCCGTATTCGGATGAGGATTTGATCCAGATATTGATGAACAATGTGAAGCCAGCTCTTCAGTACCATTTGACGGATCGACCATTTCACAATATAAACGATTTAATAAAAAGTTGTACTGCGTGGGAGGATACTTTTAAGAGATTCCGAAGTCAGCCGGAGCCGGTGTCGTTAACCAGACGTGTTGTCAGTGAACTGTCAGACGTTGGGTGTGATGAAAATGGGGTTGCTGTTCCACATGGGAACGCCCTCCGGTCTGATCCAACGCATGACAGTACAGTGGCAGCATATCGAGCAATGCAGGGGAGCCCAGTAACAACACCGACAATTCAAAATAGAAGCGGGAATTTCAACATTCCAAAAGCAACTCCAAAGACTCGTAATAACGAGATATGTTACAATTGCTCTGACATCGGACACATATTTAAAGATTGCCCGATACTACCAACAGGATTATTCTGTTACCGTTGCGGTCAAAAAGGCACCATCACGCCGAGATGTAATCGATGTGCGGGAAACCCGTCAAGTGGTCACTGGAGAGCTGGGATTCAGAGGCCACCACTAACTCTAGCACCCAGAATATCAAGGGAGGATGCGGCTTCGAACACCGAGCCGGAACTATGGCGAAGATCCCAGTGGACTGGGGAGAAGAAACAAAGTTAAAACTTAATCAACCTACGTTTGATACAAAATCCACGAATACAGAACATATCACATCAGTAAATTCACTTTCAAACACTTCACAACCGTTTACTTTCGCTAATAGTTTCTGTTCGGATTCCGTCAATGCATTCATTAAACCACCCAGATACCACAACCCTTCAAGACTTAGGCGTTCCAAAATCTATTGGGAAAATCGTTCAAATTTGCGATGCGCAGTTATTTCGTCAATAATTGCTTCCGCAACCGGCGATAATCGACCGTATGCAAATGTCCGAATAAACAACATACCTTATAAGGGTCTGTTGGACAGTGGAGCAAGTGTCAGTGTGTTGGGTTGTGGATCTGAAATTTTTTTAGCAAATTCAAATTTACCTTTTCATAATTTTCCGTCTGTTATTAACACCGCTAGTGGACAACCTCAAAGGGTGTTCGGCTACTTAAATGCTTTGGTCAACTTTAATGGCATGTCACATCGCATGAAACTACACATAGTCCCATCATTGGAACAACCATTGTATTTGGGAATCGATTTTTGGAATCGATTTGGCATAATACCAACAGTTTCGTCTTTGAGCCTCTCTATTGATTCGTCGGATTCTCCTACCGTGCCTAAATACCATCAATTATCCAGTAGTGAGCGACAGTCTTTAGATGCTATTAAAGAACTATTTCCATCAAGTGCTAAATTGAGTTTAGGAAAAACTACGTTGCTGACACATAATATCGATGTTGGATCAGCAAAACCAGTAAAACAACGATTCTACCCTGTGTCACCTGCTATTCAAAAGCAGATGTACGCAGAGCTGGATCGGATGTTGTCTATGGGGGTTATCGAGGAATCACAAAGTTCCTGGTGTTCACCAATTACCTTAGTTCGTCGGGCTAATGGCAAAGTTCGTCTGTGCTTAGATGCTAGAGAACTGAACAAGGTTACCGTCAAGGATGCGTATCCATTGCCGCTTATCAATGGATTGTTGGGTCGTTTGGATCAAACGCGATTTATATCAGCGATTGATTTAAAACACGC
The DNA here is from genome assembly GCA_951394425.1 of Tipula unca. NCBI lineage: Eukaryota > Metazoa > Arthropoda > Insecta > Diptera > Tipulidae > Tipula > Tipula unca. The sequence goes on from OX596382.1 coordinate 86,772,837, forward strand.
CTTTTGGCAAGTCCCTCTCCACCCACAATCCAGGGATAAGACGTCATTTACGGTACCTGGACGGCCCTTGTTCACCGTTTTGCCTTTTGGCTTATGCAACGGACCACAGACGCTTTGTCGCCTGATGCACCGGGTAATCCCTCACCAATTACACGATAAGGTCTTTGTGTACCTTGATGATCTCCTTGTCACGTCTGCTACGTTAGCTGAACACTTCGAATTGTTGCGCGAGGTCGCTCGGTTGCTCAGAAATTCTGGATTGACCATTAATCTTGCTAAGAGTCAGTTTGTGCTAAAGGAAGTTAATTATTTGGGTTACGTTGTGGGTGATGGATGCCTCCGCACAAACCCGGATAAATGTAAAGCGATTGTGTCTTTCCCAGTTCCAAAGACTGCGAAACAAATTCGACGTTTTCTGGGGATGTGTGGATGGTGTCGTCGTTTCATCACTAACTTCGCTTCTTTAGCCGCTCCTCTTACGGATCTCACTGGAAAATCCGCTAAATCTCGTTGGTCTGAAGCAGCTGATATCTCTTTCAACTCGTTAAAGTCGGCTCTGTCATCTGCTCCCGTGCTGGCTAACCCTGATTACAGCAAGCCCTTCTATATACAGTGCGATGCCAGTACCGTTGGCGTCGGCAGCGTGTTGTTTCAAACGGATTCCGAGGGAGGTGAACACCCCATTGAGTATATTTCACATAAACTCAATGCAGCGCAACGAAACTACTCGGTAACCGAATTAGAATGCTACGCCGCGGTACTCAGTGTGCAGAAGTTCCGCCCGTATATAGAGGGGTATCCTTTTGTGATATATACCGATCACGCAAGTCTGCGTTGGTTAATGTCACAGAAGGATCTGTCGGGGCGTTTAGCACGGTGGAGTCTTAAATTGCAACCTTTCAACTTTCAGATTGAATACCGAAAAGGGTCAATTAACATAGTTCTCGATGCGCTGTCTCGAGCCTTCGAAGACTCACCTCCTTGTGGTAATGATTCAAAGGGTAGAGCAGTTGTTAACCAGGATATTCTTTCTGAAAGTTGTTTGCCAACATCTGTAGCTCCAACGAGTAAATCTGTGGATACACCGCGTGTGGCCAGCTTGAACTCAGGGAATGTACCAATTTTGAGCATTGATTTAACATCTTCAGCATTTAAAGATCCGGATTACGTGGCCCAAATTGATGGTATTCAACAACTTAAAGACAGCGAACATAACTTCAGGATTCAGGGTGATAAACTCTTGATCGCTCCTTCGTATGGCAATCGGTATCTCGATACTGATCTTCCAGAATTCAGACTGGTGGTTCTATCACCGATGACAGCTGACTTGGTCGAGCGGGCTCACGTTCCCCCAACTTCAGCACATTTAGGCAGCAGCAAAACTCTCGAACGACTGCAACGACAATTTTTCTGGCCTCTAATGGCCAAACAAGTAAAAGAATATGTCGCTATCTGTCCTAAATGTAAAATGAACAAAGCTGTGAACTTTTCGACCAGACTAGCTATGAGGGTTCTTGTTGAGTCCACTCGTCCATTTCAGAAATTGTTTGTCGATTTCTTGGGTCCGTACCCGCGATCGAAGCGCGGAAATTCGTATATTGCCATAGTGCTGGATCAGTTTTCGAAATTCATATTCGTGAAACCATTACGAGAAGCCACTGCGTCATTACTATGCAAATTTTTGGAAAACGAAATTTTTCTTATGTTCTCAGTTCCCGAAAGTGTCACTACTGACAATGGAAAGCAATTCACTTCTATCCAATTTAAAACTCTAATGGATAAATATGGGATATCGCACGAACGCACACCAGTCTATTCACCACAAAGCAACGCCTCAGAGCGGGTAAACAGAACGCTTTTATCAGCAATCAGGTCGTATGTTGACGACCACGGGCATAATGAGTGGGACAAGCATCTGCAAGAAATGGCGGCAGCTCTGCGGAACGCCATCCATGACTCAACGAAATATTCCCCTCATTATCTCGTGTTCGGCCAACATATGTCCTTGCACGGCTCGGAATACCAATTACGAAAACTACTGTTTGCTTCGGATCCTAGTGAAGTTCACCTGCTGGCGAAACCAGATAGACTTAACCTGATTAAGCCACAAACCATGCACTACTTGCGTGTAGCACACGAAAAGGGAGCCCGACAGTATAACTTACGAAGTACACCGATAGAAAAACATTGTAAAAAAAAACGTAAATTTTACAATTTAAATTGTTAACAATATTTATTTCGAAATCTAGTAAAATTAACAACCATTTTTGTTGATTTTACAATTACATATTACAATTTTGCAAATAATAACATAAAATATTAAAAGCAACATTTTAATTGTATTTCTTTAAAAAAAATTCACACAAAATCGAATTGTAAGTTCAAATTGAAGATTGTTGATTTTACAAGTTTTACTAAATTGCAAAATTGTAGAAAATAAAAGAAAATTGTAAATAATACCATTAAATTATAAAATAAAAGTTCACTTTGAATCGTGTTACAATAAAATTGTAAAAAACACTATATAAATACAATTTAAATTGTAAAAAACACTATAAAGTGATCGATCATAGAGTGCTGCCAATTTCCTATGTTTATTTCTTCTTTAGTGAGTTTTGGCTGAATGAAGTGGCATAAAGTAATTTTAAACTTATTGTTGAACATAATTCAGAATTTTATCTTGTTTAAAAGCTAAAAAAAGTGAAAAACAGTGATGGTGGATAATAATAATATATAATAATAATAAAAACTGATTCAGAATGAGTGTTTATCCATCAGATGACAGTTTAATCCAAAATGAGCTAGATAATATTTTGAAAGGAGAATGTATAATTAGCTTTTTATTAATTTTGAGTGTTTATAATATTATTGTGTTATAAATCAAATTAAATTTTGAGTATCTCATTTTTGAAAAAACCTGAATGTAATTGTTTTTAAAGTGAAAGCTTCTTTAAGCGCGTTAGGCGTTTGAGTTCTTTCATATCATTTAATTTTTTGGGTTCTGCGAGCCGATCCTTAACGGATGGTGCAACTATCTCTGAGATAAGAGTCGCCATTTGGCAGGTGCAGATGGTAACTGTCGATGACGATGGCTCCTCGAGTTAGAGAACAACCTGGCTCCGTCTGGTTGTCTAGAACCAAACAAAGACCAAACTCAGGATCGATATACCCATGAAGCCAGATTGTTGATTCGGTAAGGGCCAGTAATGACCTGTAAAACCGTTTTATTATTTTTATTATAATATGTCTTTTTTAATATTTAAAATAATTTATTATTTTTAAAATAGTTAAACGATTATTTATTGTTTATAAAAATTGTTTTCTGTGGGTACCTACAAAGCGCATACATATACATACATCTTTAAACGAGAGCTACGATACTATAGTGCATTCGTTGGATTTAGAAAAGGAAAAGACGAGTACGAATACAACTGGCAATTTCAGTACTGATACTGTGGTAATATCAATAAGTGCCATAGATGCGATTTTGTTGTCGTGGAATTTATACGAATCGTTAAGCAGTATTTTTCTAGGTACAGCAATGCCTTTTTTAAACACACATGTTATATATGTATTTCATTTATTCAGAGAATCAAATTGATGCTGAAGATTTAAAAAACATTCAGCAATTAGACATAGATCAGCTCATTCCAATAATTGGAGTCCGGACCAAATTTAAAACTCGTCTTTTTGAGTGGAGAGTAGCAAACGTAAATAAAAAATTTGAAATAAAATAATATAAAACGTTGTTGCTCAAATTTAAATTTAATTTAGGGGCACCTGACCATACCAACAGCAGAAACGGTTTCTGTAACCTCGTCCGTATCACAGTGGATTCAACAAAATCAAAATTCAGGGAGCGCTACACCGACATCTGTACGGTCAATCCCCACACCAACGAGGACCTGCTCGCCATCTCCGTTCCCCTCGCAACAAGTTTTAACCAACTTGGTAATAGTAACTTCAGTTATTTTAAGTTAAAACTATGTATAATACAATTATATTATTTAGAACTTGCTAGAGATCTTGTCAGGAGAGTATCTTGCCACTGCTGCAATTAATTTCCAGAAGGAATTTAACTATTTAAATGAGAACCACCGAAAAAATATAATTAATACTACGGTCAACTATTTTGTTCGGAATAAAATTCGATTGTCTCCAGACGATTTTAATATCGTGGTTGCAAAAATTATAGAGATATTTCCCGGTGAAAATAAAGTAAGTCAATATTTTTGCAATAATTTTGTTAATCAATAATTTTTGCGAATAACGATAATCAAAATAAATTTCTTATTGTTTATTCAGACATCGTATTACATCGAACGAACGGAAAGTTCGGCACCAAGAGGAGCACTATACAATAAATATATTAACTATATGCGAAAATTGAGAGAGCAAGGATTAGTTCAACGGCACAACAAGTCGTATAAAAAGTCTCGACTTTTATCTTTCCATTCTGATTCCGAAGGTAAATATAAATACTATAGTGAATCTGATGTATGTATATACATATGTTAGTATGCAGAAATGTTCGTCTGGTTAAATTTATTTTAAATTTCAATAAAATGCGGTTTTTTGGTTAAAAATTGCAATATATACAATTTTTTTTATATTGTAAATTCTGTGTTCATTTAAAAAAAAACATCGAAAATACATTGGATTGTATAAAAATTTCCAATTAGATAGACGAACATTCCTGATTCTATATGTATTTCTTAAAGATCATACAAGTAACAACTCCGATGACAAACTTTGGCTCAACTTTAAGAACGAACCTTGGACAACGGTAGAAGAGCGTTGGAAACTCACAATCAAACAGCGGCAATCGGAAATTCTAAATTCGAAAGCTACAAACCTTTCATCAATTTTTACAGATTGGCCAAGGTACAAGGATCATGATGGTCACCGATTGGTAAGTTACCACTTTCTCATTCAGCCTAAGTAGATTTCTTTAGTTTACTTTGTTTCTATATTTTAATAGATCGAAATTGATTTCGAGGGAATGCACAAGGCAAAATCTCTAAGACTGTTTGCTAATTTTGATCAAAAAGTACCAAAGCTAATTGAATTAGTAGCAGTAAAGAAAAACAATGACAATCTTTTTCTGGGAGATACTGCTCATACCGGTAAAATATTTTTTTAAATTAATGTACATATGTGTAATGTGTAATATTTATTAAAATATTTTAATTCCAGATCTTCGATCTCTTAATATTTTTAAGATCATTCACTATTTACTACCTCCTACAACACGATTAAAGTTTAAAACTGGTAATAAACCAACTCACTGGAAACCATCAATTCAAGATTCCATAGACAGCGTGTTTTTATTCGTCGAAACTGAAGCCGCTATTGAAGAAAAAATATCGAATTTATCAGAGGACCATAAGGTCAAAAATTTAACAATGCAACCAATTGTGGTAGTATTAATGGACGGAGAGTTACCTTCCAAATTTTTTGTGAGAATTGATACTACCACCTATATACAACATTCTATTATCGCTGCAATTGATTTGTGCTTCAAAGCGTTTCACGTTTTTAACTTGACTTACGCGAAACAGTCACATAACGTGTGGTTATTCATTCAAAAATATTTTTATGGAATCACAACTGACTACGATAAGTCGATTTCAGCGGTTTCAAGTTTAATAACAGAGTTAAAAAAATAATTCCTATAATGTATACTTGTTACCATTGTAAAGAAATGTTTGAAAATATATCCCATCTCACTAGTCATATTAAAATTCATCATTATCGAAGAAACTCGTTCAACCAATTATACAAATGTGGCATTCAAAGTTGTCTGTAATCATTTCAGTCAGAATATTCTTTCAAAAGGCATATGGTTAGGCAACACTCTTTAGAAAACCAGATTGTTTCACCAATTAATGAACTTCTTTCTTTACAAGTAGAACAAATTTCTGAACTAAGTAGATTACCTAGTAATTTAAATTCAATGCATCCAGTAGGATTATCCCAAGCGGCTGAAGTATTACCTTCTGCAATATCAAATCAAACGTCTAACAATATAGAAAGGAACTTTAATTTTAATCCATTTAACAATAATGAAGTTTTAGAATTTGTTTTAAATTTACACGAAAAACCAAGTTTATCAAGATCACAAGTTCAAGAAATAATTAATTCAACTGAATTACTTTTAACGAGTCTTTTTAATAGTATGAAAGAAAGTATCACTAGAAACATGCTAGTCACGATAAACAATGATTTAGTACGTATAATAAATACACCTTTAAATGTTTTTAAAATGATAAATACAGAACATAAACTTATTAAATATTTAGAGCAAAAACAATTATTTGTGTATCCAAAATCATTTTTAATTAATAATGAATTGAGTCTTGTTTACCATAGCGGTGTTTCTGAAATTGAATGCAAGAATCCAAAAGGAGTTCTCATGCCAATAGAATTTTTTGAAATGCCAAATGTTTTGAAAGAAGTTCTATATAATACGGAAAAACTAGATTCTGAAAATGAATTCTGTAATTTTATTAATGGTAGAAGATGGAAAAATATTGTAACTAAGAATCAAGGACACATTGTTGTACCGTTTTTCTTATATAATGATGATTTTCAAGTTGATGATGCTTTAGGTTCGCACTCTGGTGAACATGCTGTTTCTGCATTTTATTATAGTTTCCCAACTCTGCCAACTTATTGTGTATCCTCTTTACAGAACATATTTTTAGCTATGCTAGTTAAATCTAAGTTTATAAAATCTTATTCAAATAACTCATGTCTCCGTCCATTAATAGATGTTATTAAAAAATTGAAGCAAAAGGGATAAAAATTAAAATTGACACAGGCGAAATAGTAGTACAGTAAAAAGCCCCAAAGACGGAAATCCTTCTACCCAGAATCGCTTTTAAACCGGATCATATTCTAAATCGTTTAGTTTTTGTCTTATTGAACGGAAAGCCTAAAGGCCCGGACGGAATGCATTGTGTTCATACAAATTTTTTATTCGAACTCCTAAATGACGGAACAAAAATTAAGAAAACTAACACTAACTTCATTCGTATTTTTTTTCTGTCATTGTGTAAAACATTTTTTAACCTCTTAAAATTTAACAAATAAATATGTACGTACATAGTTTTAGAAAATGAAACCAACAAAAATAAATTTAAGTCTAAAACAAAAATATGACGCTATACAACTAAAAAAGGCGGGTTCCAGTATCTCGGATATATGTAAAAAATTTAACTGCGGAAAAACACAGATCTACGATCTTTTAAAAAATCAAGATGATTTAACAGAAAAATATCTGAAGTCTAACGAGAACCATGCAATGTTTAAGAAAATGAGAAGTTCAAATAACAATCTAAACCAAATTGTATTCGAATGGTTTTCAATTGCCAGAGCAAAGAATTTTCCGATATCCGGACCGATTCTGCAGGAACAAGCTCTTAAAGTAGCTAAAACTTTAAAAATTGAAAATTTTAAGGCGTCGACTGGTTGACTTCGTTCATTCCGTAAAAGATTCAATATAATGTTTAACCGATGCTGTGGAGAATCCAATGAAGTTGATCAAAATATTGTAGCAAATTGGAAAAGTAAATTAGCAAACATTGTTGATGGCTATGACCCCAAAAATATTGCAAATTGCGATGAGACCGCGTTATTTTTTAGAGCTTTACCGAATCGAACATTAGCTTTAAAAGGCGAGAAATGTAATACAGGAAAATTTTCTAAGGAAAGGGTTACGGTTTTGCTCACTGTATTTTCAGATGGCACATTCTACAAACCTTTAGTCATTGGGAAAAGTAATAATCCACGATGTTTTAAAAATTTAATCAAAAAAGAACTTCCCGTTTCGTACTACGCTAATAAAAATGCCTGGATGACTGGGCAAATCTTCGAGCGATATTTAGTAGAATTGAATATTGAAATGGAGAAACAAAATCGTAACATATTATTATTTCTAGACAACGCGACATGTCATCCGGAAATTATATTGTCTAATGTTTTGTTGTTTTATTTGCCAGCAAATACAACATCCATTCTTCAACCGCTCGATAATGGAATTATTCAGAATCTAAAACTCAACTACAGGAAAGCGATGCTAAAATCTGTAATATTCCAAATGGACAACTGTCAAAAAGCTTCAGAATTTACAACCAAAATCAACTTGTAGACGCAATAATGTTTATAAAATCATCAATTTCTGAAATTAAACCTCAAACAGTGAAAAAGTGTTTTCAAAATTGTGGTTTTCCGTTACAAGGTGAATTTGATAACATAAACCTAGCTGATGATATAGCCTTAATTCAGTCAATGGTCAGTTCCTCATTCCCATTCGTGAATACGCTAGCAATTGAATTTGTGGAATTAGATGATGAAGTAGTCACAGAAACAAGTGAAATAAATATAGAGGAAATTATAAATAACCTCTATAATTCTTCAGAGGATGATGATTCTGACTCATCAGACGATGAAGCACCGATTGAGGTATGCAACATTACAATATCAGATGCCAGGATGGCTATTGATCAGCTACAAAAATTTGCTATTATACAAGGTGATATTGCTCTTTCTTTTCCGAGGTCGAAGCCGTTCGCGTGGACGACGAGCTCCCTCACAAACAAGAACCCGCAGTCCCAGCAATAACAGATACCAACAAGGTAAATGCTGGTTCCATGAAAAGTTTGGAAAAGCCGCCAGAAAATGCACGCCACCGTGCAATTTCATCACGTCGCAACCATCGACGTCCGCGGCCGCCGTAAAGATGGACATTGACCATCAAAAAAACTTTTAGAGTCACGGGTTGAGAGTATCACACCTCCCCTGACACCAACCTATACGTCCCGTTTGTTTGTGTACGATAGACACAACAAACTCACCTACCTAGTCGACACTGGCGCTGACCTTTCGGTTATTCCAGCTATGAATTTCAAAATGAATTACACATTAGCTAATCGAAATTCAAATCTAGTCTTATCGGCTGCCAATGGTTCAATCATCCACACGTACGGCACAAAATTGCTTAACGTGGATATCGGACTCAAACGAACCTTCACGCATGCTTTCATACTAGCTGCAGTGAACCGTCCGACCATTGGCGCCGATTTTCTAAGCAAATTCGGACTTCTTGTCGATGTCAAAAACAAACGGCTGATTGATCCAGCTTCAAAGCTGTCAATAAACGTCACAATGGTTCGTGTTAACACACCAACACCGATCCATTTTAACATCGACAACGGCTACGGCACTCTGCTCAAAAAGTACCCACTACTTACAGCAGGGCCGAACTACAAAATGCCAGTCCGACACAACGTGGTACATCACATCGTCACGGAAGGCCATCTGCCCGTGTCGAGACCACGCAGACTAGATCAGGTGCGTCACAAAGCTGCACAAGCAGAATTTCAACACATGGTGGAATTAGGGATTTGTCGAACATCGACATCTTCCGTCTCTTGTCCATTACACATGGTCAAGAAGAAAGATCACGATTGGAGGCCATGTGGGGACTATCGGCGTTTAAACACGGTTACGATACCGGATCGCTACCCGATACCCCACATTCAAAACTTCACCATGCACTTGCATGGCTGCAAAGTTTTCTCCAAACTTGATCTCATCAGAGGTTATCACCACATTCTCGTGGCACCTGAAGACGTTTTCAAAACGGCAATCACCACACCATTTGGCCTCTTCGAATACACCCGAATGCCATTTGGATTACGCAATGCCGCACAAACGTTTCAGCGCTTCATGAACGAAGTTGTTCGAGATCTCGACTTCGTTTTCGTCTACATAGACGACATTCTTGTGGCATCTCAAACTGAGGAGCAACACAAACTCCATCTGGAAACACTTTTCCAACGACTTGTCGAGTTTGATGTTCACATCAAGAGCTCAAAATGCGTCTTCGGCGCATCCACTCTTGATTTCCTCAGCCACAAGATTACCGCTAATGGCATCCTTCCGTCACACGACCGAATCAATGCCATTAAAGAATTCCCAGCTCCAACCTCAATCAAAAGTATTCAGCGATTCATCGGCATGGTAAACTACTACCACCGATTCATACCAAAGCTCGCTAAAATACTCAACCCAATTCACAGCCACCTGGCAGTACTACTACGTAAGCCCAAAACCGCCAAGAACTTCTCTTGGCCTGACGAATGTCAACACGCATTCACGTCACTAAAGGCTGAATTGGTACGCACAACACTCTTGTCACATCCACTGAGCGACTCAAAGCTCAGCATAACTACTGATGCATCAAACACTGCTGTCGGAGCAGTCATGCAACATTACAACGACAAGTGTTGGGAGCCCCAGGGATTCTTCTCAAAGAAGCTCTCGGATGCCGAAAAGAAATACTCTGCATTCGATCGGGAATTACTCGCAATATATCTAGCAATCAAACACTTCAGATATTTTGTCGAGGGTCGGGACTTCACAATTTACACCGACCACAAGCCTCTCACTCGAGCAATTCAGTCTAAAACTGAACGCAATCCAAGGCAAGCACGCCACTTGGATTATATTAGTCAATTTACCACGGACATCCAGCATGTTCAAGGTACCGACAACGTTGTCGCGGATACACTTTCGCGCACAACAACAAACGAAACGGCCACAGTCGAGACTCACTTCGACTGCAACAAGATCGCACAAGCGCAAAAAGCAGACTTGGAACTTCAGAATTTACTTTCTGGTTCTGCTTGTCACGCCAGTTCATCACTGAAACTGGAGCTTTTCAAACTACCTGGCCTCGAAATATACTGCGAAACATCTACGGGTGCAAATCGCGCGTACATCGCAGAGCAACTACGTCGAACCATCTTCGACACGCTACACGGTATCTCACATCCTGGTGTCCGCGCAACTCGTAAATTGATTACTGCTCGATACTTTTGGCCAAGCATCAACAAAGACGTGACCCATTGGGCACAAGCATGCTTATCTTGCCAAAAATCAAAAGTCCAGCGACACACAAAATCGCCTCTTGGACAATTCGCCATTCCACCTGGTCGATTTGAGCATATTCATTTGGATGTCGTAGGACCACTTCCTCCATCCAATGGATACTCATATCTACTCACCTGTGTCGATCGTTTCACTCGATGGCCAGAAGCGTACTGCATGAGCGACATGTCTGCAGCAACCATTGCCACCACATTCGTACAAAACTACGTATCACGATTTGGCGTTCCACTTGACATCACAACTGATCAAGGAACCCAATTCGAGTCGAAGCTCTTCTCGGAGTTAACGAAACTCCTCGGCTCACATCGGATACGTACAACGGCTTACCACCCACAAGCCAATGGCATGGTCGAACGCTTCCACCGCCAGCTCAAAGCTGCTCTCAAGGCCCGAGGCAACACAATTCACTGGAGCTCCGAAGTACCAATCGTTCTACTTGGTATTCGAGCAACGGTTAAAGAAGATTTGAAGTGCTCACCAGCTGAAATGGTTTACGGTCAAACCATCAAGCTACCCGGTGAGTTCTTCATCGAACATCCTCTACCGTCTCCATCTACAACCGACACAGTCATCGACCAACTTCGCACCACCATGCAAAATCTTATCCCCACGGCAACAAGACCAACGAATGAAAGCAACATAATCGTTCCTAAATCGCTCAACAATTGCGATTACGTCTTTGTCCGGGTTGATAAGGTTCGTACTGGATTACAATCTCCATACGATGGGCCATACAAAGTTATACGCCGCTTACGCAAGCAATTCATTGTCTCAATCAAAGACAAACACCACTCAATCTCCATTGACAGATTGAAACCGGCCTACGGTATTCTCAACACAGCTGATCAGATATCAGCCAGCAAACGATACAAAACCGTCCGGTTCACCGTATAACGTCTCAAAACCCATGGTTTCTCATCTGGAGAGGGGGTACTGTAGCAGCTCGAATATTCGACTCACTGATACTCGATTCTGCCACAAACAAAACAATTAGTGAAATTCAAATATAAACCAACTTATTTGAATTAAGCGTTCACTAACCCCATCACATATCCATCTATCCAACCACCACTATCTAATAACCGAACCATTACTATAAAACATTTATAGTAAAACATGTCGCCATCTAACAACATCACCACGAACAACAATGTTCGGTGATGCAATACTAACGCATAAGTGCAGTATTGACCGTCGCCGGCGCATGTGTTCCATCATCAACAAAACGAACACGAAGGCGACGTCACACAACTTATACAACATCAAACCAAACAACACGTCAACAACAAAAATAATAAAATTAGAGTCGTCCATCTTTTTACATGAAAATACTTTTTGGAACAACGTGGTGGTGAAAATAAAATTAAATCAAATTAATTTTATTAACTAAAATTATAAACAAATTAAAATAAATTATAATAATTAATACAAAAATAAATAAAGTTAATTTTATTAGTTAAACTCAACAAATAATATAATTTAAATTGTAAAAATAAAATTTGAAATATTGTGAAAATTAAAAAGTTATTATTGTGTTTTGTTGAGAAGTCCAATCCGGATCATATATAAATATTGAATTAGGAGCTACATCCTACAAAGCAAAGGAGATCGAAGCTGCCAAAGCTACGTGTATCATTTGGGTGCAAATCAGTGAACTTCGTAATGATGTCAACAATTTACGCAGAAATAAAGTGGTGGACAATAAATCAAATTTATTATCTTTAGCGCAGTTTATAGATGCATCCGGTTTGTTGAGAGTTGGTGGTAGACTGTTTTACCGAAAAGTCGAGAACGTTTTAAATTCACGTCATTTATGCATTACATCGACAGATGATGACTACGAAGTACTAACACCCGCTCATTTCCTGATAGGAACATCAACAGGGTCTGTTCCTGAAAAACATATAACCGCAGCAAATTCTACTCTGGCCAGATGGCAACAAATTCAAGCCAGAATTCAAATATTTTGAAATAAATATCGCACTGATTATATAAACAACCTTCAACGCAATTATATAAACAACCTTCAACGCAATTATATAAACAACCTTCAACCTTGCGCAAATGACAAAAACCGAAAGAAGATATTAAAGTTGCCGACATAGTTGTTATCAAAGAAGATAATATTCCAATTTGCAAGTGAACTCTCAGCCGAATTCGGGAAACTCATCCCGGTGATGACAATTGAAAAAAATTTGTAAACTTCCTATTGGTTAACGAAAGGCTCGTTAACGGTGGGCGAGTATGTTCAAGATGACTCAACACTTGATGAATAATCCGAAATCTTATAATATTTTAACACTCGCTATAACTTTGAATAGGAATATTTTGCTTCAACACATTGGACACCGCTTATTCTTTTAGATACGGAGTACACATTCACACATATATTTTGGTGCACGCAATCGGAACCGACAGTGATCCTATACGGCGAAACAAGGCAGTGCGTAAATATTCCAAGTTCATTGGCAGATTTCACAGCTCTCATGACCCAGTGTGATCCCAGGAAAACACCGAGCATAGTCTGCAAATTGCTGCAGCCGGTCAATTACCGTACCAGATGACGAATCTCATTTGAAACGACACAATCTCACACGAAACCGTAAAAGTAAAGTTGTTAAAATACGTAAATTCGGACACTATTTTATCAAAATACAACAAAATCTATATATATAAAATATTGTTTCAATTCATTGTAACCGCATCACGCAAAAACCACCGAACCGATTTCAGCCAAAATTTAGGGGACGTTTGTATTTATGTGTAGATGGTTAATGTAAAGTTTGGTCTAAATCAGTCAAGCCGTTCGTGAGTTGTTAAAGATTTTTAATAAATCAATTATATGATTTCAATTGATTTTTGTAAATAATGCCATCTGTGTTACGGATGAAAAAATTACTAAAAATTTACTAAATGCGAACAAGTAGATAAAAAAATCAGCGACATAATTTAAATTTAACCGTTTATCATAGAATATTTTTGTTATGACATAAAAAAATCGAAATAACAAAAATCAATTATTTTCAATCAAAATCAATTATTGGCATTCATCGTGTTTGGTGAATCATTTAATAATTTTGATAATTTTCCATTGGTATTTCCAAGTTTGTTTTTGTACCTTTATTTTTGATGCAAATTCAACAAAATTTCAATAAAGTCACAGTCCAACAAGAAAATAACGTGTCTTTAATTTACAAAACTGCGTAAAATTCAACCAACCATATTGTTGGCCATCCAGTGTTCTCACACATTTTGGCAAGTACTACGCAAGGCAAGGTAAGTTCATCGCAACTGAAAACTGATTCGAAGTGATTTTTAATTCTATTTTTTTTGTACATTTCCAGTAAATTTTCATCGATTATAGTGAATTTCAGTTTGCCGTGCTCATTTCTGATTGAACAATTTACATTTGCCGGTGAGTGTTGTTTTTTTCGTATTTTCCAGACGATTAAGGTTATGTGGTGTGTGTGTGTGTGTGTGTGCGTGTGTGTGTGCGTGTGTGTGTGCGTGTGTGTGTGTGCGTGCGTGTGTGTGTGTGCGTGTGTGTGTGTGTGTTTTTTTTTTTTTTTTGTGGGGTTGGGTAACGTGTGGAAAATCTTCGGAAGACGATGCATCGGTGGGACAAACACCTCAGCAACAGTGGCGGATTCCTACCACCTAAAAACCACGTGTGTGTGTGCGTGTGTGTGTGAACCTTTGCTTTGAACACTGAACATTGGCTTTGATAACTTTTACTACACATTAATACAAATGCATTACAATTATAATATGTTTAGATTTGCTTATTAATATGCCTGGAAGAAAGCGATCAAATCTTGGAAGACGTACCCGTCGCACGAATTCCGTATCAGCACATAGACGAACACATACTGCAGAGCAGCGTCCGGAAAGCATTGACCAGCAAGCAGAGCGAAGCACATCTCCTGATAACCAAGAGCCTGTAAATCGGCGGAGACGCACTTCAATTCGAACCATACGACAAATGGAACGTGCGGCTTTTAACTATGACAGCACCGCTGATTACAGTATGCATGCTTATATTGGCCACATGAATGTACAATGTGTGCATTGCAAAGCATTGAAATATCTTAACGAAACTCCTGGCATGTGCTGTGCTGGCGGGAAAGTGAAACTGCCAGTATTGGAACCACCACCAGATCCTTTACATTCGTTGATCTATGATAATTCACCGGAGTCGAAGCATTTCCTATCAAATATTCGAAAATACAATTCATGCTTCCAAATGACATCTTTTGGAGCTACGAATATTATAAGAGATGGATTTATACCGACTTTCAAGGTGATTACAGCTAATGGAATAAATTCCGATCCATCATGTACATATATTTCGCAAACTTTACAGATTCAAGGCCAGATATATCATAGAGCTGGGGCATTGTTACCATTTCCAGATGATGATCATCAGTTTTTACAAATATATTTCGTTGGCAATGAGGATCAGGAATTGGATCAACGCTGTGCAATTGCTCGGAATGTAAGAAGAGAAATTGTTCTTCGTCTGCAAAGATTTTTCCATGAGTATAATGCATTGGTGGATTTGTTTAAGACTGCACTGGATCGGATGCCCTCCGATGACTACACAATTATTATCAGCGCCGATAGAACACCAATCGGAGAACATGCCCGGAGATTCAATGCTCCAACTGTTGATGAAGTAGCAATCGTAATAGTTGGTGAACAAGCTCGGCCAAGGGATATTATTTTGTTCCGAAGAAATGAGCAATTAAAACGCATTTCCGAACTACACCGTTGTTATGATGAATTGCAATATCCGATTTTATATTGGAGAGGTGCTGAAGCTTATCATATCAACATACCAATGATAAATCCAACAACTGGTACAAAAATTATGATTTTTGATTATTTTCTTTTGTAATCTTTGAGTAATATTTCAAATTTATTAATCGAACATTTTTGATTCTTTGCAGGTCAAGAAACTAACAAAAAAGTTAGTGCGATGAATTTTTATTCATATCGATTGATGATTCGTGATCAACAAGACAATTACATTTTGCGATGCAATCAACTGTGTCATCAATATATTGTTGACATGTATGCCAAAATCGAAACTGAACGATTGAATTTTATTCGTCACAATCAAGCCCGATTGAGATCGGAAGAATATATACATTTACGTGATGCGATAAGGAACGATGTAAATGTGAGTGATATTGGCCGCTTCACTATATTACCATCATCATATATCGGTAGTCCACGTCACATGCATGAGTATACGCAGGATGCGACGTCTTATGTTCGTTACTACGGCAGACCAGATTTATTTATTACATTTACTTGCAATCCAAAGTGGACTGATGTGGCTGATTGTTTGTTTGACAGTCAAGTACCAACCGATCGTCACGATATAACAGCGCGTGTATTCAACCAAAAATTAAAAAAATTAATGGATTTAATTGTTAAACTTCGTGTATTTGGAGAAGTGCGCTGCTATATGGATACAATTGAGTGGCAAAAAAGAGGTTTGCCGCACGCACACATTTTGATATGGTTAGTACAAAAAATCACACCTGATATGATTGATAGTGTCATATCGGCCGAAATTCCTGATCAAACCATCGACCCAGGATTATTCGCAGTTGTTACGAAAAATATGATACACGACCCGTGTGGTGAAATAAATCCAAATTCACCATGCATGGTTGATGGCAAATGCTCAAAGCGGTTTCCCAAACAATTGATCGCTGACACCATTCATGGTGACGATGGATATCCATTGTATCGACGACGATCAACTCAAGATAATGGTAAATCGACCATTATCAAAAGCCGAGGCCAAGACTTTGAAGTTGATAATTGTTGGATAGTACCTTATTCGCCAATATTGTTAAAAATTTACAATGCACACATCAATGTCGAATATTGCAATTCAGTTAAATCTATTAAATATATTTGCAAGTATGTCAATAAGGGCAGCGATATGGCAGTTTTCGGAGTGGCTGATGAAAATCGAACTGATGAAATTTTGCAGTATCAAATGGGGCGATACATTAGCACCAATGAAGCAGTGTGGCGAATTTTATCATTTCCCATCCATGACAGGCATCCCGTTGTTGTGCATTTGGCAGTTCATCTTGAAAATGGCCAACGTGTTTATTTTACCGATGCAAATGCTGCACAAAGAGCAGTTCAGCCGCAAGAAACTACACTAACAGCATTTTTCAAGTTATGCGAATCGGATGAATTTGCACGAACATTACTGTATTCTGAAGTGCCTCAGTACTTCACTTGGAATGCATCAACAAAAAAATTTCAACGGCGCAAGCAAGGAACACCTGTCGATGGTTATTCCGGTGTTTTTTCAACGGATACTTTGGGACGCATTTACACAGTTAGTCCAAATAATGTTGAATGTTTTTATTTGCGGTTGTTGTTGGTTAACGTACGTGGGCCACCGTCATTTCAAGATTTGCGAACTGTTGGTGGTCATGAATTGTGTGCAACATATCGCGATGCATGCCAGCGATTGCATTTGCTTGAAGATGATACCTATTGGGATGCTACGCTTCATGATGCTGCAATTACAGCTCCACCAAAACAAATACGTATGTTGTTTGCGATAATCATATCAACATGTTTTCCAGCAAATCCACTTGAATTGTGGAATAAGTATAAAGATTGTATGACTGAAGACTTTTTACTTCTACTTCAACATGCAAGAAATAACCGTGATTTGATTCGTACACCAGAAATGTTTAATGAAGCATTGATTATGATTGAGGATATGTGTCTTATGATGACAAATAAGGCTTTAGCTCAATTAGGTATGGTTGCATCAAATCGCCCAATGCACGACATATTTGAGCGTGAACTACGACGCGAACAACAGTATAATTGCAGTTTACTACACGCGTTTGTTCAAACACATATTTCTCAATTAAATTTGCAACAAAGACATGCATATGATACAATTATGCAAGCTGTAACAGGCAATACCGGTGGCCTATATTTTTTGGATGCTCCTGGTGGAACGGGAAAGACATTTTTGATTTCCACAATATTGGCAACAATCCGTTCTCAACAAAAAATTGCATTGGCATTTGCTTCATCCGGTATTGCAGCTACATTATTGGATGGTGGCCGAACCGCACATTCGGCTTTGAAATTACCATTAAATGTGCAAACCGTTGAAACTCCTGTATGCAATATATCAAAAAATTCTGGAATGGCTAAAGTTTTGCAACAAACATCAATTATTTTATGGGATGAATGTCCAATGGCACATATAAAATATTTGGAAGCATTGAATCGGACATTACAGGATTTACGTTGTAATCAACAGCTGTTTGGCGGTGCATTAATATTGCTATCTGGTGATTTTCGACAAACGCTGCCCGTCATTCCGAGATCAACTCCAGCCGATCAAATTAATGCATGTTTGAAAAGGACTTCTTTGTGGAGACATGTACAAAGGCTATCGCTTAATATAAATATGCGTGTTAGTCTTCAAAATTATCCATCGGCACGTGAGTTTTCGAAACAGTTGTTGAAGATTAGAGAGGGCAAAATTGCAAGTGATGTCAATGGGTTTCATCACGCTACCTAATAATTTTTGTACCATTTTACCATCAAAAAATGTAAATGTGAATGAAATAAATTTTATAATTCAACAAAAGTTGCCAGGTGATGTGGTTACTTATAAATCAATCGATACTGCCATGAATGAAGAAGATGCAATCAATTATCCAGTCGAATTCTTGAATTCTTTGGAACCACCTGGTATGCCACCGCATTGCTTGAATTTAAAAGTTGGCTCATCAATCATTCTTCTTCGAAACCTCAATTCACCGAAGCTTTGCAATGGGACAAGACTTGCAGTTAAAAAATTAATGCCAAATTTGATTGAAGCAACAATACTAACTGGCACAGCAAAAGGGGAAGATGTGTTGATACCGCGCATTCCATTAATTCCAACAGACATGCCATTTGATTTCAAACGCTTGCAATTTCCCGTCCGATTATCTTTTGCTATAACCGTGAATAAAGCGCAAGGCCAAACGCTGCAGGTGTGTGGAGTTAATTTGGAAGATCCGTGCTTCTCTCATGGGCAATTATATGTCGCATCTTCCAGAGTGGGAGCACCAAAAAAATTATTCATTTATGCAACGCAAAACAAAATTAAAAATGTTGTGCATACCATTGTATTAAATTAATTTTTTTTTCTTTTTTTTTCAAAATAAAACTAAAGTTTTTTTAATAAAACAAAATCAAATTAAATTTAAGTTTCTTTTTGTATTTGGGTGCAGCGAAGCGCGCCGGGTCCCGCTAGTAAGTTATATTTTTCAAATGTATTTATGCTGAATTCATCATAGATTTGTTCAACTCGTGTGCTGTCATATAAAGGTTAAACGGACGGGAATTTTCTCGTAATAATGGATTCAGAATTCGAATACTCGGAGTTGTCTGATAGTAACGTGTAACCTTGATTTTAAATTCGTTTATGTAAAAACATTAACCTACTTTTGCATTTAAGTTACTTAGGGCAAAATCTAAAGCTTCAGATGACCATCGACAAAAAATGCACAAATTATATCCACAAAAATACGCGGCGTAAAATAAAATCCATTTTATTGTAAATTATATCGTTATCCCCAAATCCATGAAAAGGAAATTGAATTACAAATAAAAGAAATGTTAGAATTAGGAATTATAAAAGAATCAAATTTACGGAAATATAACTCACCATTATGGATAGTACCAAAGTACCAAAGAAAATGGATAACTCAAATTGTTAAGAATGTTGATAATCTCAGCTGTTTTGTAATAATTTATTTATTTATAAATAGCACGGTTCATCTAATGTAACAAATAATTAATATTGTATAATTATTAAACTTAAGATATACTTACACAGAAATGTATCCATAGCTGTTTGTAAATGTCGATTTATTGGTATAATAATATTGTAGAGAAATTAATGTCGCATAAGTCTCCAAACTGCATAGATTAATAAAAATGTAAATAGATGGCACTGTAAAACAACCACTGAACAAATTATATGTTGACGTAAAATTTATGCAGTCATTCCATTTGTGTAATTGGGCAGACAAACAACAATAAATATAACTAAAATTAAAAAAGGTTTTTCTCTGGAGTTTTAAGTGGTGGAATCAATACGAGAAATAGATAAGCAGTTTAATTGGCCCAATTACAGTTTGAGCTAATTATAGTGGAGGAAGCTCAATAAATTTCATGGTCCTTCGAGCCGGATTCTGGAACAATTTGTAAAATATATTGAGGTATCGTGTTTAGTGAAATAAAACCACATGGTCATATTTTAGTCGATCCAGTAGCCATTTTGGAAACGAGATTATTTTCAAAATTGTTAAAGTGTAGTGCTATTTATTGAAGTAAATAAATATTATGAACCCAGCCCAGCAATTAGCAATTCATGAGGCTACGCGAAAATCTTTGCAAGCACAAATGGCGGGTTTAGAGGAGTTTGTAGAGAAGAAGGCGAATAATGCTGATATAGATTCTATGCAAACTCGAAAAATGCGGGCGGCTGATTTAATTAAGAATTTTTTGTATGTGGAAAGTCAGATGTTCCAGGTGGATCCAACTGTTGCGTCAAATGCAGTAGAATTCAGTGAAATATATTATAAGGTGGATGCCAGGTTAACCAAATTTATTCGAGATATAGCCGAACAGGGAGAGAAAGATGCTAATGAGACGAATATGTCAATGTCTGGAACAAATATGTCTAGAGATATAAGATTACCGAAAATTACAATTGAGCCGTTTGCGGGTGATTATACACAGTGGCAGCCATTTTATGATTTATATATGAAGACCATCCATAATACAAATTTAACGGCAGTGCAGAAATTCACTTATTTAAAGGGGTATTTTCGTGACGAGGCTTCTAATCTCATCAAACATTTCGCAATTACAGAAGCGAATTATTTCGAAGCATTTAAAAAATTGGTCGATCGATACGGAAGGAAAAAACATACAATCCAAGCCTTCATTCGTACATTTTTGGAGCAACCAACGGTAAAGGGTGCTACATCCACTACAATACGCAAATTATTAGATGTATCTGATGAGACAATTCGTGGCTTAAAGGCACTAGGGCAACAAGCTGAGTCAAGGGACGTTTGGTTACTGTATATAATGGAATCAAAGTTGGATCAAGAAACCAAAATACTATGGGCATAACAATC
Organism: Tipula unca; assembly: GCA_951394425.1. Lineage (NCBI taxonomy): Eukaryota > Metazoa > Arthropoda > Insecta > Diptera > Tipulidae > Tipula > Tipula unca. The sequence goes on from OX596382.1 coordinate 86,793,998, forward strand.
ACAACAATCAGTCAAAGGAAAACTTTCAGTAATGATTCCAAAGTGCCTGCATTCAACAAAAACACACAGACGATGTTGACTTGTCAAACTAACGTTCGTACAAGTGTTTTGCTAACTGCCTTAGTAAAGGTTAGGGATAGATATGGTATGGAACACATTGGTAGAATGCTCTTGGATTCAGGATCCATGTCATCATTTATAAGCGAGAAATTTTGTAACAAATTACAATTGCTAAGAAGAAGAAATCGTACAATTGTAACTGGAATTGGTGATTCATCATCGCAAGAGTAATGTGGGGAAGTAGAAGTAAAATTAATATCACTGTACGATATGACAAAAGAAATTTTTGTCAATGCATTGGTTTTGCCAAACTTATGCACACAGCTACCCAGTAAGTCTTTTGACTTAAACAATATAAATTGTTCCTTATTTTTAGCTGATCCAGAGTTCAATCGGTCTAGTCAGGTTGACATGATATTAGGAATACAATTGGTTTTTAATGCTTTATTGAATGGTCGATTGAAAATAAATAGTGAAATGATGGCTGTAGAAACCATTTTTGGATGGGTATTAGGAGGTGAAGTAACAGGTTTGAAAGAAACCAAGTTGTATGCATGTGAAGTGCAGAAGAGATCATTCGAAAGTATAGATGAATTGATTCAAAAATTTTGGCAATTGGAACAATTACCAGAATTTAATGCATTAACCGACGAAGAGCGACAATGTGAGGAAATATTTAAAACTACCACATCAAGAGACCAAGATGGACGGTTTATAATAAAATTACCTGTAAAACAAGTCGTTAGTGGATTGGGTGCATCATTAAAATTGGCGTTGAGTCGGCAGATATCCATGGAGAAAAAATTCTATCGGCTTCCATCATTTGCCGAAGCATATAAAAGTTTCATGGAAGAATATGCTAAGTTAGGTCACATGACTCTAAGTAGGTGTGATGCTTCGAAAAATTATTTACCACATCACGGTGTAACAAAGGAGTCAAGTACAACAACTAAGCTTCGTGTTGTATTTGATGCTTCGGCTAAAACGGCTAGTGGAACTTCTCTTAACGAGGTTTTAATGACTGGAGCAATTAAACAACCATCATTATATGAGGTTCTATTAAGGTTTATTGTATTGTATTATGAATTGAATCAATCGATTCAAGGGCGGGAGAATGTTAAGAATGTTGATAATCTCAGCTGTTTTGTAATAATTTATTTATTTATAAATAGCACGGTTCATCTAATGTAACAAATAATTAATATTGTATAATTATTAAACTTAAGATATACTTACACAGAAATGTATCCATAGCTGTTTGTAAATGTCGATTTATTGGTATAATAATATTGTAGAGAAATTAATGTCGCATAAGTCTTCAAACTGCATAGATTAATAAAAATGTAAATAGATGGCACTGTAAAACAACCACTGAACAAATTATATGTTGACGTAAAATTTATGCAGTCATTCCATTTGTGTAATTGGGCAGACAAACAACAATAAATATAACTAAAATTAAAAAAGGTTTTTCTCTGGAGTTTTAAGTGGTGGAATCAATACGAGAAATAGATAAGCAGTTTAATTGGCCCAATTACAGTTTGAGCTAATTATAGTGGAGGAAGCTCAATAAATTTCACAAATATTAAAAAATGGAGAATAGTAATAGACTACAGAAAGTTAAACGAAATAACTTTCGACGATAAATTTCCAATATTATTAAATAAAGAAGATCAAAAGAAAACAGCTTTTTCCACACTTTTCGGACATTACGAATATATTAGAATGCCATTCGGGTTGAAAAATGCCCCAGCCTTTTAACGATTAATGAACTCAGTATTATGAGAATTCATAAATAAGATTTGTGTTGTATATATCTAGATGATATACTAATTTTCAGTTCAACTCTTCAAGAACTTATTATAATAAATATAAATAAAATTTTCCATAAATTAAGGGAAGCAAATCTTAAAATTCAAATAGACAAATGTAATTTCTTGTGTAAAGAAACTAATTATTTAGGTCATACCTTAACCACTAATAGCGTAAAACCAAATTTAAAAAAAATAACTGATATAACAAAACTTAAAATACCGGAAACACCAAAACCAATTAAATCATTCTTAGGCATTACCGGATATTCTAGAAAATTTATTAAAGATTATGCTAAAATAGCTAAACAAGAAAATTTATTAAGGATTATGCTAAAAGTGCTTAAAAAAGAAAATGAAAATAAAAAAGTTAGATCCAACATTCATTAACTCATTCGAACAATTAAATACTTTACTAACTACACATCCAATTTTAAAATATCCCGATTTCGATAAATCATTTGTAAAGGGTGTCCCAAAATTAACGCAAGATTTGAATTTGCCGCCATTTGTGCAGTAAAGTGTTGGCAACCCCAAAAATAACGTATTTTTATTATTAAAGAATATCTTAAAAATAATGAAAATTTGGCAGCCACAGTTCGAAAATTTCATACAAAATATGGTCGGAAGTGTTTTAACTTCGTCAACTGTTAAGAGATTAATTGAAAAATTCAAGGAGACTGGATCAGTTGGAGACACTAAACACACAGGTCGTCCAAAAACAAGCCGTTCAAATGTCAATATCGAAGCAGTGCGTGAGAGTGTTGGTGAAAATCTAGGAACATCAATTCGGCGTCGTGGACAAGAATTGCAAATTTCAAGAAGCTCTCTGCAGCGTATACTCACTAAAGATCTGTGTCTCCTTGATTACAAAATTCAATTAACACAACAACTGAAGCCTAATGACCATGCACAGCGAAGAGAGTTCGTTGAATGATAGTAGATGCTGATTTTTCGAGCAAAATCATCCTAAGCGATGAAGCACATTTTCACCTTGATGGCTTTGTTAATCGCCAAAATTGCCGCATTTGGGGTACGGAGAACCCACATGTGATTGTCGAAAAACAAATTTTGCATGAAATTTTCGAACTGCGGCTGCCAAACTTTCATTATTTTTAAGATAATCTTCAATAATGAAAACACGTTGTTCTATCGTGTAACGCCACATTTTTACTAACCCTAACCTCTCAGCTGTCAAATTTTTTATTTTTTTTGGGGTTGCCAACACTTTACTGCCTGCACAAATGGCGACAAATCTTGCGTTAATTTTGGAACATTAGGAGAATATAATATAAAAATTAGTTACCTACAAGGAAAGGAAAATAAAATAGCCGATTTTTTAAGTAGAATTAATACTGATTGTTCGGAGAATCTGCAAAAAAGTGATAGTAGGTTAGATGTACCATTAAATATTAGATCATTTTATATTTGAATACTTATCTTGTTAAATTTAATTTCACGTTTAGTATCATATTTGTTTAAATGTATAGCTACATTAGTATTATTTATAATTCAACACACAAATTGGTTTGATTAACTCAATGACAGTTCGGCGAAATTACTGTCTTACATGTCAAAGAAATAATGAGTATGTTTTATGTACAGATGGTATATCAGTTTTGTGATGGCCATCTACTATTGAATATTAAAACTAAAAATGTGCAATATATATTAGGTTAGGTTAGGTTCGTGATAACATCGATAAAATAAAATAATTAAATTAAATTTGGAAATTGATTTTTTTGATCTACACTGATTGGGAATTGGAGCATTTGAACCACAGGGGTATGTTGGTTGGCGATTCATATACATTGGTTGGGAATTGGAGCATTTGAGTGAATAATCGTATATTAGTTGGTGATACATATACGATCAACATTATTTTTGTGAATCTGTATACGTGGAAAAAAAACCGTGTACAAGTTGGTCCTTCGAGCCGGATTCCGTCGGCCATTACAGAAAAATAATTCATTACAATTTATTCGCGATAATTTTAAGTGCAAATATTGTGTGATAGACAATAAACTAAAGTTGAACGAGTTTAATGAAACAGTATTAATCAAAATGGCTGAAGTTGCTGAGTTAATAAAAAAGCGAGGTTATGCGAAAGGATTTATAACACGTGCTGAAACGTTCGCAACTAGTATCAAAAAAGATACACAGGCCAACATTTTAATGGTGCAATTGGAAATGTTGGAAAAAGCATTTATAAATTTTGCAGACGCAGATGCCGCGTTAGAATTACTCGAACAAGAATCCGAGATGATTAACATTGAAAATCGATATGTTGTGCTGAAGGCGGAATTAAAAGAGCACATTAGATCCAGATTACCTAATGAACAGTTAAACAATGAAAATTTCAATGATACAGTTACGAGATTTACTGAGCAACAGCGCGAGTTCATGGATGGCTTATATGAACGAAGTTTTATTCAAAGGGAAGATGTACGGTTCTAGGCCGTTGGTTCCTCTATTCGAGAATGATGCATCTTATGAGGCAATTGCCCCAGCTCATTTCCTCATTGGCTCCACAATGGCCAGTATTCCAGAACCATTTATACCAGACAATATCACCATCAAAAACATGTGGGACGAAATTCAAGTTCGAGTGTTAGGATTCTGGCGAAGATATCAACACGAATACTTACATACTCTCCAACAACGTCAAAAGTGGAACATAGCTGAAAACATAAAAAAGGGCGATATGGTAGTTTTAAAAATGAAAACTATCCACCGTGCAACTGGCCTATCGGACGAATTATCGAGACCCATCCTGGCGCAGACGGTCATATCCGCATAGTAACAGTGAGAACATCAAGATCAACTTTCAAACGTCCACTCACAAAAATTGTAAAACTATCGATAAAATAAAACAATTAAAATAAATGTGGAAATTGGTTTTTTTGATCTACACTGATTGGGAATGGAGCATTTGAGTGAATAATCGTATATTAGTTGGCGATTCATATACGATCAACATTATTTTTGTGAATCTGTATATGTGGAAACAAAAACCGTGTACACTGATAATCACGAAATCAACGAAATTGTCGAATCAAACGAAGGAAGGGATTTGCAAGATCTCTTTTCATCACAAATTAATTTAAATGAAGAAGAATATTTAGAATGCTTTGCTACTCAAGCAACAATTCATGCTCAACAAGAAAATTTAAATGATAATATTTCAATTTTAGATATAATAGTTAATAGATTTAAAACACAAATAATATTTACGGAGAACTTTAATTTGAAGAAATTGTAGGAAATAAAAGAATAAATATAAATCCAATTTTAGCACAAGAAGAAATTATTAAAAAATTAAAAATTTATTTAACCCAGTCGAAAGTAGCTATATATATATACTGAAATACATGATCACGAATTCTATCGAATACAACAAATATTAACTAATGAATTTCCCATTATTAAATTTATAAAATATACTCATTTTGCAAAAGACATAAAAACAGGAGACGAACTAATTAAAGCTATTTCTATTCAACATAAAGAACAAGGACATCCAGGTATAATTGCATTATATGAAGATCTAAAATTTAAAATTTATAACAAAACTTTAAAAATAACTATAAATATAGTAACAAATAATTGTGACCTTTGTAATAAAGGTAACTACGATAGAAATCCAATTCAACCGAAATTTTATAAAACAGAAATACCTACCGATAGGAATCAAATAATTCATATAGATACTTACGTTAATCGAATCATTTTTAATTTTCATAGACAAATTTTCAAAATATGCAACAGCATATCCTTTAGAAAATAGAACTCATGTAGATATAATTGAAAAACTTAAAATATATTTTAATCATAAAAAACCTTTAAAATTAGTAGCCGACAATGAATTTAAACATGTTAAAATTAAAGAATTTTTAAAACAAGAGTAGATTGAACTCCATTTAACCAAACGAAATAGTCATACAGGAAATGCAAATGTAGAACGATTAAATAATACACTTAACAGAAAAACTTCGAATATTAAACTTAGAACAATTAAACCCAATAAGAATTCAAATGCAAAAAGCGGTAGAAAATGATAACAATCAATACCATAGCACAATCAAAACTACTCCATTAAATATTGAAGAAGGACAAATTGATAAAGAACAAATTTATAAAAACTTAATTAATGCGCAAAATAAAAGATTAGTTACACATAATAAAAATAGGGAAGCATACAAGGAAAATAGAGAAGAAGGTTATATTAAAAATTATAAATTTCTAAGACATAAAGAGGAACCTAAATTTAGAAAATCTAATTTAGAAAATAAAAATCCTATATAAATATTAAACGACACTTAAAATTTACAGAAAATGATAATAATAATAATATCTAATATGAACCGACCAATACTGATTAACAATAATTTTAATAAAAGCATAAATAAATTATATGAAACTATAATAGAAGATAGAATTAATTCAAAAATTATTAATATTCTTAATTAAAATACCATATAGCGTAACGGCTATAACTATTGACATACGTAAGTTTTGTTTCAATTATTGACACCATCGCTCTATTTAGTATTTTTATTCCGATTGGTAGTTTAGGATCAACCGAAAATTTCATTTTTTCTTTTTCTTTTTCTCTTTTGTAATTCTAATACCTAAGTTTATTGTTAGTGTCTGTCGCAAAACGTTGATATGAAAACATTGTGTCAAATATTAAAAAAAAAAAAAGAAATTGAATATTAAAGTAAAAGGTGCAATAAATAATACACTATTACTATATAGTGATAAATATAAAACAAAAATTATTTACAACGGAAGTACCCGCAACTTGGTCCAAGCAGTAGGACCGGATGAAAAAAAATAAAAGAACCGCATGGTGCAGAATATCAGTCAGCTGTATGGTGGATTTCGTGTTTGGATCATAGAACCGCATGTGCAGAATATCAGTCAGCTTAATAACGGATGGGTGAAATAATCATCTTCTGTTTCAGTCATTCCATTCACAATTTGGGTATATTAGAGTTTTCAAATCGTATTTACAACGGAGACGAAACCAATTTCTTGCTTTGTCCTAAAACCCGTTCCGTTCTTGTGGCTAGAGTTGCAAGTGGCCAGTGGCCAAACTGTACCGCCGATGACGATATATCCATATAAAAGGGTGCCGGAGGAGATTCGAAAGTCGCTACCTAAAAGCTGGGCTTTAGGTATTTCAGACAACGGATGGATGACTAAAGAAATACTTTATGAATATATTTCAAAGCATTTCCACCCGTTCCTGGTAAAGAATAATACAACATTTCCAATAATTTATTTTGTAGATGGCCATAGCACCCATATGACCCTAAAAGTAAGTGAGTTATGTGTGCGACTTGGAAATTTATTTTTAATTTTTATTTTAATTACTTAATTTTAATTTTTGATTAACTAACATAAATATTTAAAGTTTTACAAGTAAATCAAAACTATTATTTTACAATTATTTTGTATAAATTACTCTACGAATATCCAAATCGCTTATATCGATAATAATAACAAATCATACATTTATAAAATAATCGTGACAGTATGGCAGAAATACAATCAAAATATGTTCCTGATATTTATGAACAAACGATAGAAGCACTAGTGAAAGATTATTCACCTGTATCGGAAATTCATTACGAAAGTAGTCCGAATGAGAACATTTCTCCATCTAGCACCGATATTTTTGAGGAAATTAACCAAAATTCATCGCAAGCAAAGCAATATCATAATATGACTGTGCCAGATAATCATAGTGAATTGCAATCTCTGCTCTCATCTTGGAAATTAGAATTTTTGTTGGAACATTTCAAATGTTAGTATAATTATGGTAAATTTCCAAAAAATTTAATTTAATTTTTTTACAGTGGAACTTGTTGATATTGGAATATTGAAAATAATTAAATTACACCATATAGAACGCCTAATGTCTAAATACCCTATAGGAACACAATTTTTTTTCGAATATCAATTATTAAAATGGAGAAAAGATATTGGAATGAATGCCTTTAAATGAAACAGTACCATTTCAGTCTAAAATATCAGAAAATAACAGTGTATCAGCAACTGCAATGAGTGATTCCATAGCAATAGCAGGAACAAATCCATGTCAAATAACATTGGCGGAAATTTTAAAGGAGGCTGGGAAGGGAGGTTCTCTAATACATTACTACGAACGGGTTGATAAACTCCAAGATGAACAACGGAGTATTTTATTGTAGTAAATCTGATTTGTAAACACTTTTGCGATAGAAATGTTAACATGTCATTGGCGACAAGTTATAGATTGGAGGAAGAAATATGCAAAAGATTTCCAACAGAGAAACCGGTAATAAAAACATATCTTATTATAATAGCGGAAAAGAAATTAAATCATTTGTCTAATTTTAAAGGAATTCTATCGGACAGGGAAGAGAGGCAAACTTTACAATATATGCTGTAATCTAAAAAGCCTAAACCTATTTTGTTTGCTTCGATTTCACCACAAATAAATTCGTGCAATGAACCAAGTATGTATTTTTATTATTTAGGTTTATTGATATATAAATTGTTTTCAATGTTTTGTATTAATTAATTGGTATTGTATCTAGCTTCAGAAATAGATGGAGAACTTTGCGAACGTTCGCTCAAGTTCGCTCAAGTTCGATAACATGACTTTGCAGGAATTTGACCTCGTAGTAAACATAGGCTCAATGACATTAAAAATATGAGTAATACAGAAGATATATTACAAAAATGGCCATTCTATAAAAGGCCATCAGGATATCGTTTGGTAGTTACCGATTACATTTTTACACTAAAAATTTCATAAAATAATATTTTGATTTTTTAAATCAACATGGACTTTAAGGTACTATTTCCACAAAATAGTAGTCTTTTGAACAAATGGGCCGAATATAACAGCCTGTTAAGTCATTTTGTTTATAGAGATGGTAGTGTAAAAGACAAAAATGTAACTGCAATATTGCACCAGTTAAAACGCGGCACTGAATTTACAGAAAGTAAGTATTTTTATTGCAAAAATATTTAAAATAATTTATTCTTACATAATTTTTACAAATGTTATTCTTTTTTAATAGATAGCCGAAATGGAGTGATACTATGGTCATTGCACGCATATTTAGTTCCAACACAAAAAAACTGTCATCAGTAAAAATAATGTAGGACAGAAATCGGTGATAAAATATACAATTCGTGATTCGCAGGACTCATTTTTATTTGTTGGTAAATCCATACAAGAACTAGATAATCACATACTATTTTTATCGTTCAAAACAACATTCAACCATTCTTATTAGGAATTGGTAGTAGCATTATAGATCTACAAGAAATATACGTATATATGGATAGCGTCAAATTTTCTTTCAATAATATCATCAGGGCAGCAGATATATGTTTCAAAATATTTCATGTGTTTAATTTAGAGTATCTCTACGCTACAACAAATTTTTATAGTTTTGTACAAGAAATTTTTTATGGTATCAAAAATGTCAAACCCAAAAACACAAAAATCTCTGTTTTGTTAAACGAAATTGTTCCAAACAATTTTTTTTATTTTTTAAATGTATGCATTGATTACAAATTGATTGATTCGTTATAATTATTTGTTTGAAGGAAAAAGGAAGTTACGAGTATCTATAAATTTGTTTTAAATATTTGTCTGGAATATGTATTGAATTAGTTATAATCATGTACACCGTTGGTGTACGGTACTCGCTACCATCCTTGATCCTAGTTTTAAGAAGAGAGGGTTTAAAACGATTGACGAAGAAAAACGAGCAACCCAATGGTTGGAGAAGGCTTATGGGGCCCATTTGGCCGCAAACCCGAATGATTTATGTGCAGTAATTGATGCAGAACCACCTAAAGGAATCCAAAATAAATAAGCGAATGACTTATTATGCTTCTTAGATGTACCGGAAATATCGACGCTATTGAGCAATTGTATTATTGACATCAGACAATAATTAGAGAAGCCTGTCATTAACAAAAATGAATATCCCTTCATATTCTGGACGCGATCTTTTAGCCGACTCAAAGAAATTGCAGAAATACATCTTTGCATTTCAGCAACATCCGTTCCTTCAGAGAGATTGTTCTCAAAAGCCGGTCAAGTTTTAACGTAACGCCGAAATAGGCTTAAAGAAAAACGATTAAATGAATTATTATTGGTAAAGCAAAATGAATTTTATTTTAAATAAAACCTAATTTCTGTATATGTAAATGAATATTGGTACAAATGTTGTTTTATCTGAAATATAATTAGTGCCATAATACTGTGTTTTATTTATTTAATGTATCCTCCCTAGAAATTTTAAAATTCTCGTTAATATCGATAGTTTCTCGGAAAATAATCGATACTATCGAAAAGCGAAACTATCGATGTTTAACGTATACCAGTTTTATTATTGTATATATAAAATTCGATTATATGACTCCAAAGAGAACATGCATATAAATTGAATCCCTTAAAAAAACTAAAGTTTTTTTATTGTATACATAAATTTCGATTATCTGACTCTAAAGAGAACAGACGTATAAATCGAATCTCTTAAGAACTCAAGTTTTTTAAGTGAATAAAATAATTTTATAAAAATAAATAAATTTAATGTAAATGCATACAAAGCGGTCGAGCGTCCTCCGAATTTTTATTGAAAAACATATTCAAAGTAATTCTTTAATTTTAATTAAAAATAGATTTATAGTATAGTAATCAATCTGAAATTTCTACGTCCTATTTAGAATAATTACAAATATATTCAGAGAGAATTTCAAGCAAATCTCAACCATCAATATTTCACCTATGAACTGCTAATGTTATGAACTGCTATTGGGAAATGTGATCAAAACTTTCCGTAGCACACAATATAACTGATTTAGAACCATTACAATTATTAACTGAAAGTGTTTCCTTACGGACATTGCAAAAATAAGAGCAAAGACTGTTGAGAGGAGAAAATTAATTGTAAGTGCAAAACATTATAGAATTTTTTTTAAATTAGGAAAGCGATGCAGTGGTTTTTATATCTAGTAATTAAAATAAAAAAATTAAATAAAATAAAATAATCAAATAATTAGATGTTTCCCAAGAGAGACAAAGATAAAATTTAATCAACTCATTTTTTTGAGTTTTTGAAAATAATTTTTCAATTGCAGTCAATATATTACAATTCGGAAACGCGAAAAGGGAAACTACCATCAGCATATTGTATGTAAATTATTAACTATATATCAGTAATTATTGAATGGTATTGTTTTGTTTTTATATTATTATTATTTTAACACGTGTCGTAATAATTTAATGCAGACAAACATTCACACATTACGATTCTAAATTGAAAAATTTAATATAGCAAAAATTATTTAAGGTGATTTTCATGGATATTTTAAGAATACTTTTGATAGTGAATATGAAAAAAGATATACATATATACACATAAGGTTTTCAATAACTTTTACACCTTTATGTTTAAAATGCACTTAAAATAGTTATATATGTATATACATATATATATATATATATATATATATATATATATATATATATATATATATATATATATGTATATATACATATGTATATATATTTATTTATTTTTAAATAGATTGACATCGACTTCGAATATCTGTTTCCTGGCAGAGATTTAATGTTATTAGAAAAGTGGCAGGACCTGAGATTAAATCTACATCCTTTTCTAAAAACAAAAATAAAAGACAAGTATAGCAGCATACAGTTTGATAGATTTTTGGGAGAAAGGTACAAAAAAGGTAATCAACAAGATATTCATTTTGCTCTATTGTTACATGCAGTTTTGTCACCCGCAGGTCACGTTCGTCATAAAACAACAAAAAACCACTGGAAGTTTAACATAGCTGATAGCGAAAATTCTTTTATCATGAGAATTGGTAGTGTTTCTTTATACAAGGATTCAATTCTTCAACAACGAGAGAAATATGGAAATTATGATTTGCGTATGCAACCATTTAGTTTAATTGTAGGAAATGATGACTATTCAGAAATAGGTTACATTCAAGTAGTATATGACGAAATTGTTTACTTGTTTGATTCATTTGTCAAAGCCTTGACTTGCGTTTTTAAAATCCATTACATTTTTAATCTAACATACCAGAAAGAATGTATTTCTAAAATTTATATTTTATAATATATTATATAAATGTGCCCAAAATAATTGTGTATCTAAATTTCACAATATAAATATTCCCACAAAGATGAACCAATCACAACTCTACATTCAAATAAAAATATTTTCAATCCACCTATTTTAGAGCACACTACCGAATCTTTCGAAGTCTTTACTTCTGAAAAAACTGATGATACAGATAAACTTTTCGCTTCAACAATCAAGGAAAATATATTAATTTAATTATGAACTTAATTTTATACTTATGTTGAATAGTTCTAGTCACATGACTCCAAAACAAATTAAAGAAATTATATCTAATGTGTCTACTTTATTTAAATCTATATTTAGTTCTTTAAAATCAATTATTACACCCGAAAACAGTGATTTGCAATATTTGCTTATATATTTACTTGAATTCTGCTCTGATCCTTTTAATAAAATTTCCATTTCTTTTAAACTAAATCAATATTTAACGCATGCTGATTTATTAAAAGAATTTTAACAATTGACAAATCTATTGGTTTAGTTAATAAAAGCGATGTATCTCATTTTTCTGAAAAATTAATTACTTTCACTGAAAAAATAGCAAAAGTACGCCAATGAACTATGTATCAATTACAATTTATATTACGACCGTTGTATATATAGATTACACACACCGATATATGTCATGATTGCAATGCACCAACATTGAACCATATTGAATTTCATATTATATACCTATTGTAAACAATTAATGGAATAATACCATTAGTTATGTGGTGGCATTCAACTAGACCACACAAATAAATATAAAATAATATAAATAAGTTAAATGTAAAATAAATAATACCAATCCATAATTAATTGTATAAATAATTGTTGTTTAAATTTGAGAGTGCTACGCCCAACTCAACATTTGGTGTAAGACGTGAGGTATTGTCTTGTGATGTATTCCAAGACATCCAAAAATAATTTAAATCAATTATATATAACTTATATAAATATATAAAATAACATTTAATTTAAATTTTTTTTAAATAATATTACTGATTACAATTGACAGTAGGTGTAAAACGTGATAAGTACGTGAGTTGATCTAAGTTCGATTTGATATTATGTTAAGGATTACTGTTAATTTAAACTTATATCAAATTGAAAACAAGCCATGCTTAAATAAAAGTGATCTAACAGTGTTCTAATCTATTATTTAATATTATAAAAGTGAAATCTTGACTGTATAACATCAAAAAACATAAAAATAAATGAAAAAAACAATCTTATAAGTATTACATGTTAATATTATAACCACCGATAATTAATGTCGTACAATAAAAAATTTACAACTAATGAACGTCTACAACTAAATTTTAACGCGAAATTCAAAATCTATTTGTTAACATTATAATTTTTTCAAATTTACATTTAGTTGTAAATTTGACAAAATTATAATTTTAACAAATAGATTTTGGATTACTCTAATAAAAATAATGTTAATATAACCTGGTCAATAATGCTTATTATGTAGTAACGTTACATCCAAATCATGATGTTAATGATGCAACGAGAGAGTTAACTCCGTATTTGGTGTGTTATCTCTAATTAAATAACTTACATACAGTACTACAATTCAGAAAAGAGTGTCATCATCAAATAGAAAATAATAATAATCGCTGCAGTACCAGTACACAACATTTGGATTACACTTCAAGTAACGCATCAACGTTGATAGATGTCGAGAGAGGGTCATCATCGGGAGTACCGGAATACAATAACAAAAATCTTTAGGTTAGTAAACAATTTTTTTTCAGAACATTGATGATTGCTTTAAATTCTATTAACTTGAACGTTACTTATTTCCATCGAATATTTATTTAATTTTCAATCAAAAAAAAAAAAAAGAAAATATATATATATATATATATATATATATATATCTGTATGTATCTATTATACATATAAGTATATATATATATATATACATATATATATATATGGTGAAAAATACGTGAACTCACAAATTCACTATATGGAGCCGTAAGTCATGTTTTAATTTTATGGTTTTTATGTTTTCAATGCATAGCCTTGATTAAAAAAAAAATTTAAGAATACTTAATTTTTTTTTATTGTTGTTGTTGTTAAAAATACAGGGTGTCAAATTTTGAGAAAAATGATAATTATGATGTTGTATTTATGGCAATAAAAAGAAAACTAATTGTCCGATAATTATGATTTTGGACTCACTTTAAAGATAAGTTAATAGCAATTAACAAAAAAATATAAAATTAGTATGTTGTTTAATTTCTTCTTCTTTAAATTTCCCGCCAAAATGTTCTTTTTCAATTTTCTCAAAAACCTATTTTTTTTTTTTTTTTTTTTTTTTTTTTTAAATTTGGCAACTATTATTTTACAACATATTAAAACACTGGACCAGCGTTATTTTTTATATTCTTGCAAAATCTATTTTAGTAAGAGCATTATTTCATTTTTATATTATTTCATTTTTATATGGAAAAACTATATTTGAATAGATATGTATATCTCATTGTTTTGGAATTACATATTTACAAAAAAGACAGTTCAGTTAAATTATTAGTATTTATTTATTTTCAAACCCAAATTTTACTTTATTGTTTAAAATTCAATCTTATTCTAATTAAAAATCACAATTTAAATTTAAGATAATCATCAGAATTAGAATATTTTTTACAATTCAAATAGCCATCCTCTGTTGGAATGAATGTGTGAAAACCGTGAGTTCCTTTTACTGTTTTTAAATTTTCAAACCTAGTTGCAAGTTTTATTTGCTTTGATTTATGTTCTGCGTCTGAACAAAATCCAAAATTGATATCTGTTTTCAACGTTTTAGCCCATTTAAATAATTCATCTGCATTGGTTATTGTACTGCCGTATTCCATTGTGAGACTAGCTCTGGATGCCATTCTTTTGATGGTACCCCCTACTCCATCACATGGACCTCTTCCATGAGCTGTTGCATGAAAATGCCATTCGCAGTCAACTCCAAAATCCTCTTTGTGTTTTAGGATGTTCTTAAAATTTTTCTTATTTTTATAATGCGTGACTGCACCATCGGTAATATAATAAATTTTAGATAAACTGGATATTTTAGTTTTCAAAAACTGCATTAATTTCTCAATAAATAAGTGAACCGCTACAGTATCGTGGTGAAGACAATCCGATATTATAACGAAGGTGTGGTGATGTAATTTGCCTTCTAAATTTTGGTAAATTACAAATGGATGAATAGTCGCTTGTTTATTATTCCAATGAAAACCTTGTGCGGCATTTTGCATTATAAATGCATAATTTTCTGCAAAATCACATAAAACTATCACCTCGGTAGACTTCAGCGCCAATTTTTTATTTTTTAAGAAACTGGACTGCTGAAGTGAAATGAAGTAATGAGGCAACAGATTCTTCATCTTATTTATGAAATAATCCAGAAATACATCTAACGGTTGTGAAAAAGTTTCCAAATTGCATCTGTCGGTAGGAACCCACTGATTAAACTTTAACTCAGCATCCTCGCAGCCATGCTCCAGAAATGCATTTTTCAAATATTGTTTAAAGTTATCCAGTCCTGGGCAGCTTTCGCATTCTAGAAGGTAACTGACTTCCAATGTACTCGGATATATAGGAGACTTCCCAATAACGGGTAACACCTCATTTATTTTTTCCAAAACAGCTATATTTTTGAAATAACACGCTTCACTATCACTACTATCATCGTCATCGGCTATTTGCGGTGTTATAGGTGATGTTGCTGATGGTCCCGCAACTGGTGACAATTCTGGTTCTATTTTTCGTCGTTTGCAGGTTAGATTTATATAGCACGTTGAACAGATATACAATTTATCTTGATTCTCAACCGATTGTGGCATTAATTGCTTAACATAATCCGTAACTAGTCTTAGTTCACTCGAACACTTTAAGTCGCGAAATGGTTTACAACACTTTCGAAATTTATCCATTATCAAATTTAATGCACTAGTACTTATTTATCAGACACTTTAACACACTGTTTTTTTTACAAATTTTAAAAAATGTTGCTCCTTATTTAAATGTTGTTTACAAATAATCACAATGTCAACTAATCAAAATTTTAAATTTTAACTGTTATTTATATCGACAATATTTTTTTTTTGGTTTTCAAAAGAATTACTCATCGTTTAACAGGTACACCTGTCAAGTAAAAATAATCAACCCCCCCAATAAAAAAGGAAAAAAAAACATTTTATTTAGTTATATAAAATAATCTAAGAAACAAAAGGGATTTATGGTACTATGGTTAACCAATTTTCAAACGATATAAACCAGGGGGTGGCACCTTCCAATTCGGTGACTCTTACTTAAATGTGACGCTAAATTGAATATTATTAATAAACAAAACAAAAAAATTAAACAGTAGCAAAACACTGAAATATCTATTCAAATATAGTTTTTCCATATAAAAATGAAATAATGCTCTTACTAAAACAGATTTTGCAAGAATATAAAAAATAACGCTGGTCCAGTGTTTTAATATGTTGTAAAATAATAGTTGCCAAATTTAAAAAAAAAAAAAAAAAAAAAAAAAAAAAATAGGTTTTTGAGAAAATTGAAAAAGAACATTTTGGCGGGAAATTTAAAGAAGAAGAAATTAAACAACATACTAATTTTATATTTTTTTGTTAATTGCTATTAACTTATCTTTAAAGTGAGTCCAAAATCATAATTATCGGACAATTAGTTTTCTTTTTATTGCCATAAATACAACATCATAATTATCATTTTTCTCAAAATTTGACACCCTGTATTTTTAACAACAACAACAATAAAAAAAAATTAAGTATTCTTAAATTTTTTTTTTAATCAAGGCTATGCATTGAAAACATAAAAATCATAAAATTCAAATATGACTTACAAAAATTTGTGATTTCACGTATTTTTCACCATATATATATATATATATATATATATATATATATATATATATATATATATATATATATATATATATATATATATATATATATATATATATATATATATATATATATATATATATATATATATATATATATATATATATATATATATATATATATATATATATATATATATATATATATATATATATATATATATATATATATATATATATATATATATATATATATATATATATATATATATATATATATATATATATATATATATATATATATATATATATATATATATATATATATATATATATATATATATATATATATATATATATATATATATATATATATATATATATATCTGTATGTATCTATTATACATATAAGTATATATTTATATTTTTTAAAACTAATTTTTGTCCGCTTCCTATGAAGATTTTCATTTCTTGCACAAACGAACAATAATTAAATGAAAAACGCGTCGATCCGTATCTCTTGACAATTCTTTGGAAATGGCGACTCTTAATATCGACCATGCTTTAAAAATCATTCCGGAATATAACGGTGGCCGAGATACCTTACATAAATGTATTTATCTACAACTATTGAATAATGAACACATTACGTACCTAAATGTAGGCACATAAAGTAGCTCATATTACACTAGTGTAATATGAAAATTCATATTCCACGGCTGATTTGACAGAAAGCGTTCGAAAATAGATGGCACTTTCAAGAAACTAATCACTATATTTTATAAAACTGTCTGTACGTTGGTTAAAATAATCCAAATGAACAAACGTTATTAATCGGAATGAATAAAAGAAAACACCAATAGTTTGCATCATTTGAATAAAGTTTTTAATTTTTTTTTCTAAAATATTAATATTTTATAAAATGCCATCTAACCTTAAACATTGTGAACCATTTATTTTAGTACAATTTTTGCTTATACATTCACCTATTACAAATTATTATCACGATTATATAATATATATCTGTCAAATTCCGTATAACCAAATTGTTCAAATCAAATAACGAAACGTGATAGTTGTATATTTAGATATTAAAATAAAATAGTGTAATTTATCACCGAAAATATGATAAGCACTGAACACGAAATAAATGGTACACCGCCAGAGATTCGGGAAGCAGCAAAGGCGGTATCGATGGATTTATTACCAGAAAAATCTCGTCAAAACTACGAGATTGCCTACAACGGCTTTATAAAGTGGAAACAAGAAAACAAAACTGTGTCTTTTTCTGAGGACACTTTATTAGTTTATTTTAAAGAACTAACAAAAAAATATAAGTCGTCCACGTTATGGACACATTATTCAATGCTAAAAAGCACGCTGAATTTAAAGCATAAAATTAATATCGAGAAGTATGGAAAACTACATACGTTGCTAAAGAGACACTCGGAAGGGTATCAGCCAAAAAAATCGGAAGTTTTTTCTGGAAAAGAAATTAATAAATTCATAAACGAAGCACCGGATATTAAATATCTTGCAACGAAGGTGAATCATTTTTAAATAATTTTATTATATTTGTTTAAAATTTAATATTTCTTTAAGGTTGCATTAATAATGGGAGTAATGGGAGCTTGTAGATCAAATGAACTCTACAACATAAAAATAGAAAATTTAAAATTTTTTGATGGATGCCTACAAGTTTTTATTCCGCAAACAAAAAATAAAATTCCGCGGAACTTTACTATAACTGATCATTTCTATGAAATTGTTAAAAAATATGCAGATCTTCGTCCACCGAATATACCCTCAAAATCATTTTTCTTAAATTTTCAGTACGATAAATGTACGAAGCAAGTAATTGGCATTAATAAATTCGGCGCAATGGGAAAAGAAATAGCCAAATTTCTTAATATACCAAATCCGGAAAAATACACCGGCCATTCTCTGCGAAGATCCTCTGCTACTCTATTTGTTGAAGGGGGGGCAAACATGACAGATTTAAAACGTCATGGGGGATGGAAATCAACTACCGTTGCTGAAGGGTATATTGCCGATTCAAAAAAAAATAAAATGGACACTGCCAGAAAAATTTTAAACCAAATTAATTCAAACACAACTACTACTTTAGGTGCCTCTTATCCAGTTTCGAGCAATATTACTAAGTTATTTGCGTCCACTAGTGCTACTACTTCATCTGTTTCTACTAATGTAAATAATTCATGTGTTGAACTTAAAACTATAAATAATCAAATTGATTTATGCTGTACAAACAATAATACTAGTACTAGCACTAACAATGCAAACAAAAATAATGACATTAGCCGTAATATTGATGTAACACCTGTGATTTCGGCAATGAATTTCACAAATTGTCCAAATTTAACCATTAATTTTATTAATAAATAAAGTATGTAAGTTGTGTAAATAACTTCGCTGTGAAAATTAGTAATTTGAATAATAAAATTGGGTTACGTGCTTTTGAAGAAGGGATCCAAAACCATTCAATCAAATTACTAGTTAAAGCTTGTAATTTTTTTGAAATAAATAGTGCCATCGAAAGGGCTTGTAGCAGCTCGAATATTCGACTCACCGATATTCAATACTGCCACAACAAAACAATTAGTGAAATTCAAATATAAATCAACTTATTTGAATTGAGAGTTCACTAACCCCATCTATCCAACTATCACTATCCAATAACCGAACCACTACTATAAAACATTTATAGTAAAGCATGTCGCCATCCAACAAAGTTCGGTGATGCAAATCCATTGCACTCAAAACATAAATGCAATGTTGACCGTCGCCGGCGCATGTGTTCCTTCACCAAAACGAAGACGAAGGCGACGTCATTTTCTTTTTACAACAACACAGTCACAACAGAACGCAAACAACAGCAAAAAGAAAAACACCTCGACACGAGGCAAAAATTATATATTCGGCCATTATATTTTTCTTATATTTTGTGGTGGTGTTTAAATAAATAAAATTAAATTAAGAATTAATTTAAAATAAATAAATAGAAATATATAAATAAATTTGTGAACATCAAAATAAATATAAATAATTAAATATAATAACTAAATTATATCCAAATAAATAAATTATTGTGTGCATTGATTTTTATTTGAGAACAACATAATTAAATTAGGAGCAACCTCCTAAAGGCTTGTAGTGAATGCTTTCCATTCTTAACTATACCACGACAAAAGTTTCGGAAAATTTTTCAAATTGGGCATATCGTCGAACTGCGTCTTTTCCTCAACCGAGTTCATCGAGTAATAACAATTTAAGTTTCATCTCAGTACTTATCCTATTCTTGGAATTAATTAATTACAGCTTACATATTTAAATTTAGGACTTAAATGAATAACAAATTTCAAATCGCATACGAATCAAATAAAGTTTTACCCGAATATTTGAGGTTGGATTTGATTGAGTACTGCGTGAAATATTATATTGACAATTTCCATAAGCTATTATGCCATGAAGATTATTTATTTGTCACGAATCAAATAATTAGATGTTTCCCAAAAGAGCCAAAGGTAAAATTTAATCAACTCATTTTTTTGAGTTTTAAAAAAATATTTTTCAACTGCAGTCAATATATTACAATTGGCAAACGCGAAAAGAGAAACTACCATCAGCATATAAAACAATTCTTGCTAGACTGAGAAGAAGTGGAGTAGAATTCACATAAAAAAAAAAAATTATTTACTATTTTCGAAGAAAAAACAGCAGCTGAAGGTAAATGTTTTAACAAAAAAATAAAATTTTATTAAAGTTTACAAAACTTTTTTATTTTTTTTTTAGCTATCATATCAGCACCATCATAAGACCACAGAAAAAATCATCAAACTCCTTTTAACACTGTAGAATACATATGGAAAGCTACAACAAAGGAAAGAGCCAATCAAATAGCTGCCAATTATAGTAAAAATATAGCATTCATTATAAGTGAATTGCCTACATATACAATCCCGGAAGGTCCTCGTTTGGTATGTAAATTATTAACTATATTTCAGTAATCATTGAATGGTATTGTTTTGTTTTTATATTATTATTATTTCAACACAGACATTTTAACAATTTAATACAGACAAACATTCATCATTATGATTCTAAATTGAAAAATAGAATTATTTAAGGTGTTTTTCATGGATATTTTAAGAATACTTTTTATAGTGAAAAGAGATATACTCGTATAAACATGAGTATATGGTTTTCCATAAATAATATTTACTCATAAAATATAAATTTTTAAAGTAGTTTCAATTAATTTTACACCTTTATGTTTAAATTGCACTTAAAATAATTATATATACATACATATATATATATATATATATATATATATATACATATATATATATATATATATATATATATATATATATATATATATATATATATATATATATATATATATATATATATATATATATATATATATATATATATATATATATATATATATATATATATATATATATATATATATATATATATATATATATATATATATATATATATATATATATATATATATATATATATATATATATATATATATATATATATATATATATTTTTTTTTTTTAAATAGATTGACATCGAATTCGGATACTTGTTTCCTGCAGGCAAAGATTTAATGTTATTAGAAAAGTCGCAGGACCTGAGATTAAATCTATATCCTTTTCTAAAAACAAAAATAAAAGACAGTTTGGTAGATTTTTGGTAGAAAGCTACAAAAAAGGATCAACAAGATGTTCATTTTGCTCTATTATTACATGCACTTTTGCCACCCGGAGGTCACGTTCGTCATAAAACAACAAAAAAACACTGGAAGTTAAGCATAGCTGATAGCGAAAATTCTTTTATCACGAGAATTGGCAATGTTTCTTTATACAAGGATTCAATTCTTCAACAACGAGAGAAATATGGAAATTATGATTTGCGTATGCAACCATTTAGTTTATTTGTAGGAAATGATGGCTATTCAGAAATAGGTAACATTCAAGTAGTATATGACGAAATTGTTTACTTGTTTGATTCATTTGGCAAAGCCTTGTCTTGCGTTTTTAAAATCCATTACATTTTTAATCTAACATAGCAGAAAGACTGTATTTCTAAAATTTATATTTTATAATATACATAAATGTGCCCAAAATAATTATGTATCTGAATTTCACAATATAAATACATTTAAACGTCATTTAGAAAATTCCCACAAACATGAACCAATCACAACTCTACATTCAAATAAAAATATTTACAATCCACCTATTTTAGAGCACACTACCGAATCTTTCGAAGTCTTTACTTCTGAAAAAACTGATGATACAGATAAACTTTTCGCTTCAACAATCAAGGAAGATATGTTTAATTTTATACTTAAGTTGAATAGTTCTAGTCACATGACTCCAAACCAAATTGAAGAAATTATATGTAATGTGTCTACTTTATTTAAATCTATACTTGGTTCTTTAAAATCTATTATTCCACACGTAAACAGTGATTAGCAATATTTGCTTATATATTTACTTGAATTCTGCTCTGATCCTTTTAATAAAATCTCCATTTCTTTTAAACTAAATGCAATTTAGCATGCTGATTTATTAAAAGAATTTTAAAAATTGACAAATCTATTGGCTTAGTTAATGTATCTCATTTTTCTGAAAAATTAATTACTGGCACTGTTCTACCTATTAGATTTATGTTTAAAAAGATATTTGAGACTTCAAATAACTTGAGTTTATTCCTATCATATATTCAAAAAATGGAATTAAGTACTGATTCTTCAATACCTGACTTCCTGCAGGGAAATCTATGGAAAAAAATAGCAAAAGTACGCCAATGAACTATGAATCATTATAATTTATATTACGACGACTTCGAAACCGGAAATCCTTTAGGTAATCACTCAGGTTCTCAAGCAATGACTTCGTTTTATTTAATTGTCAAAGAAGTAATTATATCGAGAATTGATTTACATTTTCGATGTCATGTTATGTCTTATGTAAGGGAAGAGTACGAAATTTTCAACATTAACTCTTTTGAAACTAAACCTTTTCTTCCATACATTTTATCTGATGGGGAAAAAATATTTAAATCAAAGTACATAATCTATAAAAAAAAAAAGTGCTATATAATTTTTTGGAATGGAGAGGCCGCATGAAGAAAGTTCAACCGATCTAGTATTTTATTTTATAAATAATATAATAAATAGTTTTAATATAAACTAAACACATTATTTTGCATGATTTTCTTTATTAAAGCGTATACCGAGATTAAAAAATGGGTTTAGATTTAATATACTATCCTGGTATATTATTTGGCTGTAATTTCCAAATAATATTTCATGGTATACTATTAACAAATTTAAAAAATAAATTAATTTCATAAATATCCATTTATATTTATGATACATTATTTGGCACTCTATGGCTGCGGACCAATTGTCGGGTAAATCAATTACTAAGGTAAAAGTCGATTTTTAGTATTTTTGTTTTATTGACATACGTGCTTTTGTTTATTTTCAGCTTATTTAATTCGTAGATCACTAAAAAATTAACAATCTAAACGTTAAGCATTTACTTTTGTGTACTCGATTTACCCTACTTTTTGATAGGGTAAATGAATTTACCGAAAATTAAAGGAAAACTCGACTTTTACCCGTGAATTGGTCCGCAGCCTAAGTACATTGATATTAGCCGTGTTGACGTATTTTCTGATCTGGGTCAGATCATATCTGCTTCCCTTTCATTTGTATAGCCGCGTTTCATGAAATCAACATAAAAATTGTATTATTTTTTGTTTTTAGGTCATTATATTGATCGTAGTAGCATTTTGGTTCAAACTTTTGATACAAAAACAAAAAATAGTACAATTTTTATGTTTATTTCATGAAACGCGGCTATACAAATGAAAGGATAGCAGATATGATCTGATTCGTATCAGATCATACGAGTCATGTCCGCCACTAAAAATACCCGCTCCCGCACCACAGATCGCGGATATCGGCAATAGTTCATCACCATTCACATTGCTGATAGACATAACAACGCATAGCAACAAACACCAATCGACAACATAAAACTTCCATCCGGTAAAATAAAATTCAATCCGATGTCATAAACCTAAAATATAAAATGCAGCATAAAATAAAATCAGCATAGAACAAAACCACAACATGAAACTTCCATCCGGTAAAATAAATTTCAATTCAATGTCATAAACCTAAAATATAAAATCAACATAAAATAAAATTTTAAAAATTAAGCATGATATCAATTTGATATCATGCCACCTTTTAACTAAATAAATAATTCTATATATATTTTGTTGCAACGCCTTATGCGTTGGATTATTCATAAAACACTCGAAGAAGCACCAACGTGCAAATTGTAATTTGTGTTAAGTTACTTATATTATATATTGTATTATAACCATAAAATATTTAATAAAGAAAACTCATAGATTTTCTATGAGTTGATAAAAAATTATATAATAAATAAATATATGATTATAACTTACGTCAAGAAACACGGCTATTGTTAAATCAAATTAAATAAATAAATATTGTAATAAAACTCAGTGAGTGTTTTTTATCACGACTGTAAGGCTCTAAATTATAATTGGCGCAGCCTGTCGTAGAGGATATTTTTAAATATCCATTAAATTCAGTGCTAATTAAGACGTCAAAAGTGTTTTGACAACGGTTTAACAATTAATTAATTGTGGGCATCGACGGTTTATCGGTGTTTAGTATCTTATTAATACAAAAGACAATAGTGAAAATTAATCAAAAGCTTAATACTTATGATTATTTGGTAAGCGATTTTTTGATATTGTTTTCATATGTAAATCTTTCAAATAATATTATCACCCTGTCTCATATGAGATATCTTCACGGTTTATGAAGATAATAGAATAATTCTCGCGGTTTACGAGTAAAAATTAGAATAATTCTCACGGTTTAGAAATTAGAATTAAGAAAATATTTAATCTATTCTATATAGAAGAATTGTAAAAATTTTTAAAGAAATTAAAATACAAAATATAAAAGTTGATAATAAAATGGCCACTACAGCAGAAATAGTTGGCGCATTAGTGAATAGTCTTAAAATAGCGGATTCGATTAGAGATTTACAAAAAATATGATGGTAACCGCCACACGTTATATGATTTTTTAGATAATGTCAACGAAATAATTAGACAATACGGGGAAGCTATAGGCAATAGGCAAACAACCAACCACATTTATAAGAGCTATTGTAGAAACAGATTACAAGGTAAGGCTGATAAAGTCTTAACAATGTATGGATTACCATAAGGGAAACCATTAAAGATAATTTAATAAGCCATTATGCAGGTAACAGGAACAAGACAAGTCTCCACCAGGATCCACATACGATATATCAAGGGAATGTAAGTAATAAAAAATATTTTTCTCGTATAATTGATATACAATCAACATAATAACTTAATTTAAATTAAAACAAAAACATTGTTATACAAGAAAATGTGCGAACACAACCCGTTAATATTAAAATACAACCCGTTAATATTAAACTTTTTTATCAAAGTTCAAACATACAGTTACAGGCCAAGTTACCATACAAGTGCTCCAAGAATTTAAAATTCGATAACCTTTAGAGTTTTTATCATTTAAGTTCCTGTTGCAACTGCAACTTCAAGCATATGGAATCTTTTCCATATGATATATATAGTTCAGTAGACATAGTTGTGCTGATGCAATGACGTACGGTATATGTATTAAAAAAGATAGTCTACTCTTAGGAGTCAACAAGTCAACATGTGAATAAAGTCTGTGTAATAAGAGCTGGATAAACCGATGTGCGAAGCAACGAATAAGGTGTTGAAGGCATATGGAGGTGTTTCTATCCCAGTGAAAGGTTTAGTTCGAGTCGAGGTTAAATGGAACGAGCATAAAATAACTGTGCCATTGGTAATTGTCGACAATGAGAAGGCATCAAATCTTCTTGGCATGGACTGGTTTCGAAAGTTACAGTTCCAAATATATATACCATCTCAAAATGATTTAGTTAATCAAGTAGCACAGTTTTCTACGACAAATCAGGCAACTCAATGTGATTTAATTTCCGCAATATCTAATCTAAACAAGAAGCATAAGGCAGTCTTCGCACCATCGTTAGGTCT
This sequence comes from Tipula unca, assembly GCA_951394425.1. Taxonomy (NCBI): domain Eukaryota; kingdom Metazoa; phylum Arthropoda; class Insecta; order Diptera; family Tipulidae; genus Tipula; species Tipula unca. The sequence continues at coordinate 86,820,097 of OX596382.1, forward strand.
TTGCACGACTTTCAAAGCTGACATAATGCTTAAACCAGATGCTCGTCCACGTTATTTCAAGCCATACAATCTTCCTTTCGCTCAATTCGGTGTTGTGAGAGCCGAAATCGATTGGCTAGTTTCGCTTGGCGTACTCAAACCTCTCAAATCAAGCGAATGGGCTGCACCGATTGTAGAATGGGCTGCACCGATTGTAGTAGTGAAGAAACCGAATGGAAAAATCCGACTGTGTGCCGATTTTAAAGTATCGGTAAATTCTCAGCTAGAGGTCGATCGTTATCCGATCCCCCGTGTCGAAGAGCTGTTTCATAAGCTCCAGGGTGGTCAGTATTTTACTAAATTGGATCTGACTGATGCATATTTGCAGATCGAGCTATCAGACGCATCAAAAAAGTTTATGGTAATAAACACGCCATTCGGGCTTTTTCAGTATGAGAGGTTGCCCTTTGGAGCATCAGCTCCGGGCATTTTTCAGCGTTTCATGGAGGAGGTAGTAACTGAAGTACCTTGCTGTGCAGTATATTTAGATGACGTTATAGTCACAGGTCGAAATAACGAGGATCATATGCTTAATCTCCAGAAAGTAATGGGAAGATTGGCTCAGTGTGGTTTCAGATGCAAAGAAGAGAAATGTCGTTTCGCAGAGGAACAAATTGAATACGTTGGGCATGAAATAAATTCGTCAGGAATTCTGCCATCAGAAAAAAGATTAGATGCGGTCAAATTGATGCCTAGACCACAAAATGTTAAGCAAGTAGAGGCTTTTATTGGTAAGCTAAACTATTACAATAAATTTGTGCCAAGTTTTTCGTCAAAGGCGGCACCTCTCAACGAGCTTAGGCGCAGCGGTGTTGATTTCGTATGGACAGAGCGCCAAGAAAATGCATTTCAATCACTGAAAGACACAATGGTGAATGCCATTCGGCTTGTTCATTATCAGGATGATCTACCAGTCATACTCGCAACAGATGCGTCAAAATATGGAATCGGAGCAGTAATTTCTCATCGATATCCGGATGGGAGTGAAAAGCCGATCTCATTTGCGTCCAAGACACTTAACAGTAGTCAAGTCGGCTACAGCCAAATCGAAAAGCAGGCTTTATCCATAGTGTATGGGGTCACAAAGTTTCATACTTATCTGTACGGTAGACCATTCGACCTAACAACAGATCATCAAGCGCTTACTACGTTATTCCATCCCAGTAAAAAATTGCCAGTGATGACGTTGCATCGACTTCAGCGATGGGCAATTGTTCTTCAAGCGTATAATTATACAATTAAATATAAGCATACCAGTCACCATGCAAATGCGGACGCCCTTTCTCGACTCCCGGTTGGAGGTGATGAGGTATTCGACGAAAGGGAGAAAAAGCTGTTGGATGCGGAGGAGATCTATCAAGTGACCATCAATGATTTCCCAATCAATGCCAGTATAATTGCTGAATATACGAGAGATGATCCTCTCATCCAAGAAGTATCACATTTTATAATCAATGGATGGCCGGAGTCACTTCCAAAAAACCAAGGTAATATCAAACCATACTTTGATCGTAAGTTCTCTCTATCGTTACAGAAGGGTATCGTCCTTCTACATACGGAGTACACTCGCGTAGTTGTTCCATTAAAACTACAAGAACAAGTACTGCAGATGTTACACGAAGGTCATTGGGGTAGGAGCCGAATGAAGTAAATGGCACGACGGTACGTCTGGTTCCCGAAAATAGATGAAGCAATCGAGAGAGCATCATCATCCTGCGCCATTTGTCAGAACTCAGCAGTTGATCCGAAACGTGAGTTTTCATCATGGCCGGAAGCGACACGTCCGTGGGAGAGAATTCATATAGATTTTGCGGGTCCGTTCTACTCTCGCATGTGGCTTATTGTTGTAGACTCGTACTCAAAGTTCCCATATACGGTCGAACTCATCACGGCAACATCTACAACTACCATTTCATCACTTCAGAAGATTTTCTCCATTGAAGGGTTACCAAACACAATTGTAAGTGACAACGGAACCCAGTTTACGTCCGCAGAATTCAAAAAGTTTTGTTCGCTTAACTCTATTGAGCATTTGACCATTGCGCCGTTTCATCCTGCGTCCAATGGGTTGGCGGAACGTACAGTGCGAACGTTCAAAGAAGCATTTTCAAAAATAATGCGCCAGGAGAACAATCGTGAATTGGCAATGTACAAATATTTGTCAACTTATCGCACCACACCTGATCCTGTGTCAGGCCAATCGCCAGCTGAACTACTTCATCGTCGTCAGCCGCGCAATCTATTATCAGTGCTTTTACCATCATCTCACGAAGTAAAACAACAACATCAAACCAAATATCAAGTTGGTCAACAAGTTCACGCGCGAAATTATTCAGACAAAAAACGATGGGTGGATGGAGTTATAGAATGTGTTATCGGTCGATTGATGTACAATATCAGAACTGTTCATGGTATGATCAGACGACATCAGAATCAACTTAGAGAAAGGAAATCTATATCTGCAACTAGTACCGACAAAACATCTTTACCATCTGACGATACTAGTGATTTTGAATTACAGATACCCTTGGCCGCTACTTCATCACAACACAATAATGAACCACAGATCCAAGTAGAACCATCAAGGGTCACGTCACCACCAAGCAGCAAACCACAGACGATTCGAAGTCCAGAACATTCGAGTCCACCACAACTTTCATATGAAACACCGAAATCAGCACTTAGGAGTATGCCGACTGATACAACACAAGTTCGACGAACGGAGAGAATCAGACGGAAGGTTGTTCGTTTTTCGCCTGACTAACGAAAATTAGGTCGTGGGGAATGTTGCAACTGCAACTTCAAGCATATGGAATCTTTTCCATATGATATATTAGTTCAGTAGACATAGTTGTGCTGATGCAATGACGTACGGTATATGTATTAAAAAAGATAGTCTACACTTAGGAGTCAACAAGTCAACATGTGAATAAAGTCTGTGTAATAAAACTCTTAATAAATTTAGAATAAAGCGGGCTCCCAGCCGTCGTTATCCAACGACCGCAATGCTTCAGTAGTGAGAAACTTGGATACTGAAGTTCATAGCACTACAAGCGTAGGAAGTTTTTCTGAAGAAGAAACGGGAGCTATACTCCAGTTTATACTTTCCAAACGAGAAGCACCTATGTATGTGGCAGGTAGCGGGAACATAGACTCATTTAGGAAAAGCCATATGTTCCAGGGATCGCCTCCCAGTATACAAAGGAACATGTCCCTGTCATTTTCTGACCTTGCAGAGCCGGCGGAAAACACATTAACGAGGCCATTCCAAATAAGCACCTACCTCGATCGCCTTCGACGTTCCGTCCAGAGGCTGTAGACGATGAAATGTCTGATTCACTGTCGGATGTTGGTGAGCCGGATCCTCTCACTCGGATGGGTGGGAAAATTGGTCGCCTATTCGAGTATATCAGAGGAAGGAATAACGTGCACCATGAAATAAACAAGCTGGCCACGTCAATCAAAAATCTGTATGTCGAACATGCACAAAAGGGTGGAGGCAAGGACGAGAGTCGGACAACGCAGACAATTGCGAAATTGGCTAAGCAAATAACTGTGTACTGTGAGACCCAAACTTTCCCAACCATAACTAACCAGAGAAATAATAATGAGGAAACTGTCCTGCTGGATAGTGAAACAACGACCGCAACCAATATCAAAAGGAAGAGGTCAAAACAAGACTATCACCCAATGACCATGCCCAAAATAAAGGGAAACAGAGAGCAGCTAAAACACGCTCCTGGTAGTGATGCACAAATCCAAACACTTACGCAGATTGACGAGGTTGTAGTCGAAATTAAAGATATTGACGAGGCCACAACAAAGGAAGAGATACATGAAGCGATTACATCCAAGTTCGAGGGCGCAAAAGACCTCTCGATAGAGTGTATCAAGTCACTGAGAGCTGCTTATAGAGGCACCCAAAAAGCAGTGGTGGCTGTACCAACATCGACAGCCAAAGTGATGAAAAATGACGGGAAGGTACGAATTGGATGAGTGATCTGTCGTATACGTAAAAAAACCTTACCCTTAAGGTGTTTTGAATGCTGGCAGAATGGACATACATATCGCCAAGTCATATGTCCATACTGTTGCTGAGGTGTTTGTCGCATCGATGCATCGTCTTCCGAATATTTTCCACACTTTACCCAACCCCGTCAAAAAAAATAAAACTACTCTAGCTATCTCTAAGGGTTAGGAGTTCCAAAAGAACAATGGAATAGCTTTGAGGAGATATTAGCTAAAGCAAAACAAGTAAGAAAAGAGATAATCTTTAATCATCATACAATTAACTGGGGTGGACACGGAACACCCAGATAGCTTCGTGAAAAGATTGACATAACAATGAATGCAGAATTACAAATTGCTGTACTAACTTCAAAACACTAGATTGCGCAAAACATAAGTTGCGGTAGGACCAAAACTGTAATAGTTGACCAGTAAAAAAATGATCTTGGATTAGAAATGTATGAAAAGTTATGCTCATTGCTGAGAATTTATAAATTTTGTTTGGGTATTGATAAATCAACAGATTTATCATCTACAAAAATTTCATAGTTCGACTTAGCATAAACTTTATAATTGACGATCATTTTTTGGATCTGATTGAGACACGAATTTAGAACGGACTGCAAGCTGCAAAAACAATGATATCTACATATCATAGTTAATATTAACATCCAAAATTGCTCAATCACAATCGACATGATAATATGCATACATATCGACAATGGTGCCAGAAAATGGCAAAAAAGACATGAACATTTCCCACAATGTTGAGAATGTTGTCAGGGATGGCAATAGAGAATTGTAAGGCACAGATGAAGAGTACAAAAAGTTTACTGCCCACGACCACCTTCTATCCCTCTTTTGATTGAGGTGCGGGAATCACCCGAACAGGGCCGGGCAATGGTATAGAACAATTTCTGAACACGAGTGAATTTCGTCATGAGTCAGCCGAAATACTGACTACACCGATATCTAACACACCAGTTCCAATAACAACAAAAACTTCCCAATCATAACAATATTTATCATACGGCAAGTTTCACCTGTGTCATAATGATATTGAGGAGAATCAATAACACATAAATTATGTAAAACAATAGAATAATACTATTTTAACTAACATTAATAAAGAAATAATTGATATTTAGATAATAGTAACCTTATCAGTAAAGATTGTTATTGACTTTATTCAATTAAAGATTTATATAAAATAAAAAATGAAGTTAATTTTTATGATACCGATACCGGGTTCAATATTACAAGCAATATTCTTGGAGAATACTTTATGGACAAAAAAATACATCACTAAAGTGGAGTTTGGGTGTTTCAGAAAATACCGAAAAATTGAATATATTGACAATAGATGAATGTTCTTTTTTTGTTTTATACGACTGTTATTTTAATTTTTTATATTTTTCAATTTTTAATTTTATTTCCAAAAGACACTTCAATTACTGTGATAATTGAACACATGAGTGAGTATACGACTACCGAAAATAAATGGTCGCACACAAGTTAAAAAGTGAACTGTATCACTATAAAAAATAATTATACAAGCCTACCGAGATCCACAAAGCCGACAGCGGCCTACGAGGGAACCAACTAATTGGTCCATCATTCTGCGCAGCGGAATAAATTGAGCGGACATCCTAGCAACATCATCTGAATCAACACATCATCATCAACAGCCGTACCATCAAATAAACACGACAGCAAAACTATTTAGTGTTATAGTTTTTTCATCATATACCAGGTGTAAGCTGATCAATTTCATTATATATTTATTTCTGTGAAAGCAATACCCAATTTTTTCCTAAAGTAGCTAAATCCGTACATTGCAAATCTTAAGCGCGTGCGTAATACCCTAAGTTTTTTTTGCCACATTTTCGTTTTATCTTTGTTTATGGAAGGTTCCGATTGAGATGAGACGACTGATAGAATATGGATAGTGAGTAATCCGTTCAATAAGCCATTCTATAACCAAAACACATCTATAGCCCCTATAATTCAAGTTAAAGACCCCTCAAACTGTGCTTTGTTTTGATAGTTTTAATTCTTTCAATTAACTTAATATTCATAAAACGGCGAAAATCCTCGCCAAAAACATTTTAATATTTTAAATATTATAATATAAGCACTGGTGGCTCGAAGAGTTGGCTGTTCAATTACCACAGAAATTTCCTAGTTTCCACTTTTGTCAAAGCTTATTGCAATTCAATTGTAATTGAATTGTATCCTTCGCAATGTAACATCAGATATGCAATCTTTATTCATTGATGCAATGCTTGGGTAATTTAGTAAGATAAACAAAGTAAATGAGACTAGGGTAAAATGTAAAAGTCGTACGGTAAACCACGCCATAAGAAATATACATTGCTACTTGGAACAACAAAATTAAAAATGAATGCATAGTTAAAACAATATAATAGTATATAATATAATATTATAAACAACTCCATTACGAACGTATAAAAGGATTCAGTAAAATGAAGGACGTAATTAATCTGGAGGAAGAGACAAATGGTATTGAAATTATATGCTCAATTTGAGGCCAACGACGGCAAAATAGCAGGGATAAAACCTTAAGCCAACCTTATATCTAATTCAAATGTAGGAAAATTCACTAAGAATTCGTCATCCAATCTTCATGAAAATGGAACGTTTGTTGTGCTCATGATGGGTAGATTATCAGGCTCAAAATAAAATGCTTTTGAGTCAACAAATCATACAAAGGAAGGAGGCCGACCCTATTCAACGATCTCAAAAAAAACATTCCAGAATCCAATGCCACTATCAAAAAATTTGGTTGATGCAGAGTTGTTTAGAAAACGAATGCTTACGCAAACATTAATTTATCGTAAACAGAAATGTCTATTTTCAAAAGAACGGGTCACTTTATTGCTTGGCAGAAATTCTGAAGGCGATTTCAAATTTAAACCGCTTCTGATATATCAATCACAAAATCTCAGAATGAACTAAAATATAGGGAAGAGTAAATTGGGAGGACACAGGAAATGGAATAAGAAGACTTGGATGACGGTAACGTTGTTCGAGGGTTCGGCCTTTACCTTAACTGCTGTATCTCGGAAATTAAAACATACTGCATTAGTTTTAGTAGACCAATTCTCAGCTAATGTTATTTTTTGTTCATTCCCCCCAACCATCCATCATGTAACCGGTGGACCAAGAAGTTATCTCGACTTTAAAAAATTACTATTTGAGAAGAATTTTTAAACAACTTATTTCGGCGCTCAACCCTTATAATAATGATAACTATAACATTCTAGATGCAGTAGCATCTAGAATGTTATAGTTATCATTATTAAGTTAGTTAAAAATAAAGTAGCTCAACTTAACTCAACTTCCATCGAATCAGTAATTTCACATGTTCAGAAGGATATTATACAAACTGCTGCTGATGCTGAATTAGAAGGCATGGAAGAAAGTGATGTTCAAGACTTTCTATGGGATGTGTAAACTATCTTTTACATTATTGTAGTAGTTATTAAGTTGGTAACACTGACATAAGTAGTGTCTTTTGGGTAATCATGAATGTAACATCACATTCATATTCATATAAATTACATGTAATTTAATAAAACATATTGGTTGTTTTAACATCATCTAGTGTTTTACTTAAGAAAATACACGGATTTCATAAAAATTTAAAGATTTATCATATGTGAAAGCAAACGTAGATTTTTTTAAGTAGTCACGGCTTTTGAAAAATATTGCACCCCAAAGAATATTTAGTTTGAAAGACATCAGTTCTACAACCGAAAGCAAGATGATGGAGAAAAATTTGAGAGACGTCCGACGCTTACCAAAGTCATGCAAAGCTTTACTTAGTATATAAAACCTAAGATGACACACTGTGTACTCACGTAGATGTGACGAATGATCTAAAAGATTTGTTGGATAATTCTATTTATAACAAGGTTAATAACTCTAACGAAGAGTTATTCAAAAAATATACAACACAACTATAAAGAATAGGAAATCTTCCTTTCATAACCCGACAAAAATTGAGTATCTCTCTCTTATTTAAGCAATTCATTTATGCTGATCTGCGTGTCATGTGCACAGATACATTGATTGACGGTTGCATCCAATGCATGCACGAGATTTTTGCACGATCTATATAAATTTGAACATATCAGTCGTTACTCTCATTCAAAAGTATATACGATATTTAAACTAAAATTAGCATTAATGCGGGATGTGTAAAAAATTATAGCATATGGATGAACATATTGTATAGGGGATTTGCAGAGAATAACATGGCAAATTGAAATTAGCCATAAAAGAGAAAAACTTTATGTCCAAAAAAAAATATAAAACTTGTAAGCATCATAGCTCTCAAATGAATGGAAATAGGATACAACTACTTAGATCTTAAATATGACCGATGCCATTACTTAAATATGGCCTATACAATTATTAGTCAAATGAGAATTTATTCCATTACGTTTGGAATAGGATAGTAGTTTATCAGATTGAATGCATATCAAATTATTCGTTTTTTTTAATAATATGTTTCGTTTCTTTTGTTGGAAACTATGTAGCTATGTAAAAAAAATCGGTCATTCTGATTTATATTTTAACAAAATGGGTTTTCTAAACAATTTAACATCATATTCATATGGCTGTGGACCAATACTTGGGTATAATATTTACAACGTAAATGTCGATTTTTTTTGTCGAAATAAGTGTTTTTGTCTATTTTTAAACTAAAGTCGTGTTCACGAGATCGGATTAGAATCCTAGGAATTTAAACCATACTATGTCCAAAAGAATTTTTGGAAAGTTGCCAAAGAAGGAGCGGCTAATGTTAAGAGAATAATTAGGAATGTGGATTCCAAGGGAAAGCCCGTTGCTGATACAAGGAAAGGGAAAGCAGTGCCTCAGCTCGATGTGAAAGATTTGGCCCTATCATGCATTTGCCATTGGCATGAAGCTTGGATTTCAACGTCATTGTTAAAAATCGATAGAACTGACATTGATACAATTGCAGAGATAACCGCCATAGTGTGGAGTACTCATACCGCAGCAAGGCAGAAAGCTAATGGAGTAGGGCGAGTAAGAGAGAGATATGCAGTTGGATCAAATGTTATGTTATTCGGTATTGATTATCCAGCTGAAACAGTTTTGGCCATACATGAGGAAATTGCTGGGATGTATGGATTTGTTTATGGAAAGAGTGAGCAAGATAAAGCCAAGATAGGAACATTAAATAGTTACTTGGCTTTTTTTCAAGCATTCAAATCACGGTTTTCGGAAGTTAGATGTGTCCAGAATACCCTGATCGTGTCGAAAGAAGATAATACAACAGACACGATAAAATCAGGGGAATATGGATTAGAACCAAGGCATTTTGTACTTTTAACTGGTGCCAATTTTTCACCTGCCTTGCAATCCGCAATGGTGCAGAGTCTAGGCCCAATGACAATTGCGATAATGCTATGCAGAACAATTGATCCATTATACCAACCGAAATGGGTGAAGGCATTCTGGATATGGCATATCATACAAAGCCGGAATTATACAAAAATTGGGCAGATAACAAACAACAACAGTCGATAATAATAATTTATCAATTAAGGTTCAAGAAATTTGGTTATTGTGATGCTGATTGGGCATCTGACGTCGACAAAAGACGTTCATGTACTGGATATGTTTTTCAATTAAGCAACGGCGCTATCTCATGGAATAGCAAACGACGAGATACCGTTGCTTTATCAAGTACCGAAGCGGAATATATTGCTGTCTCCTGGTCGATTCGTGAAGCAATATGGTTACAAAATTTCGTTCAAGAACTTGATAAAAAGGTAGCCAAGTCAATCAAAATTTGGGTTGACAATCAAAGTGCAATTAAATTGTCAGAGACGGATGGCTATAATCAACGTACAAAACATATTGATGTGCGTTACCATCATCTACGTGAGAAGATTGAAGATGGTACAATTCAACTCGAGTACGTGCCTACGGAAGAAAATGCAGCGGATATTTTAACCAAAGCTGTTAGTGGTCCCAAGACGAAACTGTGTTCGGTAAAAATGAGGTTAATAGAGATGCACTGAAAATTAAATGAAATGTATTTAAATTAAATTTAATATTTAAATGAGTGAGGGTGTTCTAAATATTTTTACTTTGTAGCGCCGCCCTATACTCGTATATAATACTATGTTAAATAAATAGTGTGTCATGCACTTGCTATTGTGTAATTGATCAGAAAGGACGTGTCTTTTATTTCCTTAAATAAAATAATCCTTTCAATTGCACAGCCGATAATAATAATTTGGTCTCGTGATTCGTTCTTAAAACATCAATTTACTTTTGTGTACTCGTTTTACCCTACTTATTGATAAGGTAAATGTATTTACCGCAAATTAAATTAAAATTCGACTTTACCCTGGTATTGGTCCACAGCCATAATTGTTATAAACGAAATTTCATGTTACAATAAAATAATCTTGGATTTTCTCTAAAATTCAGTGTTTCATTAACACTTATCATGGTGAAAATTTGATCATTTTTGTGTTTTATTTATTAAATAAATATAATAATCCAAAAAAATTATTAGTGAGAATAAAATGGAATCAGTTTACTTTCAGCAATTACATAGTCTCTCAACGCAATGTCACATCTGCTGAACTATTTCTAAACTAAAGCGACATTCCGCTTACGCATTAGCCATTACAAAATAGCGAATTGTATGCACATATAAACACACTATTCGCTCGTATGAATTATCTGCTCCACTAGCGGCACTTAAAAGGTGAATAGTGAAAGAAAATAACATTCGCTATTTAAGTATCGCTAGTAATCTATACGCCAGTCACTTTTCACATTAAAATTGCTTTTGCTTTCGAGCGGAAAAATTGAAAAAAAAATAAACCTCGACGAAGAAAAATTAAAATTTATGAAAGAAAAATTTTGAAATGATGTAATTTTTTTTAAAAGTTGCATGGCAACATAATATCTGTATACTCATCAAACATTATTTTTATGTTTAATTTGAAAATCTATTAAAAATAAGGCCGAAAATATACAAATAAACGATTCCATAAGATTTATATGGAATGAATTATTACAAATTCAAATAATTTATTTTTTGAATAGAGTATTGGCCTAAATATAAAATAGACATTGACGAGAGGTTTATCTCACGACTATCTAAAAGTAACGTCTTAACTACTTAAATATGTAATAAAATATGTATAGTACTTAAATATATAATATATGAATAAAGGCACCTTCAAGAATGTTGCATCTGTAGTAAATTTTTGATTCCAAATCTAGAAAAGAAGAAAGAGTTATTTCAACGATTCGTGAAATTTTGGTAATTTATAATTTACTGGTACATACCATTGACAAATTTGTTGTAACTATTTGGGTTAACAGTATAATTGTGTGGGCATCCAACAGAAGATGTATGTTGATTTGTAGATTCTAGAAGACCGCATCTATCGTAATAAATTTTATTACATAATCCGGCAGTACCTAGAATATGGTAAGCGATTAGTTAACAGAATATTTTAACAATAGATGGATAGGCTTCATCTATTGTTTAAATATTCTGTTTACACTTTACATTGTGATTGATGCGAACGCTTGGTTATTTCCTATTAGTTGGTTATTTTGAAATAGTTGGTTATTTTGAAATGTATCGAACAACTTCCTTAAACAACTTTCACATCGCATTTTAAAGTAAACATTTTCAAATTCGTTGATTTACTTCTAAAACTAACTTATCTTCAGTTTTATACATATTTTACTTTAACCCACTTTGATTTCGTTTTTTGATTTGCCTTGGTTTAATTCACCATTGTATTCAAGACACCAAGGTACCGCATTAATTTGATTTTCCGCAACACGTTAAAATTCAACGGATTTTACTTGGTGGGTGGGGCTTAATTAGGTGAAATATTCGTAGTCATGAAACATGAATATGACTTTAATATTACAAAATGTATCCCACAGGTAGAAGAAATGTTATTGGTTTTATTATTTACTTTTATCTAAAATTACAAATATTTCACACTTTTGTAATTATTTTAACACGAGAACAAGGCAAATCTTCACTATCTCAAACAAAAAAAGTTGTAATAATTTATTATAAGACTAGTGTACAATTTCACGAGTCAAATTCTATTTAATTATTTTTGTAAAAATATGCTTTACGGTCTCAATAATTATAATACAAACATTTGAATCTGTCAAAATATTACGTTTCATTAAAGTACCGGCAAGTTATTTACTATACATACATATGCGTTTTAGACCATTTAGATCAGGGCTGTCTACTTGTATTTACCCATACTGCAGATAGAATTTTCAAATTTGTTTCAGGAGTTCACCACCAGAAAATCTCAACATAAAATGTCAAAATTCAAATGGAAAATTAATATGTATTAAGATTAAAGAAGTATTGGAATTTTTTTCGATATTTCAGATGTTTACTGTATTCTATAGATTTTGCTGAAATTAAAATGGAATAAATAAACGACAGATACGAAAACGTAGCATTATTTATTATATAAATGTATCTGTATATAATGTAAATAGACTAAAGTAAATATATTTACTAGTGACAAATAGTAATTGGTAATTACTGGTTTCATTTTCGTTTTTTTCCGAGAATATATCAATATGGCGGCATTAGTTGCAATAAAACATCATAATGTTGTTTGTATTTCAATGTTTATAGTTTGATAATTTTTGATATAAATTTCATAAAAAATTATTAAGGATTGCGGTCATAATGTGCCGGTGTATTCAAAAAAATATTGTGATGAAATTTTTATATTTCAGAGAATTTTTAAGAGAAAGATTGACATTTTTTAATTGGCTTCAACTACTGTGTGTTTGTACTTTGTAGTGAAAAAACTATTTTATTTCAAAATATATCGACTACATGGTACATATTATGTATATTGCACAAACGTCAAAAATTTAAATACCCAAAAAGCAACAACAATTGATCAACATGGCGGAACAAGTTGCATATATTTCTATTTGATTTTCAATTTTAATATTCACGTTTGGTAATAAATTATTTTTGAATTAAATTTAAAAAAAAAATTAAATTTCGGCTTTTAGATAATATTTGACTACATATAGACAAAAACACATCGTATTAATGCTTATGTGTTTCGTGGGGTTTTTAATTGATATTATTAATGTTTAAATTGAGCCTGTTTGTAGCAAAAAAATATTTTCATAAAACATTTATTTTTCGGGAATTATTTATTCAATTAAAATAAAATTTATTCAACAGTGAATGTTAAATTGTGTCACATGTATTGTAAACAATATATACTTTAAACTTTTATGTATCGATGCATTTTTAAGTAATAATATTGAGTTTCAAGTTGTACTTGCTTGGTGTAAAAAAAAACACTACATTGTTGTTGTTTTATGTATGGATGTTTACAACTGACAAAATTTTTTTCACTTAAACCACAATATAGTCAATTTAAAAAAATCACTAAACAATATTTTTTTGCGGAAAATAATTGTTTCACTACAAACACAATCTAATCGAACATATTAAAAAACTACTGGTCAATTTAAAATCACCAAAATATACAATTTTGTAAAAAATGGTTTTTCTTCACTTCAAACACACACTACAAGCCAATTTTAAAGCGTCAATTTTTCACTTAAAAAATCACCGAAATATAAAAGTTTGAAGCCGAAACACTAAAATTTTACATACTATTGGTTCTTACTACAAACAAACACAAATATTGCTTCCAACGGAATCTGACAATCACAATTTAATAAATATAAAAGTTAAAATTATTAATTAAAAAGCTTTCGAAACACTAAAGTATTAATCCAATTATTTTTTGACCGGATGCAAACAGAATTTAAAAGTAGCAATTTAATAAATGTTATGGAAATTAATTCAAAAATCACTAATACATTAATGTAAACATATATAATATAGAAATATCACGACAAATGCCGTCATCTTGACCAATTGTTGTTGCTGACGTATGTGCCATATATTACCGGGTATTCGGTATTTCGTGGGTCTAATTTACATTACCAAATCACATGCACTTCTTACAATCATGGACATATGTACATCGACATACTAGAATAAGAATGTGGCGGGTTCTTGCGGGGTTAAAAAAAAATTAAATTTTCGGTGTTCCGAAAGAACGTCTAACCAAATTGATGTTGTTATCTTTGTGTTAGTAAAGGGAGAACGGGAGATATATATTGATAGAACGAGACCGAAACGAGACAGAACGAGAGGCAAATTTGTTTGCATTATTTTTGATGTACATCTCTTTTTGTGGAATGAAAAAAATCTTCACATAATACTATTTCGTCCGTCGAAACAAATCATATAAATAGTCAGGAGAACATAAATTATTTTGCAACGGGCGAGTACGGATTTTGTTTTACTATATAATAAAGATTATTGTTTACTATATAATTAACTATAATACCGACGACTTTTAATTTGGGTTCCTCAGCCAATTAAATCATTTAAATGCTAAATCAAGTCCGCCCCTTTCTCTGTTATTGCTTTATTCTTATCTTGCATTTTTGAAAAAGACTTTCAGAGTAATCTTTAAAGATAGAAAGAGAGAAAGGTTTTATTAATAATATTAAAAACACCTTATTTACATACAAATATTTGTATCTACCACGCACCACGCACTATACAAGCAAAATTGACGGTACATACTGAGCTCTATATTGTACATGAAATAAGATCTCAGCGAGTACGCTGGCTCGGTCACGTTCTGCGTGCTGATCCGGAAAGGAGAGCCACTTAATGGTAGGCGCAGAGGTCGTTGCAAGCGACGATGGCTCCACGATGTAGAAAACGACTTGGCCTCTTCAGATTGTCTTAGACAGTATGAAGACCATGCTCTGCATCGAAACCGTTGGAGCCAAATGGTAAAGGACCAGTAATGGCCTTAAAAAACTGATAATTATTATCATTGTTACTATTAAAAAATGTATTTAATTCAAATTAAAACTAGTTAATCATAAACGCTTTATCTACTTCACAGATGAGGCGTGTTTATATCAAACGCATTAGTGAAGTCCCAATTGCTTAGTACAACTTAGTTCAAATTGCATTTAAGGTAAATTGTTTACTTCGTTAAATTGACTTAAATTATATTTCTCATTAGTAGATTTAAGCAAAAATAAGTTATCAACTGAAAAAAAACTTATACATACAACTAAAATAATACCTTGGCCTAGAAAACAACAACTTAAAATTTAAAATTTAAAACATTTTTCATGATATTCGAAAAACGTTTTAAGATAAATTATTCAAATCTGTGTTTTTACTTTAATGCCGTGTTCACGAGACCGAATTCAAATCCTATGAAGTTAAATCCGATCTCTCTTCCAATGAACCCAACTAAAATGACAAAAAAGTTTTTTCTTGAATTTTAACTAGCATAAACACGTGTTCGTCTACCAATTCATAAATATAAACATAAACAATCGACGGAAGACGCTCTCTCTTTCCCTTTTTAAAAACACAGAGACAAAAAACATCAATTTGGTTACGCGTTCTTTCGGGGAACGAAAATTTGATTTTTTTTAAAACTCGAAAGATCTCTACATTTATGTCGAGTTACGCCCGAAGGACCTCCATATTACATTTTTTTTCTTCTTTTGTTATTTCAATGGAATACAGGGGCCCTACAATGCCTTTTGCCTACTATTTTCAACGGATATCGTTTTCCTATCAAGGAGGCTTTCGTTCGAATCGATCAGTCACTGATCGAGTTACCGTACATCAAGAGTTTCTAGATTTCCGGAAGGTCTATGACTCGATCAATCGAGGGAGTTAAGAATTTTAGAACAGGCTATCAAGAATATTTGCAGTTAACTCGTGTGTTTAGGGAGATGCTCTGTCCCCAGTATTCTTTAATATCATGTTGGAGTACATCTTTCGTAAAACTGAAACACCTCAGCGCAACATCTTATATCACCAGTCCAATCAGGTACTTGCATATGCACTCACAAATGCGTGATTGGATTGTAATAGCAACGGAATGAAGGAAATACTTGATCCACTGGTAGAGTTTTCAGCTTCTGTTGGACTCCAGATCAATGAGTTCAAACCGAAATACATGAACTCTGGTTATAGGGACACTGGCACACCAGATTTTAGTAGTGGCCACTACACGTTTGAAGGAGTGAGGAGGTTCAAATATTTGGGCTCTCTTGTCACTCACGACAACAGTGTGGGTGAGGATATTAAAGAGCGGCTGGCAGCAGGCAGTCGTTATTTATATCCTCTAAGGCCAGTGCTAAAATCTAAACCCCTATCAAGGGCCGTGAAGCTGAACCTTTACAAAGCGTTGATCAGGCTCGTTGTTATGTTTGGATGTGAAAGTATGGTCGCTGATGGATCAGTACGAGAGATGTCTCGTTACATTTGAGAGAAGAGTCATGCGTGTGATTTACAGCATAAAAATCGACGTAGATGGCACATACTGAGCTGTGTAGGATATAGAGATCAGAGATCTGATGAAGACCCCCTATATTTTACATGAAATAAAATCTCAGCGACTACGCTGGCTCGGTCTCGTTCTGCGTGCCGATCTGGAACGAATAGTGCAGTGATCCCTGAAAAGAGAGTCACCATATGGTAGGCGCAGAGGTCGTTCCAGGCGACGTTGCATGGCTCCACGGTGTAGAAAACGACTTGGCTTCTTCAGGTTGTCTAAGACAGTATGAGACCAAGCCCACAATCGAAACCGTTGGAGGCAGATTGTTGACACAGTAAGGAGCCACTAATGGCCTTTAAACACTGTTCATTATTATTATTATCGTTTTCCTATAGTAGGAAAAGGAAGAAAAAGTAAAACAATATCATAAATTTACTATTATTTACCGTTTTTTTCCTTTGCCTACTATAGGCAAAAGTCATAATAGGCCCACATTACGTAGACAAAAAAAATTTTGCTTCTACCCATTTTTTAAAATTTGAGAAAAGTCCTGATCTTTATAAAGGTACTGAAATTTAAAAAAAATATTTTAACAGTGCAGCATTTCTGTCAACTTTCAACTAATATAGGAAGAGAAAGCAATTCAATTATCTCTTCTAACAGCTCATATACTGCATAATACTATAATTTTTGGCTATAGCTGCAATGGGATTTTATAAATTTCATTCAATTTTATCCCGACTATAGTGTTAGTCTTCGTTTTTTGCAGGATATTGCTTGAATAGGATAATACTTTAAGATTGAAGTCATTAAGTTTATTGCCAGCTGCATCAGCAAACAAATCCAGCCGAGTGGCTCGAAAGTCAAAGACCAATCATATACATATACATATATCACGAAATTTATTATACATAATTTACAATTTTATCAGAAAAACAAACATAAATGCAAACAGATTTGCAATAAACAAACAAAGTGAATTAAACTGAACATGACTTGCTCCACTTCCGTCGTCTTTTTTCTTATTTTCATTCGTTGGGATTTCATTGTCTTTATCTTTCTCCTTTATTATGTTCTCCTGTGTTAATTCATCATGGGCTACATTCAATGCACTATTTATTGTGCGCAATAATTTAAAGTTGGAATATTCTTCTTTTGGAAAAAGAAGCGAAACTCCAGCAATTGGTTTGAAATCGGTGTACGTATCTTTATCCGGTTCACAAAGTCCAAGAAAATCGTCGGTATCAATAGACCAAACCATCAATCCTCCCAACCCCTTTTTAACCGCATATCGTACCTTATTGGCGATTGATCTGGCTGTATCGTACGTGACAACTTTTGTTTTGTCATCATCTGCAATTTTTAATATTCCTTGAGATGATATTGGATCAAACGAATTCGTTACTTCTAATGTATCATTCAGTTTGGCTTCGCATATTTCATTGTAGCCCATAAAACCATTTTCCTTTGTATATGGGCCTTGGAAGCCGGGACCTTCTGTTGGATCGCCCAAGTTTCCTTTACCATTCGCTGTAAATGTTCGCCCATAAAATGGCAGTCCCAGTACAATTTTCTCCGGCGATGCCCCCAATCGAATAAATTCATCAATCGAACGCATTATATTTAAATCATCGGAACTGGTCAATGGTGCATTATACGATACTTTTTGATCCCAACTACCACCATAATCGTAAGACATGATATGAAAAAAGTCTAATAATCCGTTTAACGCACGAACATCATATGCCTCGTTAATAACTTTAATCGATGCACCAAATGCCGATGTTAAAATTAATTTATATTTATTCAACTCAGCACGTAATTCACGTACGAGTGTAACAAAATTTTCTTTGTCCGATGGTGCGCCGCCCCGCTGTGTTGGATACTCCCAATCCAAATCTAATCCATCGAAATTAAATTTTCGTACAAATGCTACTGCTTTTTGCACAAATTCACGTCGACGATTAGGATTTGCTACCAGTTGCGAGTATTTCAGTGAGCCTTCATTCCACCCACCAATGGCGAGTGAAACTTTTAAATGTGGATACGTTCGCTTAAGACCGGTTAAACGTTGATAACCGTCACGGCCAAAATCATCTTTCAAATCTTGCCAAGGATCTGAAAATATAAATTTTTAATATTTTCAATTGAAATCTTTAATTTATAAAATTTCATACCTAATGCTTTTATAGAATTTTTCTCCTCATGTAATCCGGCAAATGCATAAATTAAATGTGTGCACAAAGTTGGATCAATGTTTTCCAATGAAAACCCTCCTTGTTCGGTTCGGTATACAGCCCATGTTGAGATGTAACATACTACGATTTTTTGGTGTGGTGGTCCTGAAAATATACAAATTTAACCATTATTATTTGGATGAAGTTAATCCGGTTAATGTTTCACGATCGTCAATATAGCCAACTAGCCACATATTTCCTATTCTACACTTATTATTTACAAATATGTTTTATTAAACCTAATTAATCGTATCTTATTGATTCATTAAAACGGAATTAATGCATAACAGTTGACTTTTTTTTTTGAATTAAGTGTCTAAAAGAAACAAATTACTTTCGAAATAAATAAAATATATCCGTTAATTAGTATGATGGCCAATTGTGGGAAGATTAACAAATCGAAACTTATATTGGTCCGATGTACGATGTACAAGTAACGTTTTTTAAGAAATTAGATATGTATAATTTATGTAAATTAGGGTGTCCATGCCAATATTTAAATAAAACCAAGAATAAATTGTGTATAAAAAGAAAATCCAAAGGTGTATTATAGGGAAAGGTAAGCGCATTTAGTGTGATTCATGTTATCTTACAAAAATGTTAATTTATGTTGAAAGAGGGAAATAATTATTTCATATAGCACGAGGTCAGTTTTGATGATACTTTCAAAACAAAAATATAAAGTCTCACACACTTAAACTGGTGTTATTTTCTAGTTTACATAACCGTTATATGTATAACTAATTAACAGGAAGACGAGATTTTATTCAACCTACGACATTAAAGAGAATACATTTTAACGGAAGCCAATACTGAAATTGAGTTAGGCGGAGGAGAAAAGCTTAATTTGAAATTATTTTGCTTTAGTTAGGCCGTGTGTTAATTGATTAAAAAATAATTAAAAATTTAAATGTTGACAGAAAACCTGATTTTTTTTGTTTGTTAACCACAAACTAATTTGAAATCTATTATTTTTCGATCAACAAATTTTGTTTTCATTTACGTTTAGTATTCATGACTTTCATCATAGTGCGATAGTTTTTATGTCATTTGGAAGTAGTGCGGTTTAGGCTACCGTTTAGTTGTCATTTTATTGGGTTAGACAAAAACAATTGGAATGCTTACGTATTTTAAAAAGAATACTAAAGAAATCAACCATTTAGAAAAGAAAATGAATGACAAAAAATTGGTACCAGGCACACAGTAAGGTTTGAATATTTCGATTTAAACTTAGATAAGAAGCTTTGATTTGAGTGCAAATTTAAACTCATGTTGAAATTTAAATCTAAAGCCCGGTTAGTAGTTGGCGTGAAATGAGATTTTCCATATAAGTTTAATTCTGTAAATAGCATTCTAATAAGCATTTGACCTAGTGGAATGTATGTTTTTCGCGCTAGTTTTAGCTAGTGGACGTTTTTATGCGGCAAAATTATATACTATAAAACTGCACTTATATGAAGCGAAATTTCAACACTAGTAGAGTGTTGTGTTTTTAATGAACCGTGAAATTATCTACCATGTATAAAATCAACATGCCAGAGTTCAATTATTCAATGATGATATTTTAAGATTTTACAAAAAAAATTGATTACGTCAAATGTGATAACCCACGCTTATTGATTTAACGACGTTCTCAACAATTAAATTTGTCCACAACGACTAAATGGCGAATTTTACGCAAGGAAAAGTCCAATTGGGCCAAGAATGAAAGCCGAAAGATCATTCTCTAACAACAATTTGCAGATTAGATCATTGAACAAGGTGATGATTTTTCAAAACAAATTTGTTTTTCTGATGAAGCTCATTTTCATTTGTCTGGCTAAGTAAACAAAATTGTCGCATTTGAGCTTCTGAAAATCCAAGGGCAGATGTTGTGCAACCACCGCATTCTTCTCATGTTACGGTATGGCGCGCTCTATGGACCGGAGGCATCATTAGTCCGCATTATTTCGAAAATGCGGCTGCTAACGAGTGCTCAAGCCACTTACACGAATATTCACCGCATTTAAAATCCGTAATATGAAGTTAAAAATATTTTGACTAGAAGGGAGAAAAACAAGAGATTTTTGGTCATTTGAGGTGATTTGATTAAATGAGAAATCAGTAAAATCCAAACCCTGCACTGACTTCCGAACGAGAGCTATTTGCGGATGGCTCTCGTTCGGAAGTCAGTGCAGGGTTTGGATTTTACTGTCCTAAATATAAGCTAAGATTCTCGGGTAGTCTGGGCAAACACTGCACGGTTTTTCAAGCTGAATTAATTGCACTTACCCATTGTGCGATTGAGGCGTTGAAGTTTAGCGTTTAAGGGAGGGATATTATTATCTGCACAGATAGTAAAGCCGTGCTTAATACTCTCGTTAATCCTTTGGCTATGTCCAAACTAGTCAAAGATTTTGTTGACCCCGAACCAGCAATTCCCTTATGCTTCAACGGTGGTAAAGACGCTATTAAGAAGTTCACTCTGCTTGAGCTGGGACTGAAGTGGCGTTCTACTCCTAGCTGTCGAAAGGCGAAACATTTCATTATTGAACCCAACCTGAGGTTCACTATTTATGCATTATCCCTAAAGAAGAACCAACTCAGAATTCTGGTCGCACTTATCACCGGCCATGGACGGTTCAAGGTTCATCTTCAACGCATGGGACTAGCACAGGATGCTCTTTGTGACGACTGACTAGAGGAAGTGGATGACTGCTTACACTACCTCTGCAGCTATCCTGCCTTTGTCGGAGCTAGATCCCAAGTGTTCTCTTCCGGATCTCTGAACGTAGATCAGTTAGTATCCATTCCTTGGTTCAAACTCTTAAAGTTTGCTAAGATTACAGTACGCCCCTGCGAATTAGGATAGATCCTCTTGGTGAGCCCCGTGGGCCCATTGTGGCATTGAGTGCGGAACCTCAGTAAGTTCCAACCGTTTTAATAAAAATAAATAAAATAAAAAAATGAGAAATCGGTTTTAAACCCAAACTCCTGTACGTGGCCTGAGCAATTGAGTATAATGGCAAAATCGTATTTTCCAACTATGAAGTTAATCACATATCTTCAATCTTATATTGGAATTTTATTTTACAATTGTTCGTGGAGTTTTGTAGAAATGGATTAGAGGATAGAAAGTTTTGTAAAAAAAATCAACTTAACCATATTTGTAACGAAACCGTCTAATTCTTGATAATTTAAATTTTATTTCTTGTTTTTTTAACTGCCTTTCAATTGAATAATTGACACTAATTATACATTTATGTATATTCTGTAACTCGGTTGGAAAAATTCCATTCCATTGGAGTTTAATTTGCTATTCTGTACCTCGTTGGCATGGAAATTTCTGCTAGAATTTTTTTTGTGCTATTGTGAGATCGATACTTGTCGGAGCTAAAAAAACGAGAATACCACAGATTACTGTCAAATAGAGAAAAAACAACATTTGATAATTTTTATTTAAAAAATACCTAATTTTATTATAATATTACATAATTTTATAATAAACTTAAATAGCTACACGAAATATAATTAAACCAATATATGTACACAAATTATCGGTGACAGGGAATCGAAAAATAAAATAAAATTAAACGTCAAAATTCAAAAAGAGCAAACTATAATATGCAGTTCATCTATAGTACACTGCGTATTACAGTCATATACCGGGTTTCCATCGTCAATAGTATAATAGTATTATAATATTATACTATCATTCATAGTCGGGTTTCCATCATATAGTGTGAAGTAAGCTGTATAATTATGTTTGAATATTGAAATTTGTCTTTTAATGTTTTATACAAATTTCATTACAATAATCAAATCACAATAACTATGTATGTAAATCAAAAACGTATAGTTATATCAAAATACCACAAAAAAAACTTCGAACGAATCAAAATTGTAATAAAAAAGTACACTGTCATGAAATATATTGTTAAAAATATAATTTGATACCTACTTTATTTTTGATAGATAGTATACTGAAATATTATAATAAAGTATTATACTACCAACTTCGCGTTTCCATCGTCGTAGTTTAATAGTATAATACTATTAAACTATTATACTATCACGAAAGAAACCCGGTAATAATTTATAAAAAAAATATATTTTCGTTGGTAACCCTGCGATGCATTTTGCTCAAAGATAAATTTTTTTTTAACTCGAGTATGACACAAGTAGGAGGGTCTTACATCATTTTAAGCGATTTGATTGATCGAAATATTGGAAAAAAGGGGAAAAATATACTATGGTAAATTCTCCCGATGTAATGTACGCTGCTTCATGATTGTAAAAGTGGGCTAAGCTCCTCTCGCGGAACAAATGATTATTTAAAAGAACGATCCATTTGAAGTTTGTGTGGTTGTTTTTGTATTCGAAATTAGGCGGCTGTGTGTTTTTAAACGTCAATGGATAGATAATTTTATTTTAACTTTAAACGTCAATCGATAGATAGTTTTATTTTAGAAAAATTCCGCTACGTTGAATCCGTGATGCTCCAATCGTCAATAGAAATGCATAAACTCGCCTTTAGTTTACTATTGACGATTGGAGCATCACGGATTCCACGTAGCGGATTTTTTCTAAATATCTATCCATTGACGTTTAAAATAAAAACAAAACTTGACGTTTAAAATAAAACTATATATCGATTGCCGTTTAAAAACACACAGCCACCTAATTTCGAATATAAAAACAACAACACAAAATTCAAATGGATCGTTCTTTTTAATAATCATTTTTTCCGCGAGAGGAGTTTAGCCTACTTTTACAATCGTCAATAATTGACGATTGGAGCATCACGGATTCCACGTAGCGGAATTTTTCTAAAATAAAACTAGCTGTCCATTGACGTTTAAAATAAAAATAAAACTTGACGTTTAAAATAAAACTATCTATCCATTGCCGTTTAAAAACACACAGCCACCTAATTTCGAATACAAAAACAACTACACAAACTTCAAATGGATCGTTCTTTTTAATAATCATTTTTTCCGTGAGAGGAGCTTAGCCTACTTTTACAATAGTTAATATAAACTACACGTCACTCCGACCAATTACACTAATACCGGGTTTCCATCGTCAATAGCATAATAGTATAATAGTATTATACTATTCTACTATCATTCATAGTAGGGTTTCCATCATATAGTGTGAAGTAAGCGTATAATTATGTTTGAATATTGAAATTTGTCTTTTAATATTTTATACAAATTTCATTACAATAATCAAATCACAATAACTATGTATGTAAATCTTAGATGTAAATCAAAAACGTATAGTTTACAAAATACCACAAGTTCAGTAAATAAATAGGCGTTGCTCGATAGAATAATAGGCATATGTGTGAGTATATATGAATTGGTGAAAACGTTTTGTCGTTTTGTTTTTTTTTCTTGTAACTAGTAGCTTAGCTTGTTAGTTTTATATTTGTTGTGTTTTTTTATCAAATAATTCGAATATTCGTTTAAAGTTTAATTATTTAGTCACCGTACATTTCAAATTTTATTTTGTTTGTTTCGACATTTGATAGAAAAAGCAATCCGTTTTGCCTGTAAAATAATTAAAGCGTTGACATTTATGAATATGAACAAAATAAAAGGATGGAAATACGACTTCGAAAAAACTATATAACAGTGTACAGAGGATGAGTTTGGATTTTTGGAAATGGTTTTCATTCATTAATTTGAATGATTAACCGGAATAAATTTTATTTATTTTTTATTTGAGAAATGATAAATAATAATAATTAAATTACATATAACAACGTCAAATAAAGGTTTAAATTATATATTTAATTGTATATCTAAAACGGATTCCAGATTTGCAAGATATGTCTAAGTACACTTCTGACCAAACAATTAAAGAGCATGATAAATACTTTGGGGCCGAGATATTTTTTACCTGTACGAAATATATCCTAGGATTTTGTATGCTTTAGAGCAAACTATGTATATCGATATGTTTCTTAAATGATAATTTTCAGTTAAAGGCGATTCACGAATGCAGATAAAATAAGAACATTTTTCATCTGCGCTCCTTAATCAATCAAATCACTTAAAGCCTGATCCACAAAAAATCCAGATATTTTATCCGCACTCATGCATCCGCGTCTTAAAGCCTTATATACCAATATAAATATATATTTTATATGAGAAATAAGCAAAAAATAGAAAAATGGGCAATTTTTCTTTAGCTGTTCGTTAGATTGTTACATTGAAATGCATAAACACACTTTCCCGGTACAACAAATTTATAAACTGTGACGTATTTTACTAAATTATGGGTAAAACTTCCTTTATTATTCTCGTTTTTAAATCGGATGCTATTGCATATGTCACCAATTGCCGTGAAATTGTATTACTAATATGTTAAAGTTTTTGAGATGGTGATTATTTCTTTGACATTTTGATTTTATACAGCAAAATAAAACATGATATTATTTCTGGTATCAATTTATTGGCCTTAAGTAGCTTCCTAGTAAATTGTTATTTAGTAGCTTGTTATTTGTAAGAACAAGATTTGAACTGTTAACTGAGTGGTATAACTTAAGTAAACTACAGCTAAACATTTTCAAATCTGATATGATCACTTAAATGTACTAAAAAAAGTATACCTTTTATACCTGTAAGAGCACAAGATAACTTGGTCTGTGGCGTTGGTTCAAGACAGAAAAAGTTTCACATTTACGAAATTGTTTCGCCCATTTGTCATTCATGTTCTTAGAATAGAAAAGCTTCCCACATATACGCAGGTCTAGAAATATAAAAATATTTAATAGGAAGCGACCAGAAGCGAGTTTATGTACGTGTCTTTTTTAACGAACGAACTTGTCACTTATTCGCGACATTAACTATCTCACATCACAACGTACAATTAGTAACGAGTGACATACTATAGAAATCTAAATTTAAATTTTAGTTAATAACCAAGCTGGGATCACAGCATAAAAGATGTGATGTCAAACGAGCGATCAAGTACTCAAATTTAATCTGAGAGAAAGAGAAATAAGTTCGCTGATCACATTCTGTGCAAAATTCGACCTCAAATTTAAATTTTCCACACTTGATATTTAATGAATCATAACTTGTTTTTTTAATGATAATAGTGTTGATATTTTTATTCAAATCAGTATATAAATTTAAGTATTCTATAGGTATAATAATATATTTAATTAATTATGCATCAAACACATTTAATTCCTCAACAAAGAGGTAATAATTTGAATAGTAAAAAATTAGATTTAGCACATCCGCTGAGTTATAGGAATAATCGATTAGAGATTTAGGCGAAGGAGGAATTATCTCCAGAGTTAACTCGCTGAATCAGGTTCTCTAGCGCTGAGGATGGTGTTAGGTTGCCACTCTTCTCTTGAGGTGAGTGAACATTTCGACATCCGAATAATTTGGCCATTCGAGCGTCATGGAAACTGCAGAAAACTGATGATACGATTGCAACCGAAAAGAACACACCTGGGAAGACTTAAGTTAGCACTTCTGAAAGAGAAAGGTCTTGCCAAATGAAAGGTGGATTAACTCTAACGTAGCGTAGCGTAGTAAGACAAGAGGCAAGGTCTGGAAGCAAACAACTTGTGCCAAAGCTGTATATGTATACGATAAAGAAGAGATTTTAATACACCCATGGCCGGCATTATCACACAGGGCATACACATTTCGGTAGGTGCATGGAGAAGTGAAATGGACAGCTAATCGGAATTCAAATACGGTTATGTTCTGGGATGAGGTGAAATCGTAATGAGCATAAATTAATCATACAGATCCATCATACTGATAATTTAAAAATAAGAATTCCCAAAAATAATAATAATCTATGGAAATCAAAAGTTATAATTCGAAACATTTTTAGTTTTATTACTGAACGCTTCTTCTGAGTCACTGATTGCAAATTCTAAAAATATTTATATAAACTCGATTTCTCCGAATGCCATCATGATATTTATGATCCTAAAATGAAATAAATTCAAAGTACATAACACATGTTAAAATAACAGAGCCTTTTGTTTTTAGTGAAAGAAAACAATTAAAATAAACAATGGATGTGAACAAATATTTTGAAAAACTAAACAATTTTGAAGATTTTGAGGATTTTGAATTTGAGAATTTTTAAAATATGGGGCACAAGTGGCAAGTGGATAGTTTAGTCTTAGTAATTTCGTGTCGCTCTTTATGATCCTGTCACTAAAATCGAAGAGGTTATCGAAGATAAAGAAATAGGTCTCTGTTTATTAATGCACATCAGGAAAACGTATTTACTACCGCCAATATGTATTTCGCTATATTGGGCTTTAGAAGTATTAATTGATACTAGAGTCAGCTCTATTGTACTTTCCGCCTTTGAAATTACTATAAAGAAACGCCCCACAGAAAACATTTGCGTGTACTGTCAGAAATATCAGCATACTGTCAAGCGGCGTCTGAGCTGATGTACCTAAACGCCAGTGGCTGGTTTATGTGGCCTTGCGCTTTTGGGGGCAAATTTTCGTCGATCTTTTCAAGACACCTTTTCGTGTGTTTTACTATATGAGTGGCAAGGTCGACTAAAATTTGTTATTGGCATTTCATTTTTTTATTAAATCTCACATAGTAAAACAGACGAAAGATTGTCTTGTATTAGTGCTTACCAATTCACAGTGCAGTATTTGTTTGATATCAATGGACTTATATATTTAAAAAAAATTTATTGGATGTTGAAATGATGTGGGCACTAAAATTATGCTGTGAGCACTGCCCACTTTGACCAATATGACGGGAAGCTTGCATACACCTACTTAAAACCATTTAATTAAAATTGGAGGTTTATGGTATTGTTATTATTTTATAATTAAAATCAATTACGCAGGATACGTACCAAACCAAATATGCTTTTTTGGTTTTAATTTGTTGTTTAATACAATAATATTTCAATATGTCTTAAAAATATCAATAGACCTGCTGTACCTTTCTTTGTAGCCGTTTTGTAAATTTCGCCATAACGGTGGTAATCCTGGGCAACTAAGAATGGCACATGAGGGGCAAGTAATACCTGATTAAATATGTATGTATTTTATTATTATTATTATTAAATTTGGGTACAACCCAATAAGGCTCCGCACTCAATTCCACAAAGGGCCGATGGTGCAAACCTTGGATTCTATCAAATCACGCACACGCGTTCTGCATCCTTAGCAAATTGGTGAAATTTGAAGCAGGGCAGAGAGGATAGTAGATGCACAAGAATTGTCCTGGATTTAAACACATGGGATCTAATACAGTCGAAAGCAGGGCAGCTGCCGAAAAAGGCATTCGTCGTATACGGCATTGATTTCTAGTCCCATTCGATGGAGATGACTCTTGAAATGGCCATGGCAAGTAAGAATCGATACTAGTATTCTTAAGTTATCCTTTTTTAATGAAAGAGCGTATTTAGTCAGCTTCGAATTGAGCTCATTAATAATGTATTTCGCCTTACGGCAGGTAGGGGTGGATGATTTTTGATTATTTTTTTACCAATGTAAAGAGGCAACGGAGCAGAAGGTTCAGGTCCAACGAAACATGAACGTGAGCCAATTTTTGCCAAATTATCTGCGATTTCATTACCTTCAATGTCCCAATGCGCAGGTACCCACAAGACCGTAACTTTGTTATTACGGCAGAGAAAATTCATAAAATTCATCTGAACAAAATGCTAGCGATGGGTAAACCACCTCGAATAATTTGTAAAAGTTAAATTCAGGCAACAGCCTATCATTAAGCATGCCAATTTGCGGCACAGCTGGTTTAAATACACTAAGAATTAACGTATGTCCCGATATAGTACCGAATGCATTCCACGCCCCATAACACATTTCAAGCGAAACGTCGCTGAGCAAGCTGTGCTAAGAACGAAAGACCGTAGCTGGGGCAGAGATAGAATAGACTCCATAGTAAGAGCGCGGAGTCGAAGACATGGCCCCAAGTTAAGCAAGTAATGATTTTAAATTGACTATTGGCCACCAAACTACAGATAATTATGTTAGCAATTGGTATAGAATTAGTGATTTGTATATAAAAGAAAGCATTTTGGGTGGCAAGCCCCAAAAGTTACTAAAAGCTCTTCTGCATTACCAAAAAATCGCTGTGGATTTTTGTTGTTTGTAATCCAGATGATACTTCCAAGAGAGTTTATACTCTAAAATAATATCAAGGTGTTTGACGTAGGCTGAGCTATTAACCTTACACCCATAAAGAGATGGCACAGAAAATGCATCAGTATTCCTACGTCTAGTGAATATAACTAAGTCTGTTTTAGAGGGGTTCACATGTAAACCCTTATCAAGGCACCACTGTTCTACAATGAGAAGAGCGTGTTGCATTAAATCAGATAAGACATTCAAATGCTTACCAGAAACTGTCAGAAGCGTAACATTGAGCGATGAAGCCGGATTCCTGAAGTTTTACAAGAGGTTTGTCAAAAACCAAAAGCCACAGCAGAGGTGAAAGCCTCCTCCTTGTGGACAACCCCTGGCAACTTTGACTGATACCGAACTATCATCTAACTCCAGATAACGATACGAGATTTAAGTATAAATTCAATCCATTTGACAATGGTAGATTCGATAACAAATTTGGTACAGGCATTAGTAATCGTATTGAACGATGTAATATCAAAGGCTCCTGCAATATCCTGGAAAGTACCCACAAGAAACTCACTATTGCACAGTAATCTTTCAATCCAAGTTACATGTTCATGTAGTGCAGTTTCACAGAATTTGCCAACCCTGTAAGCATGTTGCATGTTACTGAGCGGAGCGATAGTTAAACGGTGATCTCTCATGAATCTATCAACAATCCTTTCTAAAGATTTGAGAAATGTTCATGACTGCCAAATAGGCCGAAAAGACTTGGAGTCGGTATAGTCCGACTTGCCAATTTTCGGAATAAAAATAACTTTATTGTGGAACAAAGCTAAAAACAATGCAAACCAGGAACAAATGCACTATATAGATGTTCCCTTATTAGAAGAAGATGACATCGTAGAACACTTTACAATGCGAATGTATAATAACAGCCCACAAAGTTGAGTAATCTAGGAAATACTATTATTTGGAAATACTTATGCCTAAGCAGAATTTATGATCTTACTTAAATCATTGCGTATTGCTACAGATCTGTTTATAGGTATATCTTATACTTACCAATTACATATTCCAGTTTTTTGACGATATAATACATACAATACATAGAAAACTATACTGTTAATTCGGCTCGGCCCTAAACTCGTTTTATACCTTACTTACTTCGATACATATCTCATTATGGCTAATATATGCACCGCAATTCCCGTAGTCGTACCACTTCACAAGACGTGACTCTATAGTCTCGTCACGTTGTAACAAAAATGGTATTTGTGAAGTCGATTGAAGCGGACACGACTGGAACTAAAAATGTATCTTGTAACAAGACTAAAATTGCTCAATATTTGCTGAAATTTGACAGATGTCAAAATTCAAAACATTTGAAATTGTGTGTCAACAGTTTTCATTTGATGAATCAATGTATGTTAAGTTTCCAATTTTTCATTAATTAAAATGCAATGATAGTGAAATGTCTAAAATAAATATAAATGTAAAACATTAACAACTACGGGATCATTCTAATCCACTAGAAATACTTTTTTGTAAATTACAAAGCCGATTGAAGTTTCTGTTTACAATTTTTAATAATAAAAATTTGTCTGAAATTAAAAAAACCTGTATTTTTGTAGTAAGACTTTAAGCGTAAGAAACGACTATGAGAATAGGAAAATTGATGTGACGTGACTATAGTCATGAAAAATGACGTAATACGACTATGGGATTTCGCAGACTCTATCTGGTGCGACATTAAATGGTCGCCAAAAGTCAATACCCAAATAAATTTCTGTTTGCAACGTGGGAACTACGCAAAATTTTATATCTACTGTTTTATTTAAGTACGACACAGGTAATGTAACTTAGCCCCACATGGCATTTGGTGAACCGTCTGCCGTTTGAATATGCGAATTAAATGGCTTCATTTGAATACCTAGAGAATTCAAAAGTTGTTCTGAATTTTTCCCTAGTACGCTGATGGTCGCTCCACTATCTAATAAGCCGACGAGTGACAAACCTTTGATGTAAATTTTTGCGTATGGTCTAGGGTCATCAGGTAAAAATTCTGATATTTTCGCTTTTTCCAGTAGACGGATGTTCGATCTGATTGGCAGTGATTAGATTTAACAATTGAATCTGGCGTAGCTTCTAGGCCTATGAGCTGTGAACGAAAGTTCATTACTTCGCTGATAGGGATGAATTGGGGACTTGAATCTTGTCCGAACGTGGTTCCTCGCTCTGTAGCACGTTCGGATGGAAATTTCCAACACTCTTATTCAAAGATCGTGTACAATTGTTAATTGCTACTCCAGCCATATCGATGTCCTAGATCCTTACAGTTCCAACAGACTACAAACATTCTTGGGTGTAATGCGTCAACGTTGGGGACCGAATCATCACTATTAGTTTCCTTATCATTATCTCCGGTCTTATTAGAAATAGTAGAGTACCTGCTCGAGATATATGACTTAGATCTCTGTTCGGCCACTACTGGATTACGTCTAGTTCGAGTTTCTATAAGCCGCCGTGGATCATATCCCGAGATTTGCCATTAGCGTTCATAATTATCACATATCTGACGCAAATCTTCCAAAGAACGGAATTTTTCGTTACAAGTCGCACCGCGCAATGCTGGATTCATATCTTCTAACGCGACGTCAAGTAACTCTTCACCGCACAATGGTTTTTGTAGTCGAACATTTACAATTTCTATGTCCAATGCATAGTTATTAAAGCTTTCTTTTGAGTGTCAACCCGATGTCTAATGTAACGCCGTAGGGCGCATTCATCTTCCTGGCGGCTGAACCTATCAAGCAGAGCTTTTCGGAACTGTTTCCAAGTGAAAATGAACCACTTTGAAGGATGAGTGCCGCTTCGGTACCATGCATTATTATTTCTGTGTTCCGGCTGAGATCTACGGTTGAACCGATAATATGCCGAAGAGTTACTGTCCGAATCAGTACTAGACTGGTCAGAAGTCTGCAAGTCCAATCAATCCACCAACCCTTTAGTTATTCAAAAATCGGGACTCCGATCGCTTTGGATTATTTGACTCAGCTCGTAACTTTTGCATTTAATTAGCAGATAGTTCATCTAATCTTTTAGAAAATTTATCTTCCCATTTTTGCTCTAGATCCTCTAAAGTTAAAAACCTAGTTAATTGATCTTGGTCTGACTCAAGTACTTTATCGGTGTCTTTATTACCTGCAGCAGAAGTGGACGGCCAAGGATCAAGGTTTTTTTTGTCTATTTGCTTAATTAAGTAAACGTGCCGTTCTATCCTTTCAGTAGAGTATTTTAATTATCAGCTTTTGTTTTTCACGAATTGCACTGTGTTCAAGTTGGTCAATCAAATCTTCGATTTCTGAGATTCTTTGATTTATGAACTGTAGTTCACTTTCAGGTTTATCGGTAATGTGAGACTTTTGAGGCTGTAGTTTGGGGTCTTGTAGTTCTGCCCTTAATAATAGAATTTCTTTTCGACTCCCACTTGCCCCTGATTTAAACCTCGAACTGTGTATTCTACCAGCAGTTCATCCGTGTTAAGGATTTGAAAAACAAAGCTGATTCGAAAAATAAATCAAATCCATGCCTAATTAATTCGGATAATAAAAATGACTAACTAAAATTCGAATGCAATTTTCCGATAGGCTCACAGTAAATACCAAAAATTTGGTTCAATGCAAGAACCAAGAAGGAACAATAATAATCCAAAATATTAATTCTTCAGGAAATAAACTTAAATATAATTTTAAAAATATAACAATAAAAAAAATTGAGAATATTATAAGAATATTAATGTCCTACAATATGTCCGACACCGCAGAAACATAATGATATTTGTTGTTAAATTAAATTAAAAAATTTGAAGAATGCGTAATCGATGTAACACTCATTTGTATTAGATATTGCAATAATCGAGAATCCAATTGGTTTTGATATGAATTGTTTTCTTAGGATTTACTTACAAACCTTTCGTGAATGAGTAATACAAGTTTATTTTTTGTTATTTGTTATGAATCATACTAGTTCGTTTTATCATATGCTATCAAACTGTATAATTTTCAAGGTTATGGCGACTTTAATCTACACAATTTTAAATGTGGTTAGAAATTATAAATTTCAAATCAATTAACCAAAATTCAAAATTCAAATCATGGCTCTGTGGTCGCCATGTTAACATATAGGACGTTCAAAAATGTAGTTATATTAAAGTTGCGGATTAATTCAACACTTTTAAAACTATAATACTATAATCAATAACTAAACAGACGAATAAATTTGTCGTTCTATATGTTGACTCATTGGGGTGAATTACAGTTTTGGTTCTCGGTATTTCGTTTAAATAAAATTGATTAATGATTTTATTACATTAATTTCATTAATTAAATAAAATATACGAAAACTGTAATAGACAAACTAAATTGACGAACCAAAAAATTAAATCATCATTAATTTGTTTCTTTTGAACACAACAAATTTGGGACAAAATCAAAATGTTAAATTTAATTTGGAAAAGGTTAAATTGTTCACTGGCGGCGCGTACAATTTAAACGCTGCAGCAACGCGGCTGCATATTGTTGCATAAGGTATGAATTTGTGACGGCTACTTTTCAATATAATACCCTAATTAAATTTATTTTTGTTCACCTTATATATACAATAGTTCTCCCACACCAACCGTTAACACACAAAGTATTTTCATTTATAACCACCAAAGAACATTTTAATATTTTATTTATTTATATTTTGTTTATGGCAGCAGCGATGTGGAAAAAAGTAACGAACATAAGAAAAGAGAAAGGGGATAAGTCTTACCTCTTACTACACAGTATACACGCTACAATAAAAAAATAAATAAATAATATAAACTATGTACTGTACAATTATAACGGTTTGAAATGACTATTGAAGAAAATATTAAGATAATCAAGAGTTAAGTTACGTATGCATATTAATTGCTACACATAAAATTCCATGTGTGTATATCTAAATAATTAAATACAGAGCCGATTTTATTATTAATTCACAGAATAATTTTTAATTATATGGAACAACATGTTTTTTGAAACCAGTGACAACAACACAAAATACATTTTTAAAAACTATTTATTTTCTTCATCATATTCTTTTCTTACCTGTTTGACCTTCGATATGTAAAACATTTAAAAATCCTATATACAGCAATACTATTACAGAAATTATCTTCATTTTGTTATTTAATATATATTTTACAATGATTTTAATAAATGCAAAACACCAACTATTAAATTTCAACTATCGAATAATTTCATAAAAATATAGTTGTTATTAGTTTATTCTACTTAACAATAATAATAATAATATTTTTAATTTTTTTTTTTAAAGAAAGGCAGTGGAATCCACATTCACTTTACCAAACCACATACACTTCTCACAATACTACATATAATATATTTACGTACATATGTATAATAAAGCTGTTTTGATCAAACTACTATTTAACAATGAAGAATGGAAAAAAATACGTGAATTAAAAACCAGATCGTTCATAAAAAAAAATGTTAAATTATAGTTGAACGTAAGTAATTGATGTATGTTAAATATATCGCGAGCATTAAGAAAAAAAACTTTGTCGCCACTGAAAATTTGTGATTATGTAGTAAGTTAACATGAAAGTTATTTCTGGATGACAAAATATTTGTATGACTAATGTGTTGAAGGAATAGGCATAATATAGTTCTTCCAGTGTTATAGAGGAGGCTATGAAATGAGATGACTAATTTGTTAAAGGGAAAAGCACATAAAAAGCGTAAAGAAGCAAGAACAAAAAGCATTTCGAAGTTTGAAGTTTGGACATAACTGCAGCGTTTACATTTTTGTCGTTTTGACATCAAATTTTACTGGTTTATCTGATTTATTGCTGGGTGTCTTTTTTTAAAATTCATTTAGATCACGTCTTGAGATGTGCTCTAATAGTGTAGAAGTTGACCGTCTATAGCCATGGCTTTCGTAGACTATATTCCAATTCTAAAACTATGGAGAGACCACCAAATGTGTCTAGTACACCTCCACGTGGTAACACCCGGACAACGATTTTAAACAGGGACTAACTAGTAGAGGCGAGTGGATTACACTATAAATATGCAATGAGTAAAACAGAATTAAGATATACCCCATGTGGTAGACCAATGGAGACATGGGGCAATCCACTCTCCGATGAGACTGACTCTAAGTACTCTGGGGATTACCTATCCTTGCATACACAAAACAACAATAATATGAAAATAAGCAGCCCGTTCCAAAGACGAGGAAGAGTTACTATAGATTTTCTGAGAAAACTTTTAGTTTATCATTTGAAAATCTGAACATGGAGCAATTCCAAAATAATATGGGCGTAACAGCGGCACGTCAACGAGCAGGCAGAACTACCTCATATAATTATAGTGAAACATCTGTTCTTGAAAGTTGTGCTTCAGAATAAGAGCGAATGTTAGACAAAAAATGGCAAAAAGTAACTGATAAGAAAAATCAGCTAAGCATTATTATTCTCAATTTACAATAACAAAATGATGCAATTAAAGCAGCATAAATCCCAAGCTAAGCTCTCAATGAAGCAGAACAGAATTTTGCTTTTTATGTTGTTGTGGTTTTGTTCGATACGAATATCATTTGGTCATTTATTCTCCTTAGTGCGTACTAAAATTAAATGTTGGCATTGTTTTCAAAAGGCGTGCAATTTTTTTTTGACCTATTAATTTTCACTTGAAATATGATTGTAATAACATAAATACATAATAATTTTGAATGTTTTGTGTATTAAAACTGAAATATAATTCTTTTTATTGATTATTTATTATTTTATTTAGGTTTACTACCTAAGATAAATGCGACCC
Source organism: Tipula unca (assembly GCA_951394425.1). Taxonomy (NCBI): domain Eukaryota; kingdom Metazoa; phylum Arthropoda; class Insecta; order Diptera; family Tipulidae; genus Tipula; species Tipula unca. The sequence continues at coordinate 86,855,786 of OX596382.1, forward strand.
ATCAACATTTTTATAATTTTTTTTTCTACATCACTGAAAGCTGCGCAGAACAATAAAAAAAAAATTTTTTTTAAGATCTGAATAGGACTATAGTTTGGTTTTCTGATATAGTCTTAATTCGTGATTATTATAACCTTCTTCTGGTGCATCCTTACAATTGTTACAACTCATTGGATAAGTTAGTAACGTTTGGTGGTGGCCTTACGAGTTTATGATTTCCCTCTCGAAAGTTTTATGCAAAGAAACTACCAACAGTAGTCTTTTATGTGATATATTATCATCATACTTGCTTTGTAAATAACATCAATTTATTTACATTATGTCAAAATTATGTCAAAATAATGTCAAAATTATGTCAAACTGACATAATTTTTGACAACCGCAAATTGAGCAAAAACTTTAGAAGAGAAAAACGTTTGTTCCACAGTATTGCTTGATGTAGCGCAGGACTTTGACAAGGTTTGGCACGAAAGTTTAATGTATAAACTCAAAATTATCATACCTAAACAGTACAGCATAATGCTGGAATCATATATATATATATATATATATTATTCTGAATATTCTGAGCTAAAGGAAATAAGAGCAGGAGTTCCACAAGGAAATGTGCTTGAGCCTCTTCTGTATTTACTATACACCCGAGTTGTTCCAATCCCACAGAACAACACGAGAGTGATTTTCGCTGATAGCACATACAATAGAGAAATTATAAACTGCCATAGACTTGTACTTTCAAGTACACCAGAATATCATGATTAATGAAAATTTTTGAATTTTAATTAAAATTAGGAACGATAAATTTTGCCGATAATGTGTGCACATTTGATACATCGTGTGTACAGGAAATGTAGCGAATGTACACACATCGCAAACATTGGCTTATGTTCGCCAAATAGGTTGAATGGGCCAACATTTGTACAAATATTTGGCCTCACAAACACGCACTCAGTATATATTTTGCAAACTTCTAAAATGGCGGTCATATCAAAACACCTACGATCTTATAATCTGATCATCTGAATCATTTAATATCTGGCATGGACCACTCAACATATACGATAACAAATTTTTTTTCGGTATACATCCGGGGTCACCTCGGCGCTCGCGGTTCCAATTTAAATTCTCGTCAACCACCACATGATACGCTGATGATCGAATAATCTTTAGAAAGCCATAATAAATATTTTATTTTAAGACCTACATTCTGAACTGAACGGAACGCCAACATTAATTTAACTATAGATTCTATATTGCTATAATAGGGTATATATCGATCGCGTTGATCCTTTTTGGTTTCTGCACTCTATGGCTGGATTAGGAACCTAGAGAGTGGAATATACTAGTTTAGCTCCGGTTTCGTAAAATGTAGCAGGTTTGCTCCTCCAATTTATGTTACAAGTTACAAATTTCGGAATTTGATATAATGTAATTTTATACCACGTTAAACTGCAATTTGTTTGAAATTAACTTAATTTTTATTATTTTATTACCTTGTATATTCGTCCTAGTTTTCGTAACTCAACACTGTCAACAACTTTCAAAATTCAGCTTATGTATATTAACAGTCCGACAACAGCACCAAAGCCTGTACCTTTATTGTAGAAATTTATCTCTAGAAAGGTCGGTTTAGGTTGTCTGAACTGAAAATTCTATTAACAAAAAACTACTGAACAATTTTGTAACAATTATACACGGGAAGAACGGAGATACTTTAAAACTAAATATTTTAAATAACTAATCAAAATATGTCGATTTATTGAATGCATGTAAAATGAAATCAGCATCTACCACTGTAATTTATTTTGTAATTTTTAATCGGTTTATTTATTTTGTGAATAAATTTGCTTTTTTTAAAATTAAAATAAAATATATAAAAATTTATAAATAAAGATAAGTCACAAAAATGCACAGGTTTATTATACAGTAAATAGTGATAAAAGCTACAGTGCAATGAATTATAAAATGAATTGGAATATTTAATCTGGCAATTACTATTATGTACTAATTTGGTTATTCAATATATCTAAAATTAAATATTATAAAAATTATTTGTGATTTTTTCGAGAGAAATGAGTTAAACGATTTTTTTTTTTTGGATCGACCCAATGGGACACCCTGTATATTTTTGATTAATGGAGCATATGTGTCGCAATAAAATTCAAGCCAACAACAAATACCGTGTTGGAGAAGTTTATCGCTTAAAGTTAAATGGATTAGCTTTTGTGTGCTAAATACACAATTCGGACCACTCGCCCGTCATTATGACTGTTAGTTCCACGATTGTTAACAAGGAAAATCCACCTAGACTAACAAATAACCAAACCAATTGGGAATTATTTAGGAAATTGGTTGAAGATAACACCGATCTTCTTGTACCAATCAAGGATCCGGTTCAATTAGAAAATGAAAAAAAAATAGAAAACCCCTGTAATCCAAAACAAGGAGCGTAATAATTTCATATATCCAGTCGAGATCAGGGACTTGGTTAATGAAAAACGGAAAGCAAGGAAAACATGGCAGAGAAACCGAGCACCACAAAGCAAAAGAATTATTAATTACCTCTGCAATAAGCTTAAGCAAAGAATTAGAGAACTAAAAAATGAATCGGTCACCCGTTATCTTCGTAGTCTTACAGACACTAAAGAAACAGAGTATTCTCTATGGAAAGCTACAAAAGCATTGAAAAGACCAAATTATCAAATACCGCCAATAAAAAATGATGAGGGAAATTGGGTAACAAGTGCCAAACAGAAAGCAGCATTGTTCGCATCTCCTCTTGAAGAAACGTTCCAACCATATGCTAGACAATCAGCGGATGAAAATATAATACCAGTGCACAAGGAGGATTGTAGGAAAATACCACCTGTAACTCTACGAGAGTTGAAAAATGAAATTAACCATAACATAAATACGAAAAAATCTCCTGGCTATGATTTAATTACAGGTGAAATAGTGAAGGCACTTCCTGAGAAAGGGGTACGAAAACTTCTTCATATAATCAACGCTTCATTTCGACTGAAATATGTACCTCTGCAATGGAAAGTAGCAGAAATAATTATGATACCAAAGCCGAACAAACCATCTAATAATAAAAAGTCATATAGGCCAATTTCTCTGCTTCCAGTACTTTCGAAAATTTTTGAGAAACTATTATACAAAAGAATGAAACCTATAATACTTGAGAGAAAGCTAATACCACCACATCAGTTCGGATTTAGAGAAAACCACTCCACCATAGAGCAAATTCACTGGATTACAAGTATTATTGAAGATGCACTTGAAAATAAGAAAATATGCTCAACATTATTTCTGGATGTAGCACAGGCCTTCGATAAAGTATGGCATCGTGGATTGGACATATAAACTGCATCGAGATTTGCCAAAAGAATACTTTCAGATATTGAAATCTTACATTGATAACAGATATTTTCGCGTTAGATGTGAAGAAAATTTTTCCGAGCTAAAGAGGGTATCTGCAGGGGTTCCCCAAGGTAGTGTGCTAGGACCAGTGTTGTATTTACTTTACACAAGTGATTTACCAAACGCAAGCGGCACAACAATAGCAACATTTGCGGACGATACTGCAATTTTAGCTGCTGGTGATAATGTAGACGAAGCAACCAGAAAACTGCAACGGGCTACGAACCAACTTAGTAACTGAACCAAAAAATGGTGCATTAAGCTACTCGATGCTAAGTTAAAATGGAAAGAGCACATTAAGAAGAAAAAGGAGGAACTACACATTAAATATAGAAATATGTATTGGCTAATTGGAAGGTATTCAGAGCTGTCAATACCTAATAAGTTGCTACTATACCAACAAGTTTTAAAACCTATATGGACTTATGGTATTCAGCTTTGGGGCTGTACTAAGAAAACCAATATTAAAATAATACAAGCTTTTCAAAATAAAGTGTTACGTGGAATAGTGAACGCTCCTTGGTACATAAGAAACGATAATCTACATAGGGACCTCCGGATGGAAAACGTCAGCGAAGAGATAACAATTCATGCAAAGAAACACATACAACGGCTTGGTCAACATGAAAATGTTGAATTACGTGGTATGCTGAGTAACACAAATGGAGTACGAAGGCTCCAAAGAAAGAAACCGCTGGATTTGGGAAGACTACAATAGGGTAGCCAAATTTTTAGAGACTAACTAATGGGTTATATCTCTGCAAATTGAACATAAGAAAGATAGACAAATTACTAGATGATATATGTAATCAGTTGTAATATTTAAAAAAAAAAATTAAAAAAAAATAAAAAATACACAATTGAGCTTTTCGTACCTTAAGGACCATATAACTTTACGATACGAGTGCCCCATTTTTTCGACAATTTTCAAAGATGACATAACATTCACGATTCTCACATCAGACCGCCTGCCATATTTTGGATAGAGCTGGCCACTGTTTACACTATACGGTATAATATACATATAAAAAATTATAAATTACACCGCTTGGCAAGGTGTAATCACTTTATGGTATTTTTCTTTGAATTTCAGTAGGTTTCAATTAAACTAAGTTGATTTTTACCCAGAATAATTACAATTTTTTTCGTCGTCTTACCAGTGAACTATAACTAATTTGTAATAAATTCTGGCCCAAGTTTTATCTCGATATCACAATTGCAGCAAAATTTACAAAACGGCAGTGTAGGTCAAATTTAAAGTTACACCACCCAGGGTTTTCTCGTGAACGGCAAGTGTAACAAAATTGGGACCAGTGGCCCTATTCTGGTTTTCCCCGGGAATTGGGAAAAAATATTTCAAAAATTCCCAACTACAATAATTCCCAACTTTTTATTCCATTTTTCCCCAAAGCGTATTCTGCCAAATTGGGAAAAATTTCCCCTTAAAAATTTCAGAAGTACAAATGCTTACCACTAAATTACAATTGCTTTTAATTTATTATTATAAATAATTAAAAAATTGGAAAAACAGAAAAATTGAATAAAATGTATTTAATGTATCACGATTAATTCGTCTTTTGGATGATGACGAATAAAACCGGCGCTATAATTTACGCATTAGGCATAATTATTTGCAGGATACATCAAACCCCTTGGAGATGCACGAAGCGGAGTTTATTAATAAATATAGGATGCCCTAGCATTTGGTTTTGGCATTAAAAGAGAAATTGATTCTTTTATGGAGTTGTCAACTATACCAAAAGAAATTCGAGTTCTAGTTACGCTGAGTTTCTTGACTCAAGATTAACTGCTATACACGTTTCATGGACGTTATTTACACACAAACTAATTAAGCTTTGTTTCTGTATGTACATACATATATTATCAGGTACTTTCCAAAAGAGAATGGATATGAATTACCTAAATCGCGTATCGCAGAGTGTGGTAACTCAATGAATAATCGAATTTTTTATAATTGTCGATGAAAATTTAATGCCGATGTACATAAAATTTCCACAATCGCCAACGAAAATTAATAAAGTCAAAAACAGTAAGTGTCTATTTTAACTTTTCCATTTCAGATTCTATGAAAAGTTCAATCTTGCCGGCGTAAGCGGTTGTATCGATTGTACCCACGTCTCGCTGTTCAGACGAGCAACTAGAGTCGAACATGTATACCATAATCGGCATTCCTATCATTCAAAGAATGTCCAATTCGTAAGAACACATGTTACATTACGTAAATTATTTGCTATATACGAGTATTCAAGATTCAAATTATTTATAGATTTTCGATTCTAATTTAAAAAATTTAAATGTTAATGCTTCATATCATCTTCAAATCATTGAAATTACTTTTTATTTCGATTTTGAAACCTAATATTCAAAATTCCCATCTAATTCCCCAAAAAATATGCAGGGAAAAATTAACGTCAAAACCGCAGTAATATGGAATTATTATTTCCCCATTGAAAAAAATTCCCAATCGCCAGAATTCACTTTGGGAAAAAATAATTCCAAACTACTAGAAAAAATTCAAAAATTCCCAATTCCCAATTCCCGGGGAAAACCAGAATAGGGCCACTGGTGTAGTAAATTTGGAGCTAGGTTTCATTGTGGCAAGTTGATTTGGTTGCCACAGCTTCAAGACACTGTAAAAACTCTTTAGCAGTTTGCGGTTGCTTCTTGGTTATTCCTTATCCAAGGGAAGTTTCTTTATTTATACGTATGCCGCTATTATGGTTCTCGCCCCACCGAAAATACGTCAAATGTGACTTGAACTCACCATATTGAAACTCGCGATGCGGTGAGTATAATGTCAAGAATACTCACCAAAAATTTGGTGGTGACTCAGGTATGGTGCTTTGACCGGGGATTCGAATTTCAAAAGTAGGAAGCAAAAAAATTGTTTATTCTTGATTTCCATCAGGGTAATAATAAGAACAACTATGATGTGCTGGAGTACAAAACCGTTGATCCGTCTTGCTTCTTTACTACACTTTTATGATGACGAAAATATGATTTTTTGTTGAAATAGTATAATCCATTTGTAAAACTATGAATGAAGCAGTTTTACATATAAATATATACATCTGGGGCCTTATTATTCGCAAAAATTAGATGGTGACTAAATTTGCATGCTTATTGTTACGTTAAGTAGATCTAGTAAAAATGTTCCCTCTTTAAGCCGAATAAATGTGCTGAACTAGTTGTGGTGTGCTTGAAAAACTGAACGATTTCTAACTCTAATAAAATACAACTTGTTTGTTTCTGTTGAAATGATTTATTTAATGTACGAGTACGTGTGTAAGGTCTCTGTTATATATGTACTTGTAAAACTAGAAGAAGCGGAAACTGAAAGTCACAGTTTAGAATCATAAATAATAAGAGCAGTATAGTGTCATCTAAGACCGACTGACGAGAATTAATTATTAATTTTGAAAAATCGTTGATTTAGTCATAGTAATCATTCATGGAGCACACAGTATAAAATACTATGAACGCAGATCTGAAAACCATTTGCAAGCAGGTGGTGTAACTGGCTCATTAATACGTTTTGGAAAATTTGTCATGGAAGTACCTTTATAGCATTTTCAAAAATCTAGATAATTTAGAACTACTTATAAAACTATTACAATACAATTTTAGAAAAGTTGAAAAATATTAACAAAACTCGCTTGAAAACAGAAAGATCTAATTTGATAAAGTTATATCAACACGATGGAAAGAAATGTATTTTATGGAGTTGTTCAAATTTGGGAAAAACATAATTTTAAGATGTGAGGGGAACTTATAACTCCCATCGGCCGAATCCCCAGGCGGATAGGAAAAATATCTTCCAATACTTCCCGTGGACCAACAAGTCCTACCATGCAACGAGTAAAATAAAAGAATGTAATACCCCAGGTGATATCCTAGTCAGTGAACTGGTTACTCCACTCTCTATACTGAGCTGATGAGCGGGTCCAGGGTTAGGTTTTAAAGAAGAAGGCTAAGCAATACGCTTACACTACTTAATACAAATACATATAAAGCAGCAGGAAACCAAGAACAACTAAAAATTTAGAAGGAACCTCTATCTTCAATAATTATTGAAGGGGATAAAATCCTACGACGGGCTTTTTGATATATTAGCAACATTGATTCCAGAAATGAAGCTGTTTAAGTAATGATTAAAAATCTACATAATTCTAGCAAGTCAGCAAGTGTTACGGACCATTAAAAACAAAGAGGATTCCAAATGAACAATTAAAAAACATCTAAACTGATACCTCAGTACAAAAATCTCAAGCTTATAGACATACACAACGATTTTGTTCGAAACAACCTATAGATGCGTAAAATATGCTAGAAAGAACTTAACAAACGAATATTTGAAAACAGAAAATGTAGCACCTAAATGTGTACACTGCGGAGAAGCACCCAGAAAGTTACAGGGGCTGCATGGTAGTCTAAGAATTGCAAACCATCAAAGACAAAAGCATGAGCTGAGCAAAAATTATAAATCGACGTACAATCAACAACAAAGTCGTTCATATTACTAAAAGTAAGGTAACTGCGATTACCAGTTAACCGTCAGGCAGCAAAATGACAGTTGCACAAATGGTACCAAGCACCAATCAAAAATTAATAAATTCATAAAATGATGTTATTAATTCAATCTTGAAGTGTATATTGACAGAAATGATAAATTTAAAGGAATCGTTACGCTCCATTAACAGTCTAACAGCCTAAAAATTATGTTATGGAATGCAAACCAACAAGAATTACGAGCAGTCCTAGATATAAGTAAAACTGATGTCTGCCTCATCGCAGAAACTCATTTCACAAGACAATCCTACTAATGATGGGAGTTCAGTTATAATTAAAGAAAACATATCTCACCAAACGAAATGATATCTGCAACAGAAGAAATACAAGCAACACGCTAATAAGAAAAATCTTTATTGCAAAACATACTTATTGAAGTTTTAGATTAACCACCACAAAAGGATAATAATTTACTAATGCAATGAAAGAATACAAATGTGAACCAATCTCTGCAGGGAAACCAACCTATTGGCCTACTGATCCTGAGAAGATCTCAGATTTAATTGACTTTTTCATAATTAAAAATATTTCTTTTAAATTTCTTCATATTGAAGACTGCTTTGATATGAACCCTGAAAACATCATCCATAAAGTTAATTACTCATTCTTAGTTTATTTACGAACAGACTGGACGAGTTTTAAAGAAAGAGCAAATACAGCAAGATGTGTCTTTAAAAACACCGGAGCAACTAGACAATGAACTAGAAACATTTATTAATAACATTCAGTGCGCTGTTTTTGAAAAGCGCTTCAGAAGCTTACTGAAAGAAAAGAGCAAGTAGGAAGTGGCATCAAACTAGAACTCCACGAGACAAATCTAGACAAACAATCTCACAAGACACTTAAGAGATGAAATCAAACAACTGAAGAATGAATTTGTCAGTTCAAATGTGAGGGAGCTAACCATGACAAAAGTCCGGAATATTCTTTCTGCAAGATAACTGAAAAATTTAAAAGGTCTATCATACAGACTCCACCTGTCAAAATGCGGATTGGGGTTGGGCCAGAAACAATAAACAAAAAACGATTAGATTCGTAGAGCATCTATAAATCATATTTTATTAACCGAATACGAGACAGAATGAAAAAGTGAAGAACAATGAGCCTCATCCATTTCATGAAAAAAATTTCTTAACCACTCCAGCTGAAGTAAGAAATGAAATACAAAAACATATCGATCTCCTGAAAAAAAAAACTCCTGAATACGATCTAATAACAGGTCAAACCTTGAAAGAAATCCCAAGAAAAGCTTTGTAAACACTTACTAATTTGATTAACGCATCATTTGGGCTCGGTCATATATACCCAAGCGGTGGAAAGTTGCTGAAATCATGATGACACCTAAGTCAGGAAAACCACCGCATGTATAACAACATCATACAGACCAATAACTTTACTATCGATAATGTTAAAACTGTTCGAGCAGCTGTTATTAGAAACCATAAAACCTATAATCGAGGTAAGAAATCTGATTCCAAATCATCAATTAAGACAATGAACTAGAAACATTTATTAATAACATTCAGTGCGCTGTTTGGAAAAGAGATCCAGATGCTTACTGAAAGAGCAAGTAGGAAGTGGCATCAAAGCACCACGAGACAAAACTAGACAATCTCATAAAACACTTAAGACACTAACACATGACAAAAGTTCTGAATATTCTCTCGAAGAAAGGTAACTAAAAACTTAAAAGGTCCTATCATACAGACTCCACCTGTCAAAAATGCAGACTCCACCTGTCAAAATCCACCTGTCAAATGGGGTTGGGCCAGAAATAATAAACAAAAAACGATTAGATTCGTAGAGCATCTAGAAAGCATATTTTATTAACCGAATACGAGACAGAATGAAGAAGTGTAGAACAATGAGCCTATTCCATTTCATGAAAAAAATTTCTTAACCACTCCAGCTGAAGTAAGAAATGAAATACAAAAACATATCGATCTCCTGAAAAAAACTTCTGAATACGATCTAATAACAGGTCAAACCTTGAAAGAAGTCCCAAGAATAGCTTTGAAAACGCTTATTAATTTGATTAACGCATCATTTGGGCTCGAGTTATGTACCGCAACTGTGGTAAGTTGCTGAAGTCATGATGACACCTATGTTTGTCAGGAAAACCACCGCATGTATAACAACATCATACAGACTTTATAACTTTACTATCGTTAATGTTAAAACTGTTCGAGCAGCTGTGTAAAGACCATAAAACCTATAATCGAGGTAAGGAATCTGATTCCAAATCATCAATTTGGATTCCGCAGTAAACATCGAAGTACATCGAATTACAAATATTATTGAAAAGGCGCTGGAAGAGAGAAAAGTCTTTCTAACATACAGAGTCAAATGTAAAGACGCAGGCTTCCCATTACGGACATAAGGTGTTGAATTTTTTTTTCTTGAGCAGCGATTTTGTTAAATTGAGAATGTTTTGGCATGCAACTTATAAATTTTACTAAAAGATCAAATGAAAAGCCGATGAGAGATGAACCATTGGTAATAATAAAAAAATAATTAAATTGAGAACAATTTTAAATTTGTTTTTGTTACATTTTGTTATTATGCACGTTCAACTGTAAAATCATCGAATACCATTTTATATTTTATGAGGCGTCTTTGTAATTTGTATTAATACTCGTATAGGCTTTAGTTGTACGCTTTCGAGGTTAATTGAAATAATTGTACATAATATTGTATCTATAATTTATACCAAAATTTAATTTGATTTTAGAAATTGTCTTGATATTCCTAAAGTGACTATAGACTTGTATAGCAGCTTTCACAGATCTAGTTGAAATATCATTAAACATTTTGTCGACTAACAATTGATCCAACTTGGTTCAGAGCTTTAAAAATTAGTCATGATTCATGAAACTGATTATTATACCTAGTTCAGTCTAAAGGTTGAATACAATTTTTAATTAGTTTGATGGTTGTTGAAAATGTGGAATTTTTGCCGGTTTCAGTATACACAAACCAAATATACTATAATACTATTGGTATAAATATTAAGCAATGAGGGGTTAAAAAAAATTAAGAAATTAAAATCACTTGCCATACTTCCTTGTATAATAAATATTGTATACATATATTGTATATATACAAATATATGCATGTATATGTATTATCTAATCTTAGTTGAGCGTAAACATACGCATTTAGCAAATATTAAATTACTTATGTACGATATTATAGCATATCGATAAATACATTTTGTAGAAAATATACAACAACATCACACTTTTACTTTCATTTGCTTATAAGATATGTAATCTAGTGTATGTAGTATGCACCTGCTTTTACCACTTATCTATGTGTATATGCTATAATATTGTTGACTTAATGAATTAAAGTAAATACTATTTGTTAATTTAAATACTGGATTAGGCTATTCTTGTGATTTTTAAAATTTGTTTGTTTTTACCATTATTGTTTATTTTAAAACAAAGCGTGAAGCACTTTAATTTAACACAATTTTTTTTATTAATTTCTTGTTCACGTACGCAGTTTTGATATTCACGATCGACAATTTTATATTCTACTTACAAATTTCAATTTATTTACACTTCAAAATGAAGTTGTATACAATTTTTTTACCACTACGGTGATACAGAATATTGTAGATAAGGGATACACATTTTTTTGATAATATTTACGAATTGAATATAAATAACTTTCCGTTTACTTACTCGTACTGCTCAATGATCCACTTGCCATAATTTTTTAGAAGAATGATGGAACCCAGTATGCGCTGCTTCTATGTGTTTTATTGCAATCAAAAACAGTTTGACTTCAATGATTGATTGAAAAAGTTATTATTGAAAATTCTTCAAATTGGTAGTTCAGATGCAACATGAGGCACTGTAATCAAATTATGAGAATTAATTTGAATTTGAGTATTATCTTTGAGAATATATAAATAGAGAATGTTACCTCAATAGGCAGCGTTACATATACGATTTTCAATTTTTTTTCTAATTTTCAATGTATCGAAATATACCGTAACATTTTTCGCTGAAATATTTTGTTTTGTTTAATGAGTATTATTTGAATTTTTCCTCTTTCCGCTCTTATGTATACCATACTACAAAAACAACAACTAAACAATTTAAAAACTACAATGTCTCAAGGATTCTGGGGGGGGGGGGGGGTTGGGGGGGGGTGACCAGCTATTGCATTACTATAATCAGAAAAATGATACGTTGAGGAATCGTAATACTCGAATGAGTGAAGCAGAAATGGATAATATCAATCCTTTCGAAAAGAGTCAGTTTCGACCGACATTCTCTTAGTATCGAAATCGCAAAGTATACCTATTTTAATTGAATACCGTGAGATTACGGTAAAGTAAAGAAGACAGCCACACTTAATTAATGCCATTGTATATATATAAGAATCATTATAAATGACTAGATATAATACCTTCTCTTACATCCAAGTTAAAAACTTTCACATCGATCCATTCTTAATATTAAATTGGTTGGAGAGAAATGGGATTCCGCACTCAATGCCACAATGGACTCACGGTGCAAATCGAATATTATACGTAAACACGTAATCCTAAACACCTTTAGGTTAGGTTACTTTAAATTGCAGTTCAAAAGAGACAGGCATAAACATAAGTAGGTGCATATAGCCATACTCGTACCGCACATTTTATTCCGCTCACCTACTCATAGAAGCCATTTCGACGTTTTCACAAGGCGTTGTATACTCCTGAGGCCCATCTTGTTGTGGTTTGTCAGGTCATTTGTGAGCAGTGTTCCTAGATATTTTAGTCCGTTTACCCGACTATGCAAAATTGCTGAGATTTTCTCTCATGCAATTAAATTTATCAATGTGTGTGTATGTAATAAATTATACATATTTTGGCATTTTTTTTTTTTAAATTTGGTGGATTTTACTCCACCACTCAATGCCACTAATGGGCCCACGGTGCAATACCCACATTCACACTAATTCATTCAACCCATTAATCCCATTCACACAAGTACAGTATACCACCTGCGCATTGCATAGCTCCATGTCACCCTGTACAGTGACATGGAAGATGTGTCGGCCCATGAGTTCTACATTCCAAAAGAGGGTCGTAGATGATTTCAATTTAATCACCGACCGTAATCGGGAGATAAAAAATCCCGTTTGCGGTACCTCCCGATCCGAACGTTGCAGCTTTAACCACTGCGCTATTTGCTCGGTAAAATTTTGGCATTCTCAGCAAATTATCAGAAGGCTATTTCACGATTATTCATGAAATTTGTACGAAATGTTAAATTAAAATGCACTTTTAAAATTATGTTTTCCATTTTTTTTTTTACTAATCGAATTTTATTTGACATTTGAAGAAATTATCATGAGAGTAAAATGCCCAGTTATGATAATTTTTTAACAAATACGTATTTATTAATACATTGATAAAAATTTCATGAGAGAAAATCTCAGCAATTTTGCATAGTGTAGATAGACCCCGGGTTAGAGACAAACGTGGACACAACTACGACAGAAGTAATTTGAAAAGAAGTCTAGTCTACTCGAATGCCTGGCAATGTACGCGATAAGTTCACTTGTATTTCGCGGTACTTGTGTCACCACTTACTCTTTATATTTTTCACACAACCTCTGATTACGGGGATGGATGTTTTATAATATTTTTTTTTTCATAATATTTAGATAGAAACATTCGCAACGAAAAGACCTGATCAGTAACTGGTCGGTTCAAACGAAATCCCACCCAAGCCCTCCGCTAGAGAGATTATTCTATCCAATCTAATGTAGGACAATAACTTATAACAGTATGCTATAGGAGAGCTATAATTCTTACACCTCAAGCGGTCTCTCTTCTTGAAGACGGGGCATATCACGGCCACTTCTCATTCGTCAGGCATAACTTCGATTCGCCATACTAATCGAATAAGGTAAAAAAAGGTAAAGTTTTACAAAGTATTCCTTCGGAATATCAAGAACTCCGAATTAATGCAGTCCACTCCAGGTGGGCGGTTTCGTTTCAATCTCTGCATGGTTTTTGTGAATTCCTCATGGGATGGATTTTCAGTGCAAATCTCCGCAGTCTGTAGTAGAGGTAGCCCGTGATGTGACGCATGATGAGAACCAAGCAGGTCAGTAAAGTGCACACTCCATGCGTCAAGTACTGCGTCGATGTTGACACAGAGGTTTCCATCCCGGTCCCGAATGGCGGTTGACGCGGGCCTCAAATTATCATGCAGTCTAGTAATTCCTTTAAAGAAATTACGCGAACTACGCTCATTGCTGAGTTGTTGTACTTTCAGAACCTCAGCCGCCTACCATTCTCGCTTCTTCCGTCTACAAATCCGCTTAGCTGCCCTCTTCCGGATCTGACTTTCACTATACCTAAAGTCTGTTGAGCAGCACTGACAACCGCAGTTTTTAGTACCTCCCAGACAGAGTCAGACTGGTAATTAGTTTCCTCAATGTTGTCAAAAGCACCGAATTAATGCAGGCCACCTCAGATAATCGGTTTCATTTTAATCTCTGCATGGTTCTAATGATTTCCTCATAGCATACACCCTCAAAGCAAATTTCCACAGCCTGTATTTGTGGTGACTCAACTACAGTCTGTCACGCATGATGAACACCACTTCCACCATTCTACTCCTTCCGTCTACAACTCACCTTAGCTGCCCTTCGAGCAAGATCAGCCTTGTTTTTCTCGCGATTGTGAGACTTCACTATGGGGTATGTTGCGCTTCACTATAGGCTATGTTTTGTGCTTGACTGTAAGACGATACTCGTCTTCAAACCAATCAATCTTGGGTCTGACTTTCACTATACTTATCTGCTGAGCAACACTGACAACCGAAGTTTTCAGTACCTCCCAGACAGAGTTCCCCCAGTCAGCCTGATAATTAGCTTCTTCAATGTTGTAGCCGACAAGATTCTAATATCGTTTTTGTTTAGCTTCATTTATCACACTTTCTCAGTCGAAGCGTTCCATGCGTTTCGCTGTGTTCGCAAACTTGTACGAAAACTTCGTAGCTTTACGCATTAAAACCTATATATGATAATTTATAATATATGTTTTAATATTTTGCGTTAGTTGATTCTCCGATCGTTCTCCGATAATAATTGTCATCTCATGACATTACTCACCTGTGGTCTAAAATACATAATTCATCCTTTTGTTGTTATTGTTTGTTATACGCAATAAAATTGGATATATTACAATCTTGTATAATTATATAGTCGTGCAGTCGACAAGTATTAGACAATGATATTGTTGCGACCGCTACATCACTTCCTTGCAAGTAAAATTCCCAAAATACATTATAAGGTATATCGGTGGGGATGTTTGTATAAAATGAAATTTATTTGCAAGGATAAATCTGGAATCGGATTGACTTTCTAAGAGTTGTTTGGTTAAATGCTGGGTTACACTCAACTAGAACACCCATGCTGGTATTTGTTAGGCCCGTTTGTACTCTGTTCGACATAGTCATGTGGATCGGAACTATCCTTAGAACTTGTCTCGAAAATTCTCCTGGTAATCTGAGGGCTTGACCATAAACCTGTTTAGCTGCGGAGCACTTTAATTGATTCTTTATTGTTGGTCGTATTGCCAGTAGAACGATAGGAAGCTAAGTGCTCTATTTTTTCTCGAGCATTGAGTGAAGCAGTGGTACGAATTCTAGGAGCGCCTAGTAAATACCTTAGTTCGAAAAAGCGTTTAAATAGGTCGAAATTATAAGAGGTATCTCAATTCTTGAAACACATTGCTCTACAAAGGTTTTAGCAATAGTGGCAGTGCTATCAGGAATAGGGTATGCTCAGACCAACGAGTAAATCGATCGACAATGGTGATCACATATTCACAAAATCTTCGGATGGTTGCAATGGTCCCACTATATCAATGTGTTTGTGGACGAACCCCTCAGAAAGCAGTTTAAACTGTCCAGGTTCGGGCTTTGTGTGTTGATGAATCTTACTCTTCTGGCAACTGATACAGGATTCCGCCAAATGTGTGTAAAGTCCGCGTTCAGTTCCAACCAAAAATACCTACTTAAAATTAATTTTCGTGATGCTCGAATACTATAAGATGTTGGAAGAAATGATCGATTGACGCATATTGTTGTTTCGTAATAAATATTAAATTCTAGAAGGATGGTGAGTTCTGATTTGAATTTGGAACTCTCAGGTAGCGATGAATTATTCAATAATTGAAGTAACTCATCATCAGATGGTTGTGTCTGAGCTAGATTTTTAATATCTAGATTGACGGAGCTTATTGTAGAAACGTGATCGCCGGTCCGTGACAGAGTGTCAGCGACTACATTTTACTTACCTTCTATAATATGTTGATTGTCCGTCGAGAAATTAGCTATATAATCAAAATATTGAGTCTACCGAGGACTCTTTTCGCTCAAGGGGACTTTTGCTTTGATTAAAGGCTTATAATCCGTAAGGCAATAAATTGCCTACCTTCCAAGAAATTGTGAAAGTGCTGAATGGCTAAATAAATGCCTGTCAAAAGATGAATATTTTATCTCTATTGCTGGGAACTGCATTCCATTGTTGTAGGACTATTTCTATCACACTACCAGACGCATCAGTGGAGAGGCTATAGCCTGATTGGCTATTGGGATGGGCCAATTATTATTTAAATAATTTCTGTTTACATAGTTTATCGTGTATGTAACTCTATCTATTGAGGTAACATTGTAATTACGCATGATTTCTCTATTTATATATACATACTCAAAGATATTATTTAAAATTTATAAAGATGATTTTATTAGGAAAAAATTAATAATGTTAATTATAGTTATAGTTGATGATTATTGTAAACAATTACAATTTAAACACAATTACATTTACATATATGTATATTAAAAATTGCTCTGTTTTTAATCCTAGCTAAAACTCAATAGCGACGTCTAAATTTTACGGTAAATCCGATGACTAAAAAAAATGCAAGCCTGTTGGGGGAGCGCCATACCGTACTCTCTTCCATATTGTACTTTTTAGTTTTATCACAAATGTCATTTGAAAAATAAATGTTTTTCTGTGTTTTCAATCAAAATTTTTGTTTTGTTTTTATTTTGTGAGTTGCGAAACGTAAAATCAAAGTGTTAAAAATTATTTTCGCATAAATTATATAGGCAAATGGTGAACGTTAATAAAAATTAAATTATCCTAACAAAATTTAATTACGAATTTACTCTTTTACCAACAACGCAATTTATAACGAGAATTATTTAGATAGTTTGGTATACATTTTCTTTTGACGCGAAGAAAAAAAAAGTTTATTCTACAATGACAGCAGTTTGCCCTAGAAAAATGTTATCGCGTTTTCATCCATACCACGGTGAAAATATAATATTATTCGAGGAGAATACAATTGCATATCGCAAAGCTAGCTTTGCGAACGCTCTAACATTTTCAGAGAAACCGATTTTGCCGGGTGAAATATTTCTACTGGAAATTGAGAAAACGGAGCGCGGATGGTCAGGTCATATGAGATTGGGTATGTTGAATAACTGTTTATATTCAAAGTATTATTTTCATCGTTGGTTTTTATCATACAGGATTGACACAACTTGACCCAAAAATTGCGGCAGCTTCCAAAGAGAGTTTACCACAGTACGCCCTACCAGATTTAGCAAATTTAGGTACAAGTTGGGTGTATCCAATTACAAAATATATGTCTGAATTACAAATTAATCAGAATCAAAGGGGTAACATACTAGGGGAAGGCGTGAATATTCGTACATCACGAGGGTTAATATCACGCAGCGTACTAAAACCGCAAGATGGAAACGGAGCTGATATTTTACCGACTGACAAAAGCTCGCGCATAGGTTTACTCTTCATTCCGACAGCGAACGATTCAAACAAAGCTCAAATGCATTTCATAATAAATGGTGAAGACCAAGGCCCTTGTATCAAAAATATTCCTTACAAAGAAGGACCATTACATGCCGTGGTTGATGTTTATGGCACGACCAAACAAGTTAAAATAATTCAACTCTATGGTGTATCCTCATTGCAAAGTGCATGCCGTGACGTTATACTAGGCCGAATAAATAAAGCAGAAATAACAAAATTGCCACTTCCGCCTAGTATAAAGGATTATCTGCTAAACACGTACTCATAAGTGTCCAATTTGAAAATTTTTTGTTTAGTACTTTTATATAGTTATTAATTTATTTTGTAAATTTATTATAATTTTTTGTAAATTCTTATTCTATTTTCTCTTGATATACTACTTATACGGAACAAAATGAAATTAAATGTTTTTAAAAATAACGAAAAAATGGCAGAAATTCTTTTTCAGCTCCATAAAAAAAATTTATGTATATTATTCTTATGTGTAATATAAATTAAAAAAGAATAAATGTTTAATTGTGATACATTCCAAATATTTTTTATTTATAATGTATCAAGAAAATGAAATCTGTAACGAACATATCTTTACGCTTATATCCTGTTGACACTTCATCTGATTGCATCTTTACTCTTCAGTACAACTAAACTCCTAGAGTACTTATATTGTTGTCATGTTGATAATAAAAATAATTGTTGATTACACACAAGGTTGTTGGTTTGTTTATATTTATTTATTAAATTTTTTTTTTGTATATGTATACATATATAAATAAATATATATCATAATATAAATTAAAATAATTTAAGAAAATAAAATTAATAATATGAAAATCCCATTTCCCATAAAATACAGATAAACAAATATACAGTAGAAAGAGAATTAATTATAAAATTACTACATATAATATACATTTAGGCGATAAAATAAATAAACTATATAAACTGCCATCTAACGATTAATAGAAAAAATAATAAATATACGCATTTTTATTAGAAAATTTCCTTTCTGAAAGCAAAGCCATATTGATCACACTTGTATCGAAGTGTTTTGGCCAATTGGGGTGGCCCACAATAAAATACAGTTACTTTTCCTTTTTTCTGGTCTTGAATTTGTTTAAATACTTTATCCCAATTTGGACGACCAGCATTTGTACGCGTTTTTAGTCCGGTGATTAAATCTCGTTTCTCCTTTTGATGCAGTAAATCAAGGGCCAATTGTAATCCTACCGCTTTCATATCGGTCTTTTGTAACGCACTTGTTATGTACATATGCATTTCTAAGAATCTATATATGTAATATATTCAGAATTATATAATAGAATGCATTAAATATTTAAATAGAAAATTATTTCTTATTACCGTTCCATTGCGCCACCCAATTCAGCTTGTTCAATTTCTAATTGTGACAATAAATTGACAAACCATTCAAATGATCGTTGATCTCGATTAATCCAAAAGAAATCCACTTTTCTTAAATTCATAATTGTTGGTGGAATTTCACTAGCCCAATTGTAATTACAACGTGGACATGAATGCCGAGCTTTCCAATATCGATGCATGATTGATTGTAAAATTGATGCGAATGGTGTCACCCCAATGCCTGAAATTTAAGCATAAATCATATAAAATTTAGTTTATGTCATCTATCGCCGCTATTATCCAATTATTTATTTACCTGTTGCAATCAGAATAGCATGTTGAGCTTGGAATATATGACTCGACGGTGCACCATATGGCCCATCAATATAAATCTACAATATTTTTATTTACAAATATTTACAAATAAAATTCTAATAAATAAATAGAAATAGAAATTACAATAACCATTCACCAAAATTGTTAGTAAAACCTAAAATCACACAAGAACTTCAATAGTGTTTTGCGTAAGCTAAAGAATAAGCATGTAATTTTTGATGACAATACAAATTGATTTAGCACCGGTAAATTACATTTTGGTAATAGAGTTTATGTTAATCATGAATTTTGTATTACATTTAGTTTTTATTAGGTAATTGTCTTCATTTATACAACTCACTGATTCTATATACCTATTTTATTCCAAATCTCATCCAGATTTTCATTTTCGTTGTATGTAGTGCAAACGAAATTTACAGGAATCCATTTTTACTATGTACTACAATTCTTGTGCTATTAGCGCATGAATTTTAATTAGTGGGTAATACCACAAACATTAATCTAAAAATGTTTTTCTAACTATTAGGATAGCTCAATAATTGTATAATTGACGACAACGATCTAAACAACATAAAATATTAGATTCAATGCATTATAAGCAAACAACAATTAGGACTACACCAATTCCCAAACCTCCATTCCTTCTCCCAATAATTTTTCATTTGATCGTGTTGGATCGCTGTACTTTGATTTTAATGTGGGTATCAAATGACTTGTTGATGGATTACTATCATTTAGTAGTGTACAATGAAGCATGACGCATGCCTTAATAATGTAAATTAAAGTAAAATATTATTTATCTGTATCTTATATGGTGATGAAGAATACTTGTTCCACAAATTAAAACGGAATAAGAATTCAATTTAAATCCTGTAAAATGACTTTAACCAAATGGTGATAAAAAAATTTATAAACTTAATGATTTTTGAATAATTTAAATGACATACCTCAAGTGGCTTACCAACCGGGTAATTCACAGGTCTTTTATTGGCAGTATCCGATACTATTTAAGAATTATATGTTTTAAAAAAATAAAATCTATTTGTTTTGTACAAATTTACAAACCCGCATCTGTTGAACGTTTGATAATTTTTCCTTCTTCGGCTTCTTTTTGCGTATAGATTCCAGGCGATACGACTGAAATGTATTCAACAAAGATTTATGTATTCGGATTATAAGTTTATTGATTAATTCAAACATACTCATTGAGCTAGTCGATGGACGATTCTCGCAATTCTCTAAGCTTGGTGTCTTGAACGCAATAATTGTCGGTTTATTGCGCATATAACGGAAACTTTGGGCAAGCGATTTATTTTGTGGACTCAAATACGCCAAGCCAAGTGATTGCATACGAGCTTTACGGATTTGTACCTCGTCAAATGACCGTTCTGATTCTGATCGTTGATATTCCCGCAACGCCATGAAACGTTCACGTTTTTTCAATTTGTTTTGCATGTCGGGCATGGAGAGTGATTTTTCCAGTGGCGCTTTTTGATGCAAAATTAACATTTGGAGTTTCTTCTCCGGTGTCATTTTTCGTTTTGGTATTTTCAACTCATTCTCTAATATTTCTTCGGCGGTAAATGCTTCATTTACTTGTCCCGCTCCATTCGAATTTTTAGTACTCGTTTTAGTAGAAAATGTTCTTTGTAGGTGTCTATTAATAAAAGAGAAATGAAAACACTAGCATTTTCTTAAAAACATAATATTTGAAAATCTTACGCTTGAATTTTTTTGATAGCCTTATTTTCAGAGATTTGACGCTCAAATTTGGGTCTCACCGGTTGAGCACCATTTGCACCTGCAGGTGCCGAATAGTATTCAGTCGCCAATCGTGATGTTCCAGGTGCAGCACGTGGTGGTTTAATTGGTTCAGCGCTCTTTTCCAATGCCTTATTATTTAAAGACTCAAGGCAAATTGCGTTTATTACATCGCCATTTTTATTGTTAAATGTCGGACTTCCGCCTCGAAAACCTCCGCTACTATGCACTAAATTTTTAGCCAAGAAATCTTTTTGTGGGGTCATCTCCGTGCCAATTCTCTTTTTCATTTGTATCGGCGTTGAACTATTTGGAATACTAATTACCGGCTGTATTTCTCCGTTGTGTAATCGTTCTTGTTCCCTTTCGAAGTATGCATATAAACGGTTCGTCCATTCACCAACCCCACGAATATGTAACCACATATAATCTTCTTGTTCCGGCGCACTACTCAACGTAAATGGATGCCATTCGTATTTTGCAATGGCTGGGATATTTACAAAAACATAATCGCCGGGTCGGAAAAAGAAATGAAGTGGCCGTTTTATGACCAAATGAGTTACTTTCGAAGGCAGTAGTATTCCAGAAGAAATATATGTTTTACCGCGTTCTGATCGCATCCATACCAATCGTAAAACACGTTCGAATAGATAAATTAGACCCGGTCCAACAAACCATTTCCAAAAATTTGGTCCATGGAATATGACAAGTACCCAAAATGGAATGTATAATAAATGGGTCCAATAGAATACTTCAAAACTTCCACCACGTCGAACAAATGGTTGGGAACAAATGAACATAATACAAAGAATTACTGCAAGCGCTATCCCAGTGGGATTGGCACAACCGGAAACTAAACCAAAAAGACCCGGACGTGCTGTAAGTAACCATTCGGTAAGAGTATAATTTTTAGCATTTATTACTGGGTCGTTTACAACAATTAAACTAAAATTAAATAAATGCATAATTGTGTGAAATAAACTATAGGCTGAGATTAGAACCCCGGTCAGTTTATGTAAATAAATATGCTGATCAAGAGGCAGAACCGCTGTGAAACCACGCGTTCTCAAGAATGTAATACACTGCCGCAGCATTAGGACCAACACAAAAGCACATGTGAAATTTAAACATTGACCGCAGGCTCGAGCAAATATAACAAACCAATTACTAGCACGATATTGTATTGCCCGCGATATGAACAAGCCAATATTTACCGCTGCAAATGCGATTATAAATGCAATAAAGACATAATTATTCTTTAAATACGGTATTGTCAATTGATGCGGAAGCGGTTTTTTCCGTTGCTTTTTTGAATCCGTCGGCAATGGGACCAACCATCGATCAATACTTATACTTAAATTTTCTAGTAAACCACCATGTTTTTCTAATTGATTTTTTAATGCTTCGTACGTGATCGTTCCACGATTTAACGGATCTGCATCTTCAAACATGGCCATTGTTAGGTCTTCAATCTGAAATTCAATCAAAAATGTCGCCGCACTATATCATTGAAATAAAGTTTAATAATTTGTATGTACTTACTTGGTCTTCCGAAAATTGCATTCCATTCTCTTCCATACACGCTCGCATCACATGTTGTAACTCTTTGTGTTGAATTAAACCGTCTCCATCCAAATCGTATACTTTAAATAGAAATTTAATTTTATCCTCTGGTGATTGGCCGGCAAATTGATGTATCGCATCGATAAATTCTTGTAACGAGATTGAACCGGAATTATCTTTGTCGAATATTTGGAAAACACGTTCAGTAAAGAATGGCTGTAATCGAAAAAAATTTTTTTTTCTCGTATAGGCTTATATATTTCGATCGATCTGGTATTATCGGCATACGCAGTGTACTTACATTTTTTGATGTGACAATTTTTTTAAAATCTTCTAAACGAATTTCTTTTTTGCCTTCTCCAACTGTTTTTATAAAAAGTTGTTCCAATCGTTCTAATGAACCCTTGTCAAACCCGGTTCTTGGTCTGTAATAATATAATGTAGGCATAATAAAATAGATTGAAATTTTAATTGAACTGAAAACTTAATAAAATTTTGTTTGGATTTTGCTTCATTCTTCGAAAGCATTATAGTAATTTTTTCAATAACTTTTAATTTGCATTAAAAATTTATATCTGTTAGGTTGATACATATGTAAGTACTTGTGCAAAATAACGAATAATCTAATATTTATTTGCGTCAATAAGCAAAGGGATTCTATAAAATGCTTCATTAGTGAGCATGTTAAATGTTCCAAGAGTTTTGCAACAGGACATTTATAGGGCAATATGTGTAATTTCAGGTCACGTTGCAAAAAATACGTGCTTGAAATGTATGTTGAAAATACACTAATTTATTGCGGATTTGAAACAGAATTATGTTGTTTAGGTTGCAGTAGAGAAGTGGCGAAAGCGGCCGAAACACGTACTATAAAATACCTAATGGAATTAAGATCGCGATAATTGTTATAATATGTTAACCCGTGAGATTTGTATTGTTTATGGATATCGACAAAAATGTGGTAGTGAGAAGTATACGATCAATTTGCTTTTATAAATATTATTATCGATATAGCTCCCTATCAACTTTCTGGTCGCCAAAGAGTTCGGAAATAACTAAGGTATTTGCTATAGGTTTATGCCACGCATAAACTCACGTTGATCATATTTCCCTCGTATGGATTAGCGCCTCTAGGGGAACTTAAAAGACCAACAATTATGTCTTCTGTGCAGTTATCATTGATGTAGTAAAAGAAATGACATAAAATATGACGATTGAATCTAAAAGTATTTGTAAAATTACGTAAAATTACAATAAACTGTGTTTTATACATTTTATTGCAACGTGAAACAATAAAACCGGCGCCAATGGTAAAAATGTTACAGCAAATATACTTTGAAAACCAATGTTATTTCGTATAGTAAAAACACAAATAGCCTAACCTTAACATTTATATAGTGAAGAACTAAAATTTATTTGTTCGAAAATGCAATTACTTAAAATTTCACGAAATTACTATTTTTCATTTCATTGTGTCCTTTAATGTATATGTTTCATTTTGATATTAAAAAAACGAGGAAGGTATATCATTAACATTTGAAAACGATATCAGCCAAATGGCCGCCACGGCTACGCTTGCAACTCCATATCCTTTTCATGAAATTTTCCATGACCAATTCGCACATTTGCAGCTGTATGTCATCGATAACTTCACAAATTCCATCTTTAAGGTCTTGAATCGATTGTGGAGCATTCGCATAAACCTTATCTTTCAAGTGACCCCAAATAAAAAGTCGAAAGGATGTTAAATCACAAGATCTCGGTGGCCAATTGTGATCATCTATTCGAGAAATAGCACGATCAGGAAATTTTTCTTGCAAAATTGCAAAATTCCACATGAATATCTTCTAATTCCGGCCATAAAAATCATTAATCAACGCTCGGTAGCGCTATCCATTCACCGTAACAGTTGCACCAGCCTCATTTTCGAAAAATAAGGTCCAATCGCACCGCCAGCCCAAAAACCTCAAGAAAAAGTGGAGAGGCTTTTCAGCAATCATTCTTGGATTTTTTGAGCCCCAAATGCGGTGAAAATGAGCCTCATCGCTGAAGATGATTTTTTAATGAAAAACCGGATCTGAAAATTTTCATGCATTTGATGGACCTAATCAGCGACGATACGACGTTTATAGTGATCCACCGACTTGTGTTCTTGTGTTAACTGAACTTTAAAAGTCTTAAGATCTAAGTCTTTATGTAAAATACGGTGTAATGTCGTTTGTGGAATGTCTAATTCCAAAAAAACGTGAAATCGACAAACCTGGGTTTTCTTCAACACTACAGCAGCAATATTCTCAGTTGTTCTTGAGCAACGCACACGGTTTCGATTCTTCACATCACTAACTTGTCCCAACAGCTCAAACTTTTCACCAATTTCACTATTGCCGGCCGAGAAGGTGCTTCACGACGACCAAAAAGTGCTTTAGTTTTGCGAACTGTACCTGCAAATTTTTCACCATTTTTGTAGTGAATTTTAACAATTTCAATGCGTTGTTGAAGCTTGTATCGTACCATTTTAGGTAATGGCGTTGTTTTTACTTGTCAAATGTCAAAAGATGACAGCTTCAAAATTGACAGCTGCCCAAATAGCAGGCTATTCAAAATGAAACCTTATTGGAAAACCCTATATATACTTATGAAACGCAATATCTGCCAAATGTCCATCACGAATCCTCTGACAATACAAGATATATTACATCGTGACGTATTCACATCGAATCCTCTGACAACACAAGATGTATTACATCAGACGTATTACACCTGTATTACAATTTTGTTGGCATAGTTAAACTGAATATCGTTTATAGCGCGTTTGGTTTCGTCTTATATTTTTCATCTAGCCCCAGAGAAAGAAGTCCAGTGATTTGTGATATACGACTAATTCGTTCATATTATGTCGATTCAATGAAGTCTTCTATTCTTCTTGAAAAATCTTCTTCAATCAAGTAGAAGAAATCTAAAATAAAAGATCCTTTAATTTTGCTATTCAGTGTAGCAGTGGGATTCCAATCTTCTAGCTTTATTCGAGTTTTTTTCTTCTATTTCATGTAAATGTCAAAAATTTATTATTACAAAATGGACCTGCTGTGATTTTGTGATACAATTATTTTAAATAAAACGAACACAAATTAATTTAAATAAAATATATCAAAAAGATCTTCATTATTTATGACATGGAAATCAAAATAAAAGCAAGTAAATAAATACTGGCAAAAACATTTCAATCAAAAATTTTTGAAATTCATATTTAAGGTTATGTTGATCGTATTGTAATGTTTTGTAAGTCGCAATTAAAAAAAAATTTACAAAATTGCCTGAAACGGACAGTATTCGGGAGGAAAAAACAACTATGGAACAAACGGAAATTTACGTCCCGTTTATGGAGACAAACGAAGCGTTCCGTATAAAAAAATAATTTTAATTAATTAGCAAAACCAGAAACAAAACAATCCACTTTTGTTAAAAATCGAACAAAAATGAATTTTTCTTGTCATAAAAGTCGCATTTTTATGTCTTCTATTTTAAGTAATCTTTTAAGCGACATTTTTCCTTCTATTTTGACATTTAATAATTTTCATACAAAAGTATAGAAGAATAGAAGATGAACATTGAATCGATTTGATATCTAAGTCCACATTCATGTCATTCAATTTAGGCCATACAAAATTTGTTATCATATCCAATTGGTGAGCCACACAATTTTACATATATTCGCTGTTAAAGATCTGCATTATCATTGAATCACCCTATATATATGAATCTAATGAAAACGTGTGCAAAAACATTAACGGATTTGGTTACAAAAATTAATGTCGTCTGCATAAATTATTTTCCAATCCATTTGAGATGTGGTCATAAAATTAGAATTTATGAGAATTTTTTTAGTGCAACAGTAATATAAATGTACATATGGCCATGCGTGGGTTATCCGCATGCTTATAAGTGTATTTCAAAAATTTGATTTTATTTTTTAAAAACATTATACTGGGATTAACTATCCGAGTAACTTATAAATCTAAAACTCATTAAATGGATTACGGAACTTCTATCATTAATCAAAAAAAAAAAAAAAATTGATAAAATCATAAATAATTAGAATTAATATAAAACTCAAATTTCATCTCACCGTATGTTTGTGTAGGATTAAATTTAAATTCTAAAAACATTAATTACAGATTATAAATTATAATTTTAATGAATTTCTAATTAATGGCCGTATTTTTTGCGGTTTATTATGAATAATATTTTATACCGCCATCAAATCTAGCAAAAAAAAATTAAATTAAAAAAAAAATCATAAATTTTAATCTTTAGATGTAAGAGCGTTCTAAACCATAAAATAAATAGACGTTGCACACATGCATAGCAACAAAACGTTACATTTTAGTATCAACAAAGTGCTTAAACGTAAGAAAATTGAAAAATTATTTTTTGTATGGTTGTAACTTACATTGTAACAGCTGTAAATTTGTTTCTTTTGCGGCTTTTTCCTGTCGTATTGGCATTTAATACCCATCGACTATTAATCTCTACTACCCATGATTTTACTTAACAATTTATTTTATAGGAGACGTCTTTGTATAATATATGGTTTCTGCCATAAACATATACAACAAATTATTATTTTAATTAGAAAAAAACCATAAATAGATAATTTAGTTTTTTAATAGCATTCATAAAAATGAAGTAGCCGTAATATATAATAAACACATTAATGATTATAAGAATAATGTTAACGATCGATAATATTGGTAGTATAAGAAAAATAATAGTAATCAAGGCGAAATTGTTTGGACTTTGATTGCCGCACACGCTATAATTGCATTTAGTTGTATTTGAATCGGATGTGCAATTTTTAATGAATTTAATAATTAAATTCATGCCTTAAGCATGAAACATAAAATGTCGGTACAGTGGATTAGTGGATTGGTGACAGAGAAACCAAATTTTAGCAAAATCCACTGTCAAAATTTCTTTATACTTAAGTAACTAGGCCAATTATGATATTATGACATTATTAAACGAAAACTGGCGAGTCCAAATTTTGGCCTGTTTGGGACCGAAGTTAAAACCGCTGATGATGAAATTCTATCATCACAACCCCTTTCCTGCACCTAATTAAAAGATCCGCGAAATAATAAATGTTCCAAGTACTTGGCTTAAGCTGTCTTGTCTTTGATTTGCATGGAATATTTGATCTGATCCGAATCCTTTGGTGTTTTAAATTGCGACTATTGCCAGGTTACACAATTTACTTTTAAATGATTTATATTTTTGAATGAAGGCAACCATGAAACCGGCTTTACTGCAATACTTTTTATGTATGCTATAAGATGTCTTGCAGTGCTGAAGCAAAGGTGTGAACGTAAACTCGATAATTGCAGAAGAGAATTAAAATAAAATCGTTAAAATGTGCCATCGAACCCTGGCCAAACCAAAAATCCAGTGCTAGCAAATGTAATATCAATATTTAATACAAAAAGTGGTAGTTTAATACAAATGTAAGAATGTGTGCGGCAATAACAAACAAACCTTAAACAATAGGAAAAAGAGCTTAAGGTAAGATCTCCTTTTTATTGTCCAAATTAAGCGAGGCAATATCGAAAACACGAATCCAAGCAAATATAGTCGAAGCCTATAGAACATTTCTAGCTAGTCTTGAACAATATAAGAAGTACTATTATGATAAAAGGAAAAGAGTGCAACATATAAAATCACAAGAAATCCACGAAGAACAAGAGTGTGTCCATAAACTCGACATTGCAACAATATTGTGAACAATGAAAGTACTAAAGCGTTCATAAACTTTCATGGTAGCAGTAGCCATGTGCTTTTTATTGTTCGTAAATCTTAACCAAATGCTCCTTATTGTTAGAAACTATATGCCCCTTGTGTAGTGTACTAAGAATTAAGAAGATAGTTAAGATCATGACAACGAGTGGTACAATTAGTTCTCATCTAAATATATACAAATTCAAATAATGCGATGGTATCTGCTATCATCATAAATCTAAAAGTATCTTCTAAAAGAAGAAGTTAAACGCAACAAGCTCAAACAATCAATCTCAAAATAACGACCATGGAATTTATAAAAAGATATATGTGCTCTAAATAAATCCATGAATAAATTTGTGCAAATGATGGACGCCAATATGAATCTGATGCTCCAAAATATGAACACACTAATGCAATAAATTAATGAACATAAATTAGTTATAAGGAACGCCAATGGGTAAGCTCAACATAAACTATTGACATGCAAAATTTCCTTATTGAACACAACAATAACTTCATGCTGAGTTCTGAAAAACTATCAACAAGAACAGAAAAAAGGACATCCATCATATCTACAATTTTTTGTCCACCGAGACACGCAATTAAAAGGCAGCAGTTTTCAAGTTACTTCACGGTTCTAAAAAAAAAGTTCCCTGCAGGAGGTGACTACAACACTAAATCATTTCTGAAAGAAAGTAGACAATTTAAATGGACGGAAGAATCTAATAATTTGTTTAACGCAAGGAAACAAGCTATTGTAATTTCAGTCTTGATAACTCCAGACTTCTCAAAAAGATTCTTTATTCAGTGCAACACCAGTTCCACTGGTGCAAAGTGGCGTTCTCTTTCAGAAGGAAGATTGTGAATCTAGAGGAACGGCCAATACATTTTATATCACATAAACTGAACGCTACTCAACGTAACTATATAGCGTAACATAATTAGAGTGTCCCGCCGCAATCTTATCAATTAAAAAGTTTCACCCTTACGTGGAAGGATTTCCGTTAATCGTAATTCAGGATCACTCTAGCTTAACTTGGCTGATGACCATGATAGATTTAACTTGCCGTTTAGCTCGATGGAGCCTTCAACTACAAGCATACAATTTTGATATCGAATCCGTAAAGGAAGCCAAAACTGTGTGCCAGATGCACTATTGCGTGCTTATATGGAACCCTTTTATTTCACCTCTTCACATTTTCAGTCATCGCAGTACTTAGACTTGTCATGGACATTTTTATTAATGGTGGTGAGGGCGATTCCGATATTGTGACAGATATTCTTAGCTGGGAATTTGTGGGTCTATAGCAATTAAGATTGCTCTTAATTAAATCTGCAAATGTTTCGCCTCAATCTGCTCATTTGGGTATAAAAATACCGTTATGATCATTTAAAAAGAAAAATAAGGGGCTGTAGTTCAATTGGTCAGGATATACCAACCCAATGTCTATCTTACCTACTCGTGATATACCCTAGGAAACTAATGAGGGTCTGACGACCGAGAAACGGCGGGATGGCCGACCACAAAGAACCTAGTAAATTATGTTCTCCTGACCCACTACTACTTCGTACGGGTAAATGTGGTAGGTGTAACATTACCAGTAACAGCTAGTTATCTATACAATGTACACAACAAAAAAGGAAAATAATATCCCAGGTGGCATACCTGCTGAGAAGCTGAGAAATCCACCCTCTATGGAGGCTAACCCAACAGATTCTGGGGTGGAACATTCATTGTGTATCCCTTTTGGACGAAGTTCCAAGGTTTCAAGATCACCAACATACATCTTCAACTAGTGAGGTATTCCAGTTTGAAAAGGAAAACTTTGATCTAATGCAATGTGATGCTTGAGAAAGAAAATGAACAGATAAAACAAACTTTAAATAGAGATGAGATCGAATGGTACACATATGAAGATAAAAGACGCCTTTCCCAACCTGCATATAAAGAAAGAGATATTGTAAAACCTACAACGAAACGGACTACAAATTGAAGATGCGGCAAATATTACCAACAACGAAAAAATAGAAAATGAATAGAGGGTCAATATAAATAAAAGGGACCTGTCACTTGCTAATCTTTTATAATGCTAATCTTTAATAATAAAGTATAGGTGGAAAATATCTTCTATAGAAATGCTATCCTTAACATCAGAGTTAAAATAGAACCACTAAGAAAAACTACTAGCCTCATATTCCAATGCAAAAAATGCCATGGCTTCAATCATACGCAGAAATATTGCGGACGGAAGCAAAGAAGCGTAAAATTTGCTGGGAACCATACTGCAAAATAATTTCCTATAAGTAAAAATATCTCTCCAAAATGTATAAACTGTAAAGGAGGATGTGAAGGCCAAGTAGAACCAAAATCGGTAGCACACAAAATATGTGAACGGAAAACATACTCTCAAATCTCATACTCTACAGGAACCAATGAATAAAGGGCAGTAATGAAAATCAAGTTCTTGAAAAAACATTGAGAAGCATAGAAAACCTAAATACACGGCTAGCTAAGTCAGAAAGAAGTCTAGAAGTCTTATATAAGCGAATAGCTAATCAAGAAACAATGGATGAAATCACATTAAATTTAATGCATACCTAAAATACTAAGAATTGCCATCTGGAATGGGCTAATGCAAAATATTTCAGAATTAGAAATCTTTCTAAATACAGAGAATGTCGATATATGCTTAATATCAAAAAGCTATTTTACACAACATATGCTAAATTACATTGAGACTTTTGTTACCACTCCACACACCCATCAGGTAGGCCGCGATTCAAATCAACTTTATCATTGGTAGCGATTTTAATTCGAAACATATCTACTGGGGATCATAACTTTCAACTGCCAAAGGGAAGGAGTTGTTTGAAGCAGGACGAATATCCAGTTGTGAATTTTATACCGTGAGTAAACGAATATACACCGATCAAATAGCGCAGTGGTTAAAGCTGCGACGTTTGGATCGGGAGGTACCCAAGGGATTTTTCATCTCCCGATTACGATCGGTGATTAAATTGAAAACATCTATGACCTTCTGTTGGAATGTAGAACTCATGGGCCGACCCATCTTCCATGTCACTGTACAGGGTGACATGGAGCTATGCAATATGCGCAGGTGGTATACTGTACTTGTGTGAATGGGATGAGTGGGTTAAATGAATGTTAGTGTGAATGTGGGTATTGCACCGTGGGCCCATTAGTGGCATTGAGTGCTGGAGTAAAATCTGCCCAATTTAAAAAAAAAAACGAAAATACCGATTTGTACACAAACAAAACATACATTACTAAAATTTACGTATCCTTAGAAACCAGCGATGGACTATCATCGTCGGAGCACTCATCTGTCTTGGTGACTCTCAGTGATTGTTAATAAACGATTGTTAATAAAGAGAACCGGCCTAGGTTAACAAACAATAAAACTAACAGGGAACTATTCCGGAAGCTAATTGAAGACACCACCAATTTACAAATTCCGATTAAAACGTTGATACTGGTAGAGACGAACTAAACCTTCTAAATAATAATATTCAATTCGCAGCGTGGAACAGTTGTCAAGTTAGCCAAACGGACATGAGCAAAAATGTGAGCTATGGAAGTCAGAAAATTAGTCAAAGAAAAGCAAGAAAATACTTAATATCATCTATGCAATAAACGAAAAATTGTAATCAAGGAAGTTAATAACAAATCAATTAACAATTACCTAAGTAGCCTTACTGGCCTTTACTGGTAAAAAGATACCAAGTAATCTCTTTGGAAAGGGACAAAATGATTAAAACGACCTGAAATACAAGTACCCCTCTAAAAATGACAATGGAACCTGGGTTATAAGTGCTAAACTAAAATCTGCCTTATTTGCAGCGCAACAGACACTTTTCAACACCTACATCGGCAAACAGCGGATGAAATTTAGCACCGGTAATTAAACTGGCTAAACATAATATACTACCCCTGTAATACTACAAGAGTTAAAATATGAAATCAATTATAACCTAAGTACAAAAGGATATGACTTAATTACAGGACAAATAAGTCAGGCGCTATCTACACTTCATATAATCTCAGACTAAAATATGTTCCACATCAATGAAAGGTAGCAGAATTGCCAAAATAAAACAAACCATCTGACGACATAAAATATTTAACCGATTTCGTTGCACCCAATAAACCAATAATAGAAAAAATAAATCGTATTCCTCTTCACCAATCAGAGAAAATCACTCCTCTTTAGAGTTACAAACATAATTGATGATGCACTTGGAAATAAAAAGATATGCTCTAGTACCTTTTTGAATGTTACTCGAGAGGCAGTTTTACCAGATCTTAAAATGTTACATTGTTGATCGACACTTTCAAGTAAAATACGAAGAGGAATACTCTGAATTAAAGAAAATATTAGTAGGAATACCACAAGGTAGCGTTCTGGGAGCAATTCTATATCTTCTATACACCAGAGATCTACCAATATTTAGAAATTTGCGGATGCTTATCAATGGGTGACAACATAAATGATGCAACATCTAAACTGCAGAGGGCGGCTAATCACAGTGAGTCACTGGACGAAAATATGGCGAATTAAGCTCAAAGAGACGAAATCAATACATGTAGAATTTACCAATCGAAGTGTTAACTGAATACCAGTTATGTTTAACACACAGCAAATTCCTTATGCAAATACGGTGTAAAATCTAGGCATACTTTTCACGCTAAGCGTTCATTAGTAATAATTTTCTAATAGTAAATTATTTTGCTTTAATGAATATCAATTTTTACCCATAAATAATTATTTATTTTTATCTGTTATATTCAACAAAACAATCAATTTCAAGGTCATTCAAGATGACCACTAGACGTCGCTCTCGAAACTCATCATTTTTCATTTAAACTATTCTCCTCCTATCTGGCACCGTTTACGAGATAAAGGCAATGCATTTTTTTTTAGAAAAAAGCTCAACCTGTATTGTTTGGAAACAGCAATGCAAATTGTCTACCTTTTAAAATTTTCGCAATAATTTATCCCAAACTTTTTTGCTACGCATCTCTAGATGTACAATTCTCTGCACGAATAAAGATGTTTTGATAATATATTTATTTAGACCAAATACCAAATCAAAATTATCATTTTGATATGAACAGTACGGAGCGAGTTACACCATTTCTAATCACACTCAAAGATTTAGACGGATGATGTTTAATATTAACCGAAGAACAACCGGAGAATAACCAGTGTTATGCCAATTTTTACAACTGCAACAAGATATAATGTTTAATTACTTTTTGCACCTCATTTCATATTTTTAAATTGGGATATTTTAGAAGATTAAGATAAAAACGGATGGTCAAGGTGTGAATCTGGCTGGGGGAAACAAGTTGGCACTTGTTGCCAGCTCTGTATCCGGAAGCTTCTACAAGTGTGCGTGTTACCTTCCCCCTGATGACCACCGGGCAACTAGCACACCATGTGGTGTACTACCCAAAAACACGGCGCTTAACAGCTAAGCTATGGATTAGAGTGAAAACCATACCGTGACGATAACTAGCCAGGCTGGGAGACCCAGTCTAAAAACTAGTTGAGTCTAGCAAAGTGCAGGAAACTGCTACCAGGACCTTTAATGAGGTGCTGAAGGAGCAGTTGTAGACAAGACTCCCGCAGGAAGGCGGAAGTAATAACGCCCCTAAACTGGAGTAAGAAGGTCTTAAGTTTCTTAAGGCCGTTACCCTCCTTAAAATCATGATAAAATCATTTCAACTTCCTCCGTCCTGCCGGGATTGAGGATGGTACTGGGGTCACGTTCAGTTGAGTGCCTGTGCAGTAGAGACCCTAGTGAGATTTGGCCCGGAGCCAGACTAGAGTTGGTTACAAGGGAGGAAATTCCCTGCAGACCCAGAGCGCGAGCTTGGATCCCAGTGACCCCATAGAAATCTTGAAAATGATGCCAACAGCTAAGTTGGGGGATCGGCTATTATCATTGTCAAAGTCCATTGTGGGAAGTTCGATACAGCCGTGGCGGTGGTGTGGGGAGCATATTTTAATACGCTTAAATTTCTGCATATTAACCTCCATCACTGTAAGTCAGCCTCGGCTGCTGTACTGCTTTAAATGAATGCTGAGGGGATAGATGTGGTTCTTATTTAAGCACCTTGGACCAACGGTGACCGGGTAACGGGATTTAGAAGTCACAACTACAAATTATTACTCGCTAAAAGTAACCTGAATGTTTTTATACTGCTAAATTACAGCAACGCTGATTTAATGGTGCCTAGCATTGAGATGTATGGTTAAAATCTCTGGTTAATATCAGCTTATCAAACATACGAGGAGGAACATATACAACCCAGTACGTGAGGAAGGGCAATAATAGATGCTCAAAACACTCGGAGTTAGAGTCATCCTGGGCAGTGCTGCTAATACACACGACATAATTAGGGCAAGTATAAATATAAACGGGCGAGTTGTGTAACTCCTTGATTTGATTTTAAGTGCTAATATTGGGCGCAAGCCAACATTCATTACTAAAACAGACAAGAAGTGCTAAACATTACACTTGTTTCAGACTTAATTAAGGATACGGTACTGAATTGGAAGGTGTCCGAAGACCATTTCTTTTCTGACAATTACTGTCTCCATTATGAAGTGGTTACAAAACCTTCTAGAAAATCAAATTTTAGAAACAGGAAAATAACCGACCGGCTTTACTTTAGAACCATTCTTGGTAACCTATTACCGGTATCGGTAACACATGATCTTGATGTTTTAGAAATAGGCTATCCGATTTTAACAAAGCTATTTAAGGTACATGTCCTCTTAGTAGACCTTTGAGTAAGTTTGGGCCACCCTGGTGGTAGAAAGAAATCCAAAGCACTCGTTCGAAATGCAGAAGGCTTTTCAAAAATGGTAAGGACGGGAGGCATACCGCAAGATGGGGTATCCCCCCTTTTTGGAATTTGGTCATTAATTTCATGTTACTAAATCTGACAGGGCAAGGCTTCAAGATGGTTGCATTCGCAGATGATGTTGCTCTTGAAGCGCATGCAATGCACACTCGGCTTTCTCTCTAAGTGGGCCAGCAGCACTGGACTAAACGCAAAACACCAGAAAACTGAGTTGATCTTCTTTACTAGGAAGTACAAGTAAAGAAAGCCTGTACCGGCCAACTCTAAATACTACCAGCTTGATCACTGCGGATAGAGAGAAATACCTTGGGTACATTTTGGACAGCAAGCTAAGTTGGAAACTAAATATCTTCGAAAGAGTACAATAGGGATAGTAGGGATAGTAAACTTGTTCTATGCTCTAGTGGTCAGACCAATACTACTATTTGGGATTGTCTGATGAAGTATTAAAAATTGTGGTCAATCTGAAACTTTTGATGAATTTTCAACGAATAGCCTGCTTGTATGAGTGGATTGGAGTGCACCTACTCAAACTTTGGAGTTTCTTTTTCATCTCACTTCCTTGTATCGTGCGACCAAACAATTGGCAGCGGGCATAGTAGGGATATTATCGAAAGAATTGCTCGCTTCATATACCAATACCAGCTCATGCATAATAACTAAGTAGAGGCAGACTGGGCAATCTCGCATATGATTTCTGCGAGGATGAGGAAGAGGATAAAGCAAAGCAGAATGAAATGTATTGGAGATCTCCGCATCTGGATGACGTAACGGATCTCAATATGATCGATGTCTGAGATATTCAACGCTTCGTGGAAAGCTCAGGATGGTTCGATGAGTGAGAAGGAGGAAATTTTAAATGTGGTATAGCTACGGACTAGTTTGGGTCTATGCTAGTACTTTAGGACAGCCACCCTAACCTAACCTAACATATGTTGAAATTGGTGTATTTTACTTCAGAAACCTGGAAGAGACTGGCGTTTGGCCAAAGTTAATTCCAACTATTAATAATTACAAATTAAAAATCTATGAAATACAAATTATCTGTACACATTTATCATGGTTTAACATAAATAATTTAATTAAAATTGGCATAATATACATAGCATGTAACACGAATCTTATTGTTCTATGTGTTAAATGATAATAATTATAAAAAAAATCATTAAAACTGAAAGGTCTAACTATTCTTGACCTCGCTAGAGTTCAAAAACACAACAACAAATTTCCGATACTAAATCAAAAATTTAAAAAGGTTCTCACCATGCAAATAACATATATGTATAATGTATGTGCTTACATCACTGTAGATGTCTGCATTGCATACACATACAAGTTTTTATATGCAATCAAGATATCCCGCATTCGATTAAAACAAATCAAATTACCAAAATAATATAATTAGATATAAAAATTATCCAATTAAATTACATACGTACTCGTATGTACATACATGTATACAGCAAATTTTTATTTTTTAATATTTTTGATGATTTTAGTTTGTCATTTCAATGATTTTATCTTAGATTTAAAATCTTTTTACTGCGCTTTATATAAAGTCTTATGTTTTGTTTTTTGTTTGATTTGTCAATCAAAAGGAATTTATAAATAATAATAATAATATATGTATGTGTACGTAAGTAATATATAATAAAAATACAAAAACTTGAAAGGTTTTCTAACTTTAATTTAAAAATATAACATTACCTGGCTGTTGTTAAATTCGATATAAATTCCATAACTTGATTTGTTGATATTTGATTTGTTGATTCAATATCAATTAAACGATATAATTTATCTAAAATCTATATATAAAATATTATTGTAATTACATTTATATAAATAATTTTAATTGATATATACATATTATTCTTGTTTATGAAGTGGTGAAATATTATCGGACATATTGTTACTATATATACGAGTACATACCCCTTTTGCATGCCATATTTGTCCAAATTTTTCATACGTTATCGGTCCCTCACAGCACAGCACGTACGCAACTGATTCAAGTTGTTCAGCGAAATCTATTTGTTTTTCGTCTCTGTAAAAAATAAAAAAAATATTTAATTAGATTTAACACCAAATACAATTTAATTCATCAAATCTGATAACATTTCAATTTCCAAATTAAAATGTGAGCTAAAAACGGTTTACAATTTTTTTTTTCTAAAAAATTTTAAGTCAATCAATCAATCTCGCAAAAGAATTACTTTTTCTTAAGCTTAAAATGGAGTTCACTTGTTTTAGTAAAGTCGTCATCTATATTTGTTTATCTGATTTTGGAATATTTTAAAAATTTTAAGACTTTGCGATTCAGCTATAGACCAGTGTTTGTTAACCTATTGGTTACGGTCCTTCAAAAGGAGTGGACCAATGGGTTAGTATCGCCAACACTTCATGCTTCTAATTTCGTTTCTCTGTAATGTAAAAAATCAATTTGTACGGACTGCCGCCTCTGGGAAGATTTTCAGCTCTAAAAGCTAGAATCCATTCAAATTAATAAATAATTTTATTAACATTTTATTTGTTCGCAAAATTGCAGATTACAGGTGTACTATGGTTGGACAATTGAACAGATTTCTTGATTTCGTTGGGTTTTCCTACCAAATTCAAAATGTTTCATTTAGCACTTAAATTTTTCGATGTTAGATTTTTTTTTTTAATTGTAGTTGTAACTGGCCCCTGTGGTCGGGGGGCACTCACATGTTTCGTAAATTTAAATTGCACGAACATGTTTCCCAAGAATACCACCACAGTATCCTTTGCTTGCCGTAGGAGGCGACTAAACGGTTGGATCGCTGGGCTGAAGACCCGCATCCGTAAAAAAATCAACTGTCTATAAAGTCAACAAAAAGAAGAATGGATACCGCCACAAAAACACCGGACTCCGCTCAAGTACCCGGACACGAGATTTAGGATCGGTAATGACCAGTCACTTAGAAAACCAGGAGCGTTGGAGGGTCTAATCACGTGCATGAAGGAGAATCGGCTGGAACTCGTTGCTCTTCAAGAAACTTGCTGGCCTAAAAGTGGAGACCATGTGTCCCGTTGGGGCTATACGTTGTTATACAGTGGAAATGACCTCGGAAATCTTGGAGCTGGATTTCTTCTTGGGTCGCTGGTAAAGAACGCTGTTTTGAATTTCCATGCAGTCAATAACCGATTGTGTAAACTTCGCTTCCGCACGAAGTTAGCCAACCTGTCGATAATTTGTGTACACGCGCCCACAGTGGTCACAGAAGTCAGCCAGCCCTGCAGATATTGAAACGAAACCGCTCACCTGGGATGGTCTGCATTAATTCGGAGTTCTTTATATTTGGAGGGGATACGTTGTAGACTGCGTCTTTTCGGCCTTATTTGATTAGTATGGCGAAC
This sequence comes from Tipula unca, assembly GCA_951394425.1. NCBI lineage: Eukaryota > Metazoa > Arthropoda > Insecta > Diptera > Tipulidae > Tipula > Tipula unca. Next base: position 86,894,724 of record OX596382.1, read on the forward strand.
CGAAGTTATGCCTGACGAATGGGAAGTGGCCGAGATATGCCCTATCTTCAAGAAGGGAGACCGCTTGAAGTGTTAGAATTATCGCGGTATAGCTCTCCTTTGCACAGCATACAAGTTACTGTCCTACATTATATTGGATGAAATTACCCCTCTAGCGGAGGATTTTGTTGGTAACTATCAAGGAGGATTTCGTCCAAATCGATCAGTCATTTATCAGGCCTTTTCGCTGCGGATGATTATATCTAAATATTATAAGACATTCATCTCCGTACATTAGGTGACCCTGGATTTCCAGCAGGCATATGACTCGATCAATCGAGAGAGTTTGTCGTCTGCACTAGAATACCTTGGAATGCCAACAAAATTGGTACGACTGTGTAAGATGACAGTGACGCACTAACGACAATTTTTGCAGTTAACTCGGGTGTTCGGTAGGGAGATGCTCTGTCCTCGATACTCTTTAATCTCATGTTGGAGTACATCTTTCGTAAAATTGAAACACTTCAGCGCAACATCTTATATCGCCAGTCTAATCAGATGCTTGCATATGCAGATGGCATATGCTTGGTTGGACTGAATATAGCAACGGAGTGAAAGAAATAGATGATCCGCTTGTAGAGTTGTCAGCTTCTGTTGGACTCCAGATATATGAGTTCAAAACAATATATATGATCTCTGGTTATAGGGACAATGGCACACCAGATTTTAGATGTATGTGAAGTTAGCCCGAAAACCATCCCGAAAAAAGACTTTTCAAAAATAATATATTTGTGTCTTCACTAAATACATAAAAAGCCTCTCAGCACGAAAAACAGCGTAAAATAGAGTAAGAAACCATTCCATCCCGAAAAAAAAAAATTATTTAGAATTTATATCAGCAATATTTTTTACTTATTTTTCGGGCTAAAATATTATTAATAATATTTTTTTGGCTAATTACATATATTGTATTAGATTATAAACAAATTTTTAATATAAATTGTTTAAACTTTTAACGAAGTTTTTTCAAAATAAATGAATTTTTGATTGGACGCTATTTCTAATTTTTATTGAAATTTGGTAATATTCTTCCGGCTATAGCGCCGATCACAGAGATTGCCCTCAAGAGTGGTGACTGATACATGGTTGCTGTACGTATTGGAAATTTAATTTAATTTACCCTATGTCTATATCAGGTCGAACTAAAAGTTTATGAATTTTTGATTGGACGCTATTTCTAATTTTTATTGAAATTTGGTAATATTCTTCCGGCTATAGCGCCGATCACAGAGATTCTTATAAAACAATATACAAATTTTTGTAAACTAACTACCAAAAAATACTATAATTCAAAACTAATAAGCTATTAATCATATATTTATGTATGTTGATTTATTTTTCTTCTAAATTTTAATTTTTAATTTAAATTTAAATAAAATATTTCACTGTAATCTAAAATTGGGATCTTATAAAATTATTTATAAAGATTATTTTCCGCGCTTTTCGTTTGGTAATACATTATAAATAAAGTAACAGATAAAACAAATATTACAAAATGTTTATGCATTTATTATCAATAATTAGTATTATTTAACGATAAATATAATACATTTATGTAAGATTCTTAAAGACACTATAAATTGAAATAGCAATTGGTGTTCTTTTTCTTCCTTTGCTTTCTACAAAACGATAGCCGTCAAAAATAATCCTTATTGTATCAGATTGAAGCCGTATGTATCTATGCTATACACGTCATTACTATAAAAAAATATTATGATGGATATTGTTTTTCATATTTGTCTTAACACTTTTGTGACATAACGCTAGTCGAAGAGCGTTCGAAAATTTTACGAAAATAGTTAATAAATAAATAATTTGTTCCGAAGATAGACAATAACATAAAAAATTCCGACATTACGTAAAGCGTCTTTATGGTTTAATGAGCGATACAAAAAATGAAAATAGGCATTACCAATAATAAAACATTTCAAAAATACATTTTTTAATGAATTTTTTACCTGTAAAAATTGTAATTGATATTTTACAGAAACACATTTTTAAATAATTTTAAGAAAACAAAGGAACACAAATCAACATAATAGTAAAAATTACTATCCTTGGCTTTTCCCTGCAATCTTAATAAAAAATTACAGTAGTTCACAAAAACATAAACTTTTAGCGCCACTTTAAATTCTACTAGTAATCAGGTGTCAGTCACAAACCTGATGTGATGAGCAATTTTAATGTTTGCAGCTTAAATAGAGCAATCTTCAGAAAAGAGGCCATAATAAAAAAATATTATAATAATATAAATAAATTACTACTAAATTTTATTAAAAAATCTGATAAAATACAATTAATTATACACAATAGTTCCATCTATTATAAGTACAAGTCAAATTATATAAAAATTCTATAGGTACAGCAATCACGTATCAGTCGCCACCCTTGGGGGCAATCTCTGTGATCGGCGCTATAGCCGGAAGAATATTACCAAATTTCAATAAAAATTAGAAAGAGCGTCCAATCAAAAATTCATAAACTTTTAGTTCGACCTGATATATACGGGGTAAATTAAATTAAATTTCCAATAGGTACAGCAATCATGAATCAGTCGCCACCCTTGGGGGCAATCTCTGTGATCGGCGCTATAGCCGGAAGAATATTACCGAATTTCAATAAAAATTAGAAATAGCGTCCAATCAAAAATTCATAAACTTTTAGTTCGACCTGATATAGACATGGGGTAAATTAAATTAAATTTCCAATAGGTACAGCAACCATGTATCAGTCACCACTCTTGGGGGCAATCTCTGTGATCGGCACTATAGCCGGAAGAATATTACCAAATTTCAATAAAAATTAGAAAGAGCGTCCAATCAAAAATTCATAAACTTTTAGTTCGACCTGATATAGATATGGGGTAAATTAAATTAAATTTCCAATAGGTACAGCAATCACGTATCAGTCGCCACCCTTGGGGGCAATCTCTGTGATCGGCGCTATAGCCGGAAGAATATTACCGAATTGGAACTAAAATATTTTATTGTAAATTTATTTTAATCTCAATTAAAATACTGGATACAATAATTTGTTATATTTTAGCGGTACATATTATGGATTTTATTAATTTTATACTAGGCAGTAGCGTTAAAATAACATATTTAATAAAATTATTCATTTTTAATTATATTTCTTGTTAAGTTCTTTGTCAAAATTAGGAAACATAATTATATAAACATAATATAGTATATCAGCCCGAAAAAAAATTACATTTTTGGTTCGGTTTTTATTTTTACCTTATTTTGCTTTGTTCAGTACTTTTTGTCATCTTATTTTTCGTTTTACTATGAATTTGTATAGTACATAGTAGAGAAACACACCATTTCTTTAAAAGGCTTTTTTCGGGATGGTTTTTCGGGCTAACTTCACAACGGTAGATTTTAGTAGTGGCCACTACACGTTTGAAGGAGTGAGGAAGTTCAAATATTTGGGTTCCCGTATCACTCACAGTGTGAAAGGATATTAAAGTGCTTTACAAAACATTGATCAGTTATGTTTGGATGTGAAAGTTGGGCGTTGACGAATGAGTAGTAGAGATGGCTCCTTACATTTGAGAGAAGAATCATGCGTGTTATTTACGGCACTAAACGTGCAATAGATCGTACATTCCGCACTTTTCACAATATCGAGATCTGATGAAGATCCCCAATATTGTACATGAAATAAGATCGCAACGAGTATACTGGCTCGGTCACGTTCTGCGTCCTGATCCGGAACGAATTGTGCAGCGATCTCTGAAAGGAGAGCTACCATATGGTAGGCGCAGAGGTCGTTGCAGGCCACGATGGCTCTACGATGTAGAGAACGAATTGGCCTCTTCAGATTGTCTTAGACAGTATGGAGACCAAGCTCAGTATCGAAACCGTTGGAGCCAAATAGTTGACTCAGTAAGGGGCCAGTAATGGCCTTTTGAAAACTGATTATTATTATTATTAATTGGAACTGAAATGTTAGTTACCTACATGTTGACTAACCATCAACATGTTGCGTTTTGTTAACTTTTGGAACAAAAATGAATTTTTCTGTGAAGCAAAAGTGTAAAGACCAAAACTTATTATGTGGAGTTCCAGCGCATACATTTCAAACCCGAACACCCAGTCTAACAAATCGTCGATTATTATATTTGAAGAAAATAATATCATTTCAAAATATCGGGTACTCATTCAAAATTCATTCGGACATAATTTAAATAAATATATAGTCTTAAAATTAACGAAGAAACCAACGAGGCTTCACATTCCTGAAGAAAATATTACAAAAGAGCAAAATCGCTCTCAAGGACCGGTGCAGGCGGGTGCAGCAACTACAAAATGTCATTCGATATATGTAGTTGTACAAGCATACAGCATCACAGTGTGCAGCATTTGTTCAATTATCGCGTTGTTTATATAGGAATATAAGAGGTTGAAGGCAATGTAAATTGGTGATACAAATATTAATACTGATAAAATTTACTCTCTATCAAATGAACTTCGAAGTCTGTTATTATCACTGATATGAAACTATTCAACTCATCAATGAAGCTGGTATTATCATCCTTTACCTATAAGGAGAGACAATTTTCTTTCTTCGTTCAAAGCAAATGTGTGTGTTCTCAAGCCAACATCATTAACTAAAAAGTTATTTACGTGTCATTTAAGGATTTCATTTACCATAATTTGTGAATTTTAATTTTATACCTAGCAAAAAAATTGTTCGTCGGTTTCAATTATTTATAGCTTTACGAAACGGTTTTCGGTATCAGAATTAGATCTCCTACAACTAATAAAACATCAACTGCTAAAACATTACTTGTCGATGGCATATCTACGCAGGCATAACTGACAGGTCGACCTGAACGTGTCTTTTTTCCGTTTCACATCCTCCATGCGGAACTATCGTTGGACATTACTTCACATGGAAGTGACTAGCCATTTAGCTCTTTGTTGTCCCTGTAACGCCTCAATATTACATTGAGTTTGTCACTGCTATCAAATCACGTTAGACTTCTCTTGCACGCTCTAAGCGCCTCATCTCATTCAATACCACTGTCGCCATGTGGCTTACAGCATTCCTTCTTCAGAGTCAAGCACTAATTGTGTTATATTTTCTGGTGTTGGACGCTGCCCTAGGACAGCTGACAGTTCCCTTCGAGTATCTTCATATCGTGGGTATTGGAAAACAAATGTGTTCCCCATCTTCTTGTGTATCTCTGCAAGCAGGACAATCTGGAGTATCAGTGTGCTTGAACCTGCACAGGTATGTACCAAAACAACTATATCCACTTAACAGTTCTGTCAGGTATAGTGCTTGACTTCGCCGTGTTGCCTATTTACCATTTTACAATGGATGAGACGGTAAGTCCAGCGAACCTTTTCCGAGCAATCCCATCGTCTTTGCCATTTTGTCATTGTTGAAGCGCGTTCTAGTGCTCTGCTTCCTGTGTGTCATGTAATTCATATCAAATTACAAAACCGATGTAAATATCAAATGATCTATCAAATTACAAAACCGATGTAAATATATTTTTAATCAACTGCTATTACCCTGAAGTATTAGGATATAATATAATTCTAAACTATATAATTTTGAATTTTACTTTATCTCGCTTCAATTCTATCTCATTTCAGTGAGGCCGCTCTATCTACAGCCGCTCTAATCAAAATTCAAGAAAATCAATATCTCGGCTAATCAGATTTTTATTATGTGTGTCATTACTTTACCTGAGATTTGGTGTAATTAGGGTCTTCTCTTTTGAATTAGAAAACAAATTACTGAACGAACAGGTCGGTTGTTTGCGTTATATAATTCAAAGAGAAGCGCAAATCGAAGATTCGAAAGATCTCGAGAAAAAAAATCTCTATAATTCTACAAATCTATGGTGCAATGAATACCACAAATAATCTAGATGAGACAACATAAAGATTGCGTTAATCCATGACCGATTAATATTATTTTCTAAAAATAACAAGCTAGCTGTAAAACTATAAAATGAGGAACTAGAACGTTAAATCCCGTCTTGAGACTAAATAGTTGACAGGTTAACTAGGTTGTATATATTTACAAACTATTTACGAATTTATTTTACCGACTCAATGTTTGTATGGAGATATGGAGTGTGCAGATGGCCAATTAAAAAACGACGAACCTGTAAAAAAAAGGGCTACTGTTCAGCTTTCAAGGGACAATAAATCCACTAGCCGAACAGGCTCTAATTAATGTACATATGTATATGTGTTGGTGTTTATTTAATTAAATTTCACTTCCACATGCCATGGAACTTTCCGTTTAATTTTTAGCCGTATTTTGCTGAGAACAATTTAGTATTCGTTGGATCAGTTTGAAATTATTTTTTCCCAACAAAATGTCCAAGAATTAATTTTTAGAGTTTTATTTATGTGTTGGTTGGCAATACAGTATATTGTATTATTATTTAAGGTCAACAATTCGTAAACTTCAGAACAAAATCGATACTCTCTGAAATGTCGTATCATCGAAAAAGTCAAATAAACAATAAAACAAGGTACACCTGGTGTTAGGTATCATAAATAAAAATCGGAACAGAATTAAGTAACTCCAAAATTATTTTTGAGTTATTTAATCCGTTGAGGAACTATTCAGTGCAAACTCCAAACGGAATAGAATTAAATAATACTCAAAAACGGCTTTTGTAACATAACTTTGCTAATTGGGAAGAGGCACTATAAATTTTATCCTATATGTCCATTATTAATTGGCCTACATATTTAAAATCAAAGTAGGCGGCTTTGTAATTATAACGCCAAAACAGAAACTTCAATCTTTTTTGTTTTCTACCTGTTCTGGAATTTATGATCATATTTTCACTTAGTAGTTTCTGACTTAGTAGTTTTAATCACCCATGAATAAACTGGGATTGTAATTTTTGGCGCTCATACATCAAGAAACACTTTTGATAACTCTCAATAAGATCTAAATAATTAGCATAAATCCCATATGATAGCATCATATTCCAGTTGAGAACGTACAAACTTCAATTATAAAGTACTCATGACATACGAGTATGGATCACGGAGAATCTATTAAAGCAACCAAGCATCGAATTAATCTTGGAGATATAACTGTCCGTGTGTTTGTTTATGAAGCGACAAGTCCGAAGTAAACGTGTATTACCAAGATCTTTGAATGTGTAAACCCTATTTGTGACGTCGTGTTGAAGATAACAATGGCAACACACGCATAGGTAATCATGAACGGAAGAATCACATAGTACAACACTTAGAAACGTGTAGACAACTTCTGCTCTGAACACAGATGAAAACTATATAGTTTAATCAAATCAAATTTGTTGTTATTGTTAATAGTTTGGAAATTCTATATGTAATCCGTGTGCAAGAGGAGCTCAGAATGTCGCAAACAGTCAGTTACATAATTTATAAATAAAATACCGAGCAAAAGACTCGAATGGCTGGCTACCCTGAGGAACTCCTGAACTAACATGCAACATTCGGGGAAAAATCATACCGTTTTTTTAGAAATTGCGATGTAAACACTTATAATCAAGCCAAATCAGTTTTGTAATAGCAGATTATGAAGCTAGTTTTTTAATAGTAACAGATTTGTACATGCTGTTTTCATAAAATGATTTGTTTGCAATGAAAGGATAAATTTATGTTTATTGGCCAATTTATCAAAAATTTAGGTAAAATGGACAGATAACATGCCCTATAATTTTCAAAGTGGCAACCGGATACTTGATTTAAATATACATAAGTAGGTTTAATAGTTGGTGATTTCCACAAACTGGAACCGAGTGTGGCCAGCACTTTGGTGGAGGTTGACTTGTAATATTTCGGACAGTACTTACTCGATTACCATGCGGAACAATAAAAATTGACAGAAACTCTAATAATTGATAGGATTTGGCCAGGACGATTGTACTGTACACACAGTAAAACAAACACCAAAAAGATTATAAGCATCTTGAAGATTGTGAATTAATGTTTGGTTATACATGTCCGCAGTGTAATGCAAATCAGGATTTGTATTTGTGTTGCGAGCTTCACGTAATATGTCTTCTGTCATCGCATCTTTATACTTTGTCCACAATGCTAACGGATTTGAAGGAAAGTAATGTTCAATGAAATACTGTATACAAAATAGTTGGTTGATGTGTTCAAAAATTTCCATTATTCTAATTTACGAATTTGTTGAAATATTATTCTGGAAGAAAATTTAAAATTTTCGACGTTTGGTTATTCACTGTGAAGTCACATTTTCTTAAATTCAGGCGATGACCGTATTATTATTTGTTTAGCATTGTGGAAAAAAAGAAGAGGTTTTTATGATTTGTTGGTATTTTTTTATATTATTTTAAATTAAATAACCTACAGAACATACTAGTACGTATACATTTTTCTCAAAATAGGTAGGGTAGTTTTTGAGTTAATCGATCGGAAACATCTTTTGGAAGGTGCTACTTCCGGTGGATCGATTTTGACCAAACTTTACAAAAACTCCTCATGACCCATAGAACATATATCTAAGTTTTTATCAAAATCGATGCAGTAGTTCTTGAGTTTATCGCTTACGAACCAACACCTATCTTTTATATATATATATATATATATATATATATATATATATATATATATATATACTCGTATATATAGAGTGTTGCAATATGAGTTCCAGCGAACGTTATATCCAGGTTGGGCGATGTTGCAAAATTTAATAAATTCCTTACTATTAACTAGCTAGCTGCTTATCAAACTTATTGTTTGATGTTTCTGTAATGATTTACGGTAGTATTCATACGTTGCCGTGGAAGTAGTTGCACGTGAAAAAGGAGTTAAATCATCTCTGGTTTCTATGGTTATCGACAATTTCATTGGATGTTGATAAACAAATTTTGCTGTGCTTTATCGTACGAACAAGTAAACTTTGTAATTCATGTTGGCATTTCTTACACTTAACATGTATTCCCGTTTCATTTGAATATGTTGGTAATTCTGCATAATTTGACCAAACCACATTCTTTTTCCGACCAGAATTTGTCATTTTTTTCAAAGGGGCTATTGCAAAAAAATATAAAATTATGTTGTTTGTACGATACTTTAACACTTTATTATTACTAGGAATGTCAGTTGGTACATATTCCAGTATAATTTAAAATATAATTTGGTTTTACCCATAAGCAAATTTGTCTGTGTAGTTGTGTTTTCATCTGTTTTTTTTATAATAAACGCAATTTTCACTGCGGATAACACATACAAATAGAAAACAAAACACTCGCTGCAAGGCTTCTACCCGAGAGACCGGATTTAAATCCTAGGAAATCAAATCCGATGTCTCTCCCAATCAAATCAACTAAAATGACAAAAAACGCCCAGTTTTCTCTTCTTGAGTTGAAATATATTAAAGTTTCACTTAATCACACAAAAATTCTCTTAGAGAGAGATTGGATTTGAATTCTGTCTCGTGTACAAGGCTTAGCGGAAAAAGAAAGAACAACAAATCTTGCACACCAACCAATTTTAAGGTGAAACATAGATTGTGCACACCTACAGAGGGATACCTTTCAAATGGTGAAATTTTTAGGAAAATCGGCTGGATATTTACGGCGTAAAAGATTTTCTATCAACTTTATTAATTTTTTTAAAATTTGAAAGATAAATTATTTTTGACAGGTTGCATTTTACTAACTATGTGCGATTCACCTAATAATACAGAATTAATGTTTTATTTTTCTCGAAGTTTAGGGTTAGAGAATTTTTTAGGGTTACCACTACGATTTTTTTTTTTAATTTTTAATTTTTTATTAGTGAACTCCTAATTCCCAAAAATGTCACGAAGTTACTGACTCTCAACATCTGCCACTGTAAAGAGGCATTCTCCTAACATCCTAAAAATCCGATCAGCGTAACTGCGTTTAAAATGATCATTGGTAGTTGATTAATCAGCTTCGGTGCGGATAACAAAAAATTTCTTTTAAAATGTTCATTATTGGGACGAGGCGCCCAAATCCCAGATTTATTCCGTAAAATGTATGGTCCACTAATATCAATACCACCAAAACGATCTCCACCCCTAAGATAATGTATTTTAAGGACTTTATAAAATGGGAAACGATGGTGAAGTCCTAGGTAAATAATTTATAGATCTCAAAATAGTTTTCTGGATTTTCATTAAAGGTTTGATATTAGTTACAAACATACCACCCCAACATATGGTGGAAATCAAACAATGGAAAATAAAGACATTTCAACATACAGACTACATATTTTACGCAAAAAATAAAAAGACCTTAAAACCTGGCATAGTTTTTTTTAAACACTAACATGTTCTTTAAAATTTCGTTGTGAATCCAACATCACCCATAAGTATTTGAAGGACTCCACAGTTTCAGTTCGCACGCAAAGATCATCGCACCCAAACCGGTTACAAACTAATAAACCAATGGTTGAGAATCTCGGATAGTACCTCCAACACTGAAAGACATCAATTTGAACTTAGCGCTAAGTGAATCATATCATGCACATAACACCATTTTTTCAGGGAGCATATGCCCTCATTAATTTTCTCTTCCATTGTAGCTATATATTCGTAGTGGACAGGAACGTCATATCATCCGCAATAGCGGAGATATCACCATTTACTCTAAGATCAAAAATCGAGTTACAGTAGATTATAAACAACAGCGGGCCCAAGACAGATCATTGAGGAACCCCGACATTCACAATTTCTCCGTCACTATATGTATTATTAATAACTACACTTTGTACTCGATTTTGAAGATATGATCTAAAAAGAGAAAGTGCAACACCTCCGACACCGACATGCGATAGCTTAACCAAATGTATTTTATCAAGGTAATTCAACAATCTAATTTTGATAATTTTCTCTAATTTTGATAAGAGATCTTCGAAAATGTGTTTAGTAATGTGATCGGATGATATAATTATTCGGATCATTCCGTGAATCTTTCTTAAAGAGATGTTTAACAATGCCGAATTTAAATTTATCAGGGAAAACCCCCTCATATTAAAAATAAATACCAGAATATGGCAAATATTAGAAATAATATGTTTAACCAATTTGCTTGATATGCCATCAATACCACAGGAATTGCTAGATTTTAAGTCATTAACAGCACCCACTATTTCAGCTTCACTAACTTCTCAGTAATGTTTGCGTGAAGTATTCGACAGAAATGGTCATTAAACGCATTTGCAATTTCAAACGGGTCAGATCTAACCAGATTATCACCAATAACAATCGATGTAATATTATTTGGGGTTCAACTATTATTCAGAACTTTATTTACAATTTTCCAAATTAAGTTTCTTCATTTAGTTTCGAGTGCGTTAATTTTTGAATGAATCCTTATACTTTTTACCAATGATTTAAGTCAATGATTTTTTTTTTAAATTGATTGATTTTAATCAATGATTTAAATCAAACATGCCCTGCTGGTAAGTATGTAACTTGAATTAATGTATAGATCTTATATGTTATACACATTTTTTAGTTTGTTGGAGGGATGGCGTAAGCGATTCTAGTGTGTTGACATACGGTGTGATTTTAATTTAACATTTATAACAATTATATCGTTGCGTTAACTATATCTCATTTAATCAATGACAGTTGTAACCATATTGTTACAATATCGAGTTTAAGAACACATTCAAATTGCTCTTGAAACTTTATACCGTTAAAAAATGTGCTGCAGCGCAGTTATCGTTTTATTTGGGTTGAACAATAAAAATTGAAATGTTTACATATTTTCAAAATTAGAATCATAAATAGAATGGTTTAGTTTATTAATACTAATATTATCTACGTATGACTGAATAAACTAATCAAACACTTAGAAAAGTCGACAATTTGTGTATCAGACAAAAATTAAAATCACATTTAATGTTTAAGCCTGCACATTGTTATTGCGGCTTAAATCATAACATTTATGTACTGACATCAGTTGACATGACTGAAATGTCAAAGTGTAAAAATAGTTTCCATGACATTGAAATCATGCCACTGGATAATGCCACTGGGTAAATTATCTTGAGATTTACCACAACTTTACTGTCATGACACGGAAATTTAATTTTTTTAAATTATTGAAAATTATGGGTCGCACTTAGAAAATGTTGAAAAGCACTGAACTAGTAATACTATTTTTATGCCTATGTTAAATTAAAATCAAAGTGTGTAATTCGTTTGAGTATTTTAGGCATTTACACATTATGCGCGCGATACGATTTTCTTCGATTATATAGACGAGACATGATTTTATTACCGTTTTTCTTATACGTTTACGTGTTAGAGATTGCAAGATAGCGCGGTTTTAATTGAATTCCATAGTGTAAATTTATTATTTATTTAATTAGCCTGAACTTTTACTATAGAGTTTAAAATATCAAAATAATTTTTTTTTTATTATATGAAACAAACAAAAACATTAAAATTAATTATATTGTAGATAGGTAACTATGAGTATGTACCAGAGAATAAAGCATATAGTTTTGTTACCCCCGCAGCGATCATAACAATTTCTAGTTATTTATTATTATTTTTAGAGATGAATGAAACTTCTATACAACATAATTAATTTTTCTACTTGGATATAGCAATTTGTTTTGCATTAAAATGTAATTATTGGTATTGGGTTGTTTGCCGGCCTGTAAAGATGATATATAAACAAAGTTTGCTAATGTGAGAATGATATTTAGAGCTACTGTGCTAATAACAAGGTTGATGATCATTTCTTTCTTTTTAAGGAACACAACATGCGGAGAACCAATTTTCCTTCCGATTTGTTCTTGTGACTTAAGTAAAATCCTAGTAATGGGCTCCCTTAAGCGAATTATTATTTAACGGAATAATTTTTGGTTTAACCGGTTGCCAAATTTTACTGAAGTTGTGTTTCATTACAATAATTTTAATATAAACATAACACTCTGCGAATGGGTTGATTTAAATATAAATTTTTACTTAATCTAATAATTGTATTTTTTATTTTTGTTGACGATGTGCCATCAAAATCTTGTATAACACCGTTCTTTTTGGGAGGAAAGATTCAACACAATATTATTGTGCAATTCTCTGAAAAAGAGGGGTATGATATATGCTATGCTTATATTTAATACAGTTACGTTGTTAATTAAATAATGGATAATAGATGATTTAAGTAAGAGAAGTTTTGCGTATGATATGTACATAAAGTATTACATTTATAATAAGATATATAAGCAAGTCAAGTGAAGGATCATTCTCAATTGTTAAGATAAAATGAGTTAGGGTTTATAGATTTTACGTTAATTGAAATTATGAATTACATGACATTAATCAAACTAAGATCTGATGCTAAACTGAGTTACAAATATATAAATTGAATGACAGATTATAATTGCTTTGAATATACGTCGGTATTTAAAGTGTATAGGCTAGTCAAGTAAAAAGTAATGTTTTGCCACCGGTCTTTTAGAGACTCAAGACTGGGTTTTTATATCAGCAACTCGTACAAATTAATCATTCCAGGGTAAAATTGAATGATTCTACCAAGAAACATTTCAGAGGAGGTAGGATTTCATCCTTTAGTAGCACGAGCTGATCCATTGATAGTTCGCTCGTTTTTGCTGACCTTGTCACTGTTGCAGCAAATTTACATATTCAGAGCTCCATCATTTTTGGTATAGTTTTCGTAGACGTACTTGATAATGCAACCTCAACATCCTTAAAGTCTGGCTTGATTATTCCAGTTAATGGACCACCTACCAAGAAATAATCTAGCGTTAACGCTTCTAGGTCATTTAGGTCTGAGGATATTTATGTAAGAGGGCGGGAGTTCAATACAGCTTCAATTTGAATGACAGGTGTACTGAGGTCCTCGAAGGAAACGAAGAGTTTCCTGCGACTCGAATTAAATGATGCTTAGCTGCTTTCATAGCAGGCTAGATAAATTGCATCGGTATAGTTAAAGAAGCATCGTGCTGGTATGATCCGTTTTACATGGAGGTTTCGCATGAGATGCTCGATAATCCATAGCTTGGTTTTAAAACAGCTAATACAGTCATTAATTGTGCGACGAGATACAATTTTCCCACCAAGTGGCCAGAATCGATGTTTAGTAATGGGCAATAGTGCTTGTGGCGCAGCGTGTCAAGGTAAACAAAACATTAGCATATTAATAAAAGGAGTAGACTTGGGTAAGGGAGTTGATGTTTTGAATTTTGGATACGACCTCCTACATGTAGGAGACCTTGGATTTCCAAGAAAGAACTTAGAGAGCGCAAACAGCTCATTCGGTGAACTTCTTTGTTTTTTTCCACAATTTTATCTCTAAAATGAACTCTTGTGGAGTATCAAGAGTGCTAGTGGGGCGCTATCCAATACAACTGCAGCTAGTAGTGCTTACTTTTGGGAAATCTTAAGACAACATGCAAATGTTCATTTTAACTTGGTAAATGATTCTCAATAGTTCATTTCATCTACAAAATACGGACTTGTTTCATTGTGAGTTAGACTTGAGTTAGACGGCCAATCTGATTTTGAGTTGTGAAAAAATGTAGGGTCATGAAACCACTCTGGTGTCTTGTATAGTTGACTGGAAAGCATTCCTTTATGATAATATCGGCGGAATTGTCATATTCTGGCATTCCTATTCGCGATGGAAATGTTTCATGTGTAAGACGGGACGAGCAACCAAGAGCATACTACTGAGTCTGTCCAATAGAACACAATTTGTGGTTTACATGGAATAGCGCTGCATAAACGTTGAACTAACGTTTCTCCTCACTAAAGTTACGTTTATATCACCATTGACATCTACGGATTCGGAGAAAACTGTAAATTATTTAGATCACAAAGCTGTTGCCAAGATTTCAACCATCGAGACTGTAATTTCATTGGAAGCTCTTCGTCCCAGTCTTATTTTGGTTTCCACAGCTACTGAATCAAGAGTTTACATATGATAACCACTAGTTCAATCAGTCCTAACGGATCAAATATCTTGGGTAGTCCTGATAAGATAATTCTCCTGGTTCAAACTTCTAGCTCAACGGGAATGATTTGGAGGTGAAAGTAATCTTGGGCTGCCTGAAAATAAGACCAAGCCTCTTTATGACATGGTTATCAATAATGTTCAGATGAGCTTCACGAAGTTCGCTTTCGATAGATTCCGCAGAACATCAGGATGGCTCGAACAAAATTTACGTAGTGATGTACGGTGAACACATATTTGTGTGTCCGAAATTTTGTAATAACCGAAAGTAAATCAGGTTATATGGTGGGACCAACCATCAGGATTTCATTAAGAAATAGTTTTATAGTGATTTAAGGCTTCCACTTACAATCCGTACATGCCAAAAACTTAATTGGCTGCTATTTCAAGATCATCTTTAAATCGAACATTTCAATATACATAAATTATATTTTTGTAACTACAGGGTGGGCCATCTGTTGGTTCTTTTTTCAATCAATGAATTTTAGTACTAATGTGATCTGTTCAACATTTATCTGTCCAGTCAAAAATATGCCATTTATCATCATGGACTCGCTAACAACACAACAACGCATTTTGATATTCCAAATTTATTATGAAAATAATCGTTCAAAAACAACAACATTTCGTAAATTACGTGAGAGTTTTGGTCGACATGGACGTCCTACTGAGCGTGAAATTCGCAAAATTATTGATCGTTTTGAAGAAACTGGTTCAGTGGAAGGTCGTTGACCTGATCAACATGTTCATCCAGTTCGTACTCTTGATGCAAATGTTCGTAATGAACCAAGCACGTCAACCAGGCATCTTTCACAAGAACTGAACATTTCACGAACCACATTATAACGCATTTTGCATGCTAATCTTCATTTGCGCCTCCGCATACAAATATTTAACTATCTCAAAAATTGAAGCCACCAGACCATTTAAATCGTCGTCGTTTTGTTAATTGGATGCTTGAACGAAATGAAGTTGGGTACGCCAATAAGCAAAATTGTCGAATTTGCGGAGCGGAAAATCATCATGTTATTCACGAAGCAGAACTTCATCCTCAAAGAGTCACTGTTTGATTTGGTTTATGGGCTGGTAGCATCATTGGGCCGTTTTTCTTTGAAAACGAACAGGAAAATGCCATTACAGTGAATCTTTATCACAACTTGTTCACTGGTTTTCTGTGTGCGCAAATCGTGCAACAATCCATTTGTTGTCAACAAAATTTGCTGATCGCATAATTTTAAGAAATTGTGAAGTCCTTGGCAACCAAGAAGCCTGGATATTTGAATGTATGGTTTATGCTAATCAACCGGAAACAATTCAACAACTTAAATAAAATATTCGAGCTGAAATTGAGGTCATTGATCCGCTTTTGTTGGAAAAAGTTATCGGTTGAAGCCGTGGTGGGCATATGAACGATATTGTTTTTCATACATAAATGGCCTTTCATTATCAATAAAAAAATTTGACTTTTCATCCTAAAATGTGTGCTTTATTTCCAAATAGATATAGGAGTAACAGGACCACCCTCTATAATTCATGTATACCGTTAATTTTATGAGATACAGCGGTGACAACTTGAACTATCGCTTGAGTGTACGAAGATCTGTGGTAGACCCCAAACACGTACAATGTGACTATTCAGTTTGCTCGCACTTCAGTGGATAGCAACTAATAATACTAAACCGAATTATTTTTAAGAAAAGTAGGCTGTGCAAAATGAGTTGATGGCGAGTTTATGCATTTGTATGTTGCTGAAAAATTGTCTGCAAAGCGGGGTGAAGTTAGCCACTTTTTATTCTAGTATGTACATGGCTTTTTGCTCAATTTGCGGTTGTCAAAAATTATGTCAGTTTGACGTAATTTTGACATAATATTGACATAATTTTGACATAATGTAAATAAATTGATGTTATTTGCAAAGCAAGTATGATGATAATATATCACATAAAATACTACTGTTGGCAATTTCTTTGCATAAAACTTTGATTCTTGAAATCTTTCGAGAGGGAATTGTACACACTATAATTTCACAACCAAACCCACTCTAAATACTGAATCATTGTATGTATGTGCGTACCTTGTAAGGATGCACCATAAGAAGGTTATAATAATCAAGAATTAAGACTATATTAAGAAAACCAAACGACCTTAGAACCGAAATAAAGGTATAAAAGTACATATAAATAAAATTTTAATTAATTTAATAAATTTTATTTTATTGATCATGTATGGTTTATTGCCCATCTTACGGATTTCGGCCATATTTCTTAGGTGCTGTTGAACCAACGTGCACTCGAATACAATTAACACGCACAATGTGAATAAAGAATAGTACCAATATTCATCTAAGCACCATAGACCGACAGAATATTACAGATTACAGACCGAAATATTTGAAACACAAAAAATGGAGCTGTGGCACGTTCAATAAATAGTTGATAAAATTCTGGCACAACCATTGTCATCTGATTCTTGCCATATGTTTTCTCGGCTAGGCTAATTTCATTCTCATCTTCATGTTCTTTCGATTCAATATATTCGCGATACGTTTTCAGAACTGGAAATTCGAGCCCTCTGAATTGCTTTTTATCTTCATCCCAGATGTATTTGGTTTTCTGGAACAGAAACCAGTAGATTACATCGTTCTTATCGTTTTTCAACCGCGTAGAATTCAGTTTGACCATTTCGGATGATCCATTATTAGATGTTGGTACTACCTTTGCCACCACCACTGTTTGTAGAGTTTTCGCCTATATAATCGATACGAGCATGAATAATTAATCAATTAATTAGGTTAGGAGATATTTACTTACTGAGCGACAATTTAAAAACGTATGAACGTGAACACTACAGTAACACCACAATTTTGACAATTCCGGCTTCATAATATTCTTCGACACCGAAAACAAAAATCCACAGGCTAAACCAAAGGCCATACAATACAAAAATATGTTCCCGTTCATCAATATGATTGGATTTGGTATATGCAATGTGATGTATTGGATTAATTCATCGATTCGATTATCATTTTTTATCGCTGTCATTTTAATGCATTACATTTATGTGTACTGGCCTATTAATTTATTTAATATATTCGGAGATTTATAAAACACGGTGATTGTCCAAATTTTGTTTAACTTCCTCGCTTTTAGGCTTGACAACGTCAAGACGACAATGACATTTCGGTTTCGCCAAGATATAGCAACAAAAAAAAAATTTATTGAAAAAGAGCTAAAATTGACATAATGGGTCTGTTTTTTTTTGATATCGGAGAAATCAGAGACATCAGAGAGA
The DNA here is from genome assembly GCA_951394425.1 of Tipula unca. Taxonomy (NCBI): domain Eukaryota; kingdom Metazoa; phylum Arthropoda; class Insecta; order Diptera; family Tipulidae; genus Tipula; species Tipula unca. The sequence continues at coordinate 86,913,019 of OX596382.1, forward strand.
TTATTTATCGGATATATTCGATAATTATTTTCTCTGAGTTTTATCTGTCAGATCAAAAATATTTTATTTTGTGTTTTTTTTTAGTATCGGAGAAATTATTTCAGATATATTTTTTTCGAGGTTACAAGTGGATTTAAAGCGAAGTGGTCAACAAGCGAATTTTTTAAATTAATTTTATAAAAAACATAATAAAAATAAATAAAAATAAATTTTAAATTTAATAGAAAACATAAAAAAAACTGCTAAAACATAAAAACGTCAAACAAAAATCCGTACTTTTTTTCAGAGAAAAAATATCGTATCTGATAATTATCCGAGCGTAAAAAAAAACGACTCAGAGAGATAATTTTTTTCTCGGATATTAAAAAAAAACGCATATCTGAATTTTGACAGTAAATTTATCTCTCCGATTTCTCCGATATAAAAAAAAAACAGACCCAATGAGTGAAAATTTGAGCATATTTTTAATTTGTAGCAGTTGCCAGCCTGCTGCACATTTTGCATCGATTTGAAATTATTTTAATTTGGAAGGGGAAATTTGTTTACGAAATGGCTTGTTTTGATTAGCTTATATATGGTCGGTGAACATTTTGCAGCAAGATAGAAACGCATAAACTCGCCATGAATTTTGACATTTTCTTCAGTTTGATCAAGCATGTTCGCTCTGTTAGGTAACAAAATAATGAAAGGAAACTATTCCTAAAGTGCTGCTGAGCAATAGCATCAGCAGAAAATCCATATTTTGTGTTTCACTATACGATAACTTGCTCTTGATGAGCTGAAAAGTTAACTGAAAAGTTCTAGTAAGTGCGAGGTACAAAGAGAACCAAAGATACATTGACAAGCGACGACGCCGGTTAAATTACAATATACAGAAAGTATGCGTTGCTCACACAACCAATGTCGGTGTTGACAGAATATATTTCTCATTTTGTCGACAGGGGTGCAGTGGTACCAACTGTTTTCTGGCTCGCTATGATGGTACTGTATTTTTTTACACAAACTTAAGGTTCTATTCCATGGACTGATTGACTGACTCAGTCAATGTAAAGCAAGAAAAGAAATTATATTTTGTAGTTGTACAAATGAAACATGAAACAAAAATTTTCTCAGTAAAAAAATATTTGAGTGTTAGCAGTGTGAACTGCCATAAAAAGTATCAAATCGAATACTTTTTATGGCAGTCAAACAAACAACATACCTAAAATTTGCGCATGGAAGAGAATTTTACTATAAAGTTTGTGTATGGAAAAGAATTTCAATATAAAAATAATTTTTGAATGGAAGAAAATTGTAAATATCAATTTCAATCAAAGTTGTGATTTTGTAAATGTCAATTTTTTCTTTATAAAAACAATTTTGAAACTTCAAATTTGGTATGTCTAATACTAAACTACGCTGTTAAATTATTTTGAAAAAAAAGAAAATATTTATTTGTTGTCTTTGTTACTCTAATGTAATTTTGTTGCTATCATCTTTTCAGTCAACTCAGTCAATCAGTCCATGGAATAGTACCTTAAAGCCTCTATTCCATTGTGAAAAATTTACTGACATCAAAAACAAAATGGGATAAAAATATAGATTTGCTGGTGGTGCGAAAGAAACAACTATCATTATCAGTAAAATTTTACTGGAAAGAAAAATGTGTTAGTGTGTTGCCATAATTTGTTATAAAAAAGTATCAAGTTAATATTTTTATGGTCAAATGTTTTAGATTTTTTTTAATATTTCAGTCGTTATAATAATAAATTATTATTATTATTATTATTAATTATATTACAATAAATTATTTATTATGTAATAGATTATGTAATTTATAATAAATGAATAAAATTATGTTCGCACTGTAAACATTAAAAAAATTTATGAAATTTTTTGGTTATGTTACAGAAGCTGTCAAAACCATAAAATTTTTGCTATAAAACAAAAAATAAAAAAAATACGATCTCTGTCTCACTAATGTAATTTTTAATTTTTTTTCTCCTTTCGTTCAGTAAAAAATTGCTGTCAGTAAATTTTTCATAATGGAATACAGGCTTAAAACAAAATCCTTTCTCCGGTTTAGCGGTGACGCTCTTTGTTCTGTTTACTCAAGCGATATCGCCGAAAGACAAATGTATTTTGTCGTTGTATTTGGTCGTTGTGTCTTTGGTTCTGTTTACACCTGTCCCATATGAAAAAATTACAATCAACAAAGTCCAGCAAATTTGAACAAGCTTCAAGTCTAATAAACGTTCAATATAATTAAATTAGTATGACTTCATATAGCATTGAGCTGCTTATCGGGTAGTTCACCAAATATAATATTTCAATCACTGTTCAATTTATATATGGTGTGTGTTTATGCAAAATCTGTTTACGACTAAAATAGAACAGCCACCAAAACCTCAATCTCGACATTATTTATTAAGGGCAATATATCTAGATTAACATTACTATTGGAGTGTGTATAAATTAATATTGGCGAGGTTATATGTTATAGCGCATCTATCAAATGCACCTGTTCCAGTTTTTGGCGGCATTATCGCTGCATTCAATTCTATATATGTGTATAAGATACATTTCTATTAGAAAGAAAATTTGCAAACAGATAAAACGTCTAAAATTACAAAAATCAATCCACAATCGCAGTCTTATTGAAAACCCAGCGGGTGATTCCAATTTTTTATTTTTTATTTCCATTTTGCAATCATTTTTGGTTTATACTCTACTCGTATGTTTACAATATAAAAATCTTGTTCCCCACACAAGGCAACGGGCAAGGCACATGATACTAAATTTAGAGATTCGATATGAGATTTGAATCTACGATTTTAATTTCATTTTGATATATTTCTTTTATATATGTATATACATATAGGTATTTCTCGATTAATGTAATTAATCAAACGAACTTTTATTTTTTAATTATATTTGCTCTAAAGTGATTTGAACACATAGTTTAAAAACGTTTTCATGCCAAATTGGATTATGGTGAATAAAGTTAATTGTGATGCGATATTAATTGACATGTCTGTGGCCAACTAAGATAGTGGGCGCGCACGAATCACATTAAAACTTTGGAATAATGTGTACATCGACGATGTTCTTAAATCGGTTAATAACAATCGATAATTGTATATTATTGTGTCAAAGAAAATTTATGTTGGCGTCACAATTTTTGTTGCAAACGACAGGTTTTTTAGTCCCGCGTTTAATACAATTTTAGTGTTGGTGGTATATTAATGGATTTATATGAAACAGAAGTGCAAAAATTTATATTTTATGATATATTGAAAGATTTTGCACGACTGTATTCGAATTTTACGCCATTCAATTTTGTATATGTACAATATACATGTACATAACATAAAACATTGATTCAGAAGCCGCAAAAAAAACATGCGTTCATATCGTTGTTAAGATCATGACATTTCATTGTTAAAGTAAACATAACAACAATATATACATTTCTCATTAACCGAAAACACAATAGAGGTGTGCCCTCATCCACAAATGAAATGTTATGTGTGTTTGCGGCCAAATATGGAAATTGTTAACATGATGACTTTCCATCGTCAAAATGACAAACCATTTTTACGAAACGTTATGATGATTAAATATTACCTGTACATACGTACATATATATATAATATATGTACTCTACAAAATCTTATTTAAGTGAACATTTCGCGCACTCATACATTATATACGTACAGACGTTCGATATTTTTTTTTCATGCATGACAATCGATAATCAAACATTAACAGTATATTTTGTTAATTTAAAAATCACGATTCCGCGCGCAGTTTAAGATTGTCTAGACGTGATAATGCGACACATGGCATGTACGAGTATATAAAATAAATGAGACGAAAAAATTTGTTTTTATTTACGCAAAAAAAACTTCATTACATAGAGAAAATTAGTTAAAAGTCACTTTCAGGTAACGAGAAAAAAAATGTTTTTTTTCCTTAAGATGTTATAAAAAAAATTAATCGTTCGAACCGATATAAGATGATGATGTGAGATAAATTGATTTTTTATTTTATTCTTAACTTTCTTAAGTGGATGAGTTTAGTTAAACTAAGGTGACGATAATTTAAAGAAAAATGGAGTACACCGAATTGAAATAAAACAAGCACACTGAAATAAATTTCATAGGTGATGTTGACAAACCAGTTTCGTTTAACTCTAATGAAACTTTCGTTAAAGCAGCGTACATAACATCGGGAGAATTTACCGTAGTACATTTTTCCCTTTTTTTCCAATCTTTCGATCAACCAAATCGCTTCAAATGATATAAGACCCTCCTACTTGTGCCATACTCGAGTTAAACAATTTTTATCTTTGAGCGAAATGATCCGCAGGGTTACCAACAAAAAAATATATTTTTCTAAATTATTACTGTAATACGCAGTGTACTATAGATGAACTGCATATTATAGTTTGCTCTTTTTGAATTTTGACGTTTAATTTTATTTTATTTTTCTATTCCGTGTCACCGATAATTTTTGTGTACATATGTATACAGTTTTAATTATATTTCGTGTAGCTATTTAATTTTATTATAAAATTATGTAATGTAATAATAAAATTAGATTTTTATATAATATAATTATTACATATTATCAATTAAAATAAATGATTTTCAGCAGGTATTCGCATTCATTCAAAATTCATAATTTGTGAGTATCCAAAATAAATCGTAGTAGAAATAATAATCCGTCATAGAGATGAGCATCGTTTTGTCCGACGGTATGCCGATCTACCAGAAATCACCCACCTTTCGTCATTTGATTAATATTAATTATTATATTGATTGTTGTCAGTAAAAAGTGCAATACAGTTCCATAATATGTCCGTTTAATTTGGAATTGTATTTTGTTGTTGTGTAATAAATTAGTGAATCAGTCCCAATACGGCCATATCAATATTTTCTCCATTTCGATAAATTTATTTGTTATTTAAAATGACCGCTACAACTAATAAATTGTAAAATGTAAAATAAGACATGTTATCTCAAAACGCACAATAATAAAAAATTTGATATTGACACAGCCAATCTCAAATTGATAATGAAAAATTTAGCAAATCTAACAAAATGGGCTAAATTTTGAGCGAAAACATCAGCGTCTAACTTCAACTCAATACTATGGTAAATTCTCCCGATGTTGTGTACGCTGCTTAAATATTTCAAAAATTTATTCATACCGATGTAAAATTAATCAAATGAAATAAATAATACTCAAATCAAATATTAAACGTACTGCGCACAAATATATGGATGGTGGTTTTCCGCCAAATCTATTTATAGTCAAATAAGCAAAATTATTCGAGGAAACTGCTAAATTTAGTGTTATTCTCCATAATAATAATAATAATAATAATTTTACCAGAAAAAATGTTGAAGCTATCCTAACTTTAATAACAGATACATTTTTATCTCCATTCGCCTCCTATTTAAAAACATTTATTTCTGATAAAATTGATGATATTTCAACACGACATAGTTTACATAAAATAAAAAATGGAGAAGCTGCCTATGATGAACAAATAACCAAAGGTGTGTTTTTGTCACTCAAGTTCCAATTTAAAAAATATTTCGAGAAAGGTACCACATTGTGGTACAGAACATGAAAAACATTATTGAAAGTGATGGATCTGGGTCCATTTCTAGTTTTATAACCGGTAAATTATGGAAACAAAAAATATCCAAATACAGCGGAGAAATGTGTGTGCCTTATTTTTTATACTTTGATAACTTTCAAATAAACAATCCTTTAGGTACGAATTGCCAGTCAGTTTGCGGAATTTATTATAATTTTCTTTTAGAACGTGAAGTTTCTAGGTTGGATCATATATTTGTTGCCGGGTTTATAAAATCTCAAGATCTGAAACAGTATGGCAATGAATACTCTTTAGGCTATTTGATCGATGAAGTTAATGAAATATAGAACATACTGATATATCCATACAAACTCCTGATGGTGTAATAAATGTCAGAGTTATTTTAGGGCTCGTGCTAGGAGATAACTTGGGAATTAATTCAATATGTGATTTCAGTAAATCTTTCTCAAGTTCTTATTTTTGTCGATTTTGCAAAGCACCCACAAATATAACACATGACGCATGGTAAATAAAGAAGACAAATATATGAGAAATATTTCAAAATTATAACAGTGATGTAGAAAATAATTGTTTTGAAGAAACTGTACGATATTTGTAAAATAATCCAACATTACACAGTTGTCATGAAAATAATAACTTTGGATACCCTAAAGTGTATATACAAGAGAAAACATTTATTCCCTTCGTCAAATAATTTAGAACCATAACAGAAAGTATATTGAACTTTTCGCTGATACGCTTAAATCTAAATTTCATATTTTGCTTAATTATCCGTCAATAATATAATTTTCTGAGCCACCTAAATATTTATGGTGTTTTTGATTTGAAGCTAAACACAAAGAAATTAAAGCATATGCTAATGTTATTACGTTTCAAAAAAATATTTTACTGACTCTAGCTAAAAAATATCAATTGAAACTTTCACTTTTATTAACAACATCAAAACACAACTGTTTTGTTATTAATGAGCAGGTTATTGTTAGTAATAAGCTGAATTTGCTATTCTCTAAGTTCAACATCCAAACCCAAGACGTATTTGTACTGAATGCGTTAGAATACAAAGGAACATTGTACAAAAAGGGATTTATTGTTTCAACTTTTAAATCAGAGTTATGTGTTTTCGACCGAGCAAATAGCGCAGTGGTTAAAGCCGCGACGTTTGGATCGGGAGATACTGGGTTCGAATTCCAACAGAGGCGGGATGCAAAAGGGATTTTTCTTCTCCCGATTACAATCGGTGATTAAATTGAAAACATCTATGACCCTCTGTTGGAATGTAGAACTTATGTGGCGACCCATCTTCCATGTCACTGTACAGGGTGATATGGAGCTATGCAATGCGCAGGTGGTATACTGTAGTTGTGTGAATGGGATGAATGGGTTGAATGAATGTTATTGTGAATGTGGGTATTGCACCGTGGGCACATTAGTGGCATTGAGTGCTGGAGTAAAATCCGCCCAATTTTTAATTAATTAAATTATTATGTGTTTTCGAAATAGAGGAAATATTCATTTTAAACAATAAATCTGACATATATTGTATTTATTGGTAAATGAGCTTTGATTCTTATAGTTTTCATTATGATGGTATCACATGGTATCAGCTATAACAATAACATTGTGTTTTATTTTCTATTTTCTATTTAAGAATCACCTGACATAAATGAAAATGACCACATTGATGCCATTCAAAACGACAATTGCTCGTGGGCAGAGTTGGAGCATCATTGGGCAGTAACTAAAAATTATAGATTGCAAGAAATCACTAACGCAGATTCTACAAACGCTGTTTTCAATAATTGGAAGCAATATAAAACGCCGATGGGCTTCAAATTGGTAGGCATTGTAAGAATAATTTTAGCTAAAAGACGCCTGCTCTATACGTATTTCGATTTTCTATAGGTAAATAACGATTTCAATCATCTGTACCAGCAGCATGCAGCTTATCTAGGAGATCCCCAATTTATCTGATGGAGATCCCCGATGTTGTACAGGAAGTAAGATCTCAGCGAGTACGCTGGCTCGATCACGTTCTGGGTGCTGGTTCGGAACGAATTGTGCAGCGATCTCTGAAAGGAGAGTTTGCACCTTATGGTAAGCGTGGAGGTCGTTGTAGGCGAGGATGGCTCCACGATGTAGAGAACGACTTGGCTTCTTTAGTTGGTCGATGACAGCATGAAGACCAAGCCCAGTATCGAAACCGTTGGGGCCAAATTGTTGATACAATAAAGAGCCAGTAATGGCCTTTAAACACTGCTTATTATTATTATATAGAAATACATTGAAATGCTCAATTACCGGTCGAACTTTATGTGCCCGATCAAAATTGAAATCAGTTGGTGGCGATGCCTTAGAATTTTCATAAAAACAAAATGCATATATGGAGATAGGATTTCTTCAAAACGACGTGAGGACATAGTATTCGCCACAAATGTAACTATTAAGTCTGATTGAAGAACTCTAGCGGCGTTGTAAAATGTTCGGCAACTACATTTTCGGGTAACAAAATGTCAATGGAATTTGGCTGGTATTGTTTTGTATATTTAAAAATATGTTGTGAATGAGTTTGTTCATCTTGGTTGTCTCCAGAATCATTTTGGTGTGACCCTCCTGATACAGGCGATATCACCAATTCGTGGTGATCTGATGGTGGATCAATTATAACTTCACCTATACCAACAGCTTCAATATCTCCTTCATGAAATTGGCGGTCTTCGTCATCACTATTGTCTGCCTTTTATTGCAAACTGATGTCACATTATACAAATTTTACTATTTAAGTAAATAACCATATTTATTCAATAAATTTTACCTTAATTACTTTGTGTTAAGGTATTTCACATTTAAAACTATATTTTTCTCTTCAAAAACACTATGCGACCTGTTCTAGGCTCAAAATAAAACATATGAAATATCTACTTTTAAATAATCGAGAAAGATATCAAAACTGCCATTCTCTGATAAATTTAACAATTGGTTATTGCGATTGCGATGAGATTGTGAATAAAGAGATGTTTCTATACGCGTTAAAGATTTCTGGATTAAAAGAGGAATTGGAGCGGCGTGGCTTGTCAACGGCCGGTCAGAAAAATGTATTGAACCAACAATTACTTCAAGCCTTGAAGAAAGATTGTATTGATTCGGCTAATTACAATTTTGAGGAATTAACATTTTCAGATCAAGCAGTAGAGGACGAAGAGGATGAAGGCGCTGTGCCAGTCAAGTCAGAAAACAGCATACTACAATTTGGAAATGAAACAGTCAATTGAAAAGTAGGTTGAAAAGTCAATTGGACAATCATATCATAAAATGGTGCAATCGATAAATCAGAAAATTGAATAGTCATTTGATCAGATCAAGAAATGAAGGAAATTATACAGTGGGCGAAATCAATAGCAAAATGGATGAGAAATTTCAAGAGAAGTATACCACTCTACATGGGGAAGTCGAACAAATTTAATCAAATTGCAAACAGATATTGAGGAGTTACCAGATAAAACTCGGGCTTCGAAAAGTAACATCTATACATCAAACTAAACGGAATATCGCCACAAAGTTGAACTACCGAAGTCAGCTGTAACTCCATCACTGTAACGAGATTGAGACAAGGCAGAGACGAGTTAACGGTTAAAGGTGATGTTGACGGGAAGTATAGTTTTATAACCCTGGATACAAGAGCGGCTCGAACCTTTGTGCGTGAGAATTTAATTAAGGGAAGGGTACAACCATGAAAGGGCACAAGAGAGAGTGACGTCTTAATGTGCGAGAGAAGATTGCAACGATATGGATTGGCAATGTACTGAGTTTCAGAACGAGGTACTGGTCGCAGATATATTGGATGAAGTTATTTTGGATATGAACTTTATGAGGGCGAATGTCTTCGTGTTGGATGTTAGGTGAATAGTATGTGAATGAAATAGATCCGTGCAACAATTATAGAAACAGTTGCACAGGAGAAAATACGAATGGTGTGACGTGCCAGTAAATAGCAGTGGTTTCAAAGTAGGATATTTAGTATGGAGCAACAACCTGCAACGGAAGAGGGGTTTATCACCGAAGCTGTAACCTTCATGGGGTGAACCATACTCCGCCATTAAAAAAAAAGACATGGTTTATCGGATTAGGAACGAGCAGCGAGGAAAACTGAAGGTACAATTAGAGTGAGTAATTCTAGAAGGGTCGCTAGGGTATTTATACCAGCGACCCTTCTAGAATGAGAGATGAAATGGTAGGAGTTAGTTAGTAGAATTTTAACTTCGACATGGTTAGTAGTAAAAAGAGGAAAAGTGAAAGTTTAGTGTTATTAAAGAGTAATAAAGTGATTATTGTAAATTAAAGTAAATAAGTTAAATAAATGAATTAGTGTTTGGTGTAATAATGCGGAAATAAATAAATTAGTGTTGTCTGGAATTAAATTGGTGATTCTATTCACAATCCGGTGATCGAACCTTGCTTTGCTAAAACGTAACACTATTTTTCAAAGTTAAAAAATGAAAAAAATGCGTTATTGAATACATTGAATTAAGTCGAGCGAATAGTTTTGTAAATTTGTATGCATCGTTAACGTTATAATTATAAATAAAAAAACTCTTAATCCTAACATGGTTTACAAGAGCACTTTATCAAACCGCCTTTAAAAATGAATAACAACTTAAATCATCTTAAATGTGTAAAAACGATTGGAAGTATATGTAAATATAAATACATATTGTGAGATGTAGGTACGTGTCAATTCAATTCAACCGTATAAAAACATTTAACTCATGCATATACAAAAACTTATTTTTATAATTTTAGATGAATGTAAAAATATACGAATGATCGTAATTGCTATTGTATATTGCTTACAATTTACGTGGATCGATTGATAACATCAAAACAGTCAGACAAAGAATAGATTCTTTCTTTGCTACTAGTTAGCATCATACCGCAATCTCCCATTCGTCTTTTTTATCTGATGTACTCTATTATTTCATCTCGCATGTTTTCAATGCGAATTAAAATCGAAATGATTTTCTTTCTGTTGAAAATTGAAATTGATTTATTCTAAAACAACACAAGGGTTAAGCCCACAATTACTTTTCATTTTTATGATATAGTTGTTGTTGTTGTTATTGTATATTCACATGTCTCATAAGTCATAGCTGATCGTTTTGGTAATTTATTTATGTCATTCTAAGGTTGAATGATTTTACAGAATTTTTCTTCGACGGTATCGAGCAACACGCAGACAATAGACCGTTTAGATTAATGATGAGACGGTTTTTTATTTGTTAGGCCAATTATTGTTGAGATTTTAATCATGTGTTCGCGCAGATAGTTTGATTGATGGTACCATAGTAATTGAATTGTTATGGGAAGATTACGGCAAAATTATCATTTTAATAGTGAAATTTGAGTTAATCATTGCTTGATGGGGAAACGCCGGAATACAGAATAAAACACAGTATTTTTTGCTATACATTTTAAAGGTTCGTATAGGAAAGTACCTTGCCAATTAAACGTATTACCAATCTGACCACCGTGAACCAAATATGTACATATAAATTAACCAGCTATTTCTATATATATAACTAAGTACACATCACCTTCAAAATAAACCTGCTGCAAATAAAATATCTTAAACACTCAATCACCTGTTTATCGCGTCTATTCGATCTTAAATTCTTTATTAAATAAATATCGAATTTAAAGAAATAAACAAATAATAAAAAATTTTAAAAAAATGTGAACAAAATTTTTAATTAACTTTTGTTGATTTGTTATGTTGATTTTAGTTTTTACTCATAACCATGTACATACATACATATATATGTAGTATGTAAACACATACAGATATTTTTCTCGCCTCATCGTTGGGGGTATAATATTGACATATAGCAAAAACGAAATGGTCAAACGAAATTAAGAAAACAAAATCAAACCAAACCAAATGACACACGAACGATCTTAACGAGTAGAAAATGTATTTTGTTGCAACAGAACAAGCAACAATTTCGAGAGGAGACAAAAAAAAATTGATATATTGGTCACGAGCCTATGTGCGGACATAAAAAAAAAATGTTCGTGTATTTTGAAACCTTTCATGTTCAAAATGTCGTGTAACATACACATATTTTCTATTTTAGAACCGAAACCGCGATGTTGTTTGTTGTGTGTTCTTATTTTAAATGAAACATAACATCAGACATACAAAAATATTATTGTTAATTAAATTGATCGTTAAATAAATACATAAATAGGATGTATTTATGACAATATTTTGTTTGTGCTTGGTGTTGATAGCGAACAACCATAAAATATAAAGATCGATCGATCGGGTTAAGAGTTTTCATGTACGGGTACGTACATATATTCCCCTTTACATAAAAAAAATATGTCGCCCGTAATTCGAGCTGCAGTGTGAAAGGTTTGTATATTACGTTCGTCACAACTCAACATGTGCAATCCAACAATAAACTTATTAATGTGTCAGCAATATAGTGGCCCCGGCCACTAAAAGGAGGAGGGTTGTTCCAAGTATAGGACGAGCATTAAAGTGCGATTTTCATTCTAGTGGAAATACTGGCCCGCAGACCTAACCAACATTCCAGATCTTATAGATTTCTTTTGTAACAAGAGCCATAACAGGCAACTTCATTCACATAGAAGATAACGACGAGGTAAAAATGAGTCAATCAATAGATAGGAGTACTTATGGATCAAACAGACACGAACTATTCACTATGGAAAACAACGAAAGGTGTAGAAAGACTAAAAAAAATAACTATAATCAAAAATAACGATAGAATCTATGGGCACAGAGGGGTCTAGAGGAAATCTTTCAATCTTTTCCCAGAAATTTTTTAATGAAAACATGAAATGCTATCCGTAACGCTTAACCTCAAAAATCTCCAGGGTATGAGTTGATCACAGGTCAAATTATTAAATCCTTGCCTAACATTTCGTTTAAAATATGTTCCACGTCAATGGAAAGTAGCAGGAGCCATAACAACAGCTAAACCAGGTAAACTATCCAGGCATAATAACAGCTAAACCAGGTAAACTATCTAACTAAAAAACTTTGTTACAGCCCAATAAACGTGTACATTTCAGAGTGTAAATTTGGCATATAAAAATCCCCATATGTGCTCCAGATTTGCTATTGTGAATTTCCTGCAGGACTTTTGTTATCCGATTTTCTGGTAGTACGATCTTTTGTTTGGTATTGTTCCCGTCGGCTGATTCCCAAAGTCTAATCAGCAACCTATTCTCGAATTTCAATGACTTGCGTTGGGCATGCCACTGGGGCCTGGTATCTATGTCTATCCATGTCCAGCAATGAAATCATCGGATTGTTGGTGTTTCGTAAATTGCTCTCTGGTTCAGCGATCCTCGGCATCTACTTTGATCATTGTAACATGTGCGATTTGATTCCGTTGTAGTTGTCTGGAACAGTGCTTGCATTGGCTACTACAAGGTCTCCTAGACTTACCATCTGCGAGTTGGTATGTGACAATCCTTGCCTAAATTGGATTGTTACATAACAACGCGTAGGCCTACAATCTTTCTGGTGGTTTTGTCGCGTTTGTCTATCTGCCCTGTTCTGCCAGCTGCTGATTGTTTATATTCTCTGATGTAGGGTCCATATGTCGTTGACATCTAAAACATTAAGACTGAGAGCGTGAACTCCAGTGAACTCTTATGGCCTAGCCGTTTTGTATTCTAGCACCGATTCTAAGACTTCGTTCATGGTTTTTCCTATTGCTGTCGCCTTCAAGTGAAGCTTCAGCTGGTCAGATTAAATTTCTCTGCACCCCATCCGTTATGTTGCAAAGCTGCTTGAACTTGCAACTTGAAGTTCTCGATAGGAGTCCATCATACGATGGAGGTTTCAAAACCCCTTTATTGCTTCCAGTAGGCGGTTCTATTGATGTGATTGTGATTTTTTGTTTCTGGCTATCGTTGTGGTGTAAGGGACCGTTTTTCTGGCGAGCTTAAAATACTTCCATCCTGCCCTCCAAATGTTGTATGCTATTTGTCATGCCTGCCTCCAATTGCTGCAGCTTCTGATTTTAATGATCAACTTTAGTGTTTAGCTGATCAAATTTCGCATTATTATGATCAAAGATTAATAACTCCTCCAGCTTTTTATTTTGTTGTTTCATTTGCTGATCAAACTTCAAATTTAGCTACTCTAATTGCTGACTCGATTGTTGCGTCTGTTCATCAACTTTATTGATTAGATTATCAAATTTTACCGTTTCTGGTTGTGCGGTAGCAGCCATTACTATTTCAGGTTGTTCTTCTTGCACTACCGGCTTCGTTTTAGTTTCGGCAGTTAGCCCATTGTTTTCGTTGGATTGGGCTGATAAATACTTCGTCGGGAGTAGCAGTGACACTAGGGCTGAACCTGCTGGTGATGCTGGCCATCAACACTATGTTCTCTACTGCCTGTTTGGTCACGTTTTACTTCATTTTGAATCCCCGATGCTCCAACCCTTCTTTTAGCTGTTGAGATGTGGAATAGTTAAAGTTCTTATAACATTGTGTATTGCAAAATCCCATTTCTGACACCAAATTGTTACGAATTTCTTCTCAGGATTTGTAATGGATTTTGTAATAAAACAATCGAACTATTTGTTTACTAACACTTTGTGTTTTCAGCACTTTTAGCTCTTTACAATTTCACTAGTTCCTATTTCACTTTATCCCACTTGTTCATTGATCACTGGTTGTATTTAAACTAATCTTCCTGGTTGCGTTTATATATACCAGATCACAAAGCAACTCTCGAACTTGCCATATTGCGTCGTTGCATGAAAATTGTCCAATCATGTGTGTATTTATTCGAGAGTAATGATCTGTAAAGTTATCATTGCAATTTGCACATTAATTGCATTCTCCCTCTCTTTCTCTCGCCGCGCCTTTGCTCATTTTCCCCTCGATGGTTTTTGTTCACGCCTTGCTTCTCCGAACATTGTGTTGGTGGTTTACTGAATAATGGGCATTCTGCCTTTGTAACTCATCGCATCAACCTGAGAAATACTGTATGTTCTTAGGTGGCGTCTGCATCTGTAAATGAGTAAAATTCGTTTTTTACTGATTTTAAAGATGATTGAAACTTTCAAACCACTCTCATGGTACCGTAAATTTGAGTTGATGCCATAATGGCATATTGATTCGTTGAAAATCTATGTTTGACTGCTTAATTTAGAACTGGTGTGCTAAGTATATTATTATTATACTTAGCTATATATTACTTATTAGCTATATATGGTTTATATTTCAATATTAATTTGTCTCCTTTCGGATAATATATTAATCTTGTGCTAAATGCTAGTTTCTATATATCATTCTAAGTATATATGACTTTGCGAGTAAAACCGACGACGCTTGACTTCCAGCGCCATAGTGGTAACCATTTTAATAATTATACAGAATTCATATAAGTACGAGTAGTGTCTATAATTCTGTTCTTTATAGTGATAGGTATTCCATTGTATGATTTGGGCAAGAAAAATGTCTCCATGGTAGGTATGATGTTAAATGATCATGACATGCTATGGGATCATACGATGATATGATATGATGATATTTTATTGGTATGATGTTATGATATGATAATCTGGTAAGATGATATGATATGATACGATTAGACGATCTGATGTTATGATATGATTTGGTCTTTATTTATTTATGTCAAGCTATTCTACAATTATAAAAAAAAAATGAAATACTGATATGAAGATAGGATATGATGATATGCTATGATTATATGATATGATGACATGATTAGATGATGTAATATGATTGTATGATATTAGATTTGATGATATGATCAAATGATATGATAATATGATATAATATTATGATATGCTGATAAGATATGATGATATTATATGATGAAATGATATGATGTGATGATATGCTATGATATAGTGATATGATATGGTACAACGATACATGAAATATGATATAACAATTAACAATATAATATGGTGGATAGATATGATGATATTGTATATAAGATGACGGTATAATGTTATAATTTGAATGTATATAGTATGATGATAAGATATGACGATCAGGTATGAACATATTATATATTAATACGATATGATAGTATGATCAAATTATATGTTGTTATATCATTGCTGATACAATATTATGATTTGATATGATGATAAAATATCATAATAGGTGCTTCATTTTCCTTGCCTTTATTGCTGTTGTTTCCTTATTGACCTACATAATGGTTACTTTGCAGTATATTTTGATTTCTTGACGCTATCGTAGTTAATATTCAAGATGATGCGTGAAGGATGATTTTTTGCGTACAATTTTGATATTATATATATATATATATATATATATATATATATATATATATATATATATATATATATTATATATATATATATATATATATATATATATATATATATATATAGATATATGTACATATACATATATATATATATATATATATATATATATATATATATATATAAATATATATATATATATATATATATATATATATATATATATATATATATATATATATATATATATATATATCATAAATCTGCAATTGTTGTACTTTAAAAATTAATAACTCAAATCTAATTATCAATCAATGTTACAATCGAAATTCTCAACAAAACAATCAATATAAATGCAGCCACGTGGTGCTTTATTACGAAATCGTCATAAATCAAACCAATTCACCAAACTAAACGCAGATTGACCCACATTTTCAAATAAACCACAATCAGAATAAATTATAATTAATTTTGAATCCCTTCTGTTTAAAACTTTAACACCGCAAAATATACTAAATCTCGTCTTAAGACATATCGACGTTGACGGCCTCTTATAGTAGCGGTATATACTTGTTTTAATTTATAATTAAAGATTTATATCTCTTAAGCGAAATGAACATTAAACAATATGATTTAGTGCATAAAAAACATATTTTCTGTTTATGGTTCGCACACGTTTACGTAGGAGTGGGTGGAGGCGTGCGTAATTTTTAATTTTTAAACTTTTGATTAAAAATCAATCAATATTTATGTCGCGGTTCTCTTTACTCAAATCTCGCATAATAGAAATATTTAAGTTTGTTATTATTGCATATCGTGCAGTGCACATAAGGTGATTTTGTTAAATACATATACATATACAGGTGCTCCTCGATATATGTAGTCTAAGAATTGCTGCAAGAGTACACTTTGCGAAATGTCAAAAATAACGTTTACAACGATTTATATAATTATATAATATACAAAATGGTACGATAAAACTTTCGTAATTTCCAAAGCCGTCTAATAGATGTCCCTGTTGCAAAATAAAAATTGTAAATGTAAAATGCATGTCGTCCTAGTTTGTTTATTACATTTATTTATAACCCTTCTTGGAAATAAATCATATCCGAACTACAACAACTTCAAAACCCATCTGATCGTCCGGATATGGTAACCCGCGTTTTCAATCTAAAATTAAAAGAATTTTTAAATGACATATCAAAGAAGTATATTTTCGAAACTGTTGTCTATTATGTTTACACACGTGGACTTCCTCATGCTCACTGTTTGTTTACAATGAGCAAATAGGATAAGATTAAACCATCTCATGATGTTGATATAATAATTTCTGCTAAGATGCCTTCTAAGACTGAAAATTTAGCTCTGCATGAAATAATTTTCAAACACAACATTCATGGTCCGTGTGAAACACTAAATCCCAACTATATTTGTATGGTGGAAGGAAAATGTTCTAAACAGTTACCTAAAATGTTCTGCACTGAAACTGAGATATCTACAGTTATTCAAAATACAAACGGCACCCTCCACAGCGTTCTGAGACTCTGCCACTATCACGCTCAAATATACCAATTTATAATCGGTTTATAGTTCCCTAAAATCCATTTTTGAGCTTAAAATATAACGCGCATATTAATGTGGAGTTGTGTTCAACCGTAAATCCCATTAAATATATTCATAAATATATCACAAAAGCACATGATTGTGCTCGAATTGTCAGGTGGATAATGTTAATAACTCTCGATGTCGTTTAATATGACGAAATTACTGAATTTCTAAATTGTCGTTATATAAGTTGGCAAGGAACAGCACAGTCGCACAATGTTGTCCATCCACTTTAGAGAGCGACAATCAATTATCTTTAATGAAGACAATAGACAAAATGCATTACGACGACCCTAACTGCTTTTTCAATCTAAATTCAACTCATCAATTTTTATTATTTTTTTATATCTTACTAAGAGAAAATAAAATAAATGCACTTAAAATAAATCACTTATTTAATTACATAATCAATATGGACATACAAAATTGGTTCAATTTAGCTAACTAAATTTATCGTAGATTCGGTCCCGTAAGAGCCACAGGCCACTAGTAGAACTATATTACTCTCATTATTTATCAACGATGTTGACTGCTTGGAATTCTCAATTTTGTCTTCTCTACACGACCGATAAGATAATAGTTGCTTCTAGAATCGTTATAATATTCCTTCATCATAATAAGTCCATTTCCGATAATGGATCACCGGCTAGATATGACTTCCGTATTTCTGAAATCGTTTGCAACATTTTCAACTTTCGTATTGATCATGCCAAAATACTTGACACTTTGCATGTAATTATAAAGTACCTACAAAGTATAGTCATATTCAGATCTTAAAAAAAAAATTTTTTTAGTAAACCTAAATAAAATAATAAATAACCAATAAAAAGAATTATATTTCAGTTTTAATACACAAAACATTCAAAATGATTAAGTATTTATGTTATTACAATCATATTTCAAGAATTAATAGGTCCAAAAAAAATTGCATGTCTTTTGGAAACAATGTCAACATTTAATTTTGGTACGGACTACGGAAAATAAATGACCAAATATCATTCATATCGAACAAAACCACAACAACATAAAAAGCAAAATCAGTTTTAAATTTAATTCTTAGTTTTTCGAATTAAATATTAATTTCAAAAGTGTCAGTGATTCTTATAAAGATTATACAAATTTTTTGTGATTAAAAACGTTCCTATTCCATTTAAATACAAATACAACATAAAAATGTAAACAATAAACACGAATTATTGTACTTAATTCCACACTGTGTATCCGCCATATTTTTCCTGCGCGAGAACTGTCAGAATTCCAGCGAGATTTGAATACTACTATACGAAAACTTTCTGAACCAACCTGAACACGGTGCGAATTTTTATTTTTATTTTTAGTTTTTATTGTTTTTCATTTTAGCAAGGAAAGAAATTCATTCTGACTTGAGGTATTTAAATTTTAGGACAAATTTAATAAATTTTAGGAAAAATTTAATAAATTTTATAAATTTAGTATCTGACTTTTATGTAAATTTCGTTAAATTTTAGGAATTTCTGGTATTTTTTATAAATTTAATAGAAAATTTTAGATTATAAGATAACACGAATGATTAAACTCAGTAAATTGGGATTGATACGATATTTCAGATGAATATACATTAGTTAACATAATTAAATAACTAAAGAAATTCTATTTGTACATAGTTGATGAGATCGGAATACATGTTTAAAATTTTAGATATTTAAGAATATTTAGTAGAAGTCTTAAAGAAAATTGGAGGCTTTTCTATTCGGGACTTACGAAAAGTTTAAGCATTTAAATTACGCGGACATAAAACCTACATCAAAATCAATTTGAGAATGGAATATGTTACTGAAAGTGACTTTGGATGAATTCCATCAAAATTATGAATTACTTATTTGAGAATTTCCATAAACATCATCGAAATTACTTAAAGAAAATTTTGGTTTCAAAGTACATATTCAATATCGATAAACCATCGATAAAAACTCTGTATAGTATACTCAATAACATCAGATTCTGTCGTTGGCCCACTTCCTTCTCCGTAAATAATTTAAATAATAATAATAATAAACAGTATTAAAGGCCATTACTGGCCCCTTACTGAGTCAACAACCCGGCTCCAACGGTTTCGATCCTGAGCATGGTCTTCATACTGTCTAAGACAATCTGAAGAGGCCAAGTCGTTCTCTACATCGTGGAGCCATCGTCGCCGGCAACGACCTCTGCGCCTACCATATGGTGGCTCTCCTTTCAGAGATCGCTGCACAATTCGTTCCGGATCAGCACGCAGAACGTGACCGAGCCAGCGTACTCGCTGAGATCTTATTTCATGTACAATATCGGGGATCTTCATCAGATCTCTGATCTCGATATTGTACAGAGCTCGGTAGGTACCATCTATTTCGCGTTTTGGGCCGTAGATCACACGCATGACTCTTCTCTCAAATGTTAGGAGCCATCTCTCGTATTCATCCGTCAGCGCCCAACTTTCACATCCAAACATAACAACGGGCCTGATCAACGCTTTGTAAAGCTTCAGCTTCATTTAAATAAAAAAATATTAAAAACACAACATATAGATTTAATTTTTTATAGATTTATTTTGCGCTATTTATATAAATAATCTATATTGCTCAATAGATGTCTATTTAATAATTTTATCATAGAAATTGTTGTCACCTGAGTTAAGAATGTGCACATGTACATGTTACATGTTCTAGTTCTAAGTATTCTATTATAAGGCTTTCTAAGTCATTTATAAAATTGTATGGAACCTCCTCTTCCCAGTGTCCGTTTATTTCGAAATTTGAATAAAATGTTATCATCGGACGGCCCGGAGCAAAGAAAAATCTAAAATTTCAGATTTTTAGTGTTTTGCAATTTTAGGAAATTTAAAAAAAATAGTGTTGAGGGCCCAACCTATACTTTTTTAGTTAAACAACGTATACATATGTATATATGTATGTTTATCCGCACATATGTACGTACATTCATGCTTTTAACAGCCATTTTGTTATGTTAAGTTTTTATTTTATGTAAGTTCAATTATAAACTTATTAATTTAATACACTTTGAAGTTAACAATAAAAAAAATAACAACAACTTACACTGTTTGTTATTTTTCTAATTGAATTTGTTTTATACGGAAACTGGACTTGGAGTCTTGGAAAAGGTGTCTAGATTTCTACTACATTTTGATTTAGACCATCTCTGTGTTTATGGAGATTAAATTTTAATGGACTTTTCCTTTTTACAGAATTAAGAGTTTGTGATTTTTCTTGCTTTTTAGTTTTGTACCACCGATCTTAAAGCTGTCAATAGGTCCGAACAGCTTAGACAATATTTATAAAATCAGCAAATATCACGCAACTTCTTTACTCAGTAAAACAAAGAGTTAGTCCTATCAGAAGTTAATTTCACTAGCCACAAGGATTCTAGTTGATCTAACGTCAATTTTCGTATAAACAAAAAATTCCAATTGGAAAAAATAACAGAAATTTAAAAGTGTAAATTTTTGTCAGGGGTTTTAGTATTAACTTCACGTCATTATTTTAATTATTGTTTTAAATGACATTTTAATGAAGTTTGTTTTTTTTAAATTCAGCAAGACATTTTTTATCTAGCAAATTGTATCGGTACATTTAATTTACAGTTATATTTTCTGTCAAACTCTGCCATTCATTATTTTTTACTGCAAAAAAATCGGACAGTAATTTTCAAACGAAGTATACGATAAAACAACGCAAGTCGATGATTACCTGTTATGGATTTTATTCAAATGAATTCATGTGTCATTTTATGACGGCTGTTACAATTTCGATTACATTTCATTTTTGTTGATAGAAATCTCTATTATACGCTTTGTCCGTAACGCTGTTTCTAGAGTTAGATGAATAATAACGAAACAATTATAACTTTTAATTTTGATTTCGTTTATATACCCGCGTATAAATGTATACATACATATATATTTCGGGTCAAGTTGTTCTTATTTAATTTTTTATTTATAATTTAGTATTAGAGGTATGTATTTGCATTATAAAAACCGCGAGATAAAAATCTCGCATTTTTTTGATGTTTACTTGGTAACTTAATAATAATACAGACATACAAACATAAGATATGTATATATATATGTATGTGCATAGTATAAATATAATGGAATTTTGATTAATTTGAGCGGTGGGAATTTTGACTATTTCCCGCGACCAAAATATGTGAGCGCGTGTGAAATTAATTATATATACATATATTTGTAAATCACTTACGTTAATCTCCCTTTTAGGTGTTCAATCCATTTATCTTGAGCCAAACATCCTTCATTTTCAATGTCAAATAGTTTGAATAGGGTTGATAAAAATTTCTGTAAACAAACAAAAAATTATAAAATTAAAATTTTACTGATCAACATTACCTTGCGGTTGCGGTTGGGTTAAATTAAAACAACGAATTCCAAATTGTTCGTTGAACTCGCGTACTTCAATTAAATTTATTTCAATTTGCATACAAAATCAATTTGATTTTTATTTCTTACGTGTTCAGCTTTTTTTTATTATCTTCAACTCGCATTCTCTTGTCTTATCGCAATGGAATCTTAAATTCCAAGCAAGTAATTAATAACAGCATGAATCATTTTGAAAATCTGAGTTAAATCGAACAGACTGTTCAGTATTTATAATATATATTTAACCGCCGCAGTTTTCAAATATTATTGTGCTGAATGTTATGAATGAAATGTTTGAACCAAATTTGAATTTTTTGATTTATTTTACCAAATTATATCACACCAAGGGTGATCACTTCATTATAGAAGAAATTTGAGGTAAATAATCAATAAGATCAGCGGTCGGCTGTTATTATGATGCCTGCAGGTATTATTGCAGGTTTGGATAACCTTGGGATGTGTAACAAGCGCATATATTCATAGTACATCAATTACTTATAGACTGAACATCAATACAAAAGACAAAAAATATTTCTTAAAATTTGTGGCTCAACATTTGTACGCCACATAAAATTTTTTGTCAGCCAATCTAACCAATTAGTCTCGACAATAAGTCAGCTTAAACCAACTTACACATATTCTTAGAGTCAGTTTAGTTTTAGGATAAGTGGTATAACTGTGTAGGACAGTAAAAGTGATGTTTATTTCGAAATTACACATAGATGTACTCTTATAATGTGGTTTGGGCCATGCGTAGCTCAATACGAATAACTGCTAACCTAAGCAGTTGCACGGCTACAGTGACTACTCTCGCAAGAGTTGTCTGCAGGGTGGAATTTCGTCGCCCCTCATATTGTACATTATCATTACAAAATTGGTAGTACAGTTAAATGGCAATCGGTTTTTCCACCAGATATATATCTTGTTATGTGATTGTTACCAAAAGTACTGAATCAAACATATTAACCCATTTGTTTTAATTTTATCACATTACCACACAGAGCATTTCAGTCCAATTATATGCAGGTCCTTGTGCCATATGGTTTCAAAACGAAATCAGAAAATTTGGGCCATTTTGCTACTTAATTTTGATAACGTATCTTGAATAGTTTTGTGAGGGACCATAAAGATTTTAATCGGCCCACCAGATTGAATAAACATAGTCTAGTCTGAATACTCGAACAATTTCGGTTATGCCGTTCTGGGGCATGATACTATTTAATTCAATGAAAGGGGCAAACATGTGCATCGAATTATAATAGCAAATGCTAAGGGCGCTCAGTACTAATAAACGAGTTTAAAAAATATATAATAAAAACTAGGGCGTTGTTTTTATTTCATATAATCAGTGGAATTAACCAACATAGAAATATGGTGACTTATATTATTGTGGCTTAAAAAACAAAGAAACCAGACCATTTTTTAAAGCTTCCTGAATAAATAATGTAAATAACAAAAAATAACATATTTTTGGCTGATAAGCCAGCTACGTCATTGATTATTATATAAAACGGAAAAACGCCCTAATCTTTTTCCATGTGCATAAATAAATTTTTATATACTCATTTTTTTTAATGAATAGCCATTATGAAAATTAAAATAAACATTATTCTACTTATGAGATCAAAATGTGGTATAAAGTATTAATCTTCGACCAGGATCTACCTTTTTATACTTGCGTAAATAATACATATTTTATATAAATAAGTAAAAGTAATCATGATTTTGAGAATGTTTAGCAACTGCATCTGTTGTTCCAATATTTAGTATTTACCTCATAACTTATGCCAGTAATTGTTCGCAAACAAATTGCATGTATATACTCGTATATATACTAATGAGATTTGTTTAAATCTTAAACCGAACTTGAATGTCGATAGAATTGCTAACAATATATTTTACAATAAATATGTACGTAACACTTAAAGTGGCATCTTTCATGGCAGTGCAATTATACAAACAATGTGCGCGAAGTTCAATATTTGTAGTTTGTTATAGAACGAGACTTTATATACATTGTTCTAAAAGTATGTTCAAGTGGAACAAACTGTAAGATCAAGGATTTTGTGGTATATATATATGTATTAAGTAACAAAAAATGGATTAACGAGGCCGTCGAGTTCATAAAATAAATGGTATTATAGGACAAATCTAGAAATATACATGTAGCTGTGCTCTGAGCAAAGATGCTGTGGTGGTTTCCTAGTGACCTTGTTTATTTATTTAAGTTATCGAAATATCTGTGCTTGATCTTATTCTTGGTTTTGGATAACAAGCAATGATTTTGTCTGGATTGAGAAAGAAATATTAGAACTTCAAATAATATTTAATTCTTGCCTTAGGTATGTATTTAGATTGAGAAAATTTGATCATGATTTCCAGTTTTGCAAACTTGTTATGAGGTTGCTCTATTGAGGAACTATATGAGTTCCGGGTATGCTTATACATATATCTATAAGTTCTTAAAATATAAGAAACCAACCTATATAATTAATAATAGTTCGTAGAATCAACCAGACGGCGTATAGCCAAAAATTGATATATGCGATTACTATATATCATTGAGTAAGTCAGAAATTATGTTTCGACAATAATATTGTTCCAACGACAAAAACAAATAGTATAGATTAACACTGCACACTTTAGGTATTAGTAGTATTTAGAGTATATATAGTATATTGTATATAAAGTTTATCAATATTTTTTACTGATGTAATAAATTCATATCAACTACAGCACTGGAAACTGGCTAGGATTCAATGGACCAATCATTCATTAATCCGGAATCATAATGATTACGAAAACGAACACTAGAAGAATAAACACAAATATCGACCATTGGCTATGATACACGGACAGGAATCGGAAACTGGAACATCAGAACTCTAAGGAAATGAAGGGGTATACCATCGAGATACTAGACCTCATTGAAGAAAGATGGAAAAATAGTGAAGAACTTACAACTTACAACAACTTACTTACAACGTTCTCTGGTAGAGCAGACACGCACGAACAGGGCCGTAGTAGGCATATTATAACAACAACTAAAGGAAAGAAGGCTGCACTACTCGAATGGGAACCAATAAGTAGCAGAATTAATAACAGTAAAATTCCATTCGAAAATACGAAACACAACAATCATACAGTGCTATGCACCTACGGAAGAGGCATAGATGACAATAACAAAAGATGAATTCTACGAACAACTACAAGCCACAATATCTAGTACACACCGAAACGGATTTCAATGCTAAAATTGGAACCGATACTACACAAAACAACAATGGAGATAGACTCATCGACTGTTGTGTCACAAAAAGAAATACACAAATACACTTGGATATCACCAGAAGCAAGAACCAAGAACCAAATCGACCATGTACTGGTTAATAAGAAATTCCGAACCTCCCTGCATGATGTCAGAACAATGCGAGGAGCAGATGTACACAGCGACCACCAACTGGTAAATAGCAACTTTCAAAGTCAAACCATCCGCTGTAAAACACACATGAAAACATATCGGAACAAGTTTAACATCAATAGATATTGAGAAACACTGACGCAAATAATACATTCCAAGAAATGCTCAAAATCAATCTAGCAAGCAATGAAACCAGTACCAATATCGATCAAAAATGGGAACAACTATAGAAGATGCCTACATCAACAAGACTGCTACCAATGTGCTCGGCTATCAAGACAACACCAGAAAACCATGGATGAACGATGATACGCGGAAAAAAATCGAGGAACGTCGTCAACTCAAGTTACAACTATGTCACCAAGCTACGACGGAAATCCGAAGGAAATATTAAAATATAGCCGAACAAGTGAAAAAGATGGCAAGAAGAGACCGCAGAAAATACCCAGAAGACATTCTCGTAACTTCAGAGGAAGCAGCTGCAATCAGCAATATGCGCAAAACATTAGTGGAATACAGGGAAAATTCCGAAGAAATGGATGAAACGTTTGACCATAACACTCCCAAAGGAAGGCGGGGCATATCACTCCTCAACAGCACAATGCCAGGTAGGAGCTGTACAGATCACATCAACACGATCCGTATCATCATAGAGCAATCAAATGAATAGGACTCACCACTACATCTACTCTTCGTGTCCTTTGACTGCGCATGCGACACCTTCCTATATCCCCGGCACAAATTTGATTACAATATAATTTAATAATTAGGAAGAAAGCATATCTTTTGCCTTGCAGAGCTTCAGTAGTCCGATGGTCCTTTATCAGAGCCACCTATATATACAGAGCCCTAAGGTTAAAAATTGAGCTTTTTCTAGAGGAATTAAAATTGACGAAAAAAACATTTTTTCCATACAAAACATATGAAATATTAAATTTTTTTCGGTGCGATATTTTTCAATGAAAATGTCGATGAATTAAATATTTTAACATTGAAATAGAATCTACAATTATCATTTTATAATTGATTAAAATCCTGACCAAAGAAGTTGTTTAATTTTTGTTATATTTGTTAATAAAATTTATAGAAAAAAAAGCATTTCTCCAATGAAGAGATATAAATACACACAAATACCAACGCAATAAAATTAAACTACAAGACGAAAAGAGAAAATAGTAAAAGTGTGGTTATGTTTCCTTTTGAATTATATTTTTGTCTTCGAGCATAAAGATATATAGAGAGAGTGTAAAACTTAAAATGTATGAAAAGAGAATAAGAAAATCGTACTACAACTTCTGTCAAAAAAAATTTTTTTTTTTTGTTTATTTCATGTTTTGTGTTTGTGTGTTTTTACATCGAAATAAAATTAAAAATTATAAGTGAAAAATATAAGATGGCTAAATTAATTAATTGTTGTGTGACAAATTGTTCCAATACGAAGCAAATTAATACAAAAAAAAACAATAATAAAAAGTGTTTAATTAACTTTTTTAGGTAAATCATATGTGCATATTTTTTCAAAAATTTTTTAATCCCTTCGATCGCAATTTAATTCACACGAATGAAAATTAAAAATAATTGTGCAGTTTTGAAGTGTATTTAATCCTTATTATGGCCACCCATTTTAGTTTAAATCAGTTTTAGTTTTCTATCAAAATAATTAAAACTAAACTGTTTGTATACCAAAAATAGAACAAAATTACGCGGCCATTTTGCTTTTTTTGATGTTTATATAAAAACGTTCATAGCCGGCGAAACTATTTTTTTTTTGTAGGTTTTTTTTTTCTGTTGTAAAAATGCGTGAAAATTTTTATTTTAATTTATTTTAATTTTTATTTTAAAACTTTTATTCTTCTCGTGTAAACGGGATATAACATTAATCATCCCTTTAAAAAAATATTAAAATTAAATTATATTATCTAAAATAAAATGGGTGGAATTATTTTCTACAAGTATATTGTAATAAATATTTATCAATTTTGTATTGTGGTACATAATTATGTGCATTACACATGTTCATAAATTTCTAAAAATCCAATTTTTTTTAACCCTATGAAAAATTAAATAATTTTATGTACGACTGTGGCAATAAACAAAAAAAAAAATGAGAGAAATAAAAAAAAAAAAATATGTTTTGACAGAAGTTGTAGTACGCTCAAAATATATTATCCTACCCGGTTGATTTTTGTGAACAAAATAAAATACTTAAAGGGTATTTCAACAAAAGCTGCATAATTTTTTTGAATAAACCTCAAACTAATTTCACTTCAATTTCAACGTAGATTTTGGATTTTACATTATAAACGGAACACCAGGACTATCACAGTTCTTCTGGCACGGTTCTATTTTATTTTGGTAAAGTTTTGTTACGCATGTGTGCATAATTATGGTTCTAAGCAAATTGTGCAGCTGTTATTGGAACTCCCTATGAAATGTTGTAAGTTGTCAACATCGCAATTTTGTTTTCTATCGATCGATGTTTATGTTCTCTTTTTAAATTTTACGCTATTTCGTGAATTCAATTTTGATTTATTTCTATTGCGATCTCAGCCTATTAGAATAATTTTGTACTCTATCCCTTTTCCCGATTTCGCTACAAGATAACGAAATAGAAATATGTGGTGATACATTTTCAAATGTATAAAAGGAAATAGAATAATGCTTTATTCGAGCATGCTGCGATCGCAATAGAAAATGCGAAATTAAAAAAAGCAAAAGTGTGAGATTTAATTCTTAAAAAAGAGACAAAATCATCGATCGAAAGGATGACAATATATGTTTTATTTATTTATTTTACCTACACATTCAAATAAATTCATGTTTACATAAATATGATAAATTCATATTTAATTTTGATTTAATATTTATTAAATTAATAAAAGGTTTAAGGTTCTGACTTTCAGATATGTGCTGCTTCAATATAGAATCAATTCCACAAAGTGTTTATCGAAATGAAAGATTTAACTTTTCATTGATGAAAAGCAATTCGAAAATGGTCATTTTTACATTGATTCTTATGGGATAATGCAAAAAGTAGTTCCTCTAGAAAAAGCTCAACAAAAAACATGGCTGATCCTTACGGCTCTGTATATATAGGTGGCTCTGCCTTTATACCTCCTTCCTTTCAATATTCTTTCCATCACGCGCCCTGTCTATTTTCTCCGCTTCTCTTGGTCATCCTGTCCCCCTTCTTAAATTTCCTTATTCATACTGTACATATATAAACATATACATATTGTTCTTTTTCATTCCTCACAGTCCTGACAGCCTTTCATATTCCGTGTAATACTGAAATGTTTATATTGTTACCCAAAATAAAAGTTTGAGAAAACGACTTCCGAATTAGTATCACTTTTTTTGTAAATCGTATTATGTTGTTGTTTTACCTTTACAATTTCCTAATTGCTTAAGTTTATCTATAACAAATCATAGAAAATATTGACAATCAATATGTCAATATAAAATTATAATTTAATATTTTATGAAACGTATGAAATAATAGTCTGACGGGTTATTTCTTTGAAAATGATTGATAATCAAATATGTAAATTAGAAATAAAAGTTATTTATGGTTCATGTCTAATTGTTCGAGTGAGATGCTGAACTAATTATCATCGAAAACCGGTGTACGTTCGAAATTCCAATCGTTCAATCCACATTTTTATGTAATTTAGAAAAACATATTTCCAATAAATTCGATGAATTAATATATTATTAACTCTACTAGTATGTTGTTTTTTTTAAAATAATAAATAAATAAATTACAAATAATTTATTATCACCTTGTACTCGTTACAATAATAGTGCAAATAAAATCGTTTAAAATAAAAATTAGTCTAAATATTAAATTTAATATTGTCACGAATCAGGCTTATATAATTAAAATATGTATATTACATCGATATTGTAATTCGATAAGAACATAAAATAAATTGTCGTGATTCATTCACACTACGAGAATATTAAGGTGACGAATTATTTGTTAGCGTGCAAATGACAATTACTATTATATACCGCAGATACAGAGTATAGATCGATCAACTATTATGTGCTAATCGATCACGCGCTTATGAAAATACAATTTAATTTTTTTTTTTTTGGTATGTTTAAATGTCATAAAAAATTTAAATATTAAATTTGACAGATTCGTCTGGAGCGAACCCAAATCATTTTCTAAAAAGTATAAATCGCACAGCATAAATTATGGAAATTTTTTTTTATATGTATACCGTGCTGACATGCGATTTAATTATTAATTTTGATTTTCTTTTGTGGGTACAAACTTATAAAATATATTAATTTATCTTGAGAATGTATGGATAGATCGAAAGACGCTATAGCATTTTTTTCTATATGAATATATTTTATTTGAACATTATAACTTTCTAATAATAATCATCATAAAATATGATTGATGTTGGTTAAATACGATGATGAATGCACGATGTGTCGGTCGTACATAATATAATGGCAGTATAAATATAAAATATTCCTTTAAGAATCTTAATTCCATTTGAAATTACAATATAATTAGTAATAAAGATTAAGACATTTTTTCTTATGCAGCTGCATTTAATTCATTACGAAATCCAATTATGGTTCATTATTTCACTTAACAAACATCTTTTAAAAGAAAATATCCAACAACTAAATAAAGTAATTTTAAAAAAGGAAATGTATGAAATTCTATTTCTCACCTTCTTACATATTTTCATCATCTGTGCGATTTGATTATTGTTTTGTACCGGTTATTTTTTAACACCCGTGTGACAAAGAACTAGAAAACACTACAATCTATATTATCGTAAGAATTATTGAATTAAATCAATACTTGTATCGTTATGTATTATTTGGGCAGACAACAACAGTTTAATTGATTCTACGTAAAATAACATTTGCAAGAATTTGTGCCCGAATTCAAAACCAATTGTCTAGGAAAACTAGATATCTAAAGTAAAATCTGATGTTTTTTTCTCATCTAGAATGCATTTTTAAATTTTTGTTTTTCTTTACGTCATCAATAAAATAAAATCTTTCCATTAAAAACAAACTTGTCGAACTTTACGAAGCTGGAAATTTGCCAAAGAAAGTAATCCACGTTCAACAGTTTTCAGAGCGATAAAACGATGAGAAGCGGTTGACAATTGAACTGTCAGTAAGATTCTGCTTGAGTCTCACAATATTCTTTATCTCCATCTCCTAAATACACATTTTTTTTTTTTAACAGTCTTAAGGCCATTACTGGCCCCTTACTGAGTCAACAATCTGGCTCCAACGGTTTCGATCCTGAGCTTGGTCTTCATACTGTCTAAGACAATCTGAAGAGGCCAAGTCGATCTCCACATCGTGGTTATCCTTTCAGAGATCGCTGCACAATTCGTTCCGGATCAGCACGCAGAACGTGACCGAGCCAGCGTACTCGCTGAGATCTTATTTCATGTACAATATCGGGGATCTTCATATCAGATCTCTGATCTCGAAATTGTACAAAGCTTGGTATGTACCATCTATTTCGCGTTTTGGGCCGTAAATCACACGCATGATTCTTCTCTCAAATGTAAGGAGCCATCTCTCGTACTCATCCGTCAGCGCTCAACTTTCACATCCAAACATAACAACGGGCCTGATCAACGCATTGTAAAGCTTCAGCTTCACGGCACTTGATAAGTGTTTAGATTTTAGCAGTGGCCTTAGAGGATACAAAGAACCATTGCCAGCTGTCAGCCGCACTGTTATCGTGAGTGATAAGAGAACCCAAATATTTGAACCTCCTCACTCCCTCAAACGTGTGGTAGCCACTACTAAAATCTGGTGTGCCATTGTCCATAAAACCAGAGATCATGTATTTCTTTTTGGACTCATTGATCTGAAGTCCAACTGAAGCTGAAAACAAGTATTTCTTTCACTCCGTTGCTATTCAGTCCACTGATTGAACTGGCGATATAAGATGTTGCGCTGAGGTGTCTCAGTTTTACGAAAGATGTACTCCAACATTAGATTAAAGAGTATCGGGGACAGAGCATCTCCCTACCGAACACCCGAGCTAAAAATTTTCGATAGCCTGTTCTCAACTTTAACACAGCATTGAGACTGCGTCACCATACACATACACATCATACACAGTCGTACCAATTTTGTTGGCATTGCTAGGTATTCCAGGGCAGACCATCAACTCTCTCGATTGATCGAGTCATAGGCCTGCCGGAAATCCAGGAACACCTGATGTACTTGGATGGATGTCTCATACTATTTAGATAGAATCATTCGCAGCGAGAAGACCTGATCAGTGGCTGATCGATTCGAACGAAATCTTCCTTGATAGTCACCAACCAAACCCTCCGCTAGAGGAGTGATTCTATCCAGTACAATGTACATATGACAGTAACTTGTATGATGTGCAAAGGAGAGCTATACCGGGATAATTCTCACACTTCAAGCGGTCTCCCTTCTTCAAGATGGGGCATATCGCGGCCACTTTCCATTCGTCAGGCATAACTTCTCAATAGGTTTGCCAAACTAAACGAATAAGGTCGAAAAGATCCTGGTATCGTTTCTTTTGATCTTCATTTATCAGACCTTCACAGTCGAAACGTACCATGCGTTTCGCTGTGTTCCCAGACTTGTACGAAAACTTCCATCGTAGCTTTTCAGCGACCAAATGATGATCGCTGCCTACGTATTTGGTTGCTGACCGATAAGTTCTCACATTCTGCACAACCCGAGCCCGTCCGTTAAAAATTAACACATGGTCAATTTGGCTGCGGGAAGTTCCGCGAGAATGTGTCTATGTCCCTAGATGTATCTGTTTGTGAGAGAAGAACGTACTTGCTACATTAAGATCATGAGCAATTGCAAAGTACATCATTCTCTCACCATTATCGGTCGCAGTTTCGTGTCGGGAATACGGACCTACGTTTTCACACAAGTCGGTCTAATTTCTGACAGCTCTAGCATGAAAGTCTCCAATTACCATTCTAATATCGTGTTCGGGTATAGATCCCATCAGATCGTCCAAGTCATTGTAAAATGAGTCTTTATCTTGGGGCTGGCTGACTTCTGTAGGGGCAT
Organism: Tipula unca; assembly: GCA_951394425.1. Classification (NCBI taxonomy): domain Eukaryota; kingdom Metazoa; phylum Arthropoda; class Insecta; order Diptera; family Tipulidae; genus Tipula; species Tipula unca. Next base: position 86,945,439 of record OX596382.1, read on the forward strand.
GTACACAAATTATCGACAGGTTGGGTAACATCATGCGGAAGCGAAGCTTACACAATTGGTTATTGACTGCTTGGAAATCCAAAACAGCGTTCTTTACCTGCGGCCCAAGAAGCAATCCAGCTCCAAGATTTCCGAGGTCATCTCCACTGTAGAGTGATTAGGCCCTCCAACGCTCCTGGTTTTCTAAGTGATTGCATGTTCCACGTGCCGATTCTAAATCTCGTATCCGGGTACTTGAGCCGGGGGTCCGGAGTTTCTTTGGCGGTATCCATTTTTCTTTTTGTTAACTTTGTAAACAGTTGATTTTTTTACGGATGCGGGTCGTCAGCCCAGCAATCCAACCGTTTAGCCGCCTCCTGTTCAAACATGTTCGAGACATACACATAGAGCTTTTAAAGAGGCATACATGAATTTGTAAACAAGTTCGGTCAAATGTGTTTCGCGTCCGGAGCGAAATGTGTTATGTATAATCAATATTGATATATTCAACGCACTTCTCGTATGGGGACACGCGTGTTTGAACCATTGTGTTATTTTGGCTGTTTTAAATTAATTTCGGCGACTACAACTATTTTGTAATTTGGCGGAAGACCAAACCAAAAATGCGATCTGAGCAACGAATGCTTAAGTCACGTTATAATAATAATAATAACAGTGTTAAAGGCCATTACTGGCCCCTTACTGAATCAACAATCTGGCTCCAACGGTTTCGATCCTGAGCTTGGTCTTCATACTGTCTTAGACAATCTGAAGAGGCCAAGTCGTTCTCTACATCGTGGAGCCATCGTCGCCTGCAACGACCTCTGCGCCTACCATATGGTGGCTCTCCTTTCAGAGATAGCTGCACAATTCGTTCCGGATCAGCACGCAGAACGTGACCGAGCCAGCGTACTCGCTGAGATCTAACTTCATGTACAATATCGGGGATCTTCATCAGATCTCTGATCTCGAAATTGTACAGAGCTCGGTATGTACCATCTATTTCGCGTTTAGGGCCGTAAATCACACGCATGATTCTTCTCTCAAATGTAAGGAGCCATCTCTCGTACTCATCCGTCAGCGCCCAACTTTCACATCCAAACATAACAACGGGCCTGATCAACGCTTTGTAAAGCTTCAGCTTCACGGCACTTGATAAGTGTTTAGATTTTAGCAGTGGCCTTAGAGGATACAAAGAACGACTGCCAGCTGCCAGCCGCACTTTAATATCCTCACCCACACTGTTATCGTGAGTGATAAGAGAGCCCAAATATTTGAACCTCCTCACTCCCTCAAACGTGTGGTGGCCACTACTAAAATCTGGTGTGCCATTGTCTCTAAAACCAGAGATCAGGTATTTCGTTTTGGACTCATTGATCTGGAGTCCAACAGAAGCTGAAAACTCTACAAGCGGATCAAGTATTTCTTTCACTCCGTTGTTATTCAGTCCAATCACGCATATGTCATCTGCATATGCAAGCACTTGATTGGACTGGCGATATAAGATGTTACGCTGAGGTGTTTCAGTTTTACGAAAGATGTACTCCAACATGAGATTAAAGAGTATCGGGGACAGAGCATCTCCCTGCCGAACACCCGAGTTAACTGCAAAAATTGTCGATAGCCTGTTCTCAACTTTAACACAGCATTGAGACTGCGTCACTGTCATCCTACACAGTCGTACCAATTTTGTTGGCATTCCTAGGTATTCCAGGGCAGACCACAAACTCTCTCGATTGATCGAGTCGTAGGCCTGCCGGAAATCCAGGAAAACCTGATGTACGGAGATGGATGTCTCATAATATTTAGATAGAATCATCCGCAGCGAAAAGACCTGATCAGTGACTGATCGATTCGGACGAAATCCTCCCTGATAGTCACCAACCAAGCCTTCCGCCAGAGGAGTGATTCTATCCAATAAAATGTATGACAGTAACTTGTATGCTGTGCAAAGGAGAGCTATACCGCGATAATTCTCACACTTCAAGCGGTCTCCCTTCTTGAAGATGGGGCATATCGCGGCCACTTTCCATTCATCAGGCATAACTTCGGTTCGCCATACTAATCGAATAAGGTCGAAAAGACAGTTCCACAAAGTATCCCCTCCGAATATCAAGAGCTCCGAATTAATGCAGTCCACTCCAGGTGAGCGGTTTCGTTTCATTCTCTGCATGGCCTTAGTGAATTCCTCATGGGATGGCTCCTCAGTGCAAATCTCCGCAGACTGTTCTAGAGGTGGCTCAACAACAGTCTGTGATGCATGATGAACATCAAGCAGCTCAGTAAAGTGTCCACTCCATGCGTCAAGTACTGCGTCGATGTTGACACAGAGGTTTCCATCCCGGTCCCGAATGGCGGTTGACGAAGGCCTGAAAGTATGGTGCAATCCAGTAATTCCTTTAAAGAAATTACGTGAACTACGCTCATTGCTGAGTTGTTGTACTTTCAGAACCTCGGCCTTCCACCATTCTCGCTTCTTCCGTCTACAAATCCGCTTAGCTGCCCTTCTTGCAAGAGCTGCCTTGTTTTTTCTTGCGATTGTGAGACGTTGTTGCACTTCATTATGGGCTATATTTTGTTGCTCACCTGCAAGACGACACTCGTCATCAAACCAATCATTCTTGGGTCTGACTTTCACTATACCTAAAGTTTGTTGAGCAGCACTGACAACCGAAGTTTTCAGTACCTCCCAGACAGAGTTCACGCAGTCAGACTGGTAATTAGCTCCTTCAATGTTGTCGCTGACAAGATCCTGATATCGTTTCTTTTGATCTTCATTTATCAGACCTTCACAGTCGAAACGTTCCATCCGTTTCGCTGTGTTCCCCGACCTGTACGAAAACTTCCACCGTAGCTTTGCAGCGACCAAATAATGATCGCTGCCTACGTATTTGGTTGCTGACCGATAAGTTCTCACATCCTGCACAACCCGAGCTCGCCCTTTTGAAATTAACACGTGGTCAATTTGGCTCCGGGATGTTTTGCGAGGATGTGTCCATGTCTCTAGGTGTATCTGTTTGTGAGGGAAGAATGTGCTTGCTACTCTAAGATCATGAGCAATTGCAAAGTACATCATTCTCTCACCATTATCGGTCGCAGTTTCGTGTCGGGAGTACGGACCTATGTTTTCACACAAGTCGGCCTGATTTCTGCCAGCTCTAGCATTAAAGTCCCCAATTACCATTCTAACATCGTGTTCGGGTATAGATCCCATCAGATCGTCCAAGTCATTGTAAAATGAGTCTTTATCTTGGGGCTGGCTTACTTCTGTGGGCGCATGTACACAAATTATCGACAGGTTGGCTAACTTCATGCGCAGGCGAAGCATACACAATCGGTTATTGACTGCTTGAAAATCCAAAACAGCCTTCTTTACCTGCGGCCCAAGAAGAAATCCAGCTCCAAGATTTCCGAGGTCATCTCCACTGTAGAACAACGTATAGCCCTGGGACACATGGTCTCCACTTTGAGGCCAGCGAGTTTCTTGAAGAGCAACGAGTTCCAGCCGATACTCTTTCATGCACGTGATTAGACCCTCCAACGCTCCTGGTTTTCTAAGTGATTGCACGTTCCACGTGCCGATCCTAAATCTCGTATCCGGGTACTTGAGCGGGGGTCCGGTGTTGTTTTGGCGGTATCCATTTTTCTTTTTGTTGATTTTATAAACAGTTGATTTTTTTACGGATGCGGGTCGTCAGCCCAGCGATCCAACCGTTTAGTCGCCTCCTACGACAAGCAAAGGATACTGTGGTGGTATTCTTAGGAAACATGTTCGTGCAATTTAGATTTACGAGACATGTGAGTGCCCCCCGACCACAGGGGCCCAGTCACGTTATAATCTAAGAAATATGACTTCAAGAAGTAGAATTGCCCAACTAACGACTGCGCACTCAATGACATAAAAGGATCTAGAGAATATTACAACCAGGAGTTTCGTATGCAAACATCCTAAAAGATATTGCCCCAAAATTCATTTCAATGAAGAAGATTTAAATTTTCACGCAACCGCACGTTAGTTTATTTACACTAACCGAACCGATCCCAAGTTTCTTGACGATGATGGAAAGACAAATGAGCATGATAATGCAAAATATGAACACACTAATGCAAATTATGGTCAAAAGCCAAAAATGACACTACTAAATATAGCTGTATGGAATGCGAACGGTCTGTATAACAATTTCCTAGACATTGTGCAAGCGTACGACAAAGTATGGTATGAGGGCCTTACATATAAAATTAAAACTCGTCTGCCAAAACAAATCATGGAGTACTTGAAAGCTACTTGTTTCAAAGAAAATAGTATTAAATTTGCTGTATACTACCGATCTACCAGCAACTGATAAGGATGTCACATCTACATTTGCAGATGACACAGATATTATGTATTCATACAAAAATCCTCAAACTGCATCAAGTAAATTACAAGATCGGTTATACAAAATTAGGAATTGGCAAAGAACGGTGCGGATAATACTGACTGAAAAGAGAACATCCATAACAATTATATTGAATAAAAAAAACAAAAAAATTAAGAAAAATTAAACTTTTTCCAAGTTCTACCATCACTGCTTCATTGTAACGACAAATAAAATCAATTTTTCTATGACGTATTAAGCAAAATAAAACAAAATATGCATTTACTAATTTAATTAATTTAACTAGTTTTGACTTAATTTTGCTCCGTAATTTCTAATTATAAATCAATAAAGAAAAATGCTTAAGAAGATGCTGTACACTAATGAAGAAACGATATGATGATGGTATATGGGTGTATTCACTCGTTTAAAAAATAAGCTCGCCTTACTACCGGAAATCCAACGAGACGTCGTGAGGCTCAAGAAAAAATGGTTGTAGATGCTAGCTGCAGTATCATAGGAACCACATACCGAATACACCACGAATTACAGGAATCTCCAAACAAATGCCTCTCGCGTTTTGAGAGAAAACAAGTTCCATGCATACCACTGATAATTGTTACAGGAGTTCAGCAAATCATTTTATGCACAGAGATTAATTTTGACATTGGGCCAGGTAACACATTGAAGAAAATTCAAACTTCGTTCTCGCCTATGTGATCATTTTTCTTTGTTGGAACACTTTCGACCGAAAAATGTATGGAATTTTTAATGGAAGATTCCCCCAATTTACTGGAAAGCATTCCGTTGCGAGAAAGACGATGCACCTCGTCACTTTGGAAGAGCTGCTTGGGAACAATTAGATTTAATATTTCCCAATAAATGGATCGGAAGAGGTGGCCCTATTTATTTTTTGACACGGTCACCAGATTTAACTTGTATAGATTTTTATTTTTAGAGAACAGTGAAAGAAGTGAACTGAATTGAGGCAGTTCAGATTAATTTTGAAAGATGATTGAAAATGAAAATTACTAAAATAACTTACATTTACTAAAATAATAAATATTGTTTATGAAACAAAAATTGGTTTTATCTTTATTAATTTCATTTTTATTTAATTTCATCAGTAACTAAATTAAAAATTTGCTTAATTTGATTTGATTTGATTGGAATGTTCGACCAAGCATTAAGCAGGATCTCCCGGAGATGGCCGGGCCTCACCGAACACCCGTTTACACATAACATAAAGAGGATTTGGATAGGTTCAGTTAGAATGATAGAAATTGACTCGGTTACAGATACCTGGTATAGCCAATAGTTAGTAACACAGGACAATACAATTCTAATCTACTTATATAATTTTTCAGCGTCGCTGGGCTCTGAAATCAAATTTATTAGTTTGCTGGCGGGTCACGCTTATTAAATACTCCTGAAAATTCAATTCAAATTAGTTGTGATTTGTTTTGTTCTGCAATCCAATATTTAATTTGTTAATTTACTATTAAGTTTAACTGGCAGAGATCCTGTAATTTAGATCAATTTGTTAATATTAATTCCATATATTGGAGCTGTGATAGACCCTGTAATGAATGATTATTAGATTAGTACCTCTTTTCCCAACCCGCTCTTTTTTAGCAGTAACATTGGAATCTGAAATAAAATTTATTAGTTTCTCAGTTTTTTGGATCATACTTATGAGATTTATTCCTGAAAAATCAATTTAAATTAGTTGCCAATTATTTTATTCTGTAATCCAATATTTAATTAATTATTTTACTTTTAAGATTAACTAGCCTACATTGTGAAATTTAGATCAATTTGTAATTATTTATCCCGTATGTTTGAGCTGTGCTAGTCCCTGTAATGAATAATTATTCGATTAGTACCTCTTCCCAACTCAATCTTCTGTTATAATTTTTAACAGTAACACTGGACTCTAAAATAAAATTTATTAGTTTGCTGGATCATACTTATGAGATTTACTCCTGAAAATTCAATTTAAATTAGTTGCGAATTATTTTATTCTGTAATCCAATATTTAATTAATTATTTTACTTTTAATATTAACTAGCCTAGATTCTGAAATTTAGATCAATTTGTAATTACTTTTGACAGCAAAACTGAGCTTTTTAATAAAATTTATTAGTTTACTGGATCAAAATTATGAGATACTTCTGAAAATCATTCCAAATTAGTTCCAATTTATTATATTCTGAATACAAAGCTATAATTAATTAATTAAAATTTAAGTGGCACAGAAACTTCAATTTAGTTCAATTTATTATTATTAATTTCATATTTGATCTATGGTAGACCTGTAATGAATAATAATTAGTGTAAACAATGCCGCCATTTTAAAACAAAAACTGCACTCTGCAATAAACTTTACTAGTTCACATGGATATGACTTGAAATAATGCTTCAGAATATAAGATATATAAGAAACACAAGATATATAAATCTAGGAGGGTTCAAACCTTTTGAAACAGTTCTTCGGTTTTAAATAAATAATTTCAGCAAATCTTGTTGAATATTTGACTTCTATATTACTACAATTTAATTTAAATTCATATTTATATATTTACATATAATAAAATTTTAACTTTTTTTATATTAACACACTAAAATAAAATATATTAAAAGTTGTAAAATATAGCACTCGAATTAGGAATCATCACCTAAAGTAAATATTATTATTGATTATTTAATAAGAAATAAAATAAAATAAAAATGTAAATTATGTACAAAATTAGACTAATTCATTCCACCTGACGCACCATCTAGATACTGATATCCGTATCAATTGATACTATTTGTGGCTTGTCACTGTAAATCTAATTTAATTTAAAAACAATTCCAATTGGAACACATTTTTCCCGTATACGCGTAAAACATAAATGGAAATGTTTTGTTTTGATATCTAACCTAACTTAACAGACAATTTAACTTACTTAAACTTACCGAATTATCCAATCTTGGCACCAAAAACGTTTCTACTTACGTTTTATCTGAGACATTTACCAGATTCCTTTTCCAATTTGACACCACTTCAAAAAATAATACTCATTTATGCCATATTCTTTCGTAAAAATAAAATAACCTTGAGGGCAAAAAAAAGTGCTCTGACAGCTAAAAAAGTGCTCTGACAACTGAAAACACGTGCTAGTTTGACATTACATGTTCTTTGGAGAAACCAGAGAGCATTTTTTTCTTGCCCCAGTTCACTTTTCAAAAATCGCGATTTTTTCATAGATTTCAATAAAAGTTCACGCATACATAGAAATATTAAACGTAAATATCAACAAAAACAAGGCGCCTTTTCCAATTTCATTTGTGAATTACGTTTTGACGGGGCTTGTTTGTTACATTTTTGTTATATTTTTTTTCAATACATCTACGAAAACAGAGCATTTTTTTTCATGTTTTTTTCATGAAAATAAAGTTGCCCTTTTTTCATAAAGACCAAAGAATATGACATTAGAAAGTCATATACACATACATTAATCTTCCAGTAACAATTATTCACAGTATATTTGTCTCTTTTTTTTCGAGTTTTGTTTTTTTTCGTTTTGTTTCTTTTTTTTGTAATTATGTACGCACAAATATGAAGTACATAAGCACTTTTGATAAATGCAACGTCTTATTTGCAATTCCGTTCGTTAATTTGACACTTTTATTGTTAAATAATTTAACAAACTGAAAGAACAACACTTTAATTAAATATTAACACGAACCACACTAATTAATTCCGCCCAAAACCATTTAAATTTTTTTTTTTAATGTAGGAGACCAAAAACGCACGTCTAATCGATATGACATTTCGTTGTTCCCCCTAAATTAAAAATTTGCTTAATGAATCGAAATTCGAAAAACAATTTTATTTATTTAACTTTATTTTGTGTTACAATGAAACAGTGTAAAACTTAGAGAAAATTATTTTGGTGTACAGATCAATGTTTGCTCATACAGTACGGGCTCGATTTATGCAACACAATTAAAACCGACTCATGTGCAATTACCGAACATGACGCAATTTTCGAACATTTAAGTTTTATGCATCCTTTTATGTTCAAAATTGATTCTAACTCGATAAATTAAACTCAATTTAACTTCATTCAATTGAACATTTATTACAAAATAAAACTTTATATACATTATTACATTGTACAGCTAAAATAAACTAAAATCAATCTATATAAATTCAATTTAGGTAATTAAACACATAATTATAATTATGATAACTTAAATAATATCTAAATGAAAAACCAATTTGTTTCAGTTTAATTATACACTTTTGAAAAAATTAGAAATTTTGGATAGTTTCAAACAAATATTCTGGCGCATAACCGCTTGCTCTCGTAATTTTTGGAGAATCATCAATTCCTCCATTGTTGCATTATTTTGATTTGCCCAATCTAAACAAATTGTGAAACTTTTAATTGCCTCGTGAAGTTTTATAATTGGTTGATTGGAGGACTCTGAAATAATGGTGTCACTGTCAATACTCTCTTCATCAGATGAAATTGGATTAGGACCCCCTAAATTGACTTCACCGATCCAGTCTTCAATGTCTCCGTTCGTGATTTGTTCGATGGGTGAAAACTCATTTAGCAAAGTTTGCAAAATCTCTACATCTGTGTTTTGATTTTGTTGCCTTTTCCGCAGTTCCATTAGTGGCAATTCATCCTCGGAATCCCATTCATCATATCTCGGCCGCATTAAGATTTTCCAACAGCTTTTAATTGTAGTTTCGGTGAGGCCTTCCCAAGCATTCGCCAAAAGATTAACGGCGTGTTTTATATTAAAACATTTAATGGCTGAATCTAAACCGTTTTCATTGGAGGCTACCAGATGTGCTAATAAACTGGTCTTGTAATTTAATTTTGTAATGTTTATTACATTTTGGTCCATAGGCTGTAGAAGTGCCGTGCAGTTTGGTGGCATACACATTATGGTTATATGTAATCCTTCAACAAAAATTTCTGAGCTACGGGGATGACAAGGAGCGTTATCCAGTAACAGCAATGCTTTACAAGGAAACCCACGCGAAATTAAAAATTGTTTTACCTAAAATTATATGTTTAAGAATTAAGACATGAACATGATAATATGACAAAAGTAACACCTTACCTGAGGTGCAAACGTGCTTTCGAGCCAGGTTTGAAATAACAAAGAAGTCATCCATGCGTTTTTATTGCCTCTATACACAATTTTCGACATGTTGAAATTTTTAAAAGCTCGAGGTTTTTTGGCTTTTCCTATGATGAACAAATTAACTTTGTGAGCACCAGAGCTGTTGGTACAAGCAACAAAAGTAATTCGCTCTTTGCTAATTTTACGTCCTGGCGCCGATTTTTCATTCGCTCGAACTAACGTCTTATCTGGTAATAACTTCCAAAATAAGCCACTCTCGTCGGCATTATAAACTTGGTCAGCGCTCATACCCATATCCAAAATTTGTTTTTGGAATTTAAGTACAAATGGGGCTGTTGATCCATTTGTACTTAAATTCCAAAAACAAATTTGGAAAAAGACCATCATTTGACAACTTTTCACCGGTAATTTTTAAAAAACAAATGCCATACCTTTTTTTTTAAATTTTTTAACCACCCGTTACGGGCAACAAATGTTTCATCTTCCTTAATTTTAGAGTTAATTTTTTTTGCCTTTTCGCTTAAAATGGCTGAAGAAATGGTTACGTTTTGAGCCCGCTGGTTACAAAACCATTTATACAGGGTTTGTTCCATTTTCGGTAACTTTGAAGCTTTCAATGTTTTTCTGCGACCCGGACCTATTTCTGTTTGACACACAAACTCTCTGATGTTATTTTGATTGTTTTTAATGCGAATGATTGTAGAACGATGAACAGCATATTGTCTCGCTAATGCATTAGCTGTTATTCCACGTTTAAGTTGGTTAATTATTTGTTGTTTTTGCTCGATGGTTAAGAAAACGCGTTTTGTTACAATAGGCATCTTATATACAACTAATCCACCTGTATCCAACTTTGCACTAAATACACATCACAATTTGTTTGCTTTGCAATATTAACTGTAGAAATTCGTTTATCCTTATTTATAATATATTCTACTCATTTAAAACGGTAAAATATTTCGTTTTTATATTTTTAAAGTTTTTAGAAGGAGAAAGGTTTTGTTTTTAGCATACAAAAGCGAAACAAATAGAAGATGAGATTGCTAATGCAATTATCTTGCTCTGAAAACAAAAAAGAGACTAATAGTGGAAATTTACATTATATAATTTTTTTTTTTCCAATTTTATTAGAGAAAACAAGAGAATTTTTTTATTTAAAATATGTGCAATTATCGAATGAAATCATCAAAAATGATGCAATTATCAAACACAAGTAAATTTTAATTTTTGTCGCTTGTATCGAATGTTGCAATTATCAAATGTTGCATAAATCGAGCCCGTACTGTATCTCCGAAACCATACACTTTACGAAATTTTTTGTATACACAAAAATAATTTATTTTTAACTGCTTAATCAAAAAGTATGTAGGTTCTAGTTAAAAAAAAATTAACTTTCGTCAATATTTCCCAAACTAAAGAAGTTCACTTAAGATTACCACAAAACGTCCCCCTCGACACTGAACAATTTCCATTTTAATCGCCTGTCATTTATTAAAAAACTCACCCTGTTTAACTGGCTCTTGGTTCTCCTACAAAATACTCGTATATGTATAATTAATTGATGATGGTTTCTAATAGTCGAAGTAGCTTTTTATTGGATATTTTATTTTTCATTTTCCAATTTGCCATTGTTTCATTATTAATAAGAACATATTTCACGCTAAATACCATATGTAGTTTGAAGTGTTATAAACTATACCTATCAAAACGAGTGTTTAAAATGCGGTCTTATGATTCAGACGTGATTGATCTTGTGGCACGACAAGCTAAATAAAAAATTGATGGTAAATTTCCACACATTGTGAAAGTTCTACGAGGTGGATTTGACGTTTCTGAGTTTTAACACGAAATATTAACTCGGTTTTGAGTAACAAACATTTTTTAAAGCTTTTACATTTCTTTATTATATTTTAACATTAGAAAACTTATTCAAGTATTATACGGTTCTGAAAATTAAAGATTAAATTTAAAATTCAAATTGTTGAGTTTTGAAAATTTGAATATTAACGCTCATTCGAAATGAAAATTTATTTCATTCGAAAACTTTAGAAAATTTTTCGAACTTTCAATTTCAACATTATAGAAAACTTCTCAAATTCCCCAATATACTAAAAGTGTATCAATTTCAAAAAATGTAATCTGTGCTGTTCATTTTCACAACTAAGCATATTCTAAACTTTGTAAAATGTATTAAATTTTAAAATATTTTCCAAATTTCTGACGGATACTTCAACTTTTATAACACCTTCTTGGTTGATTTTGTTTTTTCAAAGACTTTTTTAGAGGGAGCTATTTTTATCAAGGTCACTATATGCTAAACCAATTTTGTTTGATATGTGAGAAAAGTCCCAGAGCTGAAATTGAATTTCTTATTCTAGGCAGTCGATATATGATGGATTCTAGCTGAACCATGATCATTGAAAATGTACGAAACGAGCTATACGTTTAAAAAATAATTAATTTAATGTCAATTTTAATTTATTAAGAATAATTCAAATTTTATTTCATACACTGATAGCATACTTTCTTATGGACCTTGCAAATAAATTTCTTACATATTGTGCACTTAGATGTGTTGTAAGAATTTTCGCATAAACTACAACGGCCACTTTTTTGTGCAGCTGCTACTTCTGTAGTTGATCCCGCGATTGAAACTTTCGCATCGCTTGATGTTAAATTTGCTATAAGATTATGACACTCTGTGGACCGTGGAAGTCTTTTAGTCATATGTGGCTTGATCTAAGACTCACCCAGTGTTTCAATAAATAAGCGCCGTCTATGATGCTTCTTATTATTCCATCCTGGGTAAACGCTAGTGAATAGCACGAACGCCTTTATTACAGAGATATCCAATATGTTTATGAACCCCACTACTGGCCATCTATTTGTTTTGCGTCTATTTGCGTTTACAAGTATAGCAAGCAATCTTTTTATCGACCGTGTCGACGCCGCCTTTCGATTTATTGTAGTCCAATATAACGTTGGGTTTTTTTCGGTGTCGTTGGCCACCTCTTTATTCTTGTTGATGGTGCTCTGCATAAGTACACACTTATTTTTCTTTGGGATGTATGATACCAAGGAAAGCAATGGCTTATTTTTGACTTCTAGAAGAATCGGTGGTATTGATGGCTTATTCTTTCGAATTGTAAAAAAGTTATCAAATGTGATATTTCTGCCTTTTAACTGCGGGGTACAAAAGTCAAGGACTACACGTAAACCTTGTTTTCTCTCAGGTGTTCCGTCTGCTTCCTTTACCTAAAAAATAGTTGTACGTTCCGAACGTAGGTTCTTTCACTATCGCAGGGTACCCAAAACTAAATCCCATACTCTGCCAGTTTATTCGCCATATATTGTCGAAAAGGGCAGCGTCAACGAAATCCAACCCAACTTCTCGTCAATTGTGACGTTTTCACTTGGATTATACAAGTTCGATAATACATCCACCCATTTTCTCCAAAATTCTCGAATTGATGCTAACTTATCGGTACATCTACGACTAGCTCGTGTGATACGATCATCTAATCTTATGACTCTTGAAATGACTTTGAATCGTTTTAGAGACATAGTGGCACGACAAATATGGCTCATTTCATATATTCTCTAATGATCCGTTGCTAGATTTGTAAACACCAGCTAGAAACAAAAGGCCAATGAACGCTCTTAGTTCGACGATATCCAAAGTTTTCCAGTTTTTCTGTGATGCTGGTTGCCCTTCCAAATTAGTATTGTTGAGAATAATTTGTTCAATGCTATTTGGGATAAGCAAATGAAAGGCCGATATTTCATCTGATATTCGAGTCCAGTGAGGGACGGATAAAGGTTAAGTACATTTGCAATCATATATTTTGTATAGGAAGATTGACGTATGAAACTCGGAATAAACCACGCTACTTCGGACGTAACCAAGGTTAGCAATGATTGAGGCAAAAATAATAATAACCTATTTTGGGTGAAATGAAGAAAAGTAGTCCATACTATATCCACTTCCACACCAGATGCCCATAAAACATTTAGCAATCCGTTAGTTAAATACAAATATGCTGCCTGTTTTAATTATTGCCGTTTAAAATATATTTAAATTTAAACATTTCCAACTAAAAAAAAAAATATTCTGACTGCTCCCACCTTTCAGACTGACGCCTGAAAGAGGCACAAAATCTGATGATTTGTTATTCGCACTACTCAGGCAATAAAATCATACAAATTTTATGCAGATGAAAAATCTACGGATTTTATCCATACTCGTGCAACAGGCAAAAAAAGAGGTGTAAGTATCATTGATTCTTTGAGTTTAAATATAAAAGGAACTTATGCAAGTATCAACCATTAACGTTCGACTAATAATGAAAAGGAATATAGCATTTCATCTATATACTGTCCACCACGTCACCAACTGACTAAAGAAAATTATGTCGCGTTGCTTAAATCGCTTGGAACCCATTTCATAATTAGGGGAGACTTCAATGCTAAGAATACATACTGGGGATCGAGACTATCAACACGTAAGGGTAAAGACCTGGGTAAACCAACATTTTGGCCTATCGATCATAACAAAATACAAGACTTAATAGACTTCTTTGTAACAAAAGGAGTATCCGAAAACTACGTACTGATAGAAAACAATGAAGGAATATGTTCACACCACAGACCGGTTATTATGACACCGAGTGCAACGATAATCAAGAAAAAAACTTGCCTAGATTAACAAACAATAAAACAAATTGACAAACTCAGTGAGGCACAGTACGCCCCCTAGTCAATATAGAATATCGAGGCGCAATAACTATTCATTGGAAGTGAGAGATTTGGTTAATGAAAAGCGGAAGGCTCGTAAAACCTAGCAGAGGAATAGAGCACCATAAAGTAAATTCAGATTTAATTATTTAAGCAACAAACTGAAGTTGCTAATCAAAGAAATTAAGAACATTTCATTTAGTGAGTATCTAACCGGTCTTTCCGGCCAGACACAGACACAAAAGGACACAGACTATTTGCTCTGGAAAGCAACAAAAGGGTTTAAACGACCGAACATTCAGGGACCTCCTATCAAAAAGGATGATGGAACTTGGGCAAGAAGTGCTAAAGAAAAGGTTGTCTTGTTTGCAGCTCACCTTGAAAATACATTTCAGCCTCTTCCGAGGCATTCAGCGGAAGAAAACTTAAACCCAGTTAAAAAAATGGATTATAAAAACATCCAACCATAATATTACAAGAGCTAAAATATGAGATTACTAAAAATTTAAGCTCAAAAAAATCGCCTGGTTATACCTAAGTTCAAGACAAATAGTTAAATAACTCCCCGTAAAGGGTTTATGAAAATGCTCCAAGTAAAAAACGCGGCGTTTCGACTGAAATAGGTGATTATGATTTCAAAACCTAATAAACCTCCTAACTTTAAAACCTCGTATAGACCAATTTCACTACGTCCTACGCTACAATTTCAAAATTGTTCAAAAAACTATTGAAACGAAAAATTGCAATATTTGCGGATGATAATGCAATCCTAGCAATTGGAGATAGCTCAACGAAACGAAATCCATACACGTCAAATTCACTAACA
The DNA here is from genome assembly GCA_951394425.1 of Tipula unca. Lineage (NCBI taxonomy): Eukaryota > Metazoa > Arthropoda > Insecta > Diptera > Tipulidae > Tipula > Tipula unca. Next base: position 86,960,490 of record OX596382.1, read on the forward strand.
GAAAAGTTAGCTTCATACCAATCCTCACTTGATGCTAAACTCAAGTGGAAAGAGCACGCGAAAAAGAAAAAAGAAAACCTCAGCATTAAATACAGAAAACTGTACTGGATCTTAGGTAGCAAATACGAGCTAACATTACATAACAAACTGATATTATATCAGCAGATACTCAAACCTATATGGACATATGGTATACAACTGTGGGGTTGTACCAAAAAGAACAACGTTGATATAATTTAAACCTTTCAAAACAAAGTGTTACGTGGCATTGTGAACGCTCCATGGTACATTATACAAACAACAAGCTTCGTAAGGATCTAAAGTATATTTAAAAAAATAAGTATTTGCGAATTATAATTTCCTTTTCCATTTGACACTTGAAAATACTGTTGCACTATTTAAATACAACTATGTTATTTTGTGTAAAAGTTGAGAACAGGCTATCGACAAATTTTGTAGTTAACCCGGGTGTTCGGCAGGGAGATGCTCTGTCCCCGATACTCTTTAATCTCATGTTGGAGTACATCTTTCGTAAAACTGAAACACCGCAGCGTAACATCTTATATCGCCAGTCCAATCAGGTGCTTGCATATGCAGATGACATATGCGTGATTGGACTGAATAGCAACGGAGTGAAAGAAATACTTGATCCGCTTGTAGAGTTTTCAGCTTCAGTTGGACTTCAGATCAATGAGTCCAAATCGAAATACCTGATCTCTGGTTTTATGGACAATGGCACACCAGATTTTAGTAGTGGCCACCACACGTTTGATGGAGTGAGGAGGTTCAAATATTTGAATTCTCTTATCACTCACGATAACAGTGTGGGTGAGGATATTAAAGTGCGGCTGGCAGCTGGCAGTTGTTCTTTGTATCCTCTAAGGCCACTGCTAAAATCTAAACACTTATCAAGTGCCGTGAAGCTGAAGCTTTACAAAGCGTTGATCAGGCCCGTTGTTATGTTTGGATGTGAAAGTTGGGCGCTGACGGATGAGTACGAGAGATGGCTCCTAAGATTTGAGAGAAGATTCATGCGTGTGAATTACGACCCAAAACGCGAGTTCTGCGTGCTGATCCGGAACGAATTGTGCAGCGATCTCTGAAAGGAGAGCCACCATATGGTAGGCGCAGAGGTCGTTGCAGGCGACGATGGCTCCACGGTGTAGAGAACGACTTAGCCTCTTCAGAATGTCTTAGACAGTATGAAGACCATGCTCGGGATCGAAACCGCTGGAGCCGAATTGTTGACTCAGTAAGGGGCCAGTAATGGCCTTTAAAACTGTTTTAATTAATTATGTTATTTGACCTGAAATTGAAATTTGATTGAAGTTTGAAAAGTAATTCGATTTTTGCTGTCGTGATCTAAAAAATGTATTAACACAGAGCTTCATAAAGCTATTAAAGGATCGTTAATATCAAGTTTTCAATAGCAAATTTTTACCTATGGGCATTAATTGAAGTCCGATTCAAACATTTGAAACTAATCTTCAATTCAAAAGTCCATATTAAGCCAATCACTCATGTTATAGACATCAAAAATAAGTTCTTCCGTAAGCTATGATTATCTTTTAATCCTCTAAAATGTGTTAATAAAAAAACCTCTTCTGAATTGATATATACCCACATAGACTTATTGCCAACTTTCATTCTCGCGTCTTTTAGTGTTAACACAAGAAATAAACATTTAACTTTTATTTATTATAGAGTTGTTGTATATTATATTTATACATGCGCTGAAATAAGATTATTTAGTCAACAAATTTGCTTTAAGTGTGAGAATCTTACTTGTAATTTTCTTATTAACAAAAAATAATAATAGTAATAATACATAACAGCAGACAACAACAACAACAACATCGATCTCCACTTAAGTGTCGATTAAATAAGACAATAAAAATAAAATGTGAAGAAAACACTTAAAATTAACAGAGACTGTTTTTATTTTTTGCATTTACAACGCGCTTTGCTTTCGAACTGAACTTGGACTTATTCAACATCGCGACGACGCAAAACTTGCAACTTCCATAAATGGTGCAACAAAAACAAAAAGAAAATCATTAAGATTTGTTGCAATTTTAGAATATTTCTAACGTGCGCGCGCAATTTATTTTTTACCATCTTTGCTGGTATTCTATTTTTGGGCAGACGGCAAAATATGTACATGTTCACAATTTTATGGTATACATATAGGTATCGTATATATAGGCTTTTGGGTTGAATGACACAGCAATAAAATATATTTTACGAGTTAGATATAAAGTTTATCAGAACTGCTTATCGTTAATGGTAATAAATTTAGAAGAAAAATATTAAATTTAATTAAAAACCTGTCAACATAAATCATTTTTTAATTTTTATTCGATTTTTAATTAAATTTGCAATTGCCGTGATCAATCCGATCGATCAACTTAAAAAATCGTTTTGTCGTGAGATTTCAATGACCGATTAATGTTCGGTGGAATGGATTAATTATGTATGCTAAGGAAATTTAATTTTTTTGTTTACAAAAATTAAGGTGGTTTTAATTGCCGACATGAAGCATAATTAATAGTTTAATCGTGATTTTTAGTTTTAAGTCGAAAGTATATTTAAACTATTTTTGTTAAATTTTTTAACGAAAAGGTTGATCGCGATGAATACGAAATTGGGGCGTTCATTTTTAGTTTGAAATTATTTAAAAAATATAAACTGAATTATAAAATCTGTGCACTAGAAATTGGAGGGCAAGATCTATTATTTTATTATATAACACTTTTGTGGTTATTTGGTGTGGGATTGCTAGTGGGATAAAATTAACTTCACCGGTTTTAATAATACACATTACAAAATAAGCCTTACTATATTCTGATCAGAATTCAGATTCAGTCAAATTTCAGAAGAAGAACAGAGCCAGGATGAGAAGCATCAAGTATCGGATGGCCGATGAAATTTGGTATCGTTAAGATTAGTATTCAAAAATCAGTGTTATTAGTATAGAAGGTGACAATCGTTAATCTTAAGCCTGCCTTGACTAAATAGCAAAAGTTCTACGTTTAAAATGTGATTAATCAGGCAGAGTTTTAACTCTAAAAATTTTAAATGCCCAAACAGTTAGTCTCTCAATAAGATAATTTTCAAATATCATAAGAAGGTGATAACATATTCATTGGGATTAGCGAACCAATACAATACATCTACTATTAAGCAACAAGCCAGCACCGACAATTTAAACATTTTATTTAATTCTTTGTTAAAAATAAGACCAATATCAACAGTAACGTAATGAGTTTTTTCAATTGCGGGCTTAGTTTTTGACAAAATATGGTCTTCTAGTTGACCTTTTTAGAAGACGTCATCCAGCGGCTAGCTGTAAGCACAATGACGGCTAAGTTCAAAACACCTACGTCAAACACCATCCTACCAACCGCTAAAAATGGATATGATGAAATTCTGAAAATGTTTCCCTCTTTAACCGAAAAACCGAACTACAACCATCCAGCAAAACTAAGTGTGGTTCATCATAAATCTATTTAAAAATCCGGCTTCCTTTTTCGAAACCACACCGTCTGTTGCTGTCAGGCACAAGACAGCGCTTGACGAGTACGAGCATATGGTACAATTGCGTGTATGCCGACCATCAGTTTCTGCGGTATTATCACCACTTCACATGAGCGGAAAGAAAAATGGGACAGATTGGATACCACAGGGAGATTATCGAAGTCTAAATGCCGTCACCGAACTCGATCGATATCCGATACGGAAGAATGTAACAATTTTCAAAAATTGACCTTTCAAAAGAGGGTATCATCTAATCCTCACTGCGCTCGAAGCCGTGCCTAAAAAGGCTATTTCCATATGAAGTGGTCAACGATTAAGATTTTGTGTAGAGGACGAGCACAAACTTCATCTCAAACAGTTATTTGAGAGATTAGTAACATTTGGAATAAACATCCAAGCTTTAAAATGCGAATTCGGGGTATCACCATATTACCACCATATTATATCAAATGGCATATTACTCGCATGTTTATTCAACATTTACACTTAATTGCTCAGTTTACGATGGACGTGCAACATATCTCGGGCAAGGATAACGTGATCGCTGACACTTTGTCACGATGACCATTTGACCACGTTGATAAAATAGACAAAATTTCGAAGCAAACATTTGATGATTTAGCTAAGGACTCAAGAGTCTGATGATGAATTAAAAGAATCACTTGATAACTTATCTCGTCCTACGGGTTCTAAGTTTAAAATATCGCTCACCGTCCAAAATATTTGTGGCCGAATATGAACAGCGACATTACGAATTGGGTTTGTAGTTCTTTTGCATGCCAGTTAAGGAAGTTACAAAGGCATACGAAATCTCAACCGGAAAATTTTGATCTACCAGCAGCAAGCTTCGAACATATACATATGGATGTAGTGGGACCACTTCCACCATCCGAAGGTGATATTTATATTCTTACCATAGTTGATCGATTCACTTGATGGCCTGAGGCATATGCCATTCCAGATAGTACCGCTGCCACTACTGCTAACAGTTTTGTCAAGCAATATATGCTTCAAGGTTTGAAATAACTACTGACCGAAGCAGCCCGTTTGAGTCGAAACTCTTCTCTGAGCTAACGCGTTTACTAGGCGCACATAGGATTCGGACCACTGCCTACCATCCACAGGCAAACGGTTGAACGTTTTCACCGACCACTGAAAGCTCGGAATAATGTAGTTCATTGGAGCACCGTGAGCTTGTTGAGAATACGAGTAGCAGTCAAAGATGAACTGAAATTATCACCAGCAGAACTATATTATTTACTAAAATGGTCGAAATGTAAATGTTTCCATTGACAGATGAAGTCGGTGCATGGTACCGAATTTTCGAAAAAATTATTTTGTTACTGACGAATGATGTTTTGGGTCATTGCCCTACTGGAAAATCCAGGCACGGTGAATTTTCATTTTGGCATGAGGTAGAAATGCTTAGCTTTAATATCCATCTAACACTTTACATCAATTTATATCCACATATATTAATCTGAATTAACGAGCTAGACTAGAACAGGTGTAGAGCAGATGGAGCACAGTCACCTCCTCCTCCTCCTCATCACCGTAGCTGCGGCACAAATCATGGGTGGGGCACCCAGTCTGCTCGCAGGTACCTCAATGTGATAATGTCCCGTTATAACTCCCACAATCATACCCATATGGTGCCGTCGAAGCGGTAAGCGGTATCTTTATGTCCAGCCTGCTTTGGGATATAAGGCGGGCTGTGCCCTTGTGGGCCAGCTCATCTGCCTTTACATTCCCTGCGATATTGAATTGCCCGGGCACCCACGTCAAGCATATGTTGAACTGATCAGCCATCTCATTTAAAGATGCCAGACAGTTTTGGGCTACCTTTGACGTTAGGGAGTATGATTGTAGCATTTTAATAGCAGCCTGGCTGTCCGTAAACATGCGTAAAAATATCCCTGTCATTAAAAATATTCCTCGTAGATATTACATTACACTTCTACCAGTCCATGACTTCATTATCGCTATAAGTTTTCATTCTCCCAGTCCTCTTTGGTGGGAAACTCAGTTTGGAACCTCACCTCAACAGAAGGCGAAGGGATAGCGTCGTCGGTAGTTTCCAGAATACCCATGTTGCATAGGATGGATAAGTGCCATATATTGTTAACAGGTCCGAATAGATATGGATTTGAGCTGAATGGCTGTGCAAGATACAAACTGCTCGGCCGTAATATCCAAGGGAGTGAGATGAAAGAGAATCTCCACAGCTTGAGTATGTGTGCTCCTGAGAGCCCCACTTATACACAAGCAGGCCGTTCTTTGAACTTTCATCAATAGTTTAAGTTTGGCCATTAATTTTAACGCTGGTCACCAAACAACCCCATACAGCAGTATACATAGGTTTTTCCAATGGCATTTTTACAGGAGTAGAGCGCATTACAAATTTAGAGTAGATCAGGTAATTTCAGCTGTTTTGTGAGCGGCGAGCAATCTTACAAAATATTCCGACGTATAGCGCAAAGAATCTGGAATCAGACATGACCTGCTCAAGCTATTATTATTTTATTTGTCAAAAATGAAATTTGATACGCAAAAGTTAAAAGTTAATTTTCGTGCAATCGAGCATGAGATGCATTGTGATGATATGCCAGATACGATTTCATAAAAGCAAAAAAATGTTACTTCTTACTCCTCTCTCACTCTGCGTCAAATTATGATGACCAATTCTTAAATTCCAAACTGGTAAGCAATTTTACAAGCTGATAACACCAATTATTTTGTAAACGTTCTCTGTGATTTTCTTTTCTTTAAATGCATGCTATTAGTGATAAAATATCCAGGACTAAAAGCGACTCTTGGAATTTTTATTAGTTTAAATCAGACCTACATAAGGGTGACCAAAATTGTGTTTAGCAAATAAGGCCCATCCCCAATTTTATAAAGGAAATCAGATAGGAAATGCAGAACAGCCATTAAGCTTAGAAACCTATAATAATTGAGATATAGCAAACATAAATTTATTAAGCACATCAGTGTGCATTACAAATCGTCTTGTAATAAAACTTCTATTAAATTATATCAATCATGTATGGATACACACGCACGTACACAACATACGCGGCAATAAAATTTCTATATTTTTTTTTTAAATTGAATCTCATCGACTTGTCCATTAATAAATTTCACGTTTGTAATGAAACTGCGGGACATCATAAAGTGTTAAATCAAATAAAATCGATAATTATTTGCCCACTTTAAATTCAGTTCTGGTTGTTTGCTAGCAAAGCCGTACATAAAATAATAAATAGTGCTCCCACCGCAGGTGATAAATTACTTTTAATTTTGTATTATGTAAGTGCATTAAACTCCGCGGATATGTATCAATGTGTGTGCGTGCGCGAGATGTAAATGATATGCGTATACGCGAATAATTCCAAACTGAACCAAATATATCTTCTTGCATGTCATCCTCATTATATAATAATATGTTGATGTGGTTTTTATTATTATTTTCTAAATTCTAATTTGAATATTTTATGTAACAATCAATCAGAGAACGTGTATAGCAGGAATAAGAAGTAAAGCCGGTAGTATGTATAACAGAACGGTGCCGTGATCTTGAAATTCTTGCCTTGTCATGATTATTATAAAAAATAAAAATAAATCGCGGTTTGAATGATTTGTTAAAAACTATAAAAATTTATATTATTTATATAGTGTTTGGATTATTCCCACTTAATTGCCATTAACACATTTGTGTACGTATAGGATACGAAATGATTTGACACAATTATAACACGGTCAAGTGGTTTAATAATCCTCTTTAATGAATCGCGATGTAACACATAATTTATATTGTTTTGTATACAAACAATTTAAGATAGGCTTTATTTAATGAAACTTTAATTATCACATTAATTAATTAATAAATTTAATTTAATTAATTATATCAATTATAAATGTGAAATATATGTGTGCTTATAATATAAAATAAAGTCATTAAATAAAAAAAATAATGAAATTGCGTCAAATCTCATTGAGGTACCAATTATAGCGGCAGCAACTAATTGGTTGCGAACTTGTCTTGTAAACGCAAAATTGGATATGAAAATGTATATTGTAATTATTGTAACATTGAGCTATGTATGATTAAAATCGAATTAAAGTTATGTAATGTATGTATATAGTTAGGACTTATCGTGCACCATAGCTTGATACCGGGCCTTCTTTAAGTCTAACATGTTACATAAAATATGATTTATTATTTCACTCGCAGTGATGTCCGTCACGAAAAGTGAGGCAATATAACTAATCCATAGTTCAAATCGATCGCCAGGTTTCAAATTTTAACTTGTGTAAAGTGTATTGCGTTAGTTCCGAAATTTTTAAATATGAAAATTACTCATTTAGTCATTTTCCAATAAAAAAAATTTCACCTCCAAATTTTGGAAAATTTCAAAAATATAAATTTTAGTTTCGAATTATACAAATTTCAAGATTGCCTAATTCTTGACCCATGTGCAGTTTTAAGCCGCCATTCCATTAGAAAATTTTTTAGTTAAATTAAAGTGAAGAAAAAATAATAAATTTACTGGATGTGTGAATGATATAAAGGATGTTTTTTTAGAGGTTCACACCTTTGAGTTGGCAACACTGCTTTATTTGACAACCCATTTAACACCTGATAGTTGCTTTTTGTTTAGTTTGGTTTGACATTTCATTATGGATAGACTTACATCAGAGCAACCCTTGCAAAATAATGGTTCTGTTCGTTAAACTTATCGTGCACTTCGTCCTTTTTATGGCGTACATAATCGTCATTGGTCCATATGTCGTCAAAAAAGATGATGGTCATAATGTTACTGTCAACCCAACAGTAAAAAATCGAACGTACGACCTAAACATTGAAGAACCTATAGAAAAAGGACTGTGCCAGTCCAGTGTGTTAAGTGCAAATAACAAGGCCACACCAAAGTATACTGCCCACTAAATGATGTTTGCGTTACTTTTAGTGAACTTCATAACTCCAAACAATGCAAACTATAAAACTGATACTTCTTTGAAAAAATGCAGCAGCTCCGGTGGAAATCACACGGCAAATTATAGAGAATATCCAATCTATCTAGAACTGAAACGAAGAATCAGTCCGAGACTGCCAGGTAAGCAACGAATGTTTAAATTACACTCATCAGTTAAAACAGAATTGTAACGTGCATCCTGGAGTTTCATATGCAAGTATTCTTAAAGATTGCTCTTCAAAAGTTCAAGCAATAATGTAGAATTAAATATCACAACACCATGAAAGCTCACTGATATGATGATGGACTGAACCATGGGGATTATCGTCAGAAACAAAAAAGATGCTATATGAAATGGAAACGGCCTGGCACAAGACAAAGCATTTCTCATCCGGCATAATATTGACAGCAACTACTGAATTAAATGATATTAGCGCAGCCTCCGTAGGTTCCAAACCCACCTGCATCTACACAGGAACTTGATGTTCTAGTAACCAAGCTATCTGATGCTTTTAACAAAGCCATGTTTGCTGCATGTCCTATCAGTAGGCCTTTGGGTAAGTCTCGGCCACCCTGGTGGTCGAGAGAACTCCAAGGTACTCGTATAAAATGCAAGAGATTGTTCAAGAAAGCGAGGAACACAAATGCTGCTGCAGATTGGGACTGTTATAAGGAAGTCGTTAAAACCTACAAGTACGAGCTAAGAGCAGCCAAAACGAGGGCCTGGAGGCACTACTGTGGCAACATACAGGAGATCTCGGAGGCTGCTAGGCTGCGCAAAGTACTATGTTCCAGTCCTTCCATCCCGAGTTATCTACAACGACCTTCTGGTTCATGGACTATGTGTAGTGAGGAATCCCTGGAGCTATTACTAGAAACGCATTTCCCGGAGTGCTCGATGCTAGCTCCGGAGAGACCCATGATAAATAGGGGTGTAGACTCCGTAAGTCATATAGTAAATAGGAGGAATATCCTATGGGCAACAAACAGTTTTAAGCCATACAAGTCGGCAGGACCTGATGGCATTATCATTATTATGATGGGGGTAGACGGGTTACTCAGAGGCTGGATAGATCAAATGCTTAGAGGCAGGATCGTGACAGCTTATCTGGGTGGGACGTCTGCCGGCAGATACGTGAGCAGAGGGATACCTCAAGGTGGGGTACTATTCTATCCCCCCTACTTTGGAATTTGGTCATAAATGACCTGTTACTAAACCTGGAAGGGCAAGGCTTCAAGGTGGTTGCTTACGCGGATGACGTTGCTATTGCGGTCTTCGGTAAATATCCTAGTGCGCTGAGTGAGCGCATGCAGTACGCGCTTGGCTAGCTCTCTGAGTGGACACGCGGCTGCGGACTGAACGCAAACCCACAGAGCACGGAGCTTACCAGGAAGCACAAAATTCTTCAATGTGACCCGGCAATATTAAATGGTACTCGCTTGATCTTTAAGGATAGAGCGAAATATCGCGGACTGCTTTTGGACAGCAAGCTAAGCTGGAAACCAAACATCGTAGAGAGAGTAAAGAAAGCTACTATAGCGCTCTACTCCTGCAAAAATGCCATTGGAAAGAGATGGGGTATGGCGCCCCACATAGTACACTGGCTCTACGTCTCAGTGGTCAAACCTATACTGCTGTATGGGGTTGTCGTCTGGTGGCTAGCGTTAAAAATTATGGCCAACCTTAAACTATTGATGAAAGTCCAAAGAACGCCCTGCTTGTGTGTAAGTGGGGCTCTCAGGAGCACACCTACTCAAGCTCTGGAGATTTTCTTTCATCTTACTCCCTTGGATATTGCGGCCGGGCAGCTATGCATATTGCACAGACATTCGGCTCAAATCCATTTCTATGTGGACCTGTAACAATGCAGGATACCCGTCTATCCTATGCAACAGGGATATTCCGGAAGCTACTGACTACGCTATTTCTTTGCCATCTGTTGAGATGAAATTCCAAACTGAGTTTCCCACCAGAGAGGACTGAGTGAACGAAACGGTTATGGACAATGAGGCGTTCTTCACGGATGGAACTTCCCCTTTGAACGACCTCTCGGATCTTAGTAAGATCGAGATCCGGGACTTTAAACGCTTCTTGGTAAGCTCAGGATGGTATTGCGAGTGAAGAGGAGGAAACTCGAATGTGGTACAGCTATACGGACCAATTTTGTGTCTATGCTAGTGCTTTAGGACGGCCACCCTTACCTTACCTAACCTAACCTAACTCCTACCAGTCTTCGAAATCATATTTATTCCTTTGAGCTATTTTAGACGGCATCTATATATGTACTTGCAAGAATTTAAAGTTGTAAAATGTCATAAGGTTGTACCGCTCAATTACCGATAATTCCAGAATTTCCTGTTTTGTTTTACAGCTCCAATTACTTTTCAAACTTCATTTAAAACAGATATTGGTGTACATACATATTTCATCTAGCTTTGATTGAAGTTTTATTCAAAATTCGAAATTTATGTTTTTCTATCAAATTCAACCAAATTCTCCTAAGAACTTATTATTTATGCGGTTAACTTCGGCTTTAGTTCGAATTTAACGGAAATCAAGATTATTTAAGTTATGTGGGTGTGCGGTGTCATTAAGCATTTAGTAGCTGTATCTGTACTATTCGGAAAATTGGGCGTTAGTAACTTCCCATTTTTCATTGCAAGTGGCATTTCTAATAAGTTTAGATAACCTTTGGCATTTGATTTAGAATTTCTCCTAGAACTTTTCATATAACTTTATTCGACGTTTAAATCAAAATAATTGTATTTTTGATTTTAATTTTGACTTTGCTTGCGATTAACTATTTATTCGGATAATACATCTTTAAAATTGATAATTAAAATTTAACACAAAATATTAATTTACTCGTAGTTTTAACCGATTGAATAAAAATAAACAAATTTATAAAATGATTACAATCCAATTTAAATTCAAATCTCAATTCCAATTATACATGAAACATAAAGTTTACATTATGTACATACACACATTACAAACATATGTATGTATATAAACAAATAGATAAATACTCGTACATAATATTGATGTTCATTGAATTCAATTAATTAAAATTGTTTTAGATATTTTCTTTTTATTTGTAATTAAAAACGACTAGATTAGAGAGTGCGTGCTAAGGTCACGACTAACCGAGCATACAATTTGTTAAATAAAATTGCAATCCTGCTGGTTTGTTTTATAAGCAGCACTTGTATTATACGACTACATCTATAAAGAAGTTTAAGTTGTTTCTGTTTTATTTAATTGTGTTCATTAAAATGAACACAAATTCTTTGTATTTTATGATTTCTAATTAAAAATTTTATGTTTGTGGATAATGTATAAGTATAGTTAGTAGTAGATACTCGTTTACATAATAATGTACGAATACGATTGAAATTTTATTTAAAGTAAACAATATTGATATGATATCTATGGAAATCCACATAGTTCCAACAAATTTTCAAAATATACATGCAAATACTTATTAAGAACCAGGTTTCGCCAGAGTACTATGGCACAAAGCATAAAATGTTTAACAAATTCACAAACTTTTAAATTCATTGTAGATTCAATGCTTTGGCATTTGCACCATATTCACTACAAGTTAATGCGGGTTTCAAAGATTCTAGACTGCATTAGTAAAATAAGACAATCTTTTGAAATTCATTGGAATAAGTTTAAGCAATAGTCTCACTATTTAAAGATTATTTAAAAGAAAATAAAGAATATTGACCGGCGCCCGCACCACCCTTTTCGCAGCCAATGAGTTTTACGATTAAATCTAATCTCTTCATCACAGCTGTAAATTAGCTCGTTTTCCGAAGAGTAGCAGGCATTATATATCTATGCGGCAAAGTTAAAATGGGATTAGAAAAATTGTGTGGTGATGGCACAATTAATTAACTGTACAAACGTGCATCAGTCGAAATAATAATCAGTTTTGAAGAGCATATACAGTCAGTATACTCTAACTATATATACTGGGAATATAACCGGCTCATCTTCCATGTATAGTTACTTGCATTGGGCTATCTATTTAGCTTAGAAGTCCCGGTGAATTAAAAAACGAGTTTTAACAGGATACACGCAAGTACTGAATAATTGCATCACATTTAGTTGAAACACAACATTGAACGCAATATTATCTAAAATTAAGCGATAATATCCGGCCAAGCACGAACTTCATACTCCTAGAGTTTCTTATAGTGATAGTTTTATTTGAAAAATAATTAATTTGTAAAAGTTTATTTGACTAAAATTATATTTGAAATTAAGGAAAAATATAAGTTAAGCTCATCTCGGAAGCACCTTTTACTAGACAATCATTTATACAATTTAGAAATTATAAAACATACAACACTATACACCCTGAAATTGATAGGTAGGGCTGTTATAATTATAAAACAGTTATGAAGCATTATCAAATGGGAAACCGAAATTCTGATCCAAACACAATACCAGATCTGATTAATTTTTTTTGGTTATATGAAAGCAGAAACACAAGCTCAAATCACTCGTACGTTATTACTAATTTTAAGTGAACTTATCGAAACAAAACAATTCAATTTTGTAAATAAACATTCTAATTAGACAGTCTTAAGAAGGAACCATTAACTTAATGGTTCCGCTAAAGAATAAGGAGCAATAAAAAAAATTTACAATAATTTGTACATGACGCACAGCAATCCGTTTGGGAAATACTCTAGAATTCAAGGAGCAACCAAAACCATTCAATGACCAATAATGCAACAAAATAAACTTTACTATTCTCAAGATAACCTTTACTTGTACGCAAAAAAATAAACATTTTCAATTATTTCTTTGCCAAATAATTTATCAAAAACATCTCTAGGAGTTAAATCTTGGTCAATGTTTAGTCTGATCCCTACATTTTCTCTTTCAACTGAAAAATCGGAAATTCAAACGGTTAAACGGCATAATATGCGTGACGTAATTTGTGAATAGCCTGGACTTATGGTATTGAAGTTTGGGGCTATATTGTTGCTTATAAAGCAACATAGATATCATCCAAAGATTTCAGAATAATTTATTAAGGGAACATCGTTGAGGCAACATCGTACGTCAGGAACAGGATCTCCATAAGTACCTTAAAATGTACTTCGTTTCAAATGAAATCAAAAATGCAAGACATAGAGAAAGGGTTCAGCAACATGTGAATATAAAAGCTACTCAGCTCTTAAACAGCGCAGATATAATACGTCCGACTTTCTGAGCTATTATGGGTTATTTCATTCTCCCAGGAACTATATGGAACGCTAATGGGCAGGCGCATAGATAAATATAAACTAAATAAATTAAGTCAGCTTCAAATTGCTCATTTGTCCAAGTGACTATTCATGAAAACAGCATTAGATGTTACCGACGTTTTGTAGACTATTCAAGAATATTCTACACACTCGAATATTTCGGAAATTCTAGAAGGTTAGAATATTTGGTGTAAATACGCGACAAAATTTTAGGAATTAGTTAGTTGTGTTTTAACCGTGAGTGCTAGTAATAAAAAGGAAAAAGTGGAAGTTAAGAGTAATCAAAGTGTAATAAACTGTTATTAAAGTGTAATATAGTGTTTTTAAAATGTAATAAAATAATTATTGTGAAATTAAAAAGAAGTATAGGTGAACCACTTCTTTCTACTCATTTCGCGGGTTGTAGCACTCTAAATGTTGACAATATTGTCGAAACCACTAACGTTATTGTTGAAACTCCTGATGGGAATTTAGCTTGCATATTAATAAATCATGATATTTTGCGTTGGAGTATATTCTCCTTCGCACCTTACAAATCTGCTGGTCCTGATGAAATTTCTCTTGCTGAATTACAGCATGGATTTCCCCTTATAAGGGAACATTTACTGCATCTGTTCCAGGCTTGCATTGCTTTTAGCTTTGTTCCACAATCTTGGAGCAAGAGAGTAGTTAGTTTTATTCCGAATATTGGCATGTCGGACTATACCAACCCCAAATCTTTTCGACCTATTTGCCTGTCATCATGATTACAGGGTTGGCAAATCCTTGAAACTGCACTATACATGAACTTGCAACTAGGATTGAAAATCACTGTGTAATAGTGAGTTTCTTGTGGGTACTTTCCTAGATACTGCAGGAGCCTTCGATAGTACATCGTTCAATACGATTACTAGTGCCTGTACCAAATTTGGTATCAAATCTGCCATTGTCTAATGGATCAAATTTATGTTTAAATCTCGCATCGTTATTTCTGTGCTAGATGAAAATTCGGTGTCAGTCAAAGTTGCCAGAGGTTGTTCACAAAGACAGGTGCTTTCACCTCTGTTGTGGCTTTTGGTCATTGACGAGCTCCTTGTAAAACTTCAGGAATCCGGTCTCATCATTCAAAGTTACGCTGATGGCCTGGTTCTGACAGTTTCCGGTAAACATTTGAATGTCTTATCTGATTTAAGATAAGGGAGGTTTAAATGTGAACCCCTCTAAAACTGACTTAGTTGCATTCTCACTAGACGTAGGAATACTGATGCATTTTCTGTGCCATCTCTTTTTGGGTGTAACACTAACAGCGATTTTTTGGCAATGCAGAAGATCTTTTGGTAAATCTTGGGGCTTGATGTGAATGATTTTTTTAAATATACATAACACTGGTTCTCTACCAATGCTGACATATGCATATGTGGTTTGGTGGCCAGTATAGTCAACTTTAAATCAGTACTTGCCAAACTCAACAGTTTGCAAACTATCGTATGGTAGGGCTCTTACTGGAGCCATATCTTCAGCTCCGCTTCTAGCTATAGAGCCTATTTTATCTCTGCTCCAGCTACAGTCATTCATTCTTAGCACAGCTTGCGCAGCTGGTGTTTCGCTTGAAATGTATTGGGGCGTGGAATGCACTCGGTACTATATATCGAGACATTAGGGTTAATTTATTGAGGTTAATTCTTAGTGTTTTTAAACCAGTTGTGCCGAAAATTGACATGTTTAATGGCAGGCAAAACTGGAGAAGGATTGTAAGAAGTTTTTGAATGTTCTCTGCCGTAATAACAAAGTTGCGGTATTTTGGGTACCTGCGTATTGTCACATTGACGGTAATGAAATCGGAGACAATTTGGCAAAAATTGGCTCACGTTCATGTTTCGTTGGACCTCGGTAAAAAAATAATCAAATAATCAACCTGTTCCATTGGTAAAAAAAAACAAAAATGCTACTTTACTTCACTTAAAGCAAGCGTGGTCATCCACCCCCACCTGCCGTAAGGCGAAATACTTTATTAGTGAGCCCAACTCGAAGTTGACTAATTATCCTCTTTCATTAAAAAAGGATAACTTAAGAATACTAGTATCGATTCTTACTGGTCATCTCCATCGCATAGGACTAGCCAGTAATGCTGTATGCGATAAATGCCTTGAAGATGATCATGATAACATACTTCATCGGCAGCTGCCCTGCTTTCGATTGTATTGTATTAGGTCTCGTGTTTCATTCCAGGACAATTCATGTGCATCTACTATCCTTTCTTCCTTGGTTAAAACTTCTCCAATTTACTAAGGATGCATAACGCGTGTACGTCATTCGGTAGAATCCAAGGTTTGCACCATGGACCCTTTGTGGCATTGAGTGCGGATCCTTAATGGGTTCCAGCCACATTTAAAAAAAAAAATCATTTTCTTTGTTAACATTCTCTCAAAATTATATGTAGTTCATTATTAATAGTATTTCTATGACATGCCGTTTTGGCAAACCATATCTTTACACAACATGCTAAAACATTATCATATTGAAGTTGGTGGACACGTATGGAATAATCGATACTTCTACTACATCGGACCAAGCAATATATAATTGAATTAAATTACTTTTGCGGAAAGAAAATAATTCAATAAAGCAATTCTTCCAATCGCACCAGACAGTGTTGTTGATAATTATATATGCGGGTACACTGTATAAACTAACTTCAACCTATGCATTTTAAGTATTACACATTATGTATATATTATATGTCTAATTATTTTAAACTGTATAAAATGATATACATTTTATGTCTAATCAAAATTAGAAAAAGCATCCGTTCCCAATACGTATTACAAGTATCAGTTTTTCTCAATAATTGTCAATTCCTTTATACAACATACCAACCTGCAAAGAGATCGAAAATTACCTTCAAAATTAAGTCGAAACGAGCCGGTAAAATTGAATAATCTCAATTTCCTCTAATTAAAACATGAATGAGAATCATAACTCGAGACAGCAAAAATCACAGTCACACACACACACACACAGGATATTTAATCATAATTTTTTAATTTCTTGCGTAATTAGCTCAATTAAACACGTAACAATAATAACCTGAAATTATTACTGCCAACCTGAATTCATTCATTATTGCTGGTTGATTGATCGAAATTTTAAAACATCATAAAACATAATTTGTAAGCTTATACGTTACGGTCACACGGTTGTTAATATTCGTATATAACAAATCCATTAAAGCAATTACGTTTGAAGCACTTAAATATTAATCATTCCGAAAATAAAAATCATGCGAAATAACCTCGTTCCTCCCTCATTAACCCGCACAACAATGTGTTAAAATATCGGTAACTTTTAATCAAATTAATTAATTCTTGTCTGCTGTATATACATATCTGTATACATGTAATTAGGCGGTAGCTAAACGAAATTAGTGATACCTTTTACTAAATAAAAACAAAATGTTTTTCTTAACCCTTTCCAAAGCAGGTCATACACCCATTGTATAATTAATAAAACAATAATAATAATAATAAATTAACAAATAATTATTTATACACATTTTTAGCAAGAATAATTAATTAATTTATTTGTTGTTGTTGGTTCAGATTCTTTTTTTTTTGTAATGAAATAATTGTCTTAAGATAATTAATTTTGGAAAATAACTTAACTGAAAAAAAACACAAAATCAATTTGTTGTTGTTTTTTGGGAGTTTTTTTTGGTTGCCACACACGAACTATAAATTGTTTTTGTGGGAAAGACAAATGGAAGTTTAATGGATTGTTTTAAGCTTATAAATTGTTGTAGTTTTTTGTTGGAGCCACACACACAGTTAGAGTATCATGTTATGTGAGATTGGTAATGATTGATAATTTGTTCCCATCGCGCTGCGTTTGTAATACAAATTTATATGATTCTTGTATTTATTGAGTCTGAAGAAATTAAAATAGGGATTAATGATTTTTTTCAAGTGTAGTATTAAGGCTATATCAGAACATAGAATAGATAATTCCATTTAAAAACAGACCGGGTGTTCAAGCTGCTGAGCAGTAAATTTGACGTAAAACGTAACATAGTTAGTGTTCAATGTTTGTCATAAAATAACCTAAAATTATCTTTAGATGGGAGCTTGAAATCGAAAGTAGATGGTTCTTTTAAGCCATGTACGCACACTGCTTACTTTTCGAGTAATGTATCGTTTGATTATTTTGTTGAAATAGGAGAGTAGCTTTAGTGAAGATATGTGGACCAAAATAAAAATTATAATCTGGCATCTTATTCGGCATTCTATATTAGCTTTGTCTGGGTATAAGTTTAAGAAAAATCATCGAATTATATAGCACATTTCTAA
Source organism: Tipula unca (assembly GCA_951394425.1). Lineage (NCBI taxonomy): Eukaryota > Metazoa > Arthropoda > Insecta > Diptera > Tipulidae > Tipula > Tipula unca. The sequence continues at coordinate 86,978,593 of OX596382.1, forward strand.
AATAACGACCATGTCAAAAACACTCACGATTTTACAATCTCATCAATTAAAACATTTAATATCTCGTGAACTACTCTACACACGATACAAAACCAATTTTGATTGTGAAATCATGAGTGTTTTTGACATGGTCGTTATTTTAGAAATGTGCTATATTATTCGATGATTTTTCTTAAGCTTATACCCATACTCTTCACCTTTCATACAATAGCGCTCTATGAGAAAACGTAGGTAACGCGAAAGTTGACATCGCAAACTGTGAGGCAACCCGCATTCTGAATTATAAAACGTTCTACCTCCAAAAATATAAATAACAAGAATACGTGGCAACTGCGCATACTCAAACTTCAAGGTAAAGGGTTTTCCAATAAGAGGTCTCATTTTGAATAGCCTGCTATTTGGGCAGGCCTACATTTGACAAGTAAAAACTACGACATTACTAAAAATGGTAGAAGCGTGTATCGTTCAATAATGTATTGAAATTGTTAAAATTCACTACAAAAATGGTCACAATTTTGCAGTCACAGTTCGCAAAACTAAAGCACATTTTGGTCGTCGTGAAGCACGTTCTCTGCCGGCAATAGTGAAACTGGTGGAAAAATTTGGGCTGTTGGGATAAGTTAGTGATGTGAAGAATCGAAACCGTGTGCGTCGGTCAAGAACAACTGAGAATATTGCTACTGTAGCCCGTACATTAAAAACGGGCGAAACCTATAGAACGTTCCAGGACACCATTTTGTTTAATGTTTATGAAATTTTGGAAGATACCACTAATTACTATGTTTCTCTCCACAACCTTATTTGTTAGAAGACGAAGTTTTCTTTGATTATGGGCATCATACAAAACAACTGGACAGAAATGAAAATATATGGTTTGGTTAAAGTTCCTCCTCAGTTAAATAGTGAACAAAATTATTATGTGAATATTGGCTAAAAATAGCCTATATTGTTGTTGTGGATTTTGCAGAATGACTTGTCATTGTCAAATTTGGCCATTTATATTTAATACGATACAGTTGAAATTCGGTATACCAACAGGTTGATCGAGTTGAGTAATTGCACCGAGTGGGTTTTTTCATACCCGTGTACGATTATCCCGAAAATCAAATTTCACATTGAGTTCTATTGTTATGTTATTATTATTAGAAATCGTAGAACTGCGTCGATTGATTAGTTTGCCACTGCATTCAGTTTTAGAAACTAAAATTAAACTGCAAAAACGATCTTAGAAAACAGTAGCCGAATTACAAATACAAGACGCAGTATGTTGACAGCATTTTATTTTTATTTATTTTCCGTTTCTTCTGTATTAAAAGAAGGCGTTTAAAAACTGAAATTTTGAAAACGAGTTTAAAACTCATAGCCAATCCGTATTAAAATTTTATACAAATAGCAAATGTACTAAATGAACAAAATCAATAATTTCTCCAAACACCAAAGCGTTTCACTTTGATTAGCATTACAGTTCTTCCTGACTCACCTACGCTAAGCAAGTTTCACTTTAAAAATTTGAATCTAAAGAATAAATTCCAAATTACATAACCCAATAATAATTATTAAAAATATTTATGATTTTATATAGAAATTCTCAAATTGTTTGGAAGTGAGAGATTTGGTTAATAAAAAGCCACTATAAGCGACTTAAACGACCGAACATTCAGCTGCCTCCCATCAAAAAAAGAGATGAAACTTAGGCATGAATTGCTAAAGAAAAGCCTGTCTTGTTCGCAGATCCCCTTGAAAATACATTTCTGCTCCTTCCGAGGCAACCAGCGGAAGAGAACATAAACCCAGTTAAAAAAATGGATAGTAAAAACATCCAACAGTAACATTACAAGAGCTAAAATATGAGATTACTAAAAACTTAAGCTCAAAAAAAATCACCTGGTTACGATCTAATTTCAGGACAAATAGTTAGAGAACTCCCCGAACAGGGTTTACGAAAACTGCTCCAAGTAACAAACATTGCAACATTTGCGGATGATACTGCAATCCTAGCATTTGGAGATAGTATAGAACAGTCAACTGGTAAATTACAAAATACCACTAATGCAATATGTAGCTGGACAAAGAAATAGCGCATTCAGCTCAACGAAACGAAATCCATACACTAACAAAAAAGTTAACTTCATACCAATCTAAAACCAATTGGGATCTCTTCCAAACACAGCTAACAGAAAGAATTAGTCTGCAGAACCCAATTCAGGGACTAGTCCAAATAGAAGACGAATTAGATAAGCTCATCCATAATATCCAATATGCTGCGTGGGAAAGCACTCCAAATAATAGGCAGGAAATGAAGCGCAATGCTAGCTATCCAGAGGAAGTGAGAGAACTTCTTAAAAATAAAAGAAAAGCACGGAAGAATTGGCAAAAACATCGAAATCCTGAAAATAAAAGAGTATTTAATCATTTGTGTAACAAATTAAAATACCTTATAAAAGACATTAAAAATCAATCAGTTAATAAATACCTCAGCACTCTAACTGGGCAAAAAGATACTGATTATTCATTATGGAAAGCAACTAAGAATATTAAAAGACCTAAACTTCAGATTCCTCCAATTAAAAATAATGAAAATTGGGCTAGAAATGCTAAACAAAAAGCAGATTTGTTTGCAAATCACCTTGAAGAAACATTCCAACCTTATTCAAAACAAACGGAAGAGGAAAATATTACACCAATAAATAAACAGGATGAAGTAAATATTACACCTGTAACATTGAAAGAACTAAAATGGGAAATCAAGAATAATCTGAATGCGTATAAGGCTCCAGGATATGATCTTATAACAAGGCCAGATAATAAAACTGTTACCGGAGAAAGCGTTGAGGAAACTAGTGCATATAATTAATGCAGCATTTCGACTAAGATATGTACCAAGGCAATGGAAAGTTGCAGAAGTAATTATGATACTTAAACCGAACAAACCTCCGCATGATAAAGCTTCATATAGGCCAATTTCTCTGCTACCAACATTATCGAAACTATTTGGAAAAGTTCTTCATAAAAGACTAAAACCAATTATCGAAGAAAGGAATCTTATCCCTTCACATCAGTTTGGATTTAGGGAAAAACATTCTACGATAGAACAAGTACATCGAATTACTGATGTAATCGAGAAATCACTAGAAAGCAAACAAATATGCTCAACTATATTCCTTGATGTAGCGCAAGCATTTGACAAAGTATGGCACCAGGGGCTAGAATTCAAACTTCATCGAGATCTTCCGGAGCAATTTTTTCAAATTTTAAAATCATACATATCAGAGAGGCACTTCCGAGTAAAGTATGAGAATGAGTACTCCCAACTAAAAAGAATAACAGCCGGAGTACCACAAGGGAGTGTTCTTGGGCCAATCCTATATCTCCTATATACTAGAGATATACCAATTACAGAAGAAACAATGGCGACTTTTGCCGATGACACGGCAATTCTTGCAACAGCAAAGAACATCAATGACTCCACTAGTAAATTACAGAGGGCTACTAACCTGATATGTAATTGGACAAAGCAATGGCGAATTAAATTAAATGAAGCAAAATCAATCCAAGTGAACTTTACAAATCAAAAAGTTAACCATATACCAATAATGATAAACTCAATAGTAGTACCCCATGCAAACACTGCCAAATATCTTGGTATGACTTTAGATGCTAAGCTTAGATGGAAGGAACACATAAAAAAGAAGAGAGAAGAACTAAACATAAAATTTAGAAAAATGCATTGGCTCCTAGGGAGACAATCTGAACTAGCGATCCATAACAAACTGCTGTTATACAAATAAATTCTGAAGCCGGTATGGACATATGGTAGCCAACTCTGGGGATGTGCCAAGAAGACAAATATCAAAATCATACAAACAGTTCAAAATAAAATCCTACGATGTATTGTTAATGCACCGTGGTACATTCGAAACGACAACCTCCATCGAGATCTCAAGATTGAGCTTGTCGCGGATGAAATTAAGCATCATGCAACAAAACACCTACAACGTCTGCACCAGCATCAAAATCTGGACATACGCTGTATGCTGACTACATCTCTAACAAGAAGACTGCAAAGAACCAAACCACTGGACTTATCGCGACCAGGAGGTCAGTAGACTTACTGTGGCGAAAAATCTGAGGGAGGAGTTACACTAACTGGGGATAATCACTTGATTACGCCGACTATTCAAAATACTGTATTATGCAATGTAAATTACTAAATGGGTACAAGACTCAGTCGTAATATAAATAAATATAAAAAAAATAAAAATAAAAAAAAATAAAAAAAATATCAATCCATCTGAACTCACAGCAAATCCCGCATGCAAATACGGCCAAATACTTAGGCATGACACTTGATGCTAAACTCAAGTGGAAAGAGCCCGTGAAAAAGAAAAAAGAAGAGCTAAACATCAAATACAGGAAAATGTACTGGCTCTTAGGTAGAAAATCCGAGCTAACAGTACATAATAAACTGCTATTATATCGGCAGATACTTAAACCTATATTAACATATGGTATACAACTGTGGGGTTGTACCAAGAATAGATACGTTGATATAATTCAAACCTTTCGAAATAAAGTTTTACGTGGCATTGTGAACGCACCATGGTACATTAGAAATGGCAACCTCCATAAGGATCTAAAGATGGAGTACGTTACCGAAGAAATCAAGAACCATGCAAAGAAACATGTACAGCGACTCGGTTAACATTAAAATTCAGATATGCACCGTATGCTGACCAACCCAGACCCAGTCAGACGGCTTCGAAGGACGAAGATTTAGATTTATTTAGAGCAGTTAATGTAATCGTATAATCAGTTTGGGGCTAACACTGGGTCAAACGCCACTAAAGTTAACACATTTACTATAGATAAGTTACTTGTTGAATTAAATAAAGTTGAGATACTAAATAAAAAAAAATAAAAAAATATCACATGAAATTTTAAAGCAATACAAATATTTACTACGCCACTGGAAAATATTTTGGTACGAACTATGTAAATTTATAAACAAATGTCTAGACAACAATCAATGAATATTCAACAATCAATGAACAGATAGCGCACTATTTTTCATGTCTTTCATTGAGAATTTTTCCAAATTTTTATGGCCTAGAAAGATCGGAAATTTAGAATTTTTTTTCGTTTGTATATATGTATGTCTAAAACTAGACAACCTAGAATAGGTTTGGCTCAAACGTAATTTTGTGATTGACTGACTCTTGCATTAGTTGTGAACAAACCAGATTTATAATTTTGACAAATTTCAAGGCTATCACATTTGTAATTCCTAAGAAATAGGCCTCGAATCCAAACAACTTATTTTTCAGTATTATGCGTGCGTTTTCGAAATATTTGAAGTAGAGGAGTTTTCAAATGGCTGCACGTTATATGCGTAAACTGAAAAAAAACGAAAATATTTGTTGACACTAATTCTCAGATTCCTACAGATTCAACTGTTCAGATAGTGGGTAAAATCACCGGTTAACCGTATACGGCGCTTCTATGTCCAACAAGAGAATGAAACTTGTCAACCTTAAAATTGTTGTTCGTTGCCATAACCAATTAATAGCATACTATCATTTTTGTGGGCAGCATGCCAAGTCGAAAACATAAGGAGCTTTATCCGGCACTCATGGTTCCTGAAAACCATTAGTTAAATCCAAAATTAATATATTGGCCCATATATGAATGCCTATAGTGATAATTACTTCGTACGACAAGAATATATATAAGCAAAAACGATGTTTACAAATAATTAAAATGATCAAATTTTGGGATGATTTTCAAAATTCTATGAGAATAGTATAGCCTGATGAACATTTGTACTTTTTCTGGGATGGAATTCCGTGTTTGACTCCCTGTAAATTTATTTCGTATACACTATCAGTACCATAAAAATTGTGTGTATTATAATACACAGGGTGTCCCACAACCTAATAACAAAGTGTTTATATAGTAATTTTTATCTATATGTTCTCTGAATTCAAAACCGCTATTTCCATAGCCGTGTTACTTCGAAAGAAGTGACAACTGTCACGTCACTTTAGATATAAATTAGTATTCTCTTAGTCGCTCGAAGTGACATGACGAGCTATGTGGTGGTGTTGTTCAAAAAAAAATTATCCAACAATTAAAAATTTATTTATAATTTGGTGAAAGTTGCAAAATATAAAAAATTCTTTCACTAATCGTTTTTATTTACAATTTATAGTTTTACTGAAATTTTAAATTAAAATTTTTCAGTTCTAAACTGAATAAAATGCATCAAAAAATCAAGATTTTTATGCGACGAAAACTGTTATTTCAAGTAGGACTCAAAAATATAATTGTTGACTTGGCAACAACGTAATTTATTAATTTCCAAAAAAAAAAAAAAAAAAATTGGAAACACATAATTGGACCACACAACACTACACACGAGTCTCTGTGTAATAATTCATTTTATAACGTCACTAATTTAAACACTGATTTCAAATATCGTGCCAGGTATAAATCTATTTATGTGCTCTCTCCGTTAGTTTATGTAATATTCCAATTTAACAATACATACGAGTATATGAATTTAGATTGCAATAAACACCATCACTGCACCAGGGTTAGTTTAATTATGACTTTTATTATACCGCTTTTAAAACGAGAAAAGATTAAAGATTTTATTTTTTTGCAGCAGCATCTTCATTTTATTTTTTATTGGTTTGGTATAATAAAAATTAAGTATTACGTTCTCCGAATAATAATATACCACTTAAATAATAATTTATTGACTTTAAGACGTAATTAAGATTTTTATTGGAAACCGAAGAATGAGTTTTACAGTTTTTTTTTTTGTTGATTATCGTGGGGTCAATTTTAATTTTCCGTTTGACACACATCAATTATATGAACACCTTAAAAATAGTAAGATTTAATTTGGCACGCAGGTTCATCGAACATTATTTTTGATTAATTAATAATTTTATTTCTTAATAATTATTATAATTTTTTATAAGTTGATTGATTAGACGAGAGTTTGAATATAGATTGTAAGTACATAAAAATATTATAATTTATACAACTTCCACTTGATGTTTTAAATAATATTTATTTTGTAACATGCATGAGTACATACATATATAAACTCATACATTATGCAGAAAAATAAATAAAATAAAAGTTGACATGTTGATTTGCAAGTTATGCAAATTATCGTATACATTTTATTATTAAAATTGACAGTGGAATCATTTTGATGAAGGATAGAGCTGGACGTGGTTTTACCTCATAATACAAAACTTGAAACACTAATATTCCAATTCAAATTTAATGGACAATCTTTGTATCTGAAAGAATGCTATTTGACCAACCTATCCCCTAAAATATTATTCTTTAAATAATTTCAGTAATCAGATAAACTTTGTACAAAAAAACGACATTTTAAATTCTATTAAAAAACGATTTTTATGTTTTGTTTCCATCTTTTACAACAACCATAATATAGCATTCGCATTCGACAAGATACTTTGCTTATCTTTAATCAAATACAATAAAATCACATGTAACATGGCACAAAATTGCAATTGCAAATACAGCAACAACATACGGAATGAAAATTTAGCATTAAAAAAATATATTAATTCACATTTAACACGAAATCGTTATGCTTATTATTAATATGTACACACACATGCTTATATGACACATACATACATACATAACAGCATATATTATTCTCCTCCAATAAAATAAAGTTAAAATTGGTTTTTTGTTAGTTACTTAGAAGTAATTTGAAAATTAAAAAAAAAAAAAAAAAAAAAACTTTAATAGAAACTCATTACACTTTCCTTGGCCTGGATAAGTATTTTTATTTTTTTAAATTTTATTTGAAATATATAAAATCGTAAATTAGAAGTAGAAATGATAGATTTTTTTTTGTCGTCAATGCGTGTTCCACCAATCAAATCGCGTTCGCTTCGAATGACAACAACAACATGTTTTGTTTGATCCACGTGATCGTGTTTTTTTTTGTTGTAACGAATGGTATACGTATACATAGTATGAAAAGTTGTAATTGAATGCGCGAACGCGCACAACTTATATATTGTGGTAGGTAAGTTATAAATAGTTTTTGATTTTGTTATAGGTTTTGAATTAATTGAATGGGTGGTTTAAAAATTAAATTGTAAAAATGGGATTGGAATTGATTTTAATAAGTTGTCATGAATGAATTACTCAATTAATGATTATTATTGTTGAATTTATACATAGATTGATGCTTCTATCGACTTTATCATTCGTTTAATATAAACAACTCACTCTCGTTTATTATTCCATATGGCAAAATCGAATTCGAATCCCAGTATAGGCATAAGTTATGATGGAACAATTATACATTTAAACAATAACGAATTTTATGATACCGATACTAATTGTAATCAATACCAGTACCTAATATACGTTCAAGTTGACAATAGTATGTATTACAATTTTTTTTTTTATCTGCCAATGGCTTTATTTTTCAATCTTTCTTTATATACGAAACTAACAAGAACCGTGCAAAGCTTACATTCCAAAAAATAATGACATCCTTATCAGTTGTTGTTAGATCGGCAGTATATACAGCAAATATAAGACTGGTCCCAGTACGCTGCCTTGTAGAACTCCTACATCTTTTAGTTCAGTTTTTAATTTTCTTTGAAGCTAGTAGTTTTCAAGTATTGCATGCAATTTTTTTGACTGATGAGTTTTAATTTTATATTAAGGCCCTCATGTCATACTTTGTCGAAAGCTTGCGCAATGTCTAGAAAAACTGCCGAACAACATTTCTTCTCCTCCTAAGGCGAGTTTAAGTGTAAATTATATATTGGTTTTAGTTTTTGTAATATACCATCGATATTATCGGAAGTATAGTAATTGGCCTGTATACGATGCAACATGTGTTACATCTTTTCCAGGCAGTTTTCATAATCGCATTAAACATTTAAGTTAAGAGTATGAATAGGCTCCCGTGGAAAAAAGTGGAAGTGTTAGACGAAGTCATAGGAATGAGGGAAGTAAAAAAAAATACACAGCTATTAAAATTTACTATTGTCGAAGCAAAATTTTCAACTGCCAATACCTACCTGGCGATCTATCTTTAAATCGAATGTGGAGAATGTATAAAACGGATAATCCAGATAACCAGGCCAAATTCAGCTATTTTCTAATGGTTTTCAACAATTATTTTGATTTGGGATTTAGAAGCCCTGCCTCGGATATCTACATGCCTACGTTTTAAAGAACAAATGAAGGTTGAATCAAATATCAGGAAAAGCAGGAGTCACAAACTCAAAAGCAATGTGTTTTTCGCACCCCCTAACGAGGAAACGGAAGGATTATTGACTATATCATTTGACTGTACAAAACATATGATATTACCAAAGAATGCGGATCGAATGAAATAGATTCGGCAGTAAACCATCGACTTTGCCACCTAGATTAAGATATTTCAAACGATTCGCTTCAAGGATTACGAGTGTAGGGCCGGAACAAAAAATAAAATCATGGTGGGAATGTGGGTGGTCTTTTTTAAAAACCGCACCAGAATGTATGACAACAATAAAGTTAATTTTCTCAATTACTGGGCATTCATACATTCCCCCTGACAGGCTTTTTGAAACAAAAGAGTCAATCGTAGGAGTAAACTCATATGTGAACATCTATCACGACCACAGCACTTTAATAAATTTGGGTAGCGATGAATGTCCCATACTTGGAAGAGTTATTAAACCGTCATCTGCTTGGCACTATAATTCCAAGAAACCAAGCGATTTATATTAACCAAATTTACACGTAGTATCATTCAAGAAAGGAGGGTCATTTTATGGATTTCCAAAATTAAATGTAAAAAGAGAGGAAAAACTAAGTAACTGGCACTGGCAATATTACCAACTGGAGTGAAGGTGAAGAACGTAAAAATTTCTGTTGTTGCAAAGCTACTGACAAAATATTGAAATCAAAAAATACTGAAGCGAGTGGAGAAATAGGCGTATAATGGGCGTTGTATAAAAATGTTCTAGATGAATATAAACAACTCACTTGCTGAGGACGAGGCATACTGCGTTAATCTAGATGACGCAAAAGATGTACTATGAATTTAGGTTTCAATAGCATTTAAACGTATAAATGTTTTATAACTAATGAATTTATTATGTGATGAAGTTACTATTTTTAAAATTTATATTTTTTATTTATTTATATTGTTTCTGTTTATAATTTATTTTATTTTTTTATAATATAAAGCCAAATAGAAATGAAAAAAAATTATTTAAAATATGTATGTTCATTTTTTAATGCATCAATCAAAATCCTGCATTTCAAATCCCTGAAACTAAAATTTGCATAATGGGTGCAAAATAATTTCTAATCCGAGATTGCAATTAAATCAATCAAAAAAAATGAACTGGTGAGTGTTTTTTCCATAATTTTGTTATTTTTTATAACATAGGCCTTTCTACACTCATTCATTCTTTCCATTTATAAATGAATAGCTATCTTCTTTTATTTACATATTCGATTTAAGCCCTGTCCGATTCCTGTGATATTTATTTTTACTGTAATGATTATGGCAGCATTTTGTATGCAACCAAACAATTACAGCAGCTATGTGTAATAATTTTGAGACTTTCGAAATAATTTTTTTTAAACGAAACGCACGTGTTCATGGTTTGTTCCTAGCCAAACAAAAAAATATTAGCTTAAAAAATATACATTTTTTGAGTATTGCGTTGGAATATTTTGAAAGATAATTCACTAACGCTCACTGGACAGCCCAAAATGGTTTAGCGGAAATTAAATATTAATAATAAATTAAATAAATAATAAATTTAATATTGATTTTAATAAATTTGAAAACATATTGTAATGCAATAATAAATTGGCGCCAAACAACATTACTAGTTTCCAACACATGCAAGCCAAATTTTATTTCCAGTATTGATTTCGTACTGCTTACGTTACATTTCATGTACATTTCGATTTATGAAGTTTGCAACTTTTGGTGCCAGACAAATTCAAGAATATATTTTTATGTAGAATGTCTAGTTTTAAACATTTAAACACCGCAAAATTTTTTAATAATACCGCATATTTAACATTTCATTTAAATTGCTTTTCAAACACACCTCCAGCGTCCAATGCGAGATTACTATGATAAAATAATTTAACTTAATTTATTATGAAGTTTATTTAATTCGGGGGATCAAAATTATTGTTGCATACCACTAATGTTTCGAACAGTTTGGTTATATGTACGTTTTTGTTAAAAACAAAAATTATTACAATAATAGTTCACATTATAAAATATCATTTGTAATAAATTTAGCTTAACAATCGGTTTGTTTATTGATCTTTCCAGTACTTAAAACATAAAACAAATTACCACAAAAATAAACTGAAAGTATAAATGGAATCAAGACCTCCCGCATATTCAAACTCTGCGCAGTGTTAAATTTTCTAATTTAATTTTTTTACAAAACAATAAAATCAAAACTATTGTTAACTCGATGCCATGTGACAATCTATGTACCTATATACCGCGCGTACAAAATAATATATTATCTGGTATGGTATTGATTTATACATTTTGCCTATATATAGATTCACATACATACATATTCCTATTTCCCAGTTTTAAGAAATCATTTTGTTAACGATAAATTCTGTTTTGTCAAAATAACTAAAATTTATAGTTCCACTATTTTTTTATTTTTTTTTTGTGCAGTTTGCAGTCTCGTTGCAGCGATACAATTCAACCAAGCTGCACAACAATAACAACGCACATATAGACGACAGAATAAAAATAAATAAAGAAATTAAATATACAGATCTCGTTGAATTAATAAATTTTAATTAAAAATTACAAGAAGGAAATAGAAATGTACGAACGAAACAAAAAAAAAAAAATGTTAAATTCTTAGATATAAACAAGAAATTAAGCGAAAAAAAAACGTTACAAGAAACCAGCATGTTGCGTTTCGTACATACATACATATTCATCTTATCTCTGGCTCTGATTATTCATTTGGTTGAATAATTGCAATGAAATGCATAAAATGGTAATGTATTAATGTTTACATGAAAATTTTTAGAATAAATCAAACCATTTGAATTCTGTGTCGAGTAATTAATTATTCGGAGTCACGATTAGCGACTCTTTTAACCGGAGTTTGACCTCAAAACTAACTTAGTCTGCGACCTGATCATTAATTAATAATACACCCTGAACCTGTTTATATATTTGTTTTTGATAAATTGATAAGTGTATATAACATTCATTTTCTATTAATATTTCATGAGCTGCGTAAATACACAAACGAACTAAAATTTTTCGTCTTGTAAAGACTTGTAAAAAAATTTACAAAGAATGAAACTAAAACAAACAAAAAATATATTTTCAATTCATTCAACTTCTTATATACCAATTCGAATATTTATACGAGTATGTATATACAGGAATGAAAGATTATATATTTACAAAGTCATGAATTATGTATTTATTTTGAATTGAGTTTTTCATTATTTTCATAATCAAAACATAAATAAAAATTGACTTGATGCAGAAATAATGCAACAACAACTAAAAGAAGAATAAAAACCGCAAAATGAAAAACATTTTAAAGGTGTGGAAGTTTATATTGTTCTTCATGATTTGCTTTTGTTTTTTGTTTAATGATACGATTATTACCGTCATCATCTTATTATAGTCATGATGATCATCCATAATTCTAAAGATTATGTGCTGTTGATTCGTGGTATACGTATTGTATTAAATTAGTACTTTGTAAAATAATTATCCCAAGCAACATTTGAGGCAACAGTTTTTGGAAGCTACATTATGAAAAAACAATTAAGGATTAAAGGAAACTGGCAGCAGACTCTTTGCTTGCAAGCTTTCAATATTATAATTCTTCTGGCAGATGGCATTGCTACACACAAACAACACTTGCTGTAAAATAACATTACTTGATATTTAGAAATTTACATGTCAACAAAACCGCCAACGGACATGGTTTAGATGTAAATATAGAAGGAAATTTAATTATTAAGTGCGGATTATGGGGTATTTAATTTACCTGTGAACAGTCATTCGTAATTGCAAATCTAAATCGAAAATGCAAGCATACCAAATTGTTGAAATCTGATGATCATTTTGAAGGAATACATGAACAGTTACTTACCAATAATGTTTGATTGTGTTTTTGATATTTATTATTTTATAGCATACAAGAATTTTCTTCATTTTTCTTAATTATGGTTATTTTATCAGAAGATGTTTTCAATCGGATCAAATAGTATTCAAAAGGATATTTTATATTGATGACACATGCTGTTTTATTTACCCATTTACCACCATTGTACCCGCATTAGTACAGACAATGCCTCTATATTATAGGCCTCGACACAAGTATTCGTTTCTTTTTTTTATATGAAATGATGAAATTTACTATGGGATTTTTCTATAGGCAGATTTTGGAAGGCTTTTATCTTCTAGTTATAGTGCAATTTTTATATTCAATTTTCTATGAGATAAGTAAAATTTATCTGAGAAGAGCTTGAGATAGTTATAAATTCAAATTGATATAGTTTTAATTTATAATTTTTAGTTTTTGTAAAACTACTTTTTTTCTGAACAGTTTGTTTTCGTTTTTTGTTTTGTTTATAACAAATCGTGTGCCGATTTGGTGCGAACCATTTAAACGAGCATTTGATTTTTTTTTATGTAATGATTTGTTTTTTTTTGTTGTGACACAGGGTGATAATTGTTTTTTATTTCGAGTTAATGAAATTTTCAGTTTCTTATTGTTTTGAAGATTGCAGTGAAAGTATATAAATATCGGAAATGGGGATAATTTAAGTTAAGTACATACATACAAATATTAAGCTCATAATTTATGTATTATCTTAATTAAAACTTACTGTCTATTTTGTACATTACGAGTATATATGTATAACTGGTACCGATTGACGTTCTTACAGATTTTATTATTTGTTAACTTATGTTTCTTGTAATATTATTGTTTGACAATATATTGAATGCAACTGCATATTTTGTTTTAACTGTTTTTTGGTTTTAGTTTAAGTTAATTGGTAAAATTGGAATTTAAAAATACTCCTAGTGGAAATTTCACACCAAAAATATTTAAATACCAGAATACCGCTCTTATGTCGTTCCAAATTTCCAGATATAAAAATATATTGTACTTAATTGCGGAAGGTGCTTATGGGAAAGATTTTAAGCATGTCAAGCGTATTCATGGAGAGCCGTGGAGCGTGGTATTATAGGAGTATAATAAATGTGGTATATCGATAATTCGCTGTCAGATAATCTTGTAACCAGTGGTTTAGATCGGGAAAGTATCTAATTAAAAATTAACGAAATCGATTTCTTCACGAATAAAAGTAAAAATTGTATGTACAACATAACGGTATGTACTAAATAAATTTTAATTAAAATAATACACAAACTATATATATACATATATGTAAATATATTAATTTGATTATACTTATCATAATTTGAAAATTCGCTATTTATATACATATGCTTTCACCCCAATCCTCAAAATAAACCAAAAATTTCATCAACACGAAATAAAAAGCAAATTATCACCCTACGTCAAAGCAAAAAGAAGACAAATCATTACACTAAAAAAATCAAATGCTCGTTCAAATGGTTCGTACAAAATCGGCAAACGATTTCTTATAAGCAAAACAAAAAACGAAAACAAACTGTTTGGAAAAAAAGTAGTTTTACAAAAACTAAAAATTATCAATTAAAATTTTATCAATTTGAATTTATAACTATCTCAAACTGTTTTCAGATAAATTTTACTTGTCTCATAGAAAATTGATAATAAAAATTGCACTATAACTAGAAGATAAAAGCCTTCCAAAATCTGCCTATAGAAAAATCCCATAGTAAATTTCATCATTTCATATAAAAAAAAAGAAACGAATAGCCCTATACGCATACTACATCAAAATCTTGTGTCATGGCTTGTAATATAGAGGCATTGGTACAGACAATTTATAAAATTAATATTGCTCCTAACGGTTATTGTTATTGTTTATTGTTTTTAATTTTTTTTTAAATAATATCCCTTTATCTCTGTCTTGACTACAGTTTTTTTTTTCATTTTTTAAATATTACACGCATAACGGCAAATTTTCGATCTATTTGTGTAATGTGAATTTTTAAATTTTTTGTTTTTTCAGTAGTTCATTTCATCTCGGCAATGTTACATGAATTTATTGAAATAATCTGTAAATTACTAAAATACAATCGTGTTAGCGAAATAAATTACAATTATTTACAATAATAATATTTGTGAATCATCGATGTACGTACATCTAAATTGGTCTGTACCAGTGATGATTTTTTCAGTACAATTGTACTTTTTTCAGTACAATTGATTTTCCAAAAGTACGCTAGTACAATCAGGTGTAAAATTGTACTTTTTCGGTTTCGAAAACAAAAAGTCGAATTCAGTACATTTTTAGCTTCAAATATTACAAAATTCCTAATGGAACCCCTAAAATGTGTTTATTGGGTTGATTGAAGTGAAAATATGTCGAATTCGAACTACATTGATTGTTTTTGGTGTTCATTCCGTTCATTTCATTCTTCCAGTTCTTTTTTTCCCAAAACTAATTAACGTGAAACGTCCCAATCAGGCCCAAATAAGTGAATAAAAGTAGGTCTTACTAACGACAAAAAAAAAAGAAGAAGAATTATTAGAATATGTAATTAATTAGTTCCTAAAACTACAAAATGTTCCTATTTTGAGTTTTCAACAGAAAGACAACTACTTAAATGCTATGTTTTTTATTTTATAGAAAACTTAATAATGTATTTACTTTATTTTATGTCTAATTTTTATGTATTTATGTAGACGGATTTTATAAAAATATGCTTAAAATATTAAACGCGAGTGTTTCTTTTTTATTTAAATACGAATGCGATTTTGTCTAGAAAAGTACTTTCGTGTCCGAAAAAGTACTATTTTTTGCATGGAAAAAGTACTATTGAAAATGTTGAAATATCATCCCTGGTCTGTACTCAAGCGAGTACAATGGTAATATTACTATAAAAAAAAATACACTTAAATTTATTTATTCTAGAATGGAATTTCGCTCTACTTCCACGACTTCTTTTTATGGGAAACAATTTCGAAACCTAGTGGATGCTGTAGACGCAATTGAATGGCCTAATGGTAAAGGTGAAATCGATATTATGATTATCCCACCTGATGTAGACTACAACACTGACTAGGATGTCATTGACTATGACAACATGGATACAGACCAACTACCGGAATATGCACCAGTAAATGTTGAGGACGACAGAACTTAGTAAACGAATCCAAAAGGAATTCAAAACTTTCGGTTCTGTCAAGTGTTGCTACTACGATCGGGCCAATTTCTCAAAGCGGATCGATAAACAACAAGGATGTAAAGAATGTCATCAAAGAATAAGGTGGGTCTGCGAGCTTTGCGATTTATCATCACATTTTCTCATAAATATGACTGTATTTCATCAATAGCACGTTCAATGTTGATTTTTAATTGCTCAATTGTTGTTGGATTATCAGCATAAACTTGTGACTTAACATATCTTCAAAGAAAGAAATCACAAGGTGTTAAATTACACGACCTGGGAGGATAATTAACTGGACCAAATCTTGAAATAATTTCAACACCAAATTTTGTTTTCAATAAATCGATTGTTAAGGTGGCTGTGTGGCACATATCTGCCAGATTATTCTCAACAACAGCAGGAGAAAAAAATCATTTAACATTGTTCTGTATCGTTCTCCATTGACTGTTACTCTTCAACCATTTTCTTCAAACGAATATGGACCAATCACTCCACCAGTTCATCATTTTCAAGTTGTTCAAGAGCAAAATCAAAAAATAAACGACGTTTATGCTGGTCTAATGGTTTCAGAACCGGTTGAATTTTGTAAGGATGTAAATCCAAATCTTTTCTTAAAATTCTCCATGTTGTTGTTTCAGAAAGATTTAATTGTTGAGAACGAAGTGGAACCGATAAATTTGGATTTTTTCTTACGCTTGATGCTACCAAAACAATATTCTCTTGTGTGAATG
Source organism: Tipula unca (assembly GCA_951394425.1). Lineage (NCBI taxonomy): Eukaryota > Metazoa > Arthropoda > Insecta > Diptera > Tipulidae > Tipula > Tipula unca. The sequence continues at coordinate 86,995,714 of OX596382.1, forward strand.
CATTTCTTTGTCGTACTGGTACTCATGTTCATGTATCGTGTAAAGAAAATTCCCTTTCAAATTTGTCTACAATACGACGAATAGTTAGTCGATTAACTGGATAATGTCGTCCATGAATTCTTCTTAAATTTCTCACAATTTTTCACAAATGAGCAGTGATTTTGATAAAACGATTTAACAATTTCTAAACGTTGTTGAAGCGTGTATCTTTCCTTGATTAAATGGCATAACCCAATGAATGTCAAAAAATAATACGCAGTGTTGTCATTGCCAGTGGAAAACCCTCTAGTTTACCCCAACTTCTTTATGTTGAACATTTTAATTCGAATATCTTGAATAAAACTGTTCTTTAAAAGTGGGATGTCAATAATAAATAGTTTGAGATTCCAGTTGATGGAATAGTTCCGGTTCAAATGCCTCAGTATTAGGAACTTTATTATCTGATGGATGTCAATCACAATTGCAATTAATTAAATTTTGTTAGCTGAGATAGACGATTCGAACTTGCAGAAAAGACTCGACCTGCTTGTTTCGACCACGGAAAGATACGTTAAAAGAGGATAGGTTTTTAAATTGGCAAATTGTATAGATGTTTAGTAGATAAACTAAATTATTATATATTATAAATTATTGAGAAAACTTAGAATAGTTCTCAAGGTTTCCACCATTAATTATATGGCGACATTATATATAACATAAATATCAATAAAGGAGGTGGACCATATTTACTTAATAGCAAAGTGTTAAAACTAAACATTAATCAGTTTTCTGAGATTTTATCAATATTATTTAATAAAAAAATTGTATCTGGTGTCTACCCAAATTCTCTAAAATTGTCCAAAGTTATTCCAGTATTTAAAAGCGGAGATAAACATTGTATGTCAAATTATAGACCTATTAGCTCTTTATCCGTGTTTAATAAGTTGTTGGAGAAGTTGCTGGCTGTGCGCATTAATTCATATTTGATAGCTAACGATTTTTTTTATAAATTTCAATATGGTTTTCGGAGTGGTTCTGGGACTGATGTGGCCTTGGTTGAAACGGTTGATATGATTAACAGTTTTATAGATGACAAATTTTATGTCTTTGCTCTCTTTTTTGACTTAAAGAAAGCTTTTGATACTGTGGATCATTATTTATTATTAGATAAATTATATTGCTATGGATACAGAGGAATATCCCATGATTTGGTTAAAAGTTATCTTATGGATCGCTATCAGTTTGTAGTGGTAAATGGAAAGTCAAGCCAATCTCGTATGGTAAAATGTGGTGTGCCCCAGGGGAGTGTCCTTGGCCCATTGCTATTTTTATTATTCATAAATGATATGGGTCATCTTCCTTTGAAAGATAAATTGAGGCTATTTGCAGATGCTGCAGCATTATTTTTTAAAGTTAAAGATACGACCGAACGGTTGCAGTCAATGCAGCATGATTTGGATCTGTTAATTTGATATTTTGATACCAATATGCTATCTCTGAATTTGTCTAAAACAAAATATATGGTTTTTCGTTCCATTGGTAAAGCTATTCCTACATTACCAAGCCTTAACATATCAAATGCTATAATAGAGTTAGTTGACTCTTATAGGTATTTGGGAATGATTTTTGACTCATCATTAAATTGGCAGCATCATATTGATATGGTCTGCTCAAAAATCTCGCCAATTATAGGCTTTGTGCGTAGGTCTTCATATTTCATTCCAATAAAAGTATTGCGTTGTATATTTTTTGCATTTATCCACTCTAAAATTTCTTATGGTCTTGTAATTTATGATAATGCTTCAATATCGCGTCTAAAAAAAATACAAGTTCTTCAGAATCGTTGCTTAAAGGCAATATATAGGCTTCCATTTTTGTATTCTACCAATAACTTATATACAGGTAAAGTGGATAACATTTTGCCTATTAAGGCCTTACATTTTTTGCAAGTTGTAAAATACGTTTACAGAATAAAGAAAGCCTCTTTTGGAGTATGCAATTTAAGTTTAAATACATTTAATCATGCATATGATACACGTAATAGAGGAAATTTGAAATCGTGCTCCATTTCAAATGATTATGGTAGAAATCGTATCTCGTGCATGGGTCCTAAATTGTACAATGAATTGCCTGAAGAAGTTAAACAAAAAAATTATGTCCAGTTCTAGAAAGCCGTAAATATTTATTTGAATTCAGTTGTAACTAAATATATTTTATAATTTAATTTATTATAATTAATTTTATAGTTTCTTTGTTTTTTTTTTTTTTTATATTGTGATTATTTATTTGATATATAGAATCTGCATTGTTGATTACACTTCTTTTCAAGGGATTATAGATCCATTAAGATTTGTTTTCAATAATGTATTTGTTAATTGGTTCTATATTATTGTATTTATATTATATTTTAATAATAATAAAAGATTTAAATAACAATGTAAAATAACAATGTAAAGCTCACCAATATTATAAATAAAAAAAAAAAAAAAAAAAAAAACATATATTTGCTTGCAACCAAATATATAGCTCCAATTCCTGCACTCGGATGATAACTGTGGGTTTGTATGTTTGTTCCTGCGTTACTACTATTCGTCTTAAACCAATAATCTCATTCTCAAATGTTATTTTTTACATTAAATAATGGCAAACATCGTTTTGTTTAAAATTTGTTGCCATCAGAGCTATTGATTTTAATGTCGATTATTAATATTTTCTTCTTTTGTGATCAAATTGAAATGATAGTAAATCAATGTTTTTTTAAATTTGAACTGCCCGACGTTGAATGTAATGTTCGATTTCTTTTGGTAATAGTGTCGTTAAAATTTTATTGATTATAGCGTATTTTTATTGATCTATCCTCTAAAATATTTAAGTGTTTGAATTAAATTTACAGGGTCGTTCACATGACGTGCTTCACCTTCACCTTTATCTACATACATACATGAATATAAATTTTTGGTTGAAGCGATTTTACACATCAATCAAAGATGCGTCCGAAATGGCAAATGTGCATTTAACGAAGACATATATTTCAAAATTATTTCATTATTTATTCTTATTATTTTCATATTTTATTCATATTGATCGATTTAATAATTTGATATTGTTCAATTTTAATTAATTTAAGGATTAAACAAAATAGAATTTTGATTAAAAAATGCACATTTTTAAAGGTGAGCATTATTTAATTAAATACGCATTTCGGACACATCCAAAATTAAAGAAAATTTTTTTGTTTGGTTTCAGTGTAATATGTGCGAATTGAGGCACAAACGCCAATATGATACAAGGCAGTTTCGTCAATGACGAAACTGGTAAATGTGCGCCCCATATAATTAAAATATATATGTATATATTTTATTTTTCTATAATAGCAACTCAGAAATGATGCGAAATTATATAAAAAAAGATGGTAGTGAAGAAGACTTGATATCGGATGTGGTTAAATAGATTAAAATGACTAGAAGTCTCTCTTTTAAATATATTATACAAAGATCTACTTTAAACCCGAAAATTAATTAAATCGTCCAACCAGTTGGCACTAGATACCATTTCCAATTTGGAAAATGAGATAAGCGACGACAGCACACCAAAATTCTCATTGAAACTGTCAATCAAGGATTTGCAAAATCCCATGCAGGAAGAAGAAATATCAAACTATATGAAAAATTTCACAAAACTTCAGTTCGACTTAAGCTTTCAATCTGCTCTGAGCTTCACTTATCACTTTCCTAATTTGAATCAAATTCCACACCCGTCCTCGTGGGATGCAAATAAAAATAACAATAAATGACTGGTTGTTTGTGTTTCTTACGAGGAAGAGAAACTGGTGTGTCCCGCATTTAAGAGAAATGCCGTTAACGACTTTTTTAAAATTGGAAAATATTTGTTTATGCATTCTTTCACTGCGAAATATATTTACAACTTCGATGAGATTGCATATAAGGACTGCTGTGGGTCCTGCAATAGTAAATATATTATAGTGTTGCGAAGGTTTCCGTAAATTTGTATTTTATTCTTCAGCAAACCGTTGCTGATAAGGGCCAAGGCAGCGTACCTCAAACTGTATCAAGCTGTAAAATAAATATTTGTAATACCATCGAGGAATTCACAAAATCTTATTATTTTCGGAACATGCACCCATAAGTATCCAAAAATGGAAGAAAAAGCGTGCAGCCTCATGCACATACAGTCGCTATTTAGTGGATATTATACATTTCAGATATAATTGAATAATATCATTTAAAATAAAAATTTCAAAAAACTACCAACACACTTTACTTTTGGACTTTTTGTACTAAAATATATATCAGCCGACATTACAAAAGATATCGATTTTTGGTGAATTTCTCGAGCTTTTTTCTCTTTTTGGTGGTATACATTTTTCAATATTGTGCATATTCCAACTTTTTTCTAGACAAATACACGATACATGAATCATGTACTTTTAAATTTGTACTTACCGTTTCAGTAAGTGTGAAGTAGCTTGAAACGGAAGTAAACCTGTCTTATATTGCGGAACTGCACATTGTATCACCAAAGGCGCAAATGTCATATAGTAAAATGATTGTTGATGGTACTTTATCCAGAACCTCAGAAGACTGATAAAATTATAAACCAAATACGCTTTATACTATTTAAACAACTAACTATACTTAAGTAAGACGTGTTAGTTAATGCAATATGTAAATAGATGGCACTAGCACAGCGATGGCAAATACGTAGCACACCAGTGTATCCAAGATTAATTCAATGTATCCAAGATTTATTTTTAAAGTTTATTTTAATTATTTTCGGTTTAGATATTGACAATAATTGTTGAATTATGTATCGCAATTATTCATGTTTTAGGCGGTGTGTCAGTATATTCCATAACTTCCAAATAATGAATCGTTTGCTTATTTGTTTGACATTAGAGAGGAGTTCGGCATTGTATTAGCCAACCATTATTTATTTTTTATCGTAGTTATTGAGTAGTTCACGAGATTTTAAATATTTTAGATGTATAAATCGAAGGTTTTTTTTGACATCGCCGTCTTTTAGAAATGTACAATATTATTCAATGATTCTTTTTAAACTTATACCTATACTTCTTGCCTTTAAAACAATGTATTGTTCACTGTTCTAGCCATCGGAGGAACGAAACACTGTGAGCAAACGTATAGGTAATGCAAACTGATCATCATATACTATATTATAAGACTTTAAACGTTAAAATAAAATTTCGATACCAAATCTTAGTCGACCCTGCCAAGCACTCGAACACACACACGAACAATTGTCTAGCACAATCATTTTGGCACGTGGATTTTATATATGAAGAATTTGAATGGAGAGATGATTTATTTTTTTATTTGTTTTGAGAAAAGTTTACAAATTTGACTTGAGGTTGAAACTCTTAGACATTATATTCACCAGTTCATTATCACCATAGTTTGTTCTGTGTTGATTCAAATGAAGCATTTTAAACGCCATCCGTAAGGGAATCTCTATCGAAATTTAATGAAATACCAAAACAACCACAACCAGCTCCCCCAAAGAAACCCTTGCCACCACCAATCAATGTGAGTAACGTTAGACATTTCAATTTACTCAGAGCTCAAGTATTGGCAGTGAAAGAGAAACCTGCGCAGTTTAAAGCAATATCCAACAATAATATCAAAATAACAACGCAGTCTGAAAATGACTACCGTAAAATTAAACAACTACTCAGCGATATAAAAGAAACTGAATCTAATAACAAGGATAGTACATTATATAAAATGTAATATGAGGTTTACCGTCTTCTATCGATCGCGAAAAGATGAAAGCAGCAATCGATCATGGTCATAAAGTAACCAACATTGCAAATAAACATAAAAAGTCAACAATTAATAATGAGAAAATTATTAGACACTTCCCATTGTTTTACGTAGATCTGTTTGCAGGGAGAAAACAAAATAGACATTTACGAAATTAAGAACCTGCTATATTGCAAGCTGTCTATTGAACCACCAAAACCGGTAACAGGTATACCTCAGTGTACAAATTACCAACAGTTAGGACAGACGAAGAACTTCTGCAATAGGCAAGCCAAATGTGTCAAATGTGCAGAGAACCATCAAACAAAACAATGTCAAAAGCCCCGAAATGTTATAGCAAAAGGTCATCCTGGAAGATAATTTCAAGCCACCAAACAAAATGCTAAAAAACAAAATAACAAGTAAATGACTCTAACGGTCCTACGTATAATATCCTGGAACGCCAACGGGCTTAATGCAAGATGACAAGAATCAACAACATAGACATAGCTTTAATATCAGAGACACACTTTACAGAGAAAACCTTTATCAAAATTGGATATAAAGCCTATTGGACATTGCATCCCAGTGGTCGTGCTCGAGGAGGATCAGCAATCTTAATCAAACAAAACCTCCTACATTTCCAACAAGAGGAAATTAAACACCCATTTAAGCGCAAGCTACCATAATGACGATGAACCATGGTGGTGCTGATCAATGTTTACATAATCTCGACTCATAACACCAGGAAAAGGAAAAGAACTCCTAAGTGCAATAGAAATGTCAGGTTGTGAATACCACTCATCGCGTAAGCCAACTTATTGGCCTACCGACATCAACAAAGTTCCTGATTTGATTGACTTTTATAACTCGAAAGGCATAGGGTCGAATTACATTAAAGCCGAAGGTCATGAAGACCTTACATCAGATCACACAACGGGCTTAATGACTCTGAGTACATTAGTAATTAAAAAGAAAGGAAACTTAACCTTACTACCTAATAAATTCACGAATTGGGAATTTTTAGAGAGAAACTGGACAATCTAACTGAGTTAAAGGTTTGTTTCAAAACTAAAGAAGAACTTGATAAACAGGCTTGATATTTTATTAACTGTATGCGTGAAGCAAAACATAGGCGTAGGAAAACACGCATATGGCATAGAACCAGAAAAATTATTGGCAAACGAGAATTTAATCGAGTAAGTAATAAAGTTAACCGATTATTTGAAGAACATAAAGACGTTTGTACTGAAAATTATCTGACAGGACTGAGTTCTGAAGCTGACAAAAACTATTCTCTTTGGAAAGCTACTAAAAATTATAAGAGGCAAATAATCCAAGGACCACTTGTAAGGAACACAAATGGAGAATGGGCGCGACGTAACGATGAAAAAGCCAAACCGTTTGCACAACACCTGCCCTCAGTATTTCAACCACAAGATATACAATCTAGGATAGATCCTAAACCAGTCTATAGGTCTCCAATAAACATCAATAGTGTTACCCCACTAGAAGTTGCACAATGAATAGATATGAATTTGAAACCCAAAAAGTCACCTGGAATTGACAAAATTTCGCCAAAGCTGTTTAAGGAGTTATCAAAGAGAGCATTATGTTAACATATATATATATATATATAATGCTTGCTTCAGACGTATCTGAGTGTTTCAATGCTGCTCAAATAGTCATGATAAAAAAAATAGACAAACCCGGTGAGCAAATGACAAACAGGACGATCTCTTTGTTACCAACTATATCAAAGTTGTTTGTGAAGTTGTTTTTGAAACAACTAAAACCAATGCTCATTATACCTGATTTCCAGTTTGGATTCAGGAATAAACATTCGACCATTGATCAAGTTCATCGCGTGACCGCAAACATAGAACCAGCATTTGAAGAGAAGAAATATTACCCTGCCGTATATCTAGATGTATCCACAGGCTTTCGATAGAGTGTGGCATGATGGTCTTATCTACAAGATAAGTAAATCAGTGCCACAAAATTAGTATCAACTGCACGAGTTGTATCTCTCTAAACGAAAATTCAGAGTATCACATGAAGATACATACTCTAACTTTTACCAAGCTATAGCAGGAGTGCCTCAGGGTAGCGTACTGTGGCTTATCCTATATCTTCTTTACACTTCCGATATACTGACAACGGGAACAAGCTTCATCGGAACTTTTGCTGATGATACTGTAGTATTGGCATCAACCGAATGGACCAAGGACTGGAAATTAAAGCTGAACGAACTGAAATCCAGTCCATGTAACATATGCGTTCCGGCACAAAAATAGCAACTTCCATACATTTCTCAATGGGGTACAAATTCTACAAGCTGAATCTGCTAAACATCTTGGATTGCATCTCGATTCAAGATTGAACTAGGTGTTTCCAGTTAGATAAATAGCTGACCAAATTAAAATAAAACAGCGTGAAATGTACTGGCTGATAGGAAAACATTCTAAGCTTAGCCTGTACTGTAAACGTTTTATCTACGAATCGATTATTCAACCAATTTGGACGAATGGTATCCAACTCTGGGGCTGTATTAAACGATCAAATCGACTTATCATTCAACGTTGTCAAAACAAATTTCTACCTGCAATAACGAATGCTTACTGCTACGTAACCAACGAGGAATTACATGATGACCTAAATAGTAAATGGATTGATGAAGTGATCCAGAAATTTGCCATCAAACATGAAAAAAGGTTACTGCAGCATACCAATACTGAAGCAATACAACTTCTTGTCCTAACACAAGAACTAAGACGGCTTAAAAGAAATAAACCGCATAAGCTAGTCATCTAAAAATTGAAGATTCATTGTTGTACTCGTGCCACTTATTTGTTACAATTAATAAGATTGTACTATTATATAAAATAAAGTAATACACTCTGTGAATTTATGCTTGCTCTATACTCAAAATATTGAGAGTTTTTTGTACCTTCATCTTTCATGTAATTAAGATTAATTAGCTCGCCATCACATATCGGTGGGAACAAATAATTATATGCCCTTAAATAAGATATAATAGAATTACTTAGCGTTTACATCTATATTCCAGCTGATTAGCCCATCCTGCCAGTTAATTTGTTCAAGATATAGATGAAAGTTTATTATATCTTCTTTTTTGAAGTTGTGATAAGCCCTGTGATTTTGATGAATTATTTCAATCGATTTGTGATTGATGTCATTAATGACGAATGGTGGTAGTGATTTATTAATTTGAAATACAAGCAGTTCATTTGTAACAATCAAGTCTAGAATTCTATCGCAACCATTTATTATCTCGCAAATTTGACTCAGATTTGTATCAAAAAATTTCAATGAAAAGACACCCTGTTTGTGTACTAACTGTAGAGGTAAGAGTTCATCAGTTTTGTCATCGTACGTCAAGCTAATGGATAAAAAATTAAAATCTTCCGTGATTAAGATGATGTCCGATTGATTTGATGATATCGGTGAATTAGATGGAAGATATACTACGTACATGAATATATATTTATTGTTCGTAGCTATTTTAACACACAATTGCTCAAAATGTTTAGTTTGGATATTTCAACTAACTCGTTTGAAAATTAGGTATCGTTAAACTCACAAATTTAAGTTTCAATTTTTATGATTTCTTGCCAAATTTTTAAATAATTTGTCGGATTTGAGGTAGTGTGTTTGGGACTTGGCTAGAGATTAAGGAGAGTGTTTGGGACTTGGCTGTGATTTACCGAATTGTGAATTTCTAAAGTCAATTATTTATAGATCAGTAATAGAAAATTTGATATGAAAATTTAAATTTGAACAACGGATTTTAGAAATATCCAAACATATTCTAACCATGAGAATTTGCAATACTTTTAAGATTGCGAAATATATTTTTCAAAAATATTGAGTACATAAACGAATTTTGAAAATTACCTGGTTTCGTAGTAGCCAATATCTTAAAAATGTCTTTGAACAATAACCTTGAGCCACACTATCATAATCGGGCTGTAAATATTTATTATATTTACGATCAGAAGGGCAACTGTAAATGCGATGGCAATTTATTATACCTTTCTAACATCAGCAATTATCTTATATTAATGTCTATATATATATTCTACATATTACCTTACATAATACAAATAATCTTGTGTCCATTTCAAATTTCAATTTTATATAGAGATGTGATCATCTTTAATTATGCGTATACATATATGTAATTAGAGATACATGACCTTAGATGACTGATTCTAGATTAGAAATGTTAATTTACTTTTATGTGATTCTTGTAATTATCTTTAATTTGATTTTAATGTTACCACAGTTTTTGTTGTTTTAATTCGAAAATGGAAGCAACACACATAACCGGAGTTGATTACTAATTGAATTTTTTTTTTTTTTTGCGCTGATCGTTCGATCGTTATCTCCGTCAGTATACATAATTTAATGGATATTCTGCATAATATGTGCTTAAGTGTCGTACATATGTATATAGATATCATCTTCTAATATAATAATAATAAGATATTTAATTTTATTACTATAAGTGATTATTATAATGAGACATTACGATTTTTTTTAAAAGCATTGTTTCCAATCTTCCATGTAAGTAGACTTTTTTTTTGTAATATCCTAGGCAGTTTATTCACCTCATTCGGCAAGTTTTATATAATATGTATACACACATCTCTTAAATATCAACAATTTCTTTTATATTATGTACCTTATTTTTATGTATTATATTCTTCTTAAAAAAAAACACACACAAGACAAAACAAAATAAAATGATCATTCTTCTTTTATAAATTCTAAAAGAACTTAAGATCATAAAAAAAAAAAAAATAAGAAAAACGTGAACCGTGTTTGGGTTTGAATATTATACAGCCTAGCAGCGACTATTCAAATGACGGGTTTTTATTTTTATTTCAAGAAAAAATCCTCTGCGCAATTTTGTTGAACACAATTATTTTTATTTTGCTTTTCGCGATTTTTATAAATGACAAGTGTATTACCGTATATTATTGTAATTCAGATTCACATGTCGAGAAAAGGAAATGTCGTCACAGACACTAAAATTACCGTATGTTAAATTAAAATTTTATAATTCTGCGAGACCCATAATCTTATGTTCAGATTATTATAGTCAAGTTGATTATTCTTCAATTTTGTTGTTGCTGTTGTTACAAAAATCGTAAACATATATAATATGTATGTACTCGTATGTACGTGTATTTAAAGTGGCTGTCAATTTATAACATTTGAATGGGTGGTAAAAATATAAACATTTTTTAGAATTGAAGTTGGTATATATACGATGTCATAAAGTATAATGATTAATTGCTGTCGAAAAATATATTCACATAATATTTGAAACTATAATTTTATTTTGGTTGGGGGATGCTCAAACGTCTTTTTCGTTTAGTATACATATACGAAGAATTGCATAAATTTGATACTTTGATCGAAATTTTTCGGTGCCCACTACATTTTATTTTTGGTACACTATTCAATCATATTTGTCAATTTTAATTGATACCATATAAAAATGTATTGAAGAATTTTATTGAAGCAGGTTCCCAAAATTGATTCATGGTCACATATGCAAATCAGGTTAGTCTATTGGAAAATATTCAGGAATCGTGTCGTAACTAAAATCCAAATATATTTACGATAGCACAATTTTTTAACATGAAAATATTTTCATTCAAGAATAATTGATCGAGTCTGAAAAAAGATTTAATGCCAACGATTTAATATTTATTCTTGAAGTTTAATTCAATTGATTACGAAATTAGATCTTGAAGTCTTAAATACAACAATCATTGTGGCGCCAGCTACGCCATTATCTTCAATCGGCTTTATAAATCATATATCTCTATCTTTGTTGTCTATCATACTGTAACGATTATGCTTAACGTTAAACATCACATTAGTCAGTGACTAATAAAATCAGTTTAAAATCAACCATTGAACAAGTGAAATAGTGAGCTAGTGAAATATTAAAGTTCTTTGAAGTGAACCAGTGAGATTATAAAGAGCTAAAAGTACTGAAAAGTATGTCTGTTAATAAAATAGCTTGAGTGTTTTATTGCAAAATCCCTTACGAATCTTTAGAAAAAGCCGAAATTCATAATGGCTGCTACTGTGTAATCTAAGGAATTGACAGACATTGGAGCTGTTCTTAACGTTCCGCTATTGCAAATGAATCAGCAAAACGTGAAGTTTGATCAGCAAAATGCGAAATTTGATTAGCTAAACACTAAAATGATGAACAGGCGCAACAATTTGATCAGCTGATCACTAAAATCAGCTAAAATTGAAGTTGGGTCAAGAAATGAAATAACAAAATAAGAAGCTATAGGAAATCAGATGGCAAACAGGATAAACCAATTGGAGGGCAGGATAAAAGAGGTTGAAACACACCAGGAAAACGCTCCCTCACACCACAACGATATGCCGATGCGAAGCAGCACAACCACATCAATGGAACCGCCTACTGGAGACAACAAAGGGGTTTTGAAATCTCCATCGTCTGATGGCGAAACTCTTATCGAAAACTTAAAGTTGCAATATCAAGCAGCTAAATAACATAACGGATAGTGTGCAGAGGGGCGGCATAATGCCTGAATATTGGCACAATAAGAGGCAAGGTAGCTAATGTGCTACAGACAGTCCTGCATCAGAAATAAGTAGTGACAAAATTCTGAAGGAATTGAACTTGGTACGGATAGAGCAATGTTCAGGAATTATGCAAAATCCAGTTGCATAATAGGCGACAACAACGAGAACGCCTTCAAGATGTGCCTTACTGTAAAGTACCGAGTGATGTGTTAGATGAACTTACAGTGGATGTATTCATTACCGCCGTAAGGAAGGACCAGTTGAGCTTCACTTGAGTACGACAGCAAAATGGAAGAGCATGAACGAAGTCTTAGGATCGGCATTAGAGTACGAAGCAACTAGAGCAATCCCAACCTCCGATTCCTTAAACTGCGATAGCTTGAGGTAGAAGATATAGCACAAATAGAGGCGATGAGAAAAGCAATGATAAGACGATCAGTACAAGGCTTCCAGAAAACCGAATAAGAGAAGTCCTGCATAAAATTCACAATAAAAAATCTGGAACGGTATTAAAGCATCAATAAACCGCTGGACAAGATAGGACTCCGGTTCTATTGGGTCAATTGCAGAAGAGATGTGGAGGATTGGTGCAGGAAACGTGAGGTTTGCGCCATCAGTAAGGGACCACGCAAGAACAAGAGGAACGATGAAGCAATACATGGTCGGGGCACCGTTCGAGCATGTATCTAGGGATATTGCTGGCTCATTTCCTCTGACAAAAGATGGAAATCAGTACGTATCGATGATTTCAGTATATGGGTAGAAGCATATCCGATTATGAATCAGGAAGCTCGAATAGTTGCGGATATATTTGTAAACAATTGGGCAAACAGATTTGGAGTACCGTAGAAGCTACATTTCGACCAAGGCAAAAATTTCGAATCATCCATGTTCCAAGAGTTGTGCCAAATACTCAACACCAAGAAAACAAGGACTACACCGTTGCATCCACAATCCGATAGCATGGTCGAAAGATTCAACAGAACACTGGAAGAACATCTATGCAAAGAGGTCAACCACAACCAGGACAATTAGGACCGGTGCCTTTCACTGTTTATGGTGGCGCATCGTAGCGCAATACATACATGATACTACAGGAAACTCACCAGCTATGATTGTATTTGGCAAAGAATTCCGATTCTCATATGTGACATTTAATTTGGATCACCGCGCAGAGCGAATCAACCACTAAGCAGGGCTACATTGCAGATTTTAGAAAAAGGATGATCAACATTCACGCTGTAGTAAGGGACAACAACGTGAATTCTAAAGATTGAATGAAGACGAGATATGACCTTCGGTCAAACAGATCAAGATTTATGGGGGGAGATTTGGTTTGGTTTTACAACTCCATACGATGAAACGGGAAATCCTCGAAGTTACAAAAAAGTTGGGACGGACCATACAAAGTAATCAAACAGATCAGCGATGTTGTATACCGAATTCAACAAAGCACCAGGACAAAAATGAAAGTGGTTCACATAGATCGGTTGACACGTTGTAACGCCGGGAGGACAGATGAATCTGTTCGAGACGAACAGAATTAAGGTGGGGGTAATGTAACGATTATGCCTAACATTAAACTCAATTACATCAGTATCATCGTTAGTCTAATTGTTAGAGTTGCAGCTAGAGAACATGGAGTGATGTCGACCGATGGTTTGATCCAGGGCATTTGTAGTTTTTATGGTGGATATTTATTTGAGTAGACACCCGATGTTGATGCGATGAGTTGGAAAAGTAGAAGAATCAAGGCCTGAATTAAAACCATAGAAGGAAAATGAGCAAAGATGCGCGAGAGAGAAAATGTATTTAATGTGCAAATTGCAATGATTACGTTACAGATTAGTCTCGAATAAATACACGCGTACTTGGACAATTTTCAACGATACAATATGGAAACAAAGCAACGATGCAATGACGCAATATGGAAAGTTTGAGAAGTTGCATTGTGATTGGGTATATAAACAAAAACGCAACCAGGTAGAGCAAAATCAGATTAAATTCAACCTCAACGGATTTTTCGTTTAATATCAGATGATATTGTGAGAACGTATCCGGCCAGGTTCGAACAAAAAGACAAACAAAATAACACGGTATCAGCGTATCCAGAAATGTTACTCAATATGATGAGAAACCGCAAAAACTACCATAACCAACCAGCAAAAAAGGGGCTAAAGGGTTGAACATACCAATCAAAAAGAGGAAAACATCGAATGCGTTAAGAGAATCAGTAAATAATTGGCAACTAAAAAATAAAGAAATGAGATAGATAGATGAACGAGATTTTTTTTCGTGATTTATGAAAGATTGCTATGCCATACAACGCGATCTCCTTAACAAACCTTAAGCTTATCCAGTGAGAGCATTCAGGGGTCCTGGCCATTCATATTCAACAGGAGTTGCCCGTTTCAGCATTTCGCTGAACTAACAATTGAAAAACTAAATATCCGTAGCTTGAACATATTAAAAATACCTTACAACTGGAGGAAACTGATGAAGGGACATATACTATAGCAAAATATTTCAAAGAGGATTTACAATTTATCTTGCCACATTTTCCTGTTAGTATCTAAAATGATTTAAAAATTATAATTTTAAACTTATTTTAATTTTGGGTATATGTATTTTTATTTTTCCAGATAGGTACGACATTAGACAAGGTAAAGGTTAAAATGCCAACTGCGAGAGCTTGGACAGCAAACATTGGTTAGTTTGTTAACTTAAATCATGTAGAAAGCATTTTTTTGTATCACAAATTTTCAATTTTCATTTTCACAGAGTCTACTTTGGAATCACAAATTGGATATATTTTTGTAGAAAAAGTCGTGGTATGATCCACTGAACTTATAAACTAATTTGACTTAGTAAAGTAATGTATTTCCTACAATTATAATTTCAACTTGCAATATCCTAAGAAAATCTTGAAAACTCTGAAGATTATACTCGTAGTACAATTTATATAAATCACTATCTCGAAAAGCCTAGAGGTTCAAATATACACAACATGTCAAAGATCAATAATTTAATTCGTCTATTAAATGATTTTGATATAAACTAAATGTTTTAAGACGATTTAGATTTTTTTTAAATCATGGTGGGAAATATTAAAACCACAATTATCCGCTACGGTATTAAATTCGCGTTGAATGCGCATTATAGCGTTGTGGCTGGGTAATAATTACATCATTGTGGAAATTGAGAAAAAGTCACATTGAGCAAGTTTCGTTGAGGAGCATAAATATTTAGACGGTTCAGCAAATCGGCACAATTTATTTTACCACAGACAATATCCCGTGCAAATGTAACGCTGGCACATCTACGCCTAAAAGCTAGTGTCTGGAGAACCAAAAAAGACACGGTCAATATAAGGTGAAAGTTTATAGTCATCGCGCTCTAGCGATGGTTATTTTTTTAAAACAAACGGCAAAAATTGATTTTAAATGCTTCGATCCTGTTAGACTGAGAGTCGAAGAATGGAGACTATATAACGCTTGCGTACTCGATTTGCGAGCGAACAAGTGAAATGTAATGACTTGAAAGTTAAAGTTTCATGAAAGTGTTGTGAGTTTCTTTTAATAAATTCCAGCGTGGAATGGGCGTTGTTGATGAAAGCATCAAAATGAGAGTTAAATGTACGAGCTTAAAGAAAGTTCTAAATCATTAACTATGTTGACTCTTTTCAAAATGTGGCTGTATAAGAAATAATCGAAAACTACTGGTAGACTAGATTTAGAGTATCCGAAACAATCAAAGGCGTCGTTGATAAACAATATAAATAGAAGGGGACCTAACTGGCTACCCTGAGACATCCCAGACGATTCAACAAAACACTTGGAGTAAGCATGATCTATTTTTACATACATTTTCTATGTGATAAGTATGACCTAGGCCAATCTAATGGAATAAAGTTGTAATTAAGTTCACTATACGCTTGTGTAACAGAAACCGGTGATTAACTTTGTCGAAAGCTTTAGCGAAATCAGTATAAACCACCTCAACCTGAACTTTCGAGATGATCGACTTAATTATGTTATTATGGAAAACTACCAAGATTTAGTAACCGTTGGGACCCGGAAGGAATCCAAATTGGCGTTCACTAATACCATAATAGAATGGAAATACTTCACATCCTTGTGCATTGGCTCGAATAGTTTTGGAACGCAAGGCAGAATTGCAATTCTACGATAGTTACTAATGATACTCAGGGAACCGTTTATGAAGAGCTACCTTTGCTATTTATATATATGAAGTTAAAAGCGGTTACTTTAATTTCGCATTTGTAGGTGGATTAGTTAGACCATAACCGATTCAACAGACGCTATCATAATGAGAAATCAGCGTATTACAGCCGATAAATTCTAGCAAATTATACCCACAAAATATTTTATCAATACGTCCTCCCTTACAACATGCCCGCTTGGGCCGGTCAGTATAAGAAAGATGAACAGTTGGTCGTTAATTTGATTATGCGATGCGATCGTCAGGTGATTCAACGAGCGCGATATTTGTATCTATTTTCGTAGTTTCGGTAATACCGGCCAACAATTCATTAACAGTAACATCTTCTGATGAACCCATAACATACGCAATTTTCTTTCTATTGGGAGAAGTTTACAAGGTTGATTAAACCGCAAAGCTGATTGCATGACCTTACAAGCTTAAATTAAACGATTTGATGAAAAATTGGACAGCTTGGATCATCATAAAATTTCAGAAGCGTAAATTAACAGTGACAATCAATCCTCAACCATTCGCTTCGATCACGAGCTGCATTATACACTGTCCATCTCAAATTTTTAATTACTTCGCAAAACACATGGGTGAAACTGCCACGAAAATCGATGTCATTAATAAAATGGTATACGGTAACAAAGCCAAAAAATGCGTCTAAAATAAAATTTCAAATAGTGTAAATCTCCGCTATCGGAAATTATAAAATATTCTATGGAATATTCAATACATCTATTAAGGGGTGAACTAAAAAATACACGATATTTAGTTGAATCCTAACCCATTTTTACATCGAAGACACATTTTTTTCAATAAATTGATTTGTCAACTTATCGATATAAAATAATTTTCAATTTTCTCGCTTATTAGAACGAATTTTTATAAAAACGTGTATTAATCGCTAGATAATATCTTCCTGAACGTACCCATATATAAAACTATTACAGATTAGTCGAAACATATTGATAAATTTGGTTTGTGAGTTAATAATTTTTGTCAAAAATTCATCAACTTTGAGACGTAATTTCGAGAAAACTATAGCGAATTTAAAAAAAAACGTGTAGCAATCGCTTGCAAATATATTTAACTTTGCTATAAAAAAAAATTTAGTCAATACCTAAGTTTATGTGGCCATAAAACTATTTGTACGATACACATGTTTTCGCAAATTAAGTAAAGTAGAGCCTTAAGCCTTAACCCTTTAAGGTTCATAAACAAATAGCTTAAATAATTCCGTTGTGACTACTTCTCATGTGTAGTTCATCTTAAGAGGGGCTCTAAATTAAAAGGTAATGTTATGTGATATATAGTTTAAGGGGTTACATCCCTCATTTAGCAATTTATCAATCAGCTTAAGTCGGCTTGCAATAATATGGTTTTGGCCTAAGACCGTTAAAATTAGCTGATTATAGTTTAAGCTAATTAGCGTCGGAAAACCAATTTTAAATCTTAAACCGTTATAAATAAATTGATTGACTTAAGCCTGTTCGCTCCAAGACCATTTGCCACAATTTATTGCATCAATCTATTCTCAGTTTGAGTTGTGTAAATAAAATTGGTGCGTCGAGTAAAACAATTCAAATATAGGGAACGATAATTACAATACCGACTCAAGCCGGTTCACAAACAATCTGCTTAAAAAATTCCGTTGTGGCTGCTTCACATGTGTATAGTTCAACTTAAAAATGGTTCAAATTAAAAAGATAATCACGGGTTGTGTCATAAATAATTTAATGAGTGAAGTCCCTGACTTAGCAATTTATCAATGAGCTTAAAAAATAAAAAACTAGTAGATTTAAATGTGCTTAACCTTCTAGCCGGTTTAAAATCAAATATAACCCTAGTTTTCATGAGTCTGTAAAATTACATAGCATTTTGGCCTAGGTTTTTGTTAAAATTGGTTTAAGCCACATTAGGAGGACGAAACTTAAATTGATTTAATAAAACAATGCATTTACAATTATAATTTGGACGAACATAATTTATTGACTTAAGTTAGGGTTACTGACAAATTTAAGATATCTGTCTGAATTTATTTGGTGGTTTAGGGGACTCATATTATGAATTTTGTCTGACTTAAGCCACTTAGTCTATTGAATTGGCTAACTAATTTAATGTGATTTCAATTTTGCTATCAGTCACTTCATGATAATCCATTGATGCTTTCTATTACCAATTTTTCTCGGCTTAAGTCTCTTGAAGACCCTTAAAGCTAGCTGATTATAGTTTAAGCTAATTGGCGTGAAAAAACCTCAATGTTATTATAAACCATTATGACTAATTTGACTGACTTAAGCATGTTCACTTCAATGCCGAAGAAGAGAACTTATAGACGACTTCGTGATTTTTGTGGCGCACATCCATCTGAGCAAGCCATCTGTCGAACTGTGGATAGATTTCGTACCGCATACATAGCGTACAAAAGATTCAAATTTATCGATTCGTCGTCGTTCGCAGGAATTGGGGCTCAATCAATGATTTTTTGTTAGAAAATATGAATGATATTGATCCGGACGAGATGTGGTTTCAACAGGATGGTGCTATGTGCCATACGGCGACCGCAACCATCGACTTATTAAAATCAAAATTTGGTGATAAGTTGATTTCGAGAAATGGACGTGTCAATTGGATTCCAAGGTCGTGCGATTTGACACCTCTCGATAATTTCCTGTGAGGCTACGTGAAGTCACTGGTTTATGCTGATAAACCAGCAACAATTGACCAATTGGAGGCCAGCATTGTTCGTGTTATTCGTAACATACGTCGAGCATTTTCGTCAAAAAAAGCCGCGGTGCCCATATGACCGAATACATTTTCAAATATGAATGCCATGTACTGATCTTTCGAAGAAAAACAATTTTTTGATTTTAATTTAGTTTTTTGTGTTATTTTTTACAATTTCAAGTTCTATCGGGCTTAAAAAAACACCCTTTGCAAACATAAATCTAGTTATCGGTTTATCAAAAAATGCATTTAAAATTGAACAAAATTTATTGACTTAAATTGGGTTTGCCAAAAATTTATATGATGGTTTAGGGGACTCATATTATGAATTTATCCTGACTTAAGCCACCTGTATCTATTTAGTCTATTGAATTGGCTAAGCAATTTAATGCTTTTTGGCTTATATCCGTTAAATCTAGATAAGTATATAATTTAAGAATTATAGCTACATGGCCCATTAACTTAAAACCACGTGAATTCCGATTAATCTAAGTCATTTGTTTTTAACCACTGACTTAAGTCAATTTAGTTAATAAATTCATTTTATCAAACAGACTTAATTATTTTAGTGAATATACTTTTTAGTATACGACCTGTTTGAGAAGACTCGATGAACAACTCATTAATTTTCAGCCATTTGTATTTAAAAGTTCATTTTCAATAGGGCTAATTAATTGTAACAAACCAGTTTAGATATAAGTGTGTACAACATTCTTAAATGTATGATATTGTTTAAATATTTAAAACTAAATTAGAGTATTTCAAAAAAAATAAATTATTTGTAATAACCCAAAGTACATGCTATAAAAAAATGCGCAAACTAAACTTACAGATCAAATTCAATT
Organism: Tipula unca; assembly: GCA_951394425.1. Lineage (NCBI taxonomy): Eukaryota > Metazoa > Arthropoda > Insecta > Diptera > Tipulidae > Tipula > Tipula unca. The sequence continues at coordinate 87,015,881 of OX596382.1, forward strand.
AAGCGCGTGCTATAAGTAAATTTTTGAACATGATACGTGTGTTATAATAGGAATATGTCTTAAGGCGCATATGTAACTACTTACTATGTACAAGATAAAAAATATAAAATATTACATGCGTTATGTTTGCTAGTGTGTAGGTAGAGTTTTTTTTTAGTTTCTATGGAATTTCTATATGTCATATTACAATTTGATGGCTATAGCTATAATAGTCAAATCAAGTTGCCGCACACACGAACGTCGCGAGTATACTATTCAGCATCCGTTTTATACATACGAGTATGTATATATGATATGAATGTAATGTACCCAAAGTCATACGAGTATTAATCATTTAAAATTCTGCTTCAAACCATAATTTTTTCGCAAAGTAATTTGGGTTAATAACTAAAAAAACAAAAACGTTAGATATAATTACCCAGAGAGCATATTATAACATTCGATATTATGTGTACGCGTTTATTAATTTATGCAAAAATACAATTATTGTATAATTCCACTGCACCTAAATGTTAAGACAATATATGATTTTCTATATGTAATTGTCTATAAGATCATATTACTTTTTGTTTTACGTATTTGTGACTTTGAACGACTTTTCTTTCGCACAAACACACACACACACACACATTCAAGAAAAAATGAAAAGTACGAGTACACATAGCTAGTACCATGTGAATTTTTATTCGAAAATTGTAATTTTTAAGGTCAATAAATTTTATATAATATAAATAAGAGGTGGTCTCTCATACCACCATTAGCAAATCTTAGAAAAATCTCACAATCACATACAATGCGATTTCCATTTTATTTTTGTTGTCAATGCATTTTGGCGTCTAAAAATGGGTTACGAAATCCTTGACTTCGTATTGAAAATAAGAAACATATCATCAATTATTATTATGTGATAACTGGCATAATATATGATTACGTAATTTTGGAGCACATTATGTCTAAGAATATTTTAATTGTCGACCATATTTCTTATTTCGTTTGATCAATTTTCATTATTTTTTTATCCAACCAATCAACAGAGTGAAATGGCAATATTGTAAAGAGGTAAAAATTCAATTAAGTTTAAGAATATAAAATTATTATATTTAGCGGTGGGAAAGCGTTCACATTAACCGATTTGCTTACCTCTTAAACGATGACTCAATCTTAACGTCTCGTTCACTATTATTTTTTATAATTCAAACCTTATTACAGGTATTATGTAAATTTGCATATAGACGGCCGTTTTTTTTTTTACCAAATCACTATTAAATCTATAATCTAATTCGTATTCAGAGTAAACAACTAATAAAATTAAATTTAATTAGTTACCATTTTCGTTCAATTTTATTATTTAATTTATAATTGATCTTAATTAAAAAAATAAATAAATTTTGTTACCGACAGCTTTAAGTATATATTTTATTCAAACAGAAATTTGCAAAATTTAATGATAATTTTCCACGGCTATCTATTATTTCTTAATTTAATGGCAAAAAACAAAAACAAAACTAAAATTAATAACGAAAAGGTAAAATATTATTTTGATTTTGATTGAAATTTAATTGATAATTAGTTTGGAACAAATTAATTTTCCTTATTAAGTTGTAAAAGTTCACGCATATTGTAAATAAGGTGGTTGCAATAATTTTGGAATATACACAACTTCACATTTCTCAATGTTTGTTTTTGACTATGTATAATGGCGCAATCGACAAATTAACTTAAAATATGCCATATACAATGTGTAGATGGTCAATTAAAAAAATCCAGACCTGAATATATATAAGTAGACTTATCTCAATAAAATAAAACAAAAAATAAAATAAAATTGATTTGAGATTACGATAACTTCTGGTTTACGATAAGTTACAACCATGGTTCTCAGAACCGATTATCCTCAAAAACCTTTAAAAGAGTAATGTAAGTCGAAGGATGTTCGAGAGAACCCTCTTGAAGTTATCCCAGGACTTTTTAAAAAATACCTCTAGACTTTTTTAAATTACAATATAATTCATCCGATTGGTTTATCGCAGGATTTTTTATTTAATAATATTCCAGACTACCTCGTCAATTAAAAAAATATACAGTTGGTACCAAAATACTCATCCCAGACTGGTTTAATAAACTTTATTTAATTCGATAAACAAAAATTCTTCTGAGCAAGTCATTAAAATAAGGGCTATTTTCTCATAATGATTAAGTTAAGGACCCTATTGGGAACCATTAAGCTAGCGTTGATAAGATATTCAATGTTGGATGGAATTGCCTATATATACCCGGGAGGTCCATTTATTTTGGCAAAAGCAAATAACTGGAAAATAACAGAAATAATCAAAAAATTTGTTAAGAGACTTTAACATGTATTTCGTGTTCAACGGACCATCTGCCACTAAAATGCTCAATAAAGGACGTATGGTATTTTAAACTAGTAAGCGGGTAAATAAAATAATCGAAATGAGCGTGAGTATGAGGTTAGTTGGCCTCTGTTGTCGGGGGACACTCACATGTCTCGTAAACCTACATTAAACCAAAATGTTTCCCTAGAATACCACCACAGTATCCTCTGCTTATCGTAGGAGGCGACTAAACGGTGGGATCGCTGAGCTACAACCCGCATCCGTAAAAAACTCAACTGTTTGCAATATCAACAAAAGAAAAACTAGATGCAACCAAACCAATACCAAACTCCTGCTCAACTACCCGGACACGAGATTTAGGATCGGCACGTAGAACGTGCAGTCACTTAGGAAAGCAGGAACGTTGGAAGGTCTAATCACTTGCATGAAGGAGTATCGGCTGGAACTCGTTGCTCTTCAAGAATTACTAGATTACACCATACTTTTAGGCCTGCATCAACCGCCATTCGGGACCGGGATTGAAACCTCTGTGTAAACATACACTTTACCGACCTGCTTGGTGTTCATCATGCGTCATAGACGGTAGCTGATTTACCTCAAATACAGACTGCGGAGATTTGCATTGAGGACCCATCCCATGAGGAATTCACTAGGGCCATGCAAAGACTAAAACAAAATCACTCACCTGGGGTGGACTGCATTAATTCGGAGCTCTTGATATTCGGAGGGAATACTTTGAAAATGATAGTGTTCAGGAACAAAAGGTGGCGCCGAAATATCATAACTGGAGAAGAAAATGAAATGGGTATTGCACCGTGGGCCCATTAGTGGCATTGAGTGCTGGAGTAATTCGCCCAATTTAATAAAAAAAAATGTTTTACGAATATTGAAACGGAATAAATTTCATCCATATACTACGTGTCTCATTTTTTTTTATCAAAATTGTATCACAGTTTGTCAATGGGCTATTACAAATCTACAAAATGATGAAATTTTTTTTGTACGTGTATTGTCCTCAGATGAATCCACAAAGGTTGTGCGAATCATTGGAATCATTGGCAAAAAATTGATATGGTATTTCTTCGTTGAAGAATATTCAAACAGCGAAATATATTTAGAGTTTTTGGAACAGCAGGAATTACAAATACTTCAAAAAGTTCATCAATCAAAATGATCTGTCAATAAAGTTATTTTTTATTCCGAAACATAACGCTCGTTTTTTATGCGCTCGTACGTCTTTGCATTCGCTATTTATTATGGGATGACACCGCTATTTATCATACGGCCATTAGAGCTGCTTTGAGCTGTCGATGGAAGCGTTCAGCCATGCCATTGGCTTGCGGATGGTATATAAGCCGTCTTACGTATCCGATTTAAGCCGATGAGTTTGGTTAACCGTGAGAAAAGTTTGAACTCAAATTGTGTTCCTTATCAGTAGCAATGCCAAGAGGAACACCGTGATACATAGACATGTTTGTCATACAGTAAGCTTCTGGTCATTGAATAAAGCTCTCGACACAAGTTAAAGTATATCCGTTAGACGGAGGAAGTAGTTCTACCGGATATGCTCGAATTGATTTGGTGGAATATCAAATTGCTCATATGGTGATTTAGTTAGTATGTCTTTGTATTTTACATTTGTGGCAGGATAAACACGATTTTGACTATCGGGTTACGTCTTGATTTGTGCGATGTAGATTTCTAATCCATTTGAAAACCTCTAGTTTTGTTGTGGCACATATATGTGACATACTGGACCAGAAATTGTGTAGTTCAAGGTCTGCTTTTTCTAACTTGATGATTGTTTTGTAGTCGAAATGAGCTTTGACTGAAGCAGTTTTTACCTTCAATGTGCTGAATATATCCGTGGTAAATTGCGACACGAAATTCAGATAACCGGCTTGTCATAGATTTCTTTCATTTTTTGACTATACACTGCTCTTGTCAGAGGTTTGTGGTCGGTATAAAGTACCGACCTTCGGTAAAATACCTGAAATGTTTGATTGCTAGGCAAATTGCGAGTAATTCTCTGTCGAATGCTGAGTATTTCCTTTCGGCATCCGACATTTTTTTCGAGAAAAATCCTAGCGGCTCCCAACATCCTTTACTGTACTGTTGCAGAACCGCACCTACGCGTGTTCGATGCGGCAGTAATAATGCTGAATTTTTTTATCATTTAGATGATGCGCTAAGACGTATATATTTTCCAATTCACTTTTAAGTTGTGTATAGCATTGATCAGGCCAAGAATAATTCTTGCCTGTCTTTAGCATCTTGAGTAGTCTGGTAAAGTGTGAGTGAATTGGTGTAAGCAGAATACCATTAGACGCGCTCTTGTGGCTGAGAAAGTCAAGAGTGCTTGTGTCAAATACACATTTTAAGCTCTTGTTGTTAACATTAAACTCTTATAATTTTTGAAAAAGTTTTTTCAAATGGAGTTTATGTTGTTCCTCTGATTTTGATGCTACAAGAATTGTCAGCGATATATAGACAAAAACAAAGCCTACATCTCTTACTATCTTGTTGATATATGTGAGCGGCATTTCTGGGACTAATTGGTATACGGGTGAATTTGAAGAGGCCAAATGTGGTTGGAATTGCCCTTTGATGAACATCCTCTGGAGCGACAGGAATTAAATGTTATGCTCTGACAAGATCGATCTTATAGAGAAAATGTTGTAACCATGCAAAGGCATAGAGAAATTTTGTATGTGGGGGGTCGGGTAACGTTTAGGTGTTGTGACTGTGTTTAGTCGCCAATAATCCCCACATATGGCATCCAAACAAGATCTATCTTTCTCACATATGCTGAAATTTCTAATTTCAACACCGAATCATTGATAGAAATATGTGTCACTGGGGCAGTTTCTTGCGCTTTAAATCGACAATGAGACCAACTGGAATAGTCCAACTGTTACAAAATATCAGAAGTAACCAAATCGTCATTTCAACAATAAACATTGAGTATTAATGTTTCATCTATATGGAAAAATATGCATGCATACGATTTTAATTATTTTTATTGTTTTGTCAAAATCTACACTATAAATTAGTTTCTTTCTCTGTTTCACCTGACTTATTTACAGCACTTGACATATTTAAGTCGCGAAAAGGAAACCAACTTTAGAAGTATTTGACTTCCTTCTTTAATTTTTAAATGGACATCTATTAGCAATATAAACGATAAATGAAGGACAACGTTCACGGAATAAATTATTTGATTTGGAATAGTATAGTATGCCTACCGAGAAGCCATTCACATATTAGAAGTTACAAGAAAATCGGTCAAATTTACCCATATGTATAGTGACAATGAGTATTGGGATTAGATTTGGACGCCAGTTACAACTTGGAACGATGAGGATATTCACCAAATTGTGAAATTGTTTCAAAATTCACGAAAAAAAATATTTTTGATACTCTGCTAACTGCTATATTTGATAGTAATTTGCCAAGTCGGGTGGAGCAGTTATTATTAAATTCCGGTTGAACCAATAAGAATTTCGCACTCATTGCCGGAACGGTCCATGATGCAAACACAGGGTTCGATTCTAATTTGAAAAATGCACTGCAGCCTAGGCAAACTGTTCAAGTTTGGACCAAGGTATCGAGAACAAGTGACCTACATTAATAGACCTATAGTTGAAAACCTGAAACCGGATAATATTAAAAGCCGAACAACAACACACAAAATGCTGGTACATGTCACCATCTTCTTAAAGACAGTCCTCACAAACCGATGCAATGTAGATGACCTTTAAATCGAACATTTTCCACAAGATTCCTAGTTGGTCGTTTTCAAAGATAAAGCATACTTAGTTGGTCTCAATTTCTACTAAAGTAGTTCTGTAAAACTTTCTATAGAAAGTATAGGCGTAAGATATGGAAAGATATGGGAGTCGTGGGTTTAGATCCAATTAGAGTTAATTGGGACTAATGTTTTTTGTAACAACGAAATTCAAAGCCTGCCAAAAGTTCTCTGATTAGGAACCAAGGACAGTAGATTCCATATCCAGCATACTGAGGTTAGAACAAGAGCCATCTAAAAAAAAATTATGGATGCGTCCAATTTTTGGAGAATCTCCTCCGAAAACATATCAATCTTCGGTAAAAAATAAAGTATAATTTTTAAAAATTCGTCCCAGTGCAGAACAAGCTGTGCCAAGAATAAAGTTGATAACTGAGGCAAGGAAGTATTTGTACTACAAGCGTATTTTGTAGACAATTAAGATTGGCTATACAAAGTCTTTATATTAACCACTGGCCACCACACAATAGAAGCGTGAGATAATGTGGGTGAAACCATTGTTTTGTATATGAAGAGCAACATGCAGGATGTTAGACCCCAGGATTTCCCAAAAGCTTTTCTACAGTGCCAAAATATGGCACTTTGAGGTTTGCAATCAACATGATATTTCCAGGAAAGTTTGCTATCTATGTAAGATAATACCAAGGGCTTTGACTTGGCCATATATGGTATTCGATCTCCCAAAAAGAGAAGGAGCGTATAGGTCCAGATCACTCCTACGACCTAGTAATGAAAATTAAATCTGTCTTAGACGGGTTTAAGAATAGTTAAGGTAAGTCATCAGTATAACTGTTTGCAATGAAGCTAGATTAACCAAAAGCCACAACAGAGGGGGAAGCACAAACCCTGGGAGCATCCTTTGGCAACTTTGACAGAAACTGACACACCATCCAGTTCAGCCTCTCATGCGAGACTTGAGCATGGATTCAATCCATTTGACAATGGTGTCAACTATTACTACCAAAATTAGTAATCGAAGCAAACGAGGTCCTATTAATAGCTTCTAGGCCGAAAAGATTTGGACCCGTATAATCGGAATTTTCAGCCAGTGGAGTAATAAGGCATTTATCGATATAAAACATGATAATGAACTCATGCATGATGTAACAATCATTTTGCGTATTATTAAATTAACAACTGATACAACTCTATTTACAGCTGCTACATAGCTTTAGCATTTATGTTAAATGATTTCAAAGAAATGTTCACTAAGAGCATTGAGGAATGCTATATTAGTTTAGAAGTTTAATGAAGAGCATATATTCCAAGGAATAATAACCAAATTGCAAGCGTACAATTATTTAAAATTCCCACCTTTAAATCATTTATAAACTCTAAACCCACTTGTATGCTTCATTGAATCAAACGAGTTAAAAAAAATACATAAATATGTAAAATGGAACATTTTCTTATGTATACTGCCTTGGATGATTGCTAATAATACCGTTTAAAATGCGCTCAGACATTCAGAATTTGTCCACAATATTAACCGGTTAACATCAACATTGATTATTGTACCAATCAAACGGATATAATAATTACATTTCATATACGAACCAAATTATATATTCAAATCACGTTATGTCGATTATCTCTGTTAGATAACATAAATTTTGCCTCATGTTTTCTTTATATTTTCCTGTCCACTTTTATCACTCGTAAATCTTGTTTGATCTAATTTTTTTTTCATTTTTATCGTTTTAATTTAATTAATTCAATTTTCCATCAATGTTTAGTTCAATTATAAAAAAAAATACCACGTCATGGTGTTCCTCATCGTTTTAATTTCTTATTCCAATATATGTATGTATGTGTATGATCTATTGTAGCACGATCATTATATAATATATTTAGAGATCACAAATAAATGACATAAATTAACTTATTTTACATTACTCTTATCTCAACCGAAATATGTACAACGTACACGAATTACAAAAAAATAAATAAAAATCGTTGAATGATGTACATATTTCAATGTTCTTATATTTATAAAATTCTAAAAAGATATTCATGTAGGTTGTGTTGTAAGACAACCATATCATTTTCATGTTGTTGTTTGACTCGAGCGCAACAATATAATAACACAAGATTATTTTTTTGTATTCATCTTAGAACAAAAATTACATGTTAAAAAAAAAATTGGAGATAACACACAAAATTCAATCGTAAAAGTATGTATCCTTATATGTAATTTAAATCGATCGGTATAACATACTCGTATACACATACATATACACACAGTACTATCTATTTATATAAACGTCTTTTGCACAAAAATGGAGATCGTTAATTTTTACGATCGGCGTAGTAATGAAGTTAAAACTTAATATTTACTTATGTATGTTTGTTCAATTTGTTGTGATGAGATAATTAGTTAGACGGAAGAATCGGTTTTTTATTGTATGTGATCAAAACTAATTAACGCTATTTACAAATACAAAAATGTTTGTATGAGTATGTATATAGTACGAGTATGTACACAACTATTATGTATAGTTTATGTATACTCGTCTATAATAAATAAAATATATTTATAAATTACGTGTAATTCGTCACACTAAACACCCATCAATTAAAATCTAACAAAACGCGATCATATTTCAGTTTTTTTGTATTACACATTATACCCAATGTATATGTGAGATGTGATGATTAGCGCGTTAATGGTAGTATGTGATCGTAAAAAAATAAGAATTCTGATTTTTAAACAACGATACGTATTACGTATGCTCGTCTAAAAACCCATCAATAATTTACATATGAAAAGCAATAAATTCTCTAATAGAGATATTTTGACCCTTCGGTGAATGGAATTTCATCACCAGAAGCTCTACATGTTTATAAACGTTTTCGCGCGCGATGATTGTTAGATCACGACAATCAATTTTTATTATTGTTGTTTTTGTTACTTATGGGTGTAATAACAATTATGACCTTTTTGTTTGCTTTTATGTTTTTATTGATCGTTTTTTTGTTTTTTGTGGTTCGATCTTCGATCACGAAATTCTTACATCTTTTTGTTTTGTACCAAAAGAATTTAAGAATTTATTATACTTACGTGAATTTATGCTTGACGGGAAATTCGATAATTGTTTGACATACCTGAAAATATACAAAAAAAAAAACAAAAATTGTAAATAAGAGAAATAAAATTGAGTTATTTTTTGTGATTTGAGATGTTTTGTCGTTTGAAATTTAATAAAATCTCGCTAAAAGTGGAATATGTGCAAGAATTTTCAATTAAAAATGAAATGGTTTTAAAATTGGAAAATTTTTTAAAGATTGACAAGTGGTTTTTAAAAGAAACGATTTGACAGAAGTACAAGAGTGATATTGATGATTTTCTTGTTACATTTTTATTTGATTTGAAAGTTTAGATTTTTGTAAGATGGAGTTTTCGTAAACGGTCAAAAATTATCCAACAATTAATACATTCGTATGCCTCTTAAAGTACAACACTGGTATATTAAAATTGCGCTATTTTTAAAATAGTTATATTCACCTCACATATTTTTGGTGAAGGCTCCTTTGAACAAAATGACAGATGGTTGGTAAAGAGTGCGGGTTGAAATTTATAATTAAAAGGTTATGTAAAATCATAATCATACAATAAAATGTAATAACTAATAATAATAATAAACGGTAGGTAATAAGCTCGATGAGTTAGTGTCAATTGTATCTGCTCCTGAAATACCCTGCTAAGACGTAATTTTAGAAGTTACATTCAATAGTGCCCAATATGTGGAAATAAATCAAAATTATTAAGAATTAGGAGAGCAATCTTGGTAACAACAAGAAGTTCCTCTTGTAATACAGTGAGAATTACCATGAACGTACTCAGAAAGCAATTTCCAAATCGCTTGATATCAACAAATTAGGGTTGAAGATGACCTTGGCGGCTATCTCAAGATCACTCGATCAGACGGCTGCCCATTTCTTTTTCTCGGGTTATCTGAAAGAAAACGTTTATGCGGATAAATTACGAACCGTATAAAAACATAAACAAAAGAGTCTTACTGAAAATAAGCAATAAAACCATAAGAGAAATACCATGCAAAAAGCAGTTAATAGATCTCAGAGTTGTTTGCGTGCTCAAGGTCATTTTGGTATTTTCCAAATTTATTGTAAAATTCTTGGAAACATTGAAGTTAATTTAGTTGTTATCAACATTTTCTTCACCCAACTTGCTCAAAGGAGGGCTGAATAAAGAACCTACTACGAAAGGCTGCAAATAGAGGGTTATGGTCAGATCCCTTCCATCCAACTTGTTGAAGCGAGGGTTTACTGAAAGACCTGGTACGAAAAGGGCTGTAAATAGGAAGCGTCGCAAATACTTTTAAGAAAGATAAAATAAAAAATCAGCAAGCATTAAAATAAACAAAAGATGCACTTCTTACCTTATTTCTGAAAGAATAAAAAATGAAAAATATTTTCAATATAAAGGGAATCCTTTTTGAACATGGGTGTTAAATTGGAACCATGAAGAAAAACCATTGGCTTGATACCTCTATCTCATCATTATTGCTTGCAAGAACCTATAGATGCATGAAATGTGCTGAGAATCATTTGCGACAGCATTTGTTCAAACAACTACTACACATCGGATGTTGTTCCAACTTTCATGTGAACGCGCTAAATTCTATCATATTTATGAAATTTGGTGTACGGAACTGTAGTTTTTGGTTGATTTTTCGAAAGGTTTCGAAATTGGAGGAGAAATACTTCGATTTTGAGAAAAGTTTTAAGAAAAGATAGCAGAATCCAATTGAAGGTCTACCCGATATTTTATCGACATGGACCGATATGTTGGATGAACAATCAGTGTTCTTTGAAGGACTAAGTACTACAGTAACCTAGCTATCAAATAGAATCTTCATCAACCATGATTTGAAATGATTAGAAGATGTGATGACGGTGGACGTTGCACTAAGTTCGTAATTGGTTTTGTTGTTGTGGATTTCCATAATTTTATGATACAGAGGGAATGAAAAAAAATAAAGAAACGATGGATTGTTGGGAGGTTGAATAATAAAGTATATCGGGACAATTGGTCAGACTCAAAACAGATAAGATAAAAAGAGAAACATAAAATTGGTGATAACAAAATTTGGTAAAATTATTTTTAAGAATAAATGAAAATTGCATAAAATAACAAAACGAGTTGCTGGCTCAACGCGCCGCACTATGTGGGCTCGCAGCAGATATCCGTTCCCAGAGACAAAGCAGATAAACCATGGTCACACAAGCAGAATAGCAAGATGTATGGTTCATACAAATTCAGCTGCGCAAGTTGGACACTGAGACAAGGCAAGCATGGGCGAAGGAAATCGCCGATGTTTCTAAATACCCGATGCGATGGCCTGCACGATGTTATTACAGAAGCTTCTGCTACAGCCAAAGACAAATCATCACAATTATCATAATTATCCAAGTGGAAACAGCCCGTCAGAGCTGTGGCTTTGATTTCGAATAAACTGCCGCTTATGCAACAGCAGGCGTTTACTCTTCGTAGATGTTTCAAGTTTTCTGTTTTGGACGTTAATAGTCATCAAGCAAATATAAAACAAATCTGTGCTTCCAAAACTGTCTGTAAAGTACGGCCGTGACGCCAGCGTAAGCCAATGAAATAACAGATATAGAATGTTTATGCGACCACCACTAACTCATGAGACACGAATCATAAACTGACTATAGCTCACGCATTTTGCCACTGTCACCCGCACTCGTTAAAATTCGAGACCGTTCTGATATTTCACACAGGCATTATGCTCGATTTTGGATCACCATGCTCACTTATTAGATTACTGACAAGTTATAGAGTTAGTTCTACGTTAAGTACTTGTTCGAAGCTGTTCTTCAGTCATTGTGAAAGGCTTGGATGAATGTATCTCTGCGGCTTTGCATGTGCATTGCTAGCACCACGACGACATGGTTTACCAACAAAGTCTATCGTTGCAGTCGCCTCGGATGACTACGTTACTTTAAAAGCCTTCAAAAGCTACGATACGTTCATCTGGAGACTGACAAATCTGTGAGACTGTGTTTATAAATTCCGTTGGTATGCTGGGCCAGTCTCGGACGTCGACGGTGAGAAGAACTTTAAATATAGAACACAGATTTAAGAGAAATTTTATGGAGGAATACGTTTCAATTGGGCACATGGAATTTTTTGTGAACGTGACACTAAAACGAAGGATTCCGATCAATTTTACTTACCTCATAATGGCCAAGGCTGATAGTTCCGCAATAAAATAATGAGTCATGTTTCATGGCTCATATTGGTCATCTTCAGGGGTTTCGGTGAACGTCACATTGTTGATTGGATCGACCATATAAGATGACATCTTTTCAATCCTCACTCGTTTTCAACAACATGTGATCGCTTTTTCGGCCCATCTGGAGAAAATACATCGACAAGCACTAAATTGCACCACCCGATAACAATGTTCAGTATAGAGAAACCAGCGGTCACAACAGATTAAAACTTCTCGTCTATAAACGAAACGTATGGCATATAGCGACCTGGGTTTCATCTGAAAAATTGGAAGCGATGATCCTTCCATATACAGAGAAAATGACGGTCAAAACTCTCGGTTTGCGCTGGAGTTCACTTAGAGACGTATTTTTGGTCCGAATCAACATTCAGTTTTCAAGTGAACTCTTAATCAAACGAAAACTGTTATCAGACATTTCTGAAATTTTCGATTCGCTTGGTTGGGTATCGCCAGCCACGGTCCCGACCAACCTGCCGTTCCAAAGGTTGTGGGTTCCCAAGGTTGATTGGAACGATAAATTGCGTCACGCTATTTATAAGCAGTGGCTATTCATTAAGAATAGTCTTCCACAATTAGCGCATGTTGAGATACCGCGCCATCAAGAAATGTCATATAAGGCAACCAATCTGCAGATTTACAATCTCTGTGACGAGTCAGAACTAGCTTATGCTGCGGTTGTATATCTTTGTTCAACGGATGCCAATGCTCACATCCAAACAACACTCGTAATTGGTAACATTAACCTATCATTGCCTAGGCTGGAGTTGTGTGGTGCTGAACTTTTAGACAAAGTAATCAAATATATTTCTACCGTTTTTCGTGATCACAATCACTATGTGCACGCCTGAACTGATTCGACAATCGTATTTGCCTGGTTCTCAGATTAACCTCGAAAAAGGAAGACATTTGTTGCTAATTGAATCGTACGTCCGAAATTCTGGAGATATCGCCCAGAAGCCGCGGTGGAGTCATGTTGTTTCAAAAGATAACCCGGCTGTATGCTATAATCGTAATGATTACAAACTAAGGTGGCAGAGACCTGAGTGATTGAGGCTTCCTGAAAACAATTGGGCCTCCGATCATACACTCACTGACGAGAGAAGTTCTGTTGCAGTCACAAATATTCAAGTTTCCAAAAACGATCTAGTGACACTTCTTTTGGAAAGCTTTTCATCGGTTGACAGTGTCAATCGTTCATTGGCGTATTTATATTGAGTAGCCTAAGACGATTCGTTAGTCGCAGAGGAGTTCAAAATGGGATACACATATATTGACTGGTAAACAAAACAGGGACAAACAAAATGGGATACATATATATTGACTGGTAAAACGCAATTGTCAACAGAATGCTCCCTTAGTACATCAGACGATATTGATGCGGCAACAAAAGAACTAAAATACACCCTGCAAATGACAGCCAAAAAAGGTTACTATCATCAGTATATATGAAAATGCTAATAACCTTCCACATAATATCCAGGAACTAGTCCAAGAAAAGTGAAAAATTGAACGGCAATTTCGCAACAGCTAAAGTCACCGTTGTCAAAATCGAAAAATAAATGTTTCAATTAAAATGCTGAGAGTAGCTATGAGAGAAGAGGAAACCAAGGTGTCCACAATTATTTAAGAGATTCCTCGGCAACAGAGAGAACATAATATTACTACAAGTAAAATTATTTGAGAATCACCAGACAAAATCGTAAATCTAATAACATATATCTTCAAACTTCAATGTGATCCTCGAACTGATTATATTCCTTAAAATTGGCGAGGAAGATTACGCCGTTTAATTTACGTGGTTTTCGACAGATAAGACAATGTCGACAACCTACGATATTTTAGCGATTTGAAATAAAATGCACCAATTTGTAGTGGTGTTTTGTAAATGGCCGATTAAGTTATGTCTGATAGGAAGAAATTAAAGAATTATTCAAATTAAATCGGCAATGTATGTTGAAATAAAACAAACAACAGCTTTAATTAAAGACTATTTGTTGCACTAAACATTCGAATTGGTTTTAACTTCAAATTTTATTATTACGGATAAAATTGCGCACATATTGTTTGATCCTGTCCATGAGATTCTGTACAACTTTCGATCTGACATTGGCAGCAATACTGTTACGAATACGAATTCGGGCAAGTTTAGTATGAACAATTTCTACGAAAATAAATTTATACTATTCTTCTGCAAGACAATTACTTCATTTTACTTGAGCATTTCTTATGTCGCCTAAATTCCATGGAAAAATTTTGCTGCTCAAAAAAATTATCACAGTAAAAAAATACTGAGTATTTTTAACAGTGTTACTGCCATATTGTAGCGACTCTACATCTCTACAAACTTATACATAAAGGAACGCACTCGTTCACGCACTATCTGATCATTATGTTACGCACTGTAACATGATGATTTGAAAGAAAATTGTAAATTTATCTGAAGCACAAACAGATGTATAATAATTTGTGTGTTAATGTAATGTTTGCCGCACACCAATATATTTTTCGGTTATTAGATTTTTACAGCAAAATACCATTTGTAAACAATTAGTAGGTAGTCCCGATTTCTAAAATTAAATGTTTTTTTGATACGAATTTAAAGAAAACCTCGTCATCTGTTCGAGTCAAATTGAAATATTTGATCTTTATACATAGTAAATACATTAAATCATTTTTTATAGGTTATGTTGTTACACTGTTAAAATTTTAACTGTAATACTTTGCTCTACAAAATTAAAATAAATGAACTCTTTGTCTTTGTCAGTCTAATGGAATTTCGTTTCTATCATCCTCTCAGTAAAACTAGTAAACTCAGTTTTTCATGAGATTCGCGCTGAAACATGCACAGAATTTCTATACAGGTGGAACTTTCAGGCCGGGTGTGGTGTATACTTGGTCCCAAAAACTCGGGTTGTCCTTTAAATTGACTGAACCCAAAAACTATAGGGTTTCCCACTTGAAACCTGGGTTAAAAAATATTGACGAAAAGTTTAAAAAAAGTGTTATAGTAATAAAGTAATAATGTATGCAATGCACTGTCACCAATTAAATTAGTAGTTGAGGATGGGAAAACATTATGCTTATTACACCAGAAACTGTTACTAATGGTATGCTGATTAAAATTGAAAATTTGGATACAGAGAAGCTATCAGATGCTCTCAGAAGGACTATTTCTCAAAAAATATTAAATTCGTTTCTTTAATCAAACATTTAAAAGACTCTGCTGTTTAGCAGGAAGTATTTATTGGGCAATTTGAATGTTCAACTACTCATCATTTCAAGTGTTTTCAAAAGTAAAATTAAAATTAAATTAAAACAGGGAATGGAGTACAACCGTGATTTGTTTAAACTAAATAAAAATATGTAAATTTTCAAACGTTTAGTATCATTTATTACAATAGTCCCATTGTCATGGTCTGACCCGTCCGTCACAAGTGTTTTACAAGCACATGTGCGAGTACTGTTACGATTTGAAAATCGTATACATGAAAATTTTTGCGATCGCATGAAACATTTAGGTGAACGTGATATAAAGGTTGACATACCATGCAATTTGGGTTTATAATCTATAATTCATGTTGATCTTCCACCTTGCACAATCATTTTTTGTATTTCTCCTCTCCCTTTATATGCAACTGTAAAAACAATTGTAATGATTATCGATGATTATGACTTTTTCTGGTTTTCCCGTTTTATCTCACTCCACCTTTAAGCCGCTTTCCAATATAATTTTTGCGGACTTATATTTTATTATTAAGAGCAGCATTCTGTTTTTGGACGTGATCATAAAATTATTAAAATATTAAAATTATTGTGTAATCATTTTTTGTGTTTTCGCATTATAATTGCTGAATAAAAACAAATACAATTATTTGCAACATATACATAATTAAAAAGGAAATTTCATCCCGAAATATATTTAAGCCGCGGAATAGGTAAATAAATTTCTGTTTTATTTCTATTTGTTTTTTTATTCCTAACGCGATCATATTTTAAGCCACATTTCTTTCTGTGAATAGTGCCAACATACTTACGATAGAGCAACCGTACCGTCCAAAAAGTGGAAATGACCACTGGACTATTCCGCGCTTATAAAATTTTTGGAATATATATTTATACACTTATATATAATATATACCATACGATATTCACAGCCTGAACTATTGGCGTAAATAAGTTGGGTTCAAGGACACTGCACGTCCGTTACCAGCCTAGAAAAATCGGATACGCGAATTATACAAGGACATAACTGAATGCTAGCGGTAGTATAATCGAGCATGTGTCGATAATCATCGATAATCAAGATAAGTGGAATTCCTAAGTTTTATTATATTACCTAAATTGATAGTTATATAGATATATCTAATACTCGCTAGTAATAAGACAAAGTCTCCATTAAAGTTTAATGATTAAGTGCTATTGTACTTAAATAATAAAAAAATAAGAATGAAAATTAATTAATATAAATATATATATTAGAAGCGGTCTAAGTACCACTACCTTAATATTAAGATTATAGAAAAGAGCCGGTTCAGTTACTTAGTATCTAGATATAGTTAGTAATTAAGTGTTAAATAGATATTAAAATAAATATTTGCAAAGCTACCTAATATTGTGCAATAATAATTTTGGTTCGTTAATTTAAATGTTTCAGTTTTTTTAATAGTGCGGTCATGTGAAGTTTTCGTACATATGATTTTCCTTTCTTTTTGATTTATTTTATGCTAAATCTAAATTTTCGTTTGTTATAATGTGCGATACAGTGTATGAGTGAATATAAGTGAGTGTGTAGTGACATAATTCCACGTGGGCGGGAAGCGTCAGTAACAAAAAATGAGTGCTTCATTGGGTGGTGTATGACGTCAGCGATCAAATCATCGAAGATCGTCCATTATTAAAATAATCGAGGTAAGTTAAATCCACCATTTGTGATATCCAACTTCAATTTTTGTTAGTTCTCAACGATGATCATGGAGAATCGTTTATGTAAGTTATCCCTTCTTGAAGCACTACAGGCTCCTTGGAATTAGTGGCAAAACCCTCCCCCACCGCTGTAACCTAGCAGGCAAATGTGCTGCAGCCACTAATAACATCATTACATATTTCAAGGAGATTTCTGATTACGCCTGTCCTATAAGTTTTTATATTTTTTTGTTGCCATTTTTCATATCTGGCAGGAATGTTGAGCATTGCTATAGGCCAGACGCGTAACAGTACATGATGATTATAAATTATGCCTATAGAAACTGAATGTAAGTCACTGTTCCTTCTCACTCCTCCAGTGATTTTATTCTATCCATAGTTTCTGTGTGTCTCTAAGCTAATTCTTAGAATTCTCCAGCGAGTAGTTAAAATTCCAAATGCATTTCCTATTATTCGACTACATCTCGATTGACTAGAATCCATTTCTCGTTTTATTAAAAAAACCCTCTTTACATATCATCAAACTCTTTATGACCAGAAAAATCAATCATCTAGACTTTGACATAAAACTAAAGTTTGACAAAAAATTCGGGTTTACTAGGTTTCGGTGATCTCCAAACTCGAAAACCCGGCTTTCATAAATTGCAGGGTTTTGCTTACACTATTATATACAGACCAAAACATAACTGCTGAGTTGTGTCAAAGAATTAGGGATAAAATACGTTTCGTTAGTCATTCCTTTATGTATACATTCGACGGCATTGTGGAGGATGTTACAAAACCTGCTCTTGAGATCACCACAGCAAACCGCTTGCCAAGTCAAAAATTTTTGTAAATTGGTCTAACTTTAAATATGAGATTATGTTTAGTGGGAGAATTGCATTTATGGCAAGACACAATTTTTGACCTGCTAACTGGTTCAAATCTAGTTTGACGTACGTTTTGTTATCATTGTAGATTAAATTCTATAAAATTATCATCACTCGTATCGCATTGGATCCTAAACAAATTTGGTCACAATTTGGTATAGTTTAGAATCCATTTACAAAATTATGCTAAGAATTGTCTACGGATTGCCAACACGCTGACGTAGAAAATAATAGATGGCGCGTAAACACCCATCCCTGTTCATAAGCCTGGAAAAATGAATCACAAATTTGCATGCTTCCCATAATCTCAAAATTATTTGAAAATATGTTTGTTTTAGTGCATCGCCAAAAAAACTTGAACTTAAGGTTAAGTCAATTTTTAGATTATTGTTTAAAATAAAAAATAAAACGATATTTTATATTTGGTAAGCAAATAATTGAGAAATCGAGCGGCCGTTGGAAATTCAATTTTGTATGCGGGTTTTGTTCGGGCTCACCCTGTGTGTATAGATCTGTGAAATGATTAAAGGAATTTCAGTGACCTTTTGCTATGTACATACATATGTACATACGCTCAAAATAAATCACCTAAAGCATTATTCCAAACTTGATGACTTCATTTTGTTTTAAATTACATTTGATTTACATACAAAAATCGCAAGTCGTGCAATTTAACCGTAAAAATATTATTATTTTATTACACTTGAGGGAATAAAGTGAAAGATCAAATTTTAAATTTTCAAATTAGTTTTGGGTTTCGCGAAATTATTAACGCGGCATAAATATCTATCTACCTATATGTGATGTGTAATCAATTTATTTTGGATTTATATATAATGGATTTAATACATTTTTGAATTAAGCAATCAAGGCCCAGCTGATATACAATAATATACCTATTTGTGTTATGTTATATGATCGGTGGGGACTGTAATATAAACAAGTAGTTGCGCCCATAAACCATGCATAGATAAGAGCGCGCGTTACAAATACATAATTCAAACTCAATTCTCATTCCATCGTTTTACGATAAAATTAAATTAATAATTTTCGTCAATTTCATGGCCGTTCATTCACAAGTAATTCAAACTAATTTATTCAATTGAATCCATATATGTATTTGTATTGTGTATGTATACATATGTGACGGTTGTCACACACCAAAATACTAATTTTCTTTAGTCAACATTCGTATTTCGTCAAATAGAGTTAGATCGCGCGATGAATATCTATCAAGTTGGTTTATTTATTCTGCTACTGCTCCTTATCGGATTCTATTACATTCAGCATGTGTACGCTAATTTTAAACGGAAAAAGATTCTACATGTGCCGGGCAAATTTCCGTTCGGTAATATGCGCGAAAATAAACAAAAACAATTTGTGTTCTCGCTTAAATACGTTTACGATAAATTCAAAGAGCAAGATGTATTGTGTGGATTCTATTCAATGATAACGCCCGTTATATTGCCACTCGATTTAGAATTGATTAAGTGTATACTGATAAAAGATTTTGATAAATTTCACGATCGTGGTCTGTACACGAACGAAAAAGATGATCCATTATCGGGCCATTTATTCACGTTATCTGGAACACGGTGGCGTAATATGCGAGCTAAACTAACGCCAACCTTTACATCGGGTCGCATGAAAGAAATGTTTCCGATTGTGGTGAAATATGGTGACGAGTTGGTGAAATATATAGACGCGAATAAATCGAGTGACGATAGTGGTTACCTGTTAAAAAATATGTTAGTGCGATTCTCGACCGATGTTATTGGCGAGTGTGCGTTCGGTATCGAGTGTCGTGCACTTCGGGAGGAAACCAATATTGTGTGCCGAACAGTCGAAAAAATATTTAATATGTCACTGAAACGGATGCTTTTAATGTTCTTTGCGAATTCATTTCAAACGCTGTCACAACGTTTGGGTATACTGGCTAACGAACCTGAAGTGATCGATTATTTTATAAAATCCACTGAACAATCCGTTAAATTTCGTGAGCAGAATAAAGTGAAACGGAAAGATTTTCTTAATATTTTGATCGAATTAAAAAATGAAAATAAAAATTTTGATTTGTCGCTAAACGAGATGGCAGCACAATCATTTTTATTTTTTGCGGCCGGATTTGAAACCACATCAAGCACAATCAGCTGGTTTTTGTACGAGATCTCAATGAATCGCGAAATCCAGGATAGATTACGTGACGAAATAATCGAAGTGCTCGATCAGCATGGCGGAGAGGTTACGTATGAGGCGTTGCATGAAATGAAATATCTGGAAATGTGTATTAACGGTGAGTTTTATATATTCATGTGTGTGTAAGGCACAGAATTTGTAATTGGTTTTTATACAATTTTAGAAACTCTGCGAAAATATCCACCAGCCGCCACACTATTTCGTTCTGCAACCGAAGACTATAAAATTCCAGATTCACATTACATGATCAAAAAGGGGACGCAAATATTTATCCCAATCTATGCGATTCAAAATGATGTGCGATATTTTAGGAATCCTGACGTATTTGATCCGGACAGATTTTCAGCCGCAAATATAAAATCAATTCCACAATGTGCATTCATTCCGTTTGGCGAGGGGCCACGTAATTGTATTGGCCTAAGATTTGGATGGATGCAGGTGAAAATTGGAATTATATCGATAATTAGGAATTATACGTGTCGTGTTAATCCGAAAACGGCTAGTCCAATGGTGTATGGCGAAATTTCACCAGCTGTGACACCCAAACATGGAATATGGCTTGATTTGGAAAGACATCAATTTGAATCATAAATTTGTCAGTGTTTATAATACAAAAATATAAATGTATGTGCTAAATGAATTTTGATTTTATAATTAATCTAATTTTCTGCTTCTATTAGCATGATTTTCACACTATATATGACATATAATAGTTAGAACCACAAACAAAATAAACCAAATTATAATCAAACGTGTCAACATTCTAATTAATTTTTTCAATTTTTTCAGCGATCAAATACACAAATTATAAAATCATATGATCACTTAATCATGATTATTGACAAACGTTTATTAAAACAAAAGTAACAACAAAAATTTTTATAATTATCGTTTGTATTAAACTCATTTTGTTTTCCATCCATGTTAAGCAAAAATATCGATCTATTGTATATCGTGCCTTAACGATCAAACATTATAATGTAGGCATGTACGAGTATACGAGTACATTTATTTAGTATTTAGAAAAAAATGATTTCATTTGAATAACAAATTTTTCAATCGATCGCGATTCAATCACGATGCGTTATCAATTGATTTGATCTTGAACATAAAATATAATTAAAAAACCATTTTCTTTCGGTTTACTATTTTTTTTCTTCTTCTTCTTCTTCCTTTTCAAATCGCGCGACTTAACGTCTCTTATATATACTTTACGTGTATCGTATTATTTAATATTGTTATGCGATCGATCGATCTCGATCCTCCTTTTTGCATGTGCAATAAAAATTAATTGTAATTTATATAATACAAAAAAAAAACATATTATTCCGTAAAATAGAGATCATAAATTTTAAACATTTACAAAATTTATCGGATAAAGATCATATTTCTTTGGGAAAATGCTACGATACACAAGAAGAAATGGAATTTTTAATATATAAATCTATGTTCTGAATTCTCATGAATCACACAAATAAATAATCAACAAATTCTAAGCAATGCAGCGGCTTTATATAAATATACGTTGCTATACGATGCAAACAAAGAGGCTGGAATAACATGTTTTTGAGAAAATAAAAATGATCGCATAATTTATGCGATCACAAGGCGCGATCGACCTGATACAATTGCACTGTATGTACAAACATACTTATATATAAAATTATACAGAGTGGTGAGTAGTTTATTTTATATACATACATGTATATATATATATACGTAATCAAATTCGAAAGGAAAATAGTTTTTATGTCTCCTGCACAATCGTCATATAAAATTGAAAATTTATAATTCTAGTGATTTTGTGTATATTTGCAACGGTCTGTTTCTGTAATTTTTGTAAAGAGACAGTTAAATATGGCTTTAAATCGTAATTACAGTACTTTTTGTAAAAAAAAAATTTACGATTTGCATAACAGATATGAGCGTTGGTAAAATATTTATAAAAATCGAAATGTATATATATGTACATATACAATAATACACATTTATTGTATCTTAATTGGGTTGTTCACCAGAGTACAATTTAATGCTAGATTGATTTGTCCCACACATGAAAATCGCAATTTTAATGTTGTTAATATTAATTATGTTTTTATATGGAACAATTTGTTGAGAATATTTATTAAACGTATATTTAATTCGCTGAGTTGTGA
Organism: Tipula unca; assembly: GCA_951394425.1. Taxonomy (NCBI): domain Eukaryota; kingdom Metazoa; phylum Arthropoda; class Insecta; order Diptera; family Tipulidae; genus Tipula; species Tipula unca. The sequence continues at coordinate 87,038,465 of OX596382.1, forward strand.
AAATGAATGGAATGACTGGCTTTAGTCACATGATTATATATCTGTTCAAATAATTTCAGTTTCAAAATAATTAAATGGATCACACAGAAAAAAAAACGTTAAACTCTCTCAAGCAGCATTCGATGCTCAACACTAACTAAAAATGCAAAGTGAATTTATGTCGCAAACACACAAATTATGTTTTGTCTGCGCCGAACGTAGAAAGTAAGCATTGCCATACGAATTTAAAATATTGGCCTACTATGCACGAATGAACGGCCTATTTTATTCAAAATTTAGAAATAAGGAAAAGCAATATTTCATTTTACAAAAATTGTGTATCTTTTGGTTATCAATCGCTTCGTTGGAGGAGTAAAGTATTATTTTTGGCTCTAACAAAATAGAAATCTAAGGCCATTTTCATTGCTTGATTGATGTGGTTTAAAGGTTTTGTCGTTAATATGGTCGGTTCTAAACGATAATGATACTAAACAATTACTCGCCAAGGGTTCGAGGAAGTGTGTCAACAATTGTATTTTAATATCAATTATAAAGCGATTTCAAAAGTTCGTTAACAGGGATCTATTATATGAAAACAGATTTTTGACGAATATTTTTTTAATAACTTTACTCAATAGGGAATGGATGTGTACTTTTGGATTTTCGGCGTTAAACACAAAAGAATCAAAAAATAATATAATTAAAAAAAACAAATGTTGTTATCATTAATTTTAGTTGGGGCACTAGGCGATTTCATCTAAAACTACAAAAATTGAAATAACTTTTGATTTTGAACTACCAACAACTGAACAACCAGATAACCAGAAGATAGTATCGAACGCTAAATTTCATTATCAATTAGAACAACTACGAAATTACAGAATTCAGGTATTTGTATCAACTAATTTCCAATTTTAGTGAAGATTTTGTCAAAAAGTTTCGACTGAGCAAAACACTTTTTAAATCCTTCTCAATACAAAAGTTAATAGAGCTGGGCTTCAAATTTAACAACGAAATTAAGTATTGAAAGGCCGCCACTAAAATAGTAAAAAAGTAATAGGTTGGAAAAGAATTGACATTTTATAAGATATTACTGACGTCAAGTAATTCAGAATTTGCATCACTCGCCAATCTAAAACCTTCAACGCTGTGCTAGTCGATCCAATCGCTTACTTCAAAACTTCGACTTCCACTAGAAAAGGTGACTGCAAAGAGATTAGTGCGGGATTGGTGCTACGTCTGTAAAATCCTCAACGAGTGCATGTATACAACTATAATTATTAGTGACGAACTTTTCTATTGAGATTGAGGTGCTTGTGCTGCCATCATTCACGAATATTTCTCCATCAATGTCGATAAACACGGAAGGCTTCAGTCAAATGAATTTAGGCAATAACTTGCGTGTCTACAAAATACTATGTTGTGGGTCATCCAAGCATATTCTGTGCAACTCTTCAGCTTCCGGGGTTCTCTTGCCATCATCCATTCTCAATATCAATGACAATATCGAAGGGTGTTAGAAACTCGAAACATTTACAGAAGGCTCCAAAATGTTTGTAACAACAGAGGATCAGTGAGAGAATCATTTTATAGAGGGGTTCACCCGATATGAAGCGAGTCGGTTTATTGTTAAATGTTGCCTTCATTTCCCTTTATTCGTCCACCCAACGAGCAATGACTGCTCATTGAATAACATTTTGATGGTGGTACCGGTGGTGCAAAATTGTGTAGTGTCCATTTTATGTTGTTTTTCGTCACACACTGGGTATGGAGATTCCCCAGATATTATTCAAGAACATCGTGAAGCATTAACGCATTTCGATAACGACGATTACATTAAAATATTGGGTATTTTCTGGCAACCACAAAGAGATGTGTTTCAATTTCGGATCTAAATTAATGAAACGAATAGTAATTTCCAAAGTAGCACACTTATTTGATGCTCTTGGACTGGTTTCTTCTGTCGTGGTTTAGGGTAAATTATTCATGCAGAAGTTGTAGCAGCTGAAAGTGGATTGGGTTGAAGCGCTTCCCTTGAAATACTATACCTACTGGCAATCGTTCAGATCTTGTGTGAGCTGAATGAACTATCCATTTCACGATAGTTGTTTGGAATGGCTTCATGGATCTTCTTTGCTTCGCAGATGCCAGTGAATCTGCCTTTGGCGCTGTAATCTATACCAGATATACCCAACCGTACGGACGGTTTCTTGTGCAACTTTTTGTGCTCAAATTTCAGAGTAACACCACTATAAAAATCCTAATTATCACGCATAGAACTTTGCGCGGCACTATCGCTGGCTCAATTGGTATCACAAGTTCAGGCTTTTATAAATTTTCCAATCAGTGATGTCATTTATTGGGCAGACTCAATTATTGGGCACCATTGACTGAATTCTTAGCCATCAGCACTGAAAACGTTTGTTGCTAACAGTTTCAAATACACAAGAGCTGACGAACCCTCAACATTGGTATCATATTGAATCAAAACAAAATCCTGTGGATGTTTTCTCTCATAACATGGTCCTTGCTGCTTTGATGAAATGCTATTTATGGTTCTCTGGACCATTAATATTACAAACGTCGAAATTTTCATGGCTTACTACAAATATGCCACGCGTCGAACCAGAATGCAGCGAGTTCAAAAATCTACGGCTCTGATGGATGTATGTATCTCCCAAGCAGAACAGTAGTTTTACCAATATGAAGTATTCTAATAATTATCATCAATTGACCAGAGTGAAGGCATATGCTTCCAGATTCTTGCGCAACATTCGAACAAGATCATTGACAGAATCTCTGGACCTCTGGATCGCAACAACTTTGCTGTAGGATAGTTAACGACTGTTCACTTTGTTCAATCTGAATGCTTTTCGAAGGTAAAAAATGAACGGTTTCATCATTCAGTCAAATAAATTATAAATTTTATCACATCTGAATAGTTCTCATCACTTCCATACGCTTCAAAGCATCCCCTTCTACTTCCTCCATCCGATTCGTTTACCAAAACATTGTTTACTTCTTTTCACCGAAAGTATCTTCATATTGGACCACAGGTTTTATTGGGTGCTATTTGTGAGCGGTTTTGACCAATCTATGGTTGAAAATTGACCAAGGTTCGAGATCGTCTTCGATGCCGCCGAGTCAAACCAATTTCAATACTTCAACAAAAGAAAAATTTACTTCTAAAGCAGCACATCCAATCCAGTGTGTTGGGATAGTTTTTGTGGCCCATTCTATATTTCACAACGAATATGTTGGCAAGCACTTATTTGGAATAAGTCGCAGACGTGCCAGCTGCCTTTATTGGTGCAATTAGACGTTTTCGTGCTACCCACGGTCTGTGCCTAAAAGGTGGTGTCTCATAACGGAATGAACTTCGTAGGCGCAAATTCTCAATTACATCAATTATACCATCTTTTACAAGACGCAAATTTATACCATGAGTCCATGACATCAAGCAATTAGACCAGGACGACTACTTTCACACCACGATCGTCTCATCCTCATTTCGGAGTGTTTATGTGGCGGTGGCTGTAAAATCCGCCAAATATCATCTGCGTCGTATAATGGGCAACCACATATTGACCTACGAAGAAACGATACGGTGGGCAAACAAGTGGAGATAGTTCTGAATTCCAAACCTATGACACCACGACATCCTTTTATAATAACGTCATATTATAATTGGACGGCCACTTACTGCTGTTCCTGAATCCGTCACATCACTCAAGAATACAATGGATATAGCAAACGGTGGCGCCTACTTCAACAACTAGTTCAATATTTTGGATTAGGTGACCCAAGTACTATCTACAAGAGCTACAGCATCGACACAAATGAACGTCTCAGCAACCAAAAATTGCAACTGTCCCAATTGTGGTTGTTAAGAAGAATAATCTTCCTCCCGCGTAAAGTGGCAAATAGGAAGAAATGGTGCGACCGACCCTGAGATGGATGGGTTAGTTCGCGTGGTTAGCGTTAAAACTGAGACGACGATTTATCAACGAGACATTACAAAAATATGTCATCTACCTAATAGATGTTGAATTCGGCGAGAGGTCAAGGCGGCGAGAATGAACACGCATAGTCAACCGTATACTCTATTCCCCTATAATTGTTGTGTACTGTTAATTCTTAATTCAAAGTATATAAAATATGTTGGTATATACAAATTTATGCATTTGTTGTATATATTTATCGATTAAGGATTATTTTGTGTCGCTAAAAATAAATAAAGCTCTCTTCTGCTGCATCCATCGATGAACACACATCAGAACAATAAAATTAAAATAATTTCAGCATCCTGTTTGTTCTTTTGTGTACATCGATTTGAAATCGCCATCTTCATTCTTCAGAGGTCGAGGTAAAAACGATTGTCCTCGCAAATATTCACTTGTAATTAATTTCAATAGTCAGAAGTGAGGTTAACCTAAAATCTGGAAATGAAGTTCTCTTCAAATATGTCCGTGTGAGCTACATGTTGCAATATATAGAAATATTTATAAAAATAATCCTTATTAGTCACATTTTAGCACTGGGATATTTTAATAGAGGCTCAGATCTGTTATTATCCCAAACAATAGTTTTTAACGTTTCCGGCCTCCGTGCAGCTAGTAGAGCTGATTGCAGCTCCAATAATAGATATATGTAAGTGTAAAGTGAGTGGATTGAAATAAATACTTATTAGTACTTGAAATTAAGATGTGGACGGCTAATATTGTTTCCGATTTCGAGAACCATAACCAATGCAAGCATTTTAAATTTCTTTCGAGGCCCGTACTTTGTAAATATACACATACGTATATGCAAACCCAAACCTAGGAGAAACCTTTGCAGCAAACAAAAGTACATTATTTTAGATTTTATAACAAAACTAATCCTTTCGGTTATGCTCGTAAAAAGTTACTATACATGTCAAAGCTTTCAACTATTTTAACGGAAGCCATCCATCGCTGTCTTATATGTACGATCAATACACTCTAATCTGTACTGTTTCATTTCGACTATTGTAATTTTTGTGAACATTTCTACTAATGTAATTTTTGTAATTAGAAGTTCCACCATACCATGTCTCTGACAGTCTGACACTTCAGCCCACTCAACAAATTCCATAACTCTGTTTCAAAATAAAAATGGCATTGATTCAAAATTGAAGATGTACCACACAAATTATATTATTTTTGGAAATTGAGAGCTTCGGCCTGCGTAATTTAACAATTTGACTCAAATTAATTCAAATATTTTACAATACATCGACCGTTTGAAATAAATAAATAGTTTTCTATTCGTCCAATAAAAAGTACAGTAGCGATCAAAAGATACCAAATCAAACACGTATATGTATAGATACTTAAAAATTCGGTTTCTAAAAGTAGCTTAATGTAAACAATTCTATTATTCCATAAAAAACCCAAAAAAATAAAATAACAAAGAAATCAATCAAATTAAATTTAAAAAAAAAATTAAATCCAAGCCACGATATTAATTACGATGATCTATTTTTAGTTGCGCGCTCACACAATCAAATCCAATTTAGATCAAAAAAAAACAATAAGATACGCCGAACATTTTATAAAAAATACAAGAATTAATTTTAATCGCCTTAAAAACTTAAACAAAAACAAAAAAATAATCACGCGTTGGTGGTGTTGGATTCACTCAATCCGATTAATTAATTTGTGAAATATTCACACAATGAATGATGTTTCTATATACAGCAGCAATCATTCAATTATTTTAGACCTACGCGTATTTTCTTAATTATATCGCATTATTTACACTACGACCAAATAAAATTCCGTAAATTATTTAAAATACAATTTAAAAAAAAAAAAAACAACATATTGATTCTATTAAATATAAAATTCAATGACTTTTGGTTAAAATTACCAGTAAATAATTTTAAATGTAAATAACCAAAAAGGTTATTTTTAATAAACGTTATTTTGAAAATCATAAAATTCTTCCATTGTTTGTATTTAGTTTTCAAGTTTAATTTATGATTTGTTTTATTGGTTTTTAATTATTTATTCGTTTGTTTTTCCGCGCACAATGGCACGAAATGGAGGAATAACAAAAATAGAAATTATGATGAACATTTTAATATTTATTTGATCATGGCACGATTTATTAACTTTTATATATTTTATTTATTTTCATACAAAAGATTGTTCAATAATACGATCATTCGAGCGATCGACATTAAGGTAAACAAACAAATGAGTGTTTTAAAATTTTCCATATCGATTTGGACTATAAAATTTTTGAATTTCAATGTAACTAATAATTAGTCTTAAAGTTGAATGATTTTAAGTATTTGTATATGAGAGGACATTGAACATACTTCATTGTTGGCGAATGGTTCAATAATTGGGACGCTAGTTAGCTGATGATCGGTTTCATCTCATTTCGTTTTTTATTACGAAAATTAATTATTTTAAATTGGAATTTCATTAAATTTGGTTTAATTGTCACCTGACATAAATTAATTTTACCAATTCTCATTAAATGTTGTAACGCGCTGTAATAAGGAACATTGATCGAAAACTGCAGTTTCATTCACAGCTAATCTTCTTGAATCAAATCACAAAAACTTTTAAGTTCAACACTAATAAAATACTCTCAAATTATGCATCGGTTTCATATTTTCATTGATTACTCGAACTATGTTTACAGAGTAAACAACTAATTGTTTACAATGTAAATAACTAAGCTAACCATTATTAGCAAATAATTAACTTACAATTTTACCTATGTATCTATTCGAAAAATTCAGCATCGAAATATTTCCTAAACTCGAAATAACTATCAAATTCAGGTCGGTTGATTATCAAATTCTCATTAAATTATTTTCAGTTTTATTAGTTTTACAGAATAAAACTCGATTTGTCATTTGTTTCAAAACTTTTCTATTTGTTAACTTGTTATCAAATTTCATTAAAACACAAATTAGTCACTATTCAGTGGCTAAAGCTGATGCTTTTTAAACTTTTAATCATTCTAATTCGATTACCAATACATGTATGTACGTTTAAAATAATTTGATTGTAACTTAAATTTGAGTGAAACTTTAAAACTTGAATTGCGTTAGAATAGTTTAAATATTTTTTATAAAATTAACTCGAATACAAATTGAAACGGATTCTGGACAAACTCTAATTAACTTTTTAACCTGGCAAATACAAGCAAAGTATATTAGTTATTCCGAAAGCTCTTTCACAATCCTCAGGTTTTTTTAACTGCCAATGGCTTATTCTTGAATCTTTCTTTATACGAAACATACAAGTGCGCAAAGCTTACAATCTAAAAAATATGCTATCTAAGTTCTTAGCCTATATGTTAAATACTTATTGTTAGTATGCAAGAATAATAATTAATTAATTAAAATGTGTGTTAGCTCAAATATGTAGTTAGATTAAATTTATTAACACATTAGATTTAGTGGATCTATTCTACGAAGTCGTCTATATTTCGATTGCCTTAATAGTTAATACCTTGCTAATTTATTGGGATGTGTTTCTAGTTTCAAATGTACTTCAAACCTATGTGCTTTTATATCATATATTTGACCGTTTTAATCCCAAAGTCTCTGTGGATGTTGGGATTTCGGATATCCCACGGAGCATTTGTAATACAGCGAAGTATTTTTCAATGCGTTCGTTGTAAAAGATCTATATTTGAGCGTGTGTGTAGATGAATTCTTTATGTTCATATAGAAATTATGTTACTTTTTGTAAAGAAAATTGGCATTTATCGACCAATTAAGTAACTTAACTTTTGTGCAAAAATTATCATTTTTCAACAAAATATGTTACTTTTTGTACTGAATTCGAATGTATTTAAAAAAGTTTTGTGCCGAATTCGAATTAAACGAGACAAAATCGCAAAAATATCCAAATTATGTTACTTTTGTGCTGATTTCAAGTTAAAAGGGACAAAATCTGGTTACAACCGCGAAAATATTGAAGAAATTGGCATTTCTCGACAAATTATGTTACCTTTTGTGCTGAATTCGAGTTAAATGGGGAACATAAACTTCTTCTCCTGCGTTTATGTCATTTTGAATAGTAATGGCTAAATTTTTTATATTTAAGGTTCCCATATGCCATACTTTGTCAAAAGGTTGCGAAATGTCTAGGAAAACTGCCGATCAATATTTATTTTCTTCTAAGGCGAGTTTAACTGGAAGGAACAACGAAATGTCATGTCGATTAGACGTGCGCGTTTTTGGTCTCCTACATTATAAATATATTATAAATGGTTATGGGCAGAATTAATTAGTACGGTTCGTGATAATATTTAATTAAAGTGTTTGCCAAATTATTTAACAATAAAAGTGTCAAATTAAAAACGGAATTGTGATGATATTATTGCAAATAAAACGTTGCATTTATCAAAAGTCTTTATGTACTTCATATTTGTGCGTACATAATTACAAAAAAAAAGAAACAAAAATCGAAAAAAAGAAACAACTATACAGTGAATAGTTTTTCCTGGACGATTTATGTATGTGTATACTATGACATTCTAAATGAATATTATTTTTTGAAGTGGTGTCAAATTGGAAAAGGAATCCGGTAAATGTCTCAAATAAAACGAAAGTAAAAATTATTTTGGTGCCAAGATGCGATAATCCGGTAAATTTAAGTCAGTTAAATTGTCTGATAAGTTAGGTTAGATATCAAAACAAAACATTTCCATGTATGTTTTACGCGTATACGGGAAAATGTCTTCCAATTGAAATTGTGTTTAAATTAAATTAGATTTACAGTGACCAGCCACAAATAGTATCAATTGACACGGGTATCGGTATCTAGATAGTGTGTCAGGTGGAGTGAATTAGTCTAATTTTACACATAATATTCATTTTTATTTTATTTTATTTCTTAGTAAATAATCAATAATTATATTTACTTTAGGTGATGATTTCTAATTGGAGTGCTATATTTTACGACTTTTAACACATCTTATTTTAGTGTGTTAAACAGAAAAAAAAAAGTTAAAATTTTATTATAAATGTATAAATATGAACAAATGTATATGTATGTAGTATACAATATTCTTATCTAAACTATATATTATATTAGAACATTAGGAAAACAATACAACAAATGGATAGAAAATCAGCTGACATTTTATATTTTTTGTATGTCAGTTCAGATTTGAAAATGATTTTATATTTCAATTTTCAATTAATATAATTTAAATTGTAGTAATATAGAAGGCAAATATTCAACATGATTTGCTGAAATTATTTATTTAAAACCGAAGAACTGTTTCAAGAAGTTTGAACCATTCGAGGTTTATATTTCTTGTTTTTCTTGTATATCTTATATTCTTGTATTTCTTTCGTTTAAGGACTATTCTTGGTTGTATTTATTTTATTAATTTTATTTCATCTATAGTATTGCCGCATTTATATGGAGTTTTAATGAATTACATTTAAATTAATGAATTGCAGTTAAGCATGCAGAATATAACAAATTGAAACTATTTTAAATTATTTTCAGAAGCATCTTAAAAGTCACATCCAGCAAACTAATAAATTTTATTCAGAGCCCAGTGATCCTGAAAAAAATTATAAAAGTAGATTAGAACTGTATCGTCCTGTGTTACTAACTATTGGCTATACCAGGTGCCTGTAACCGAGTCAATTTCTATCATACTAACTGAACCTATCCAAATTTTCTTTATGTTATGTGTAAACGGGTGTTCGGTGAGGCCTGGCCATGTCCGGGAGATCCTGCTTAATGCTTGGTCGAATATTCCAATCGAATCAAATCAAAATCAAATCTTGTAAAGCGAGTTTAACTATGTTTACAACTCTGTACCCTCCTTCAACTGTCATAAAGGAGAACTATAGCTAGAGAATTGGATATTAGAGCAAAAAGCCATATTTTATTAAATTTTTCAATGTTCAAATTTGTTTTTCATTTCTTACTACTTCAACAAAATTAAAAATTTCATCTAGTACTCGACACAAATTCATCGATATTACATTTTGTTTTTCTTTTTTTCAAATTACAAAAGTCGTGTTTTTTAATTCAAAAATTTTCTTATTGGAATGAATTTCTGGATAAGAATTTTCTCATTTTTTCAGTAAAATCCAAATGAATTTAATTTTTTATCAATAAATAAGATACATTTAATGTTAAACTACACATTTTAATTTACTATTATCGAAATAAAATAAAATTTAACTTTATTTTTCACTGTTCTGGATAAAACATTGGTTTTTTCAAGTTCGCGATAAATTCATAGTACACGAACTCGAAAAAAAGGGAAAGGAAATATTTTAAACAAATATTTTTCGTTGTTTTATGCTTGATACCTGTATTATTTCACAATAGACGTCAAAAAATGTTGAAATTTATTCAAATAAATAGAACTTAAATTAAATATATTGGTTAAAGTAAATAAAATTTCCCAGTATTATTGCCGATGTTCTTATAGAACTTGAAGTTCTGTTAATAAAAAAACGGACCAAAAGATGCCGTGGACCGAACAGCAGCAATGAACAAATTATTATAAGTTATTTTTTAATTTTTGTAGTATAGCACGTTGCTTGGTAACCGCTCGAAGCCGTAGGCGAGCAACGTGCTTGATGAAATATAATAAAATTATGAGGTACCAGTAATTCATCAATGCTCGAGGGGTATTCGAATAGAAAATTGTTTTCAATTTTATCGTGAAAGTGACATTTTGAACTAGAATTGGGTATAATTACTTCTTATTAAAGAAATAGTTAAGGCTGCTAGATTGTAAATTTTACTATAAAAGTGTCATTTTGAAACATCATTTGTTTTAAAATAAAACTATGAAATCTTTTCATCTAGTCTAGTAGTCAGAGTATGTTTAAATAAAATAGCAAGCCAATTAAATCGGTCAAAATATACTGTCACGTGTACGAAATATTCCAATTAAAACCGTAATAACTGCTAATTTTTCTAGGGAAAATTTGATTAGTTTATTTCGTACACGTGACAGTATATTTTGACTGATTTAACAGGCTTGTAATTTTAGCAAAGGAATTAGGATGTAAATACATGAAATTGCTCTAGTCTTCATGTGGGAATTTCATATTTTTTGAGTCTCATTTCAACGTACGCGGTGAGAAGACGTGTGTTACGGTCGTCTTGTGTCTTTATTTGTGGGTTGTGTTTCTGTTTCAATTTCAATAACAATTTAAATTGTGTATAACGAAACTGTGTGAAAATTGTTCTATGTGTGAATTCAAATTATTGTTTTAGGAATTACGTAGTGTATGTAGATCTATTAAAAATATCACGAATTGGGATATTACAGCGGTCGAATCCTAAATAGAATGTAAGTATACACGTTTTGGTTGCTAAGTTTAGGTAGCAAAACAAAAGATTCCCATGTATATACCCTACACTCATGCGGAATATTGACTAGGAAATTGGAAACTTTATTTAGTTAGAGATTTACAGATGGTAAGTTATAAATAGAATCAACTAATACGAATATCACGCTCCAGATGGTGTGCGACAGGATTATACAAATGTGGGGATCAGTTTAATTGGCAAAATATTTCCGTGGACACTAACATTTTTCCAATCAACACATTTGTTTATTGGCAGTTTAAAAAAAGGAAGGACAAATTTGTGAAATATTTAGAATTCAAGAAAATTTTGTTTTAGGTTCAAATTTCTGAGGTAGTAACATTTTATTTGTCCTAAGATTAGGCTAAAATGTAAAACATGCTCTTAGTGCAGGAATAGTGAGCGCTCATCATTGGAAAGCTGATGTAATCGATAATTTATTTTAGGCAGCCTCTGCGCTCATAAGCTATAAGATAAGTTTAAATTAATTAAATATCGTTCATTAGGTAAAATATAATTTGTAATTAATTTAACCTTAAAAATCTGGCTCAGCAAACTTATAAGTTTCATGTCAGAAGGCAGCTTTTACTATAAGGTTAGATTAGAATTGAAGTGTCATTGTGTTAATAACAACTATTGGCTAATTATTGGATCTGTAATCGGGCCTATTTTACTAACTAACCCTATCTAAATCCTCAATATGTGGGAATTTCATATTTTAGAACTGCAACGTTAATTTTGTTGATCCTCAACGCAAAATGAATTCACAATATTAGATAAAAATTGTTAGTATCCAAATGGTGACTGAACATTCCACCAAGACTACACAAGCGCACGCTTCTTTGTCTCAAAACGCTTTCAAATTTTATATACAACAACCCGCAGCGTCAACCAACCAGACAGGTACGAGAAGATTTCATCGTTTTTTTTTTTTGCGAAGCTATTTAAAATCTCAACTAAATAAATTCATAATCAACATCATCGGTCCGCTTGAAAAGTACGAGTTGTGTTGTATTAGAATTTCAATTCGCTTATTGTTTCGCGTTTATTTACGGAGATAATGAACTCTAATTTATTTTTGTCAATTGGTTTTTGTAAATACTGTCAACCGGAGCAATTTATCAAACATAATCGCCATATTTAACTACCACGCGCTAATAAGAACCATCGTAAATTTGATGCTTTCTAAATTTCCAAATTAATCAGTAAAAAAAAAAAATATAAATATATATGATTGTATGTTAGTTGGTTCAGGCGCAGCAGCATCAAAGGCAAAGTGGAATAAGTGTGTTTACAAAAATAGTTACCGCGTAACAGTCAACTTCCAATTATGGCACATTTGAATAAAAAAATCTCTTTGCTATTTATTTAAAACAAAAAAGAAATGATTTTGTATTTGATTTATTATGACATCTTAATAGAGAAAATCCAAATTTAAGTCAAACATTATTAATTAATCTAATCGGAATGAATATAATAATTATTTCTGGCCAAAATACCGATCTAATCTTAGAGAAATGGTAAAAAAACAACGACTCGACGACGCCGATGTATTAAAATACATTATATACATATATAGTTATTGACATTAGTGTACATCGAGATAACGTTGTTTTCATAATTATATGTGAGTTCGTTAACATACATAAAATATTGTGCATTGATAGATAATTCATAGTGACAAGATTACTGACAATCTACTTCCGACATGATTTTCACTTAAGTATAACAATTATTAACCAAACCAGTATCACTGTTGTATACCCACACCAATCGCAACACTAGTTTTATCTATAAATACCAAACAATGATAGTTTAACCATTAGATGATGTTGTAATATGAACTTAAGCAAAGTCATACTGAAAACAACAACCATATAAATATAATAACTTTATCAATAAGTTTACTCGGTTCAAATGAACCGAATGATAACTATGACATGATCGAATCTCGCGTTGCGGATTATAAAAATCCGATCAAATACCAGGTACACAACAATTTTTATTATACAAGGCATTTTAGAAAAGTGTAATGATATTGATTATTTCGAATTCAAATACAATGGTGATGTAAACGTCAACTTTATTTGGCTCACAAAATCAAATACGTCCAAGGAGATTAGAGAATTGGAAATACAAAGAGTCGATTTGGAAACAAAAATTCTGTCTGTTAAGTGAACAAAAATTCATCAGCAATATGAAATAGTTTAGCCCAGATTTAGGATATACAAGTGAACTCGCAAATGGCGCAAAACAACCAATAGTGTACGTTTATGTCGACATTTAACCTCAGCAATGTGTAATACATTATCAAACGGCGATTTGAATTGATTCATCCAATAAATCGGGCCCTTCCCTTATCAACCGCATTCAAATGAATCGTATCGATTGTCATATGCATACAAATTTTTTCCGCTTAAAATTCATCCCAATTTTTATTTAGATATAATGGTGTTCGAATGAGCAATAATTAAATACGTTTGTTTGATCCTGGATGAACATTAGTTTACATTCGGTAATAAAGATCTAATCAATCAAAAAAAAATATTACTATAATTTCAATGACTCATATTCGAATCGTTCTAGTTTAATATAATTGCTGAAGGTTAATCAATTAATCACGATTGCACAGACCTTGCTTATATATGATTCACTTCACAAAGCACTTATTCTGAATACTACATTATAGTAAATAATCTTCAGAACTTGCTTATTATAGTACAGATTATTGAAAATATTGCCGAATCGACATACATATGAATGAAATTGGGGAAGACCATTAATGAGAAACGGCTGGAATTTCCAATTATGGTAACTGATATCAAATCAAGCAAAAAAATAATTGCAATCAATACTGTTAAGAATTTGCAGGTTTCTAATTTGTAGTAATTGCCATAAATTCGGTTTTTCAAGAATCGTGAATCCAATTTTAAGTTTAATAAATAAAATCAACCTTGAGTTTCGGCGGGCCCCCTCGGATTTATGTTTTGATATAAACTATTTGGGTTTTCTAAAATGGGATTTCTGGCGTAATGCTCGCTCCCTTCCGTAATAAATTTAACACTCGCAGTATTTCCTTTATATACCTAGCAATTGCTACTACTTGTAGTATTAGCAAATACCGTTTTATTCATACCACCGTTGAAAATGGTAATAATAATAATATTCAAATCGAGTAAGTTCTATTACATTCTAATGCCATTAGAGATTAGAATAACAAAAGCGTTTACAAATTTGCGATAAAAAATAAAAAATAAACCAAGTTTGAGAGAAATCAATTTATAGAAAACACAATTCAGTGAAAAAAAAATACGTAGAAATCAATTAAACTTTGAAAAACAGAATACAATACCAAGTCTGACAAGCAGTCTGATGGTAATGAAGCTAAAAATGATTTTGGCTTTAGCTGTCTTTCCACCACACTAAATTGTGTCAGCTTTCGAAGTGCTATATTGTTTGAGGCAAAGCCAATTTGGTTGACGTGGAACAACACGGGTAGGATGAATTAAAATATTTTATAGAACCGCCACATCGTTGCTGCCCACGTTATTCTATTAAAGCGTTTGTTTACGCACAAAATGTTCGAGATATTCTGGAGAGCAATTGATAAAGTCTATAAATAGTGAGCCTGGGTTTGAACAAAAGCCAATTGCATTTAAGCCCAGACCTTTGTCTCCTTTGGAGATCTAAACATCAAATCGACGACTGGCTGGAGGAGAAAATTATTCGTTCAAGTTCATCATCAAGTTAATCCCATTGTATTGGCCAACAAAAAAGATGGTTAAAAGAGATTATGCGTGGATTGACGAAAATTGAATAGTATAATCGTTAAACATCAGTATTCATTATCTCTAGTCGATGACCAAACAGATAAACTGGCGGATGCAAAACTGTTTACAACATTGTATCTTCGAAATGAAATTTTCCTTATTCCGGTTGCTGATGACTCTATTAAATATAACGCCTTTGTAACGCCATTCGGACAATAAGAGTTTTTGAACACTCCGTTTGACCTTTGCAACAGTCTGTCTGTTTTTATGCGTTTTATAAATAACATGTTCGAAGATTTGTGTTGTAATATGGGATCATCTGTGTTTCGAAAATTCGAAGGATTATTAAATACAATACCAAAAGCTTATCGCCGATTCAAAAGTTAGATCGGTATATATTTTGTGTAGTGGATGGCTTCCCCAAATTTACTGCGATTTACCCTACAAAAGCAATGGACAGCTACGAAGTTATTCAGCGACTAGATTCACAGAAATTTGTTTTCGGAAATCCAAAAAGACTGATCACAGACAGGGGTGGCGCATTTAATTTAGGCGAGTTCAACGAGTACTGTGCTAAGGAAGGAATTTACCTACGGTTTTCTACGGCTGGAATGGCCAAGTGGAACGAATATTTCGTATTATAAAACCAGGTCTAGCAAAACTATGGCGGAACAAAATATCACTGCTATTCAAAGAGAGAATCGACGAGGATACGGCCGCAAGCGAAAGGTGGCAAATGAGAACACTGTTGGTGAACATGTCTCTATTAAGTGAACCCAATTCAACAGGGCGGCTAAATTGGATCGAAAATATCTGGGTCCTTACGAGGTAATAAAAGTTAAGGAATGGATCAATACGATGTTAAAAAAGTATCACAGTCAGATGTTGGGTTATCTGACTGTGATACTTTTTTAACATCGTATTGATCCATTCCTTAACTTTTATTACCTCGTAAGGACCCAGATATTTTCGATCCAATTTAGCCGCCCTGTTGAATTGGGTTATATACATTGACATGTGCTGCTTATTTGAAACCATGTTACGTCGGGAAGTCAAGCGAGGAGGAATATGACGAGCAAAATGAAAACCTCGAGGAAGGTGAAGGTCTATCCTGGTCGGACGGAATTCCAGGATGGCCGTGTGATATTTACGAGTACACCCAAGTACAATTCTGTAGTACTGAGAAATTACCCCGTTAATGTGTACATATAACAAACTGTAACATTATTGTCTATGTCCTATTATGTTTTTTTTAATATCTGTATAATATGTACTAAAGTATTCATTTTGTCATTGTAATAGTGTTATTATATTGTTTCGAGTAAAAGAATAATAAACTCTTTCATTCTTGTTGGACGATTAAAAGAATCATTGCCTCTATAGTTTTTTTATAACCCATAACTCAATCTAGATAAATATTGTGTTGCGATCGAAAATATTATTTGCACGGTCAGATATTTTTGGCGCTATAAAGTTTTTTGTAAATCAAGATCATCAACATTCAAATTGTTATCGAGTTTTAAATGAGTATTCATTATTTTCACTTTAAGTTTATGTAAATTCACAAATATAAGATTTATTTTAACTGGTAGCTTTTAAGCGACACTACTTGCTGAATAATAAAAGATATATTGTTTGTGGTTATGTGCTAGCAAGCCGTCAATATTTAGCTACATGTAATGTTTTCGTTATTATAAAAAAACTAGGCGCGATTTACAGCGAGTCTTGTTGGATATCAGCCAAATATCACACAGGTATTAGATAGACTGAAAAAGTTTATCAATACAAATTGTAAACATTTTGTAAAGTGATTTGTTGACTTTCTTCATGTTACACATATACATATATTATACGAATGTCAATATAAGAGAAGGCATATGATCCTGTTAAGATGAAAATCCTATTAAGGAAACCGAAAAAATAATTAAAGAAACATTCGAAAATCATCTTAGAAAAAGAATTCCTCTTCTTCATTTTTCTGCAATACATAATTATTGATGTGTCATTAAGTTATCTCGGAATACAAAATTATGAAACAAATACAGCCAAGTGCTGATTATGTTCACTGTAAAGCTCGTAAATTTAATTTAATAATTAACAATAATTAGTAACGATTTATGTATATGTAGATTTGGTAAAACATAAGCAGGTGAGAACTTTAAGTATAACACGACGGCCGAGAAGGTGGAAAAACTTTTAACTCTATAATAGTTTTTTTTTATTTGACTAAATCCTTAGGCAAAATTATGTATCAATTAAATCTGATGAATATCTGGATATAAAAATAGTTAGACCCAGTATTCAATGCTAATTAACCAAAGCTAAATTCTTGACTGAAGTTTAATCGACGGTGAGTCATTGATTGACTATTTGACCTTACTCAAAATACCATTGAAACTGGATTTTAATTATTCATAATTATTTTGACGAAGCTGCAATACCCGAAACCGGTGTACATATATGAATGTAAATTTTTTTAAACTAATATCCCGTGTGTGAATAAATTAATTAATATTAAGTTATAACTCGTATATAGATAAAACATAAAACTAAATTTTTATTTTTATTGTTATAACACAAAATATCATTCTTTCAGGCGCGTGATAAATGGAACTATTCAATACTTTAACTAATTTTTGCAAAGCAAGTTTATAAAAACTTGTCTGTACAGGCAATGTAAATTCCAAAATATGAATAATATTATTCCCATCTCAAGTTTAACTACCTATGACCTATACAGAACGCATTCAGATTTATTGCGTACTCATATAAGAATGCAAACAATTTCGACGGAGAGAGACCTGTAATTTTTCAATACCCAAATATCTGAAGCAATATTTCTCGGATACTATGGTAAACAAAAACTACAAAATTAGCTGAATACTTGAGTACTCGGTAACCAACATTTAGATTCAGACGAATAATTTCACAGAAAGCTTATATATACTATGACTTAACAATGAACAATACCATGAAACGGACATACTACGGAACTATACTGTATTTGGCTATAGACGTTAGATACTCATATTTGAATTATAAAATAATTATTTGGTGAAAGAACTATTAGTTTTAGTTAGCCCGAATTCGAGTTAATAATGCATTACTATGTAAGTAATTAATCAAAAAAAGTAATAAGCCCAACCTCGCGAAGAAGGATACTATTCCAACAACTCCGGTAGTAACTGAGCTAACTCAAGTAAACCAAAAAGTAGAACAACTGTAACGCATTTGGTCTACAACTACGACTATCACTTTACAACTTGTAATATAGATTCTATATTAGAGATAGTAGTAATGAAGAATACTGAAGAATATTACGATAACATGAGAAGATAGTATTATACAATTACAAACAATCAACTAATTGGTATTCATCCAGCTAAAATTGAAACAACTTACAAGTGAAAAAGGCCACACAAAACAAATAAACCATCGAAGAACCAACTGAAGAAAATTATCAAGCAAACTGTGAAAATTACATCTGCTTAGCTTCATGATATGTAGTACTGCGGTTAGTAAATCAAGAACATAGTACGAAAGTTCGGATTGTCACCGAAAGAATTTGAAGAAATGATTTTGTAAAGTTCTTAGAAAAATTGAATAATAAGAATCTTTTGGTCCACAGATAATACAGATAAACCAATAATAATAACAGTGTTAAAGGCCATTACTGGCCCCTTACTGAATCAACAATCTGGCTCCAACGGTTTCGATCCTGAGCTTGGTCTTCATACTGTCTTAGACAATCTGAAGAGGCCAAGTCGTTCTCTACATCGTGGAGCCATCGTCGCCTGCAACGACCTCTGCGCCTACCATATGGTGGCTCTCCTTTCAGAGATCGCTGCACAATTCGTTCCGGATCAGCACGCAGAACGTGACCGAGCCAGCGTACTCGCTGAGATCTAACTTCATGTACAATATCGGGGATCTTCATCAGATCTCTGATCTCGAAATTGTACAGAGCTCGGTATGTACCATCTATTTCGCGTTTAGGGCCGTAAATCACACGCATGATTCTTCTCTCAAATGTAAGGAGCCATCTCTCGTACTCATCCGTCAGCGCCCAACTTTCACATCCAAACATAACAACGGGCCTGATCAACGCTTTGTAAAGCTTCAGCTTCACGGCACTTGATAAGTGTTTAGATTTTAGCAGTGGCCTTAGAGGATACAAAGAACGACTGCCAGCTGCCAGCCGCACTTTAATATCCTCACCCACACTGTTATCGTGAGTGATAAGAGAGCCCAAATATTTGAACCTCCTCACTCCCTCAAACGTGTGGTGGCCACTACTAAAATCTGGTGTGCCATTGTCTCTAAAACCAGAGATCAGGTATTTCGTTTTGGACTCATTGATCTGGAGTCCAACAGAAGCTGAAAACTCTACAAGCGGATCAAGTATTTCTTTCACTCCGTTGTTATTCAGTCCAATCACGCATATGTCATCTGCATATGCAAGCACTTGATTGGACTGGCGATATAAGATGTTACGCTGAGGTGTTTCAGTTTTACGAAAGATGTACTCCAACATGAGATTAAAGAGTATCGGGGACAGAGCATCTCCCTGCCGAACACCCGAGTTAACTGCAAAAATTGTCGATAGCCTGTTCTCAACTTTAACACAGCATTGAGACTGCGTCACTGTCATCCTACACAGTCGTACCAATTTTGTTGGCATTCCTAGGTATTCCAGGGCAGACCACAAACTCTCTCGATTGATCGAGTCGTAGGCCTGCCGGAAATCCAGGAAAACCTGATGTACGGAGATGGATGTCTCATAATATTTAGATAGAATCATCCGCAGCGAAAAGACCTGATCAGTGACTGATCGATTCGGACGAAATCCTCCCTGATAGTCACCAACCAAGCCTTCCGCCAGAGGAGTGATTCTATCCAATAAAATGTATGACAGTAACTTGTATGCTGTGCAAAGGAGAGCTATACCGCGATAATTCTCACACTTCAAGCGGTCTCCCTTCTTGAAGATGGGGCATATCGCGGCCACTTTCCATTCATCAGGCAACAGATAAACCAATAAGAATGTTTTAAAAAATTTGGCAGCTCCACATTACCACGTATACTAGTTGTTGTAAGTTTCTGCTGTCACCCCCAATCATAATCATAATCCCACAATTCATATAAAACACAAAACAAGTGTTTTTTCTGTCTTAAAATCTGTGTTTTTATATGAAATATGTTTTTGAAAAACGACTTTTTAAAGTCAGCCTTTATTAAAGCCAGTTGCGCGAATGCGGATAAAATCCGTGGAATTTTCTATTCTATCCCCATAAATTTTACATGCGAAAAGAGAAAAATGGGTGTATTCTATAGCATTAAAGTGATTTAATTGGCAGAATAGTGCGGATTACAAATCATCGGATTTTTATCCGCATTCGTACAAGCTTTATTTAGCTTTTTTTGGTTCTTGCAGCCTTTTCTCTTTCCCTTCGCACATTTGACCAAGGTATTTTTAGGATTCCGTACATGAAATGAAAACCGGAATCCTTATGGTGCGACTCCGTTATCTGTCTGTATAGTCTGTGACAGGCTTATTACTTTTGAGCTATCGTAAATAGCACAGCAGTTGTTTCAGATAAAACATAATTTAAATAATTAATAAATTGAATGAAACGGCGACACCAAAAAATTATATCTATTTTATTTATATGGCGTGTGATTTGTTATTTTACAGGACTTAGTGGGATATAAATAGAGTTACAAGAAGATTACAAGAAGCGGCAAGCACAAATTTTGCATTCTTTCACATAATTGAATATTTAATGAATTTACTATTTAAGAGAATAATTTTTTGGGGTAACTGAAATGTTGAATTTATCTTCTAACTTGTATGATTTGCCGCGAAATTTGGTGAGCTTCGTGGTAGGGTTACTTCAGTAAATTGGCTTTAGCGATATTTTCTCATTCATGCTTGTTTCATTATATTATTCACCATAATCCGTAAAGAAATAATCCAGTTTCATAAAGAATTAATAATAATTGAAACCCAAATTGAGAATATACAAAGTACAAACTTTGGAAAACCAGGCTTTGCAAAAAGCAGGCTATTTTTATTTTGCGAAACCAAGATGTTCAAAACCAGGCTTTTGTAAACCAGATTTCGAGGATAACATGAATTGTACCTACATATATATAATGAAAACATTACTGTTCAAAGTGATCTAAACATTTTTTATGGTTTACATAACAGTCGGTTATACACTGATCCACTTACCGGTAATATGAAGTTACGAATAGATTTAGCAAAAACAAAACCCATTTTACTGGCGGCCTACTAACGAGTACTAGCTCTAGCATTTTGTACGGTTTATGTCTGTGAAACGGTTTCATCACCGATGATTTAAATATGTATTGTATAAACATATATACATATATATATATATATATATATATATATATATATATATATATATATATATATATATATATATATATATATATATATATATATATATATATATATATATATATATATATATATATATATATATATATATATATATATATATATATATATATGTATACAATTTAAATCAGAGTAAGAAGCTATGGCTTAGAATTAAGTATATATAAGTTGATATAAAATTGATTGAGTATTTTACCTCTTCACTGATCATAAATCTTAAATGTATTTATAATGCTATGCAATCTTTTTATTGCCGGCTACCAGTGCAGTTATCTAATTGATAACTGCACTGGTAGCAGGCAATAAAAATTGTTCGAAAAACACTAAATAGTTGGAATTTATACCACATAAGCCATTCACCATATATGTGTTACACTGATATTTCAGTTAAATTATACATTTATCCAAATCACATACATATTTCACTGACAACAAGAATTAGAATTTAATTAAAAACTTTATTTAGAATTATATTTTTGATTTTAATTTCAAATTGTGCACTCCTAAACAGGTTTATTAGAATGTGATGTGAATTCTAAATTAGAGGATCCGTATAAAATAAAATCTACTTAGAAATGACTTAGAAATACACCTTCATAATCCCTAAAGCCATTATATTCTTAAACCAGATTTTCTATTTAAACTTAAATTACAAATTACAGAAGGACTCGTGTAACATCATTTAAATTTGCATACCCAAAAATTTTGTGTCAATAGTCTAAATATTCGTTCAAAATAATGTTTAAATTTTAAATTAAAGCTTGATTCGGAAGTTAATTCGATTTAATTAATTTGGTCAATTTTAATTCAGCATTAGACCCTGAAACAAATTAGCATTTTTCACTTTCATTTGAGGCACTAGGCAAACTTGGTTTATAGCTCCTAACAAATAAGCTATAACCACTTTCACTATTTACTAAATTAACTTGAGTGCCAATCACGTTAAATTCTTATTTAAGCAATAACTCCGCGTCTATAAAATACATACAAAGGGATAATTATTAAAATACATATATCGCACAATATAGTTATTACATATGTAAATGCACACCTCCCACAAAATATCTAGACCAATAAGTCCCACTAGTATACACGCAATGTTAAAAAAAAAAAAAATTACGAATACTGTCAAGTTCAAATCGTTTCACAGGTAACCTAATTACCAGCGCGTAGAAAACAAAAAGTTCTTTTTGACTTTCAAAAACCTGTTATTCTTATACGTTAGAATGTCAAACCAAATAAGTGGTTAGATAAATGATTTTCGTGCTAAACGCGTTTACCGCGCGCCTTAGTTTACGATGGCGACCAATAAAAATATGTTTTTTATCTCAAACAAAACCAAAAAAATTGTAAATTAAAAAAAACAAACAAATGTTTTTCTTATTTATTTAAATTTTAATTTTAATTCCCAAAATTTCAGGTAATCCATTGTGACTATAAATAGCTTTTTAAAATAATAATCAAAATTAAAAAAAAAAAAATATGGTGGACTTGGACAACGCACTTACCTGTTCACAAAAAATTCGACGAAAACTATCACGCGAATGTTTACCATCACCAAGTAAAGCACTACATTCGGAAATTAGTAGCCAACGTTTTTTATCACGTCTTACTTCTAACTCCATTGCACTACACTGATTATAATCATTTTCATTCGTCGCCTTAACAATTTTCTTATTTTTATTTTCATTTATTTTCACATCATCACAATTAATCACTTTGGTTTTTTGATCATCACTTTTGTTTAAATTCACCGCTGCTACCGTTTTATATGTCGGTGGTAATGGTGTTGATGAGAATGATGATGACGTTAGTTCATCACAACCGCCGCCACCATCACCAACACCGCCACCATGATTCGAATGAATCGATAATTTTCTCTCGTTTGGAAACATTTGGTGATGATGTTTACTCGATTCTGATGAGCTCATCATCGTGGACGTCGCATCGTCCACACTACTAGTTGGCATCAGTTCGTTTGATATCGATTTCTCATTGATTTCCGTGTAATGACTATTTCGATGCATATTATCCAAATAAGTTGTATTCTGTCGTAATACATGCTCAATTGGGCTTAAAATTTCAACACTATCACTATCATTATTATTTACACTATCACTGTTATTACTATTTGGCAGCTCGTCAGAAAACGATACTTTTTTTGGTGTTTTTATTGGCAATTCGGGCGACCCATTACTACTACTTTCGACATCCATTATAACGAATTTTCTTTCTTATTTTTTTATGATGATTTTCTCATCAAATAAACAACATTTCACACAATACGTATACACACACACCGCAGAATACCACAAAGGTTTCGATTACCCACAAAACCAACAACTTTGATCTTTTTCTCAAAAACAAACAAAAAAATCTATAAAATGTCTAAAATTTCAAACGATTGTTAAAAAACACTCTTGATTCCTACAAAATCAATTGGAAATATAATCAAAAAAAAAATAATAATAATAATAAAAATGTATCGATCACGAAAAACACTTTTCGGAAATTTTTTTTTATTAATATTTCGATTTTCTTTTGTTAAACCGCGATCGAAATCACAAACTAAACTGTTATTTCAGTTATTACGAGACACGCGAAAAGTATACACACAAGAAAAAGAAAAAATTCAAATCCACTTGCTTCTAGACCAAAATCTTCATCTTTATGAAGAATTACACTATATCGTATAGTAAGGTAAAGTGAAAGAAATAAAAAAAAATCGTAAAATACGAAAAAAAATCCGTTCCAATCGCCAATCTATTTGGGGGATAAATAATAGAGGTAACTATGTATGTAATTAATATTACATAATTTTTTTTTTACAAGTACACAAATATATATGATAATTAACAGTGTAAATAGTCTCCAAACATAAGTCTCCAGTTGCATATAAATGTACGATACCCCATACAATCGTTGATCTTTTCTTTTCTCTCTCCCGTTTACTTAAATACAAATACCATAGGTCTTTTATTGGTGAATTCCGATTCTTCGCGGTTTTTTTTATTTCTTTTTATTAGTTTTGTATTCGCGATCTTAAAACTTTTTTCCAGTTCCATTTGAGCTTTAATGCTCAAACTTGTAAGATCAACAATATAATAGATATTATTATGATCATGCTAAATATGTATGCGTATATAAGTATAGTGATGTTGTGATATTGTATATTTTTGATCGATGTTTTGTGATTTGAAATGTGGGCGATCGTTTAAATTTTATTGTGTGTTATGTTGTGATTAAAATATGTACATATATGTACGATCAACGATCGTTTAATTATTTATAATCAATTCAGGATCAATTTATTGATTTGAGGTGAATGAGCTCATATTTTATATGCAGCAATAAATAAATAATGATCGATGATTTGTTTTAAAGCAAAAAAAAATCTTCTTAAACCGTGATCTTTGCCAATATAATTCCACACAAACCGGAAACCTTTATTCTTTGTGAATGATTTATTAATCGGTTTTTTTTATTGGATTTTTCTGTTTTACCAACTGGTAGCCTGGCGTTAAAATGTGTATACGAATAAGTGTATTTGAAATGTTTCTTATCGATTATTTAATTTATGATTTTATCTTTAAAATTGTGTATAAAATTTAGAGGTTCTTAGTAGATAAATGAATATGCAATTTGATCGATCTTCGGATGGTATCAATTCGTTTGCGATAAATAAAGCCGCCGGTACATATTTACAGTGTGGAGTTTTTTTTTGCGATAGTATATTACAAAAGTGTCTGAAGTAAATTTACATGATTATCTTGTTCTTATACATTTGAATAATATGAAGCAAGTGAATTTAATTAAATTATTTGAGTTGTGTGACTTAATTCGCCTGGATTCTATTGTTGGCTTGGTTCTGTATTTATCTTAGTTGCTGTCTGCGCTGATGTCAGTAATATTATTCGTAGCGGAAAGTTATACCCACGGAATAGTTGTTCATTTTCCAGTAACAAACCACACGAGTTGTCTTGTCATCGACAAGCTCAAGACAATTACTTGTATCAAATATTGGAAAATAATTTAAACTACTTTTGATTAATAATCGATAAACATTGGTATTATATTTGAAACTCGTGAGAACTTTTTCAGTAAACTGTGACTATCTAGCTGTGACGCTATTTAAAATGCCAATCTTCCTGTGACGATTTTATATTATATTGCTGTGTGAACTATAATCTGACAATTTATTTAGGTTTAGTTGTCTCTCATTTTCACTATAAATCACCTATATTCGCTAAACATATTATGACTTAGAAACCGAAAATGTACCGGTAAGCGGTAAAAAAAATGATATTTAAACCGGTGATCTACCGGTAAATCGGAAATTTATACAAACCTTGTATATATAACCAATTTCTAATTAAAAAAGAATAAACATACATTTTGATAACTATTTCAGATGTCATCAGTGCCGAATTATGGGAAACTCCGAGCCCGGATACTTAAATAAAGTGTTTTCCAACAACTTTCTACCAAAAATTATGAACTGATATGTTCATTCAACAGGTCGTATTTGT
Source organism: Tipula unca (assembly GCA_951394425.1). Classification (NCBI taxonomy): domain Eukaryota; kingdom Metazoa; phylum Arthropoda; class Insecta; order Diptera; family Tipulidae; genus Tipula; species Tipula unca. The sequence goes on from OX596382.1 coordinate 87,064,515, forward strand.
TTCTTGTTGCTTTTTTTTACTTTGGCTGATTACAGGTCCGGTTTAATTCGAATCCCTTTTGCATTGTGCCTTAATTGGAATTCAAATTCGGTACTTCCCAATTCAAACGTCACTGCTTCAACCAGTGTGAATTTCTATTAATCATCTTAATTACGATCGAAAATTTGAAAAATATTCCAAATTTCCCCCAGTTTACTTTCTTTAATTTTTTGAATTTGGACTATTGGAAAAATTGGAGGATTGCCCAAAAATTCAAAAAATGTCCACCAGAAATGGAAAATTTTCAAGAATAATTAATTGTCAGAATGGTAAATCGTGAAATTTTGTTTCGTAATTTTAAAATTTATTTAAGAAATTTAAAAACTGCTGCGTGAATTGGTAAATTTCTAGAATTTTTAATTTTTCAAAAACGAGTTTAAACTCACAGCTGTAAACGTGAAATTTGATTTCGTATTTCGATTTTCAAAATTTCACAGTTTGGAAATTAAATTCGATTTTCTTTGTGAAACTTGTGATCTACAAATCGCCAAGAGATCAACCAATCATACCAGTAAGTATACGTACGACCTTGGATTAGTTAAATCAATAAAATTAAAATAATCCAGATATTGGATTTTATTTAAGTTTGGAAAATTTTAAATATTTATTGTAATCATCATCATCATATACATCTTTGTCAAAAAAAAAATTCTACCATAAATTGGTGATTTTCATGAGCGTTAAATATTGTTATAGTCAAATTTTAAAAATTCACAAATCGAATTTTAAATTTTATCTTCAGACTCGTATTCGTGAAAATAAGTTTCGAGCTTTAAAATTTAATCGATAAATGAGCATATTGGTGGCTCATTACGCTAGTCGTTGTTCGTGGATATCACGGTGGTTGGCAGAAATCAGTACGTCCAACAAAATCAAACGACAGCTGGAATTTGAACGAAAGTTAGAGCACAAAATTGTCGTAGTTATAATGCAGAATCAAGGGTGTACAGGATGTTGTTGTATATTTCTTCAAACACACTTAGCGAAATAAAAGAAGCAACCACGCTGAATTGCACATCGAAAGTGGTGCCGAAAAGAACTAATTGCAGTGTTTTCAAAATTTGTTAAAATTGATGAAGCATTTAAATTGTATATCCATAATCTTCAGCATAACGCTTTACAGTGAAAATAAATTTGTCGTAGGTTTCCCGTGTTTTCGAAGGAGAAAAGGCATACCTCAAAGGAATTGTTGTTTTTGATTTGAATTGATTACTTAGCGCAAGAGCGACTATATTTGGAATCGAAATCTTTATTTTTTATAAATTTTAATTTTCATTAATGTTACCTTTTAAATGGAATTCCAATCCGAATTATGATTAAATAGTTTAGCTAGAAGCAAAACTGGAGTATGGTTCACCTAGTTTGACTAAATCATAAAAAATACTAATTTTGAGAGTCAAATTTGAGTTAAATCATCAGTTTTTTCAAGTGTGAATTGAATAAAGTTAATTGTAAGTAATCGTAATTTTGGAAATGTAGGAAAATATTTGCAAATAAATCTAGTCCAGACTACACAAAAGCAAAATACACTAAGATTTTTCTAAACTAAGTGGAAAAGATACTGGGAATTCGACATTTCTGAATACATAATACATGCTAAAATAATAATACATAATACATGCTAAACATTTGTACAATAATACAATGTATACACAGTATATCAAATTATTTCAATTTTTCTGGTGTTCTTGATCAGTGGTCACTTTGGCGACCGATGGCTTTAAGTAAATCTGAATTTACTTCAAAGAAAAATCACGAAGATACGAGTATGCCGAAAAGTGGAGGATTATGTTTTCTTTTGGTTAATTACAAAATTCAGAAACTAACATCCGATCTTTGAGCTTTTATTGTGCTAAACATTTGTTTATTCATACGTTTTAAAGGCACTGATTAGTAAAAGGCTTGATCATGAGAATAATTTACACTATTAAGAGTCCTTGATACTAAAGAATTCGTAATGAATGAATATGTCAGAATTAACAGAGTATTTTAATTTAAAGGTTTTTATTTACTCGTTTCATGAGTTGGTAAGCTTGAGAGCTAATAGAATCATGTTGTTTAGTCAAAAAAATGTGATAGATTAACAGGTACATACAATTTTAGCCCTTAATTTTACTCTAGTGTTAATGCTTTTTTATTGCCATTACTCTGCGATTTTATAATAAACGTGAAGAAAACTTCAACATATCATGTAAATAAAGAAACTATGTGTGTGACATCACAAACTATTTCAATTACCCTTATTAACCTAAGTATTAGGTTGTCATGGTTTAGAACCTGAGCACAATAGTTTTCTCGCAACACCACTTCAACCAAACAGATTTCTATGCCAATATCATTCATTAGCAGCATCATTTTGAAGAAGTGTCATTGTTTGAACCCAAATATTTCTTTACTATGCTTCAAAAGGGATCACGTCATATTTCTAGCTATCATTAGTATAACATTAGATATAATACAGTTAACATTTTGGTTAATATTCGGCCAAATATTCGACGAATATGAAATGTTCCAGATAAATATTACTTTAATCGTAACACTTAAATACCATGATGATCTATAATTTATGATCATTTATGTAATATACAATTCTGTTAGGTACCTGTCGATCATGACAACGCCAATCAATCTCCCCAAAACTAACATTCTATATATACAGATCTAATTACAATAATTTTTTTGGTTTGGGTTTTTCAATATCGCATCAATGATAAATGATCTTGATTCTACTCGTTATAAGAAAGTGTACGTAGAAGCAAAAAATAACAAAAATAAATGTATTACTATCATTCGTGATCTGTTGTACTTTTACTAGAAACACGTGCCACATTGTATCCATCTGATCTGATAAACGTGCGCGAGAGAGAAATGAAAGAAAATTAATTGATAAATTCATATAAAACAAGAACAGACTGTATATGTATGTATGTATACATATATTTTATAGTTCACTATATACCAACATACCATGCGACTTACCTTACCTATTAATATGGCAATTCTAATCACAATGTATAAGACGGTTATAACGACATTAAACATGTATAATTACATGGATATATATTTTACTTGCTATATATACATATTTTGGTGAATTCTTCTATATAAACGAAATATCGATGATACGATCGTGATCCTCTTGAAAATTCATATGGATGGCACGCGATTTCGCGTGAGGTGCGATTTTCTATTTTCTTAGTACGATTTGTCATATATTTGTGGTAAATATTTAATCGGTCGCCAAGAAAACAATATTCGGTCACCAAATTTCAGAGATAACAATACCGAAATACCCCCTTACATAAGTACATATATAGTTAATTGATAATCCCCACATGGATCCCGCACACATCTCATATGGATCATGTTGTTTTTATTTCGAGATAATCAAAATTTAACATTTTCTTTTTATTCGTCTTAAATGTCCAGTAATATAAACAAAATATTCTTTTGTTTATTTAAACTATAAAATTTAAAAAAAAGATCTTGATTTCATTTCGATATGAACACACACACATGTGTGAACATAATGTACTTATAAGAGTGGCGCTTGGTATGCCAAATAAAATTTCGTATATATGATGACTAATTATGTCGTTATAAAACGAGACCCCTCCCAGCGTAATCGAGCTCGCAAGTTTTTTACCTTTCTAATTCAAAATTTATACATAGAGCACACATCAAATATATATGTACATTTTGTACGGCGTTACGTGTATCGAATCGAGTTGGGCAGTAGGCGTCAACGTAAATTACAAATTGAAATTGATTCAAATTAAATTTTTTTTACAAAAATGTAGTTTTAAAATTAATGATCGTTAATGTTTGGAGAGCGCGAGAGAGACTTTCACAATTGGGCGATTTAAAGTTGTAACAAAGTATTGGTAGTAAATGGTAGATTTACTGCACAATTGTAGGAAATTCATATAAGTTGTTTCGTCTGATTATTATTAGAGCGGAAATTCATCTTCGCGCATACACACAACACAACACAAAAACTAGAAATCATTTCCATCTTCACGTTGAAATCTTAAAAGCCATCTCATGTAATTTTATTAATTTTTTTTTTATGTTATTTCACTTCTTGTCCGGTATTTCATCTTTTCTTCAGCTTATAGTTAAAGTATATATGTATATATAAGATTATCTTCGGTTCTGTATTATAATAAGCATAAAAACATTTTAATTTTTGCCGCTGATCTCAGACACGCAATACGAACGAGATAACATGTCAAGCTCTATACAGAATCAAGTCAAAAATTATAAATAAAAATGAACAATAATATATTCTTGGTGTATCCAAAGAAAAATTAATATAAATTAAGATGAAATTATAATGGCAAGATAACAATCTTTCACAATCAATGAATGGGGCAACAATGGTCAATGAGTTGCAATTTTTGATGAAGGTCGATGAAGTTTGATAACAAAATATTAGTCCACTGATAAATAGTCCTGAAGTATCCTATATATCCTTGACCTAATGCCATTTACAGCCTTGAATTATTTGGTGGTTTTGCTCAGTCTCCGAAATACTTTGTTTTTAATTAAGTTCGCTGAAAACAAGAGCAAGAGCACATCGCCTTCAATAATAAGTACCTTGTGGCATCATTGGAACCTTTGAAACCTCATCTTAAGAAACCTCAAAGAACCTCAACATTCCCCGACATACTCAAAAAATTTAGTTGCAGCATTTTAAACTTTTACGCTAAGTAACTCTACCCTAAGATTCCATCACGTAGGAGATCAATCATTTTCCGACATTATCTTTGCGACTAAGAACTTAACCACAGTGGCATTTTTCGAGTTGAAACATGAACACAGACAGACTGTCGATCTAAATTGTATTTCAGATACAAAGGACTTATGTTTGTTCGTTGGTTCGATATTGACTTCTGGAAAGTCTTGCTTTCCTTTGAAAGTCGTGATTCACTCTATATTGCAATTTGCTTCACTTGAGGTTAGAGCACGTTTTCGTGACACAGCGGCTGCGATCAACTTGTTCTTGACTGCCATGTATCGAATATCCTTCGTAAACTAAGGTATGAAGCCTAAGTGGGGGGTTTGCGATTAGCATTGGTTTATGGTCAGTGTTAGACTGTGAAGAAGAAATACCCTCTTTGAAATAACTGTTTAATTGTAAAATATATTGCCAACAATTCGAGATCGATTGCTGTATAATTTACTTCTGCGGTGGGAACCTTCTTTGAGAAGATTTCTAATTACCTTTATTTACTTATTGTAATGGCGTGGTTAGATAAGATTTTGTGTTTATTTGGTAAATACATACATTGCATCCATCTAAATATATTGAAATATTTTAGATATGCTGTATATAAGATCTGGATCATTGTTATTCATAATCGCAACTTCACTAAACGCTTTAATTATGTCAAATCTCCGTGGTTTGCTATTGGCAATATGTGACGAACCACATTGGGTTTTACCGGGAGATTATAACTCGGGGATTCTACTTAAGAGATTTGAATTTTCTTATCAACTCACCGTAACCATTCTCAACCTCATAGTGCGCTTGGGAGCTGAATATTACCATTAATGGCTAGTATGGTCAGGTCAATGAGATGGTGGCGTTTAATGTCGATAAGGAGTCCATTTTTCGAGAAAATCAGCACCGATCGAATTGGTCGGTTAACTAATGTTAGTACAAAGAAATTATCAAAATCACGTTGTATAATCTGATATTGAAAGAATGTAACTTATCGTTAGCCGCTGAAAGAGCGTATTAATCCAACTGACAGGCGAATTTACTGTCGGCTTCACTTGTTTAAATCTTTATTCGTAAACATTTGGTTTGCGAATACCTTCTCATGGTTGTGAAATTTGTATACATGTTGGTTGTTTTGAACATGCCATCTGCTATAGTTAGATTTTCGGTAGTTCCTTCATATGTCAGACGTGGAATAATAATAAAGGTATGCATCGAAACCAAAATATTGCAAAAATTTGGCCGCTAAACGATTTCCGAATCTCGCCCGCTTCATGATTTTGAATACTTTCGAATATATCTTTTATTTCCCTTTTGTTAACTATCTAATTATAAAAAGCTTTTTTCTTGGTAATAATTATGTCTTTCCATTTTCCCTTTACCCTTTTTTGACAGTTAAGTGTTTTTCTTTTCATCATAACTTCATTCACATCGTACTGTATTGTGAATACATATGTCTAGTTCCTTCAGACGATTTCCCGCGACTCAAGTAATAAACTTTTAATTCGCAACCCGGCATTGGTCAGTGTGAAGCGATTCTCTTTCTCCATTTTTTTTAAATTGTATAATTGACGATTTGGTAGAGCTAGCTTTCCACCACTGCTGTGTCAAAAGTTTTATTTTTTTGTAGGTATAAAAATAAAAATATTAGTCTTTACACTTATTTTATAGAACATAATTACTCCAAGTCCCATAGTCGTGTTACTTGAAATTACCTTCTGCCACTCTGACATACTCCGTACTGAAGGAGCAATGCTGTTTAGTTAGTCAACGAAACCTCTCCATGTTAAATTCTTCTTTGCTGCTCCCGAAGCTCATGTAACCTCTCGCTACTTGAGAATTTTTCTCCATCAGCCTAAACAGCATCTGTTTGCAAATTATTTCACTCATTGTTATTTCTCATAAGAAAATCGTTTAACGTAAAAAAAACTAACGTTTTGCGCTGCTCCATTATACATTTCACTTGAGAATATGAAATGACGTTAGTTTAATAAAGTCACTATATAGACGTAAGATATGACTCGTAGAATAGAAGTATTGATGCGACGTGACCATGGGAATTGGGGTGATTAACTTCTCTTGGCCCAACGAATGTTAACAAGCATTCACGTTACTCAAGGCTGAATATGTAAAAACAACACTGCGGTGTCATCCACTGAGTGACTTAACAAAGCTCAGCATAATGGTTATACTAATGCATCAAAGACTGACGTCGGGGAAATTCTGCAACAGTACAACAACAACTATTGGGAGCCGTATTCTTCTCAATTAGAACTGCAGAATTTACTTTCTTACCATAAGAATTGATCTTCTGGTTTCACGCTAGTCCGTCAATGAAACTAGAACTTTACACACTACCTGGCCTCGAAATCGTCTGCGAAACATCAACTGGTAACAATCACCCATACATTTCAGAACCACTACGTCGAACCATTTTCGACATACTACTCAACCTCTCACATCATCACATCCTGGTATCCGTTCAACACGTAAATTGATTACTTCAGTATAAACAAGTATAAATTCCAACATATCCACTTAGACATCGTGGAATCAGTCCCTTATTCTAGTGGATATTCATACCATCTCATCTGTGTCGATCATTTCACTCGCTGACCCGGAGCGCACTGCATGACAAACATGTTTGCTGCAACCATTATCACTACTACACTCCTCCTACCATCACAACTGATCAATAAAGGTAATTTTAGTCAAAGCTTTTGTTGGAGTTAACGAAACTTATCGGCTCACATCGAATACTAGCAAAGATTCACCATCCACATAATGGTATAGTCAATGGAATAGTCAAACACTTCCATCGACAGTTCAAAGCTGCTCTAATGGCCAGAGGCGATACAATTCATTGATGCTAGGTAATCCCAATCGTGTTACTTGGAATCCGAACAACAGTGAAGGAATATCTTCACCTATACCATCCAGCGACACAGTCGCATAGACAAACTGAAACAAACGTCGCATCTAAACTCCACTCGCCTATCCAGACAAAATATAATATCTTTGTTCCAAAAACTCAAGACAAATGCGATTTTGGTTTCGTTATAGGACGGACATGGTCCGTTGAAGATCATACGACGACTTAGTAAATATTTCATCGTATATCGATTAATTATTATCGATAAAAATCAAAACAATTCAATCGATCGATTAAAAGCACCATATGGAATTGTTTCGACTGATCAAATATCAGGCATCCGTATTGCCGGATAATCATATTCTTCAAAGGGGAGGAAATTCGTCGCGAGAGAGTCCTATACATTTCAAGCAAAATTATTGCTTCTATATTTTTGCTTCTTACATTTTGTTCATCTCTTTGTGCGTAATTTTCATGAACCATTTGACAAAATATGAAACAGGGATATGAAAAAAACAGATCTATAGATCGTTATAAGACGTATATAAGCGCTAAATTACATCTATAATTGGAATTTGATTTGCACACGTCAATGAAAATTAGTAAATTTTGATTTTAATACACATTTCAAAATAATATCTTATAATTAAAACAATAATTTGTTATTTTACTTAAGATAAACAACCTTACGTAAAATAAACTTAGTTTCGAAATACTTTTGCCCACGACTACATTTTATATATTTATACATATATACATTTTTATTCCGAAACTTTAAAAACGACAATCTGTAGCTTTTTGGTCAATGCCATATTTGCAACTGAATTTGATAAAAAAAACAAAATGTAGGTAAACGTCGATAAGTTTAAGTCGAGTACTAGCACTAGGTGAAAACATTTGATTTTTTGTTGAATTCGTTCAGTTTTTCAAGCGTACAAGTCATTGTGTAAATTATTATAAAATACTATGCCTCACTTCACCATTTTCTTCACAACTTCAATAAACCAATGAACTGCAGGTGAACCGAAAATTCTACACACAATATGTTAAAATTCTCATGCTAGTCATCTTATGTAAGACTAGCATATATGTACATACATACCTTTTAACCTCATCACTCTAATTTCATATTTAAGACTAATAAATAATAATTATAGTTTTTAATCATTGAAATGATTTAACAGTTTTGATCTATAACAATATACATACTATGGTGTCTAGATAGAGATTTTAATTCTGTGATTATTACCTATAGTTTTTTTTAAGAAATACCAAATTTGGCATTTACATCAATAGAAAACGATTTACTATACGGTTATAATACATAATATATACGAGTATAATAGTTATTGCCGAAGGAACAATTTTTTTTTTAGTGCGACCAAACGTAATTTAGTTTTGCCCATGGCCTTTGATCCAATTTCAATGTATGTTTGTATTATTTTTCGACACAAATGTCGTAACAAATTGTCTTTAATGTTTATTCACAAAATAGTGACCTTATAGCAGAGATGTTAAACTACTTTTAGAATATTGGAATTATATACATATGCACCTTAAGGTATTGTTACATCCAGCTGAGTATTTTCAGGAAATCAATGAAACAAATTTGATTATTCAATATAATGTACGTATGTAGATATAGTTCTTTAAATGGAAAGTGAAAATTAGTTCTTGTATTGGATGATTATGCTTCCAATTTAAATTATATTAATTTTACATTGTACATAATTTCCTTTTTAATTTAAACCGAATTATTGGTTCAAAAGTTATTTCCGTTTTTATGTGTTTAACTATTATAAAATATTAATTCTTTTGTTAATTAAATATGGTCCGCAAACTATTCACCTTTTCAATAAAAGCATTTGCAAGAACTGCTATCAAAAATGTTAGGTCAGTTTTAAGCGATGCTAACGAGAAAAAAAGAGTATTACTGAAAGTTGACCAACCAACAGAAATGTTGTCCATTTAATGATGATTCTAAAATGGGCTTATTGAAAACAATTTTTTTAACAAAATTTCTATTCAGTACGTCGTGTTTGTAAAAAATAGATCTGTACGAAATTAGTATGGAACAGAGTACCATAATTAATATAACTTTCACGAGAATCACAATTTCCAATTTAAATTTTTTCACTCTCCTCATTATATTCACACTACCATATTCAAATACACTGGAATTTTTGGTACACTTTCCTTATCAAAAAAAAAATTTGGTTTATTTAAAACATTAATCAGATTTTTCGTTATGGCCGGTATCATAACGAAAAATCTGATTAATGTTTACTATACAATTAAATTCTAGATTGCACTAATTTATTTAATTCCGAACTATTACACAGAGCACTAATTTACTTAATTCACTAATTTACTTCATTTCGCTATAATCACTTTATTACACTTTAATCACACTATACTACACTTTAATGACACTTTGATTACTGTTAACTTTGGCCCTTTACTTTCTACCAACTCCATCACTGTTAAAATTCAACTAACTTTATCATATTTTACCTCCTACTAATTCTATCGTAGTTAAAATCCAACTAACTCTTTCACTTTTTACCTTCTACTAACTCTATCACGGTTAAAATCGAAATAACTAACTTCTACCATTTCACCTCGTATTTATACCACATATTCTAACTTTCTAAAATATTCCACAATATTCGAGACAATTCCTGAATAGTTTAGACACATTTTATTTACTGCGGTTTACATTTAGGTGATCATGGCGACTATTGCCTCTACTCAAATAGAGACGTCGCCACAATTGTAACATTACCCTTACTAAATCCTGATTCATCTCGAACAGGATACAATTCACTTCCTCTGTAGAGCGCTAATCGCTCTATGAAGGTTGCAGCTTCGGTGATAAATCCCTCTTCCGTTGTAGCTTGTAACGCCATACTAAATCACCTTCTTTGAAACCACTGTCATTTACTTCGACGTCACTCCGAGCCTGCATTCGGTTCACTCACGCTGGTACTCGTAATTCCTGATTGTGGATCCGGCATATTCTATAAGCAGTGGTAACGCGAATCTATTGCAATCCAATACTACCTGACTTCTCATCCATCAGCCATTCGACCTCATGAAATCCATTCCCAAGATGACTTCTTCCACTATATTTGTGACTAGTATTTCGTGTTAGAACTGAGTATTGCCGATCCTTATCTTTGCAATCTCCTTGCCTGTTATGACGGCACCATCTCCTGTGGCCGTTCGTAACTTTAACCCATTCGCTCGTTGTACTCTTCCCTTAATTTCTCTTAATCCTCGTCAAACAATTTTTCCACCCTCTCCTGTATCCAGAGTAATAACACAGATCTTCCGTCAATACTTCTATTGATTGTTAACCTGTCACCGCCTCGGCCCAATCTCGAAATAGGGATGGAGATCATGGGGCAATTGGTTGTGGGAGTCAGCATCTGCCTCTTTAGGCTGACTCGTTGAAGTTTAGCGACTCCTTTCGTTCTTGGCTGTTCTCCTTGGCCAAGGCTCGCTCTCTACTTGATCCTCGTTGCATAGGAGATCGTGATCTTGTCCGCCTCCATTTTACTTCTTCTCTTCTTACTAACATTGCATATTTCTATAAAATTAATATGGTTGTGGTTAAAACACATTAAAATTCAGTTATAACTGAAAATTTAATGAAAATGGTTGGATGTTAATCAATAGTCATTATAATATAAGCTTAGTTTTTAATAGCCATAATTATTGTAGTCGTCTACATACTTCTGCTAACATGTCTTGTTTGTATTATTTCAGAATTTATTGTTCCGCCACAACGGTCATTGGCAAACGATTTTTCTAGAATAAATGATAATTTATAATAAAATGATTTGTAAGACAAAATAAATGATTTTTACGATTTAAAATTAAAATTATTTCTTTTAATGTCAAAATATATTTGTAATACTATGCTGGAAATAAAAACTGGCACTACTTTATCGACACTTCCTACTTGATCAAAAGAACGCCATCTATCAAATAATGTCCTATTTTATGTATTAACATTACTATTACACGCTATTTTCTATACTATTCGGCTGCTATTCGTACATTTTACACGAAATGTGGTGTAAAGTGATGGAGCACTCAGTCGTACAACTGGGAAATACACTAAGTGGAAGTTTGCTTCGTCCGTTTTTTTTGTGACCATTTGATTCATTGTGACGATCTTTTGTTTCATCCGAAAATGGTAACGAAGCGAAATTGAGTTACAAATACACTAAGTGGAAGTTTGCTTTGTCCATTTTTTTGTAACCATTCACTTCAGTGAATAAAATTTAGATCGTCGTAGTTTGTTTTATACATAATGGAATAGCAGTTACCTGTCGAAACTGTCGAAATGAAACTGTTAATATGTTAATTCATATTATTGTAAATGGTTTTACCTTAACATTCTTATATTTCATATAATTGTTTAGGTCTCTTCGATATTAAGGGTTTTCTAAAATACTTAAATTACTCATTACACATTGAATTTTTTTTACCATAAGAACGGATAAAGTTGCGCCCATAATTTTCTCTTGTAGAAAGCAATGGAACATTTCAAATAACCGGCAGACATTGCTGCAAATCTACACACAAAACTGTTCTTTATCATATCGTCCTTTTCAATTTGATTCATTTTAAAAGCATTTTCCACATTTTTTTAGTGCTTATCGATAAATGCTTGTTGATAAATTAGACAAAGTTTTCTGATTTCAGATTGATCCATCTTTATTTGCATAGTGACTAGTGAGTCAGTCACACGTAGAGCGTCTATCCAATTCTCCCAATTTCTACCACTAAATTTAGTGAATTTAATTTATTATTAAATAAAGCTAACTTACAGTTGATTGATTTGATTGAAAATCGAGTTTCAACACAATAATCAAACTAAATCATTTAAATTTTAACATTTGATTAAATTTTCACGGTGAATCACATTCTTGTGCCAAATAATGACATTTTCTCGTTTGTTTTTGAATCTCTACTAATTTTCGGCAACTGAACTTAATGCTATATTATCGTCATTTAGGCAATTTTCGTTTTATATTGATAACCCAACTTAACCATTTTTGAGAAATTAATTTTTTTTATGTATACAATATTAGTTTTTATAAAAATGATATACCTACCTTACTACACAAAGTTTAATCAAATAGAGATTAAGGAGAATTATAATATTATAGCAATAACTATGTATATCATTTTATTCCAAAAAAAGTATTGGAGTTTAGTAGCAGTTATTCTCTTTTACCATAATTTTTCTTGGAAATAGTGGAAAATAAAGAAAAATCGAAAAGTGGAATTGAAAGAAAAGAAAATATTACCACTACTCTCATTCATAACTTAAAATCACGAAAACGAAGTTAACATGTTTTCCAAAAACAACACAGAATTCAATGATGATGAACACAGAATTGTTAATTTAATAATGGTACGTTATTTATTTTGACAAAATTATAATTTATATAAATATTTCAATTATAGGATAGGTAATAAATTCTATAATTTCCCATTAATGAATGTTCATATGGTCTATTTTTATCTTTGCCAGCCATCCGCTAGTATTAGTTGAATCAAAAAGAAATTGACGGGAGCTGTGTCGGACCCTCGACTTCAAATCTGTAGAGCGTAGTATATCACACGGGTAAAATATCACAAAACTATTTTTGACATTTATCTGAAGTGAAGAGTATCAATCGAACGCCCAATTCACTCAATTGTCTGAAGAGTTACTCAATTGTGATTCAATTAATTCATATCAATCGTAAGCGCCTTTTATTTCGAAAGATTGGCTATATTGGTGAAAAAATGGCATTCCCAAAATAAACATTAGCCTGACATAACTGATCTGTATGATTAGTATAGGAACTACATTTTCCAACCTGAAATGAAAACTAGAAAACTTGGGTTTTCTTGGGTTTAACACAATTTTTAAAGCAAAACTAATTTATTTCGTGAAGCTATAGGTACATGTCTCGTAAACATGTTTCATACACATGTCTCGTAAACCCAAATTGCACGAACATGTTTTCCCAGAATGCCATCACAGGATCCTTTGCGTATCGTAGAAGGCGACTAAACGGTTGGATCGCTGGGCTAACAACCCGCATCCCTAAAAAAATAAGCTTTTTATAAAGTCAACAAAACTAAAAATGGATACCGCCAAAACAACACCGAACCCTCGCTCAAGTAACCAGACACAAGATTTAGGATCCGCACGTGGAACGTGCAGTCACTTAAAAAACCAGGAGCGTTAGAGGGCCTAATCACATGCATGAATGAGTATCGGCTGGAACTCGTTGCTCTTCAAGAAACTCGCTGGCCTAAAAGTGAAGAGCATGTGTCCCAGGGATACACGTTGTTATACAGTGGAGATGATTTCGGAAATCTTGGAACTGGATTTCTTCTTGGGCCGCAGGTAAAGAACGCTGTTTTAGATTCCCAAGCAGTCAATAACCGATTGTGTAAGCTTCGCTTGCGGACAGCCCCAACATAAAGACTCATTTTACAATGACTTGGACGATCCGATGGGATCTATACCCGAACACGTTGTTAGAATGGTAATTGGGGACTTTAATGCTAGAGCTGGCAGAAATCAGACCGACTTATGTGAAAACATAGGTCCGTACTCCCGACACGAAACTGCGACCGATAATGGTGAGAGAATGTTGTAATTTGCAATTGCTCACGATCTTAGAGTAGCAAGCACATTTCCCCCTCACAAACAGATACATTTTGAAGCATGGATCCATCCTCGCAAAATTTCCCGCAGCCAAATTGCCCAAGTGTTAATTTTAAAAGGGCGAGCTCGAGTTGTGCAGAATGTGAGAACTTATCGGTCAGCAACCAAATACGTAGGCAGCGATCATTATTTGGTCGCTGCAAAGCTACGGTGGAAGTTTTCGTACAGGTCCGGGAACACAGCGAAACGCATGGGACGTTTCAACTGTGAAGGTTTGATAAATGAAGATCAAAAGAAACGATATCAGGATCTTGTTAGCGACAACATTGAGGGAGCTAATTACCAGTCTGACTGTGTGAACTCTGTCTGAGAGGCACTGAAAACTTCGGTTGTTAGTGCTGCTCAACAGACTTTAGGTATAGTCAAAGTCAGACCCAAGAATGATTGGTTTGATGACGAGTGTCGTCTTGCAGTTGATCAACAAAATATAGCCCATAGTAAAGTGCTAAAACGTCTCACAATCGCGAGGAAAAACAAGGCTACTCTTACTAGGAGGGCAGCTAAGTGGATTTGTAGACGGAAAAAGCGACAATCGTGGAAGGCCAAGATTCTGAAAATACAACAACTCAGCAATGAGCGCAGTTCACGTAATTTCTTTAATGGAATTACTGGATTGCACCATACTTTCAAGCCTGTGTCAACTGCCATTCGGGACCGGGATACCTCAAATACAGACTGCGGAGATTTGCGTTGAGGATTCATCCCATGAGGAATTCACTAGGGCCATGCAGAGACTAAAACGAAACCGCTCACCTGGAGTGGACTGCATTAATTCGGAGCTCTTGATATTTGGAGGGGATACTTTGTGAAACTGTCTTTTCGACTTTATTCGATTAGTATGGCGAACCGAAGTAATGCCTGATGAATGGAAAGTGGCCACGATATGCCCCATCTTCAGTTCAGAATAGGCATCACCCTGTTTGACTCTGAAATATCTATCTGATAAATGTTTAATGTAGTATTTCTGTATATTGTATAGGTATAGGAGCATTTTAAGTTGGTACATCAATCCCTCATGTCAAAGGGCTTCGCCACGTTTGAGAGAAAAGAAAATCGTTGGGCAGACTTTTTCTCTTTCAGCGCCTTTTCAATAATATTTGTAATTCGATGTACTTTATCGAATGTAAAATGCAAATACTTTCTTCGATTATAGGTTTTAAACTCTTTAATAATAGCAGCTCGAACAGTTTTGATATTACCGGTATTCGGTAGTAATGTTATTGGTCTGTTTGAAGTTGTTACATGCAGTGGTTTTGTTAATCAAATTAGTAAGTTTTGTCAAAGCTTTCTTGGAAGTTCTTTCAAGATTAGATCGTATTCAGGATCTTTTCATTACTTCAGCTGAAGAGATTAAGACAACTTTTTCATGATATTGAACAGGCTTATCGTTGTACACTTCATCATTCTGCCTCGTGGTTTCAGTGCGCTGACTGTTATTAATAAAGGTTTCTAGTTTATTATCTAGTTGCTCTGGTGTTTTTAGAGGAATTTTTCTCTTCAAAGTTTACTTTAAAACTCATAAACCAAGTTTACTCAACTGTTCATAAATTAACTAAGAATGAGGTATTATTTGTTTGGTTGATGTTTTCACCTAAGGTGAATACGATCGGAGAGTGATTAGAGTTTATATATTGTGCTCCATTGCGTTTTTTGAATTACGTTTTGTCTATTGCGATCTCAGCCTGTCAGAATAAATTTGCAAACTATCTCTATTTCCTCTTTTCATTTGCCATTGAAAATAAAAATATTGGTGATATTTTATCGAATGAATTTATAGAAATAGAATCGAGTAGGCTATGATCACAATATAAATTACGAAATAGAATACAAATTTGTTCGTGAAAAAAGAGACACAAATGTCTATCGAAGCGAATCGAAGTGATGTTAGAACATTCCAGCACTGTTATCTAAGATGAATAATCTAACTTAAACCTACAAAATTGTAATTATTATTTCTAGAGTTATGTTACTTAAGCTAGTTTACAAACGGTTGGAACTGTAGTTATAAGGTAATACGTGATTTATTAGCTTGATTCATTTGTCTATGGGCGATTGAGTATTGTTCTATATTAACAATTACCAATGTGTTTTGTATAATGACAGTAAACCATTATAAGTATACCATTACAAATAAAAACTGATGAGCTCGTCATTCAAAAGATTGCGATATTAATCTTTTTACGAAACGTCTAACGTTTATAATTACATACGAACAATGTGCTGTTCATAATCTATAGTCACCTCCCACAATTGTAAGATTAAGACAATACCAAAAAATAAACATTTTATTTTGAAATTCTTGTACACGATAGTAAATAATATTTCTTCTCAATTATTAACAGGCCAACCCTCAAAATCATTTAAAAGATTGATCATTGTAAATAGGTATACACAAAAGAACTAAACCTTCAACTTTCGACTTTAAATTGTAATTTTAGGCGAAATCGAATTATTTAGTTTTAGACGACACATTGTGTGTGGGATTGATTGATTGATTTTCGCGATCACTTCAAGACAGGTTGGGGAAATGTATTTTAAATGACTGAAACTCAAATAGGCAATCACAGCTAAAATATTATTAAATTGATGTAAGAGAAATGATTGCACTCTGTATGAAGTACATGTATACCTATCTATCTATATGTACGTATATCTGGTGGTCGGTGGATGTACTTCCGTATATATACATCAATTAACGGTTATTGATCGCGTGTATATATATGTATATAGACATAATTAATTATATATCTTAAGTGGTAATTGAACAGGTTTGATAAACTACATGTGTACTATCATTATTGTAGAGCCGTAAATTTCGTATAAATAGATATGAGACGGTTAATTTAAGTTTATTAATTTAAAATGTCGTTAGTGATACCAATTGTGTTAATATTCATTCTAGCGACAATAACAAAATGTGAAATTGTCGACACTAATGGCGTAGTGCCGCTAAAATTTCAGCTGCACTTCATATTCGATGACGGTGAGACGCCACTAGAATCGTATATGGGCGATGCAGCGATCCAATTTAAATTGACGACGGAAACAAAACATTTGGAAATCGTGTACAGTGGCGTGGTGAACTATATCCAGATCAAAAATTTGAATGATTCATCAGAAATTCAGGATTTTAATTATACTGTTAATTACGATAGTCTGCGAGTCGAGTGCAATGACAGCACAAATTTTAAAATCGATATTATTTATGAAATTTGGCTGAATTTTACGCAAATGGAATATGGCCGGGGACTGGAAAAGGCGTTCGTCGAAACTGGAAGGTAATACAAATTGTAAACATGTCGTTATTTATTGCAATATTTAATCTAATGTTTTTTTTATTTTAGTCCAATTGTGTACACCAGCGATTTTCAATATAGTTTCCCAAGTTTCGGCACTTGTCCAATTCATTCAATCTTTGAGCTCAAAGTTACGCATAACTCGAGTTTCACAGCAATTTCGAATACGCCTGGATCCAGAACTGTGGACAAAGAAAGAAATCGAACCATAACTCAATTCGAAAAAACTGCTATCATCGCGTCTAAATTATTTGGCTTTGTAATCGGTCAATTTAAATCGCATCAAATAAAAAATGATCGCGATTTTCCGATCAACATGTACGGACCAGAATCAAAAATTACGAATTTCTTTGGAAAAATATTTTCGGAATATGAACTATATTTGGACTCTAAGATATCTGGACTCAAACTAGATTTAATAGTAATCCCTAAAATGCCAAGTAATTTTATAAAATTGGGACTAATCCTAGTCGAAGAGGAAATATTTTCGAATCGTATCGATCCAAGAGATGCACTAATTGGTATCAATGTGGTTAGTAAAGCAATTGGTGATCAATTTATAAGCAATTCGATTGAAACTGATACGGATTGGTTTAATAATGGTCTCGCATCATTTTTGGCCGACAAAATGCTACGAAACTTGGAACCAAACATCGAGCATATTATCGCTTTTGAGGATTTACACGAACTAATGATGAAAGAGTATGCAATAGTTGATTTTAATTTGGCAAAAGATGTTGAATATCATAAGAGTGGCGCAATAATTAGAATGATCGAACATGTGGCTGGTATGGCGAAATTTCAAACGTGGCTGCAAAATACATTAAAATTTCAAGAAAACTTCACCGAATTGTTAGAAGAATCATTCGATGAGCAAATAAATGTCAATGATTTTATGGACGATTGGACCAATCAAAATGGATATCCGATAGTTAAAATTGTTCGGGATTATGAAACTGGCGAAATTTTTATGTCCCAACGCGCGGTCGATTCGAATAGCAACGCAACTTGGATCATTCCGTATAACTTTGCGACCAAATTAAATCCAAACTTTAATCAAACCAATCCTGACGGTTGGCTGACCGATTTGAATAATACTTTTATAATGAATGTCGGGGCACAAGATTGGATTATTTGTAATAAGCAAGCCATTGGTTATTACCTTGTACATTATGATGAGAAAAATTTGAATCTTATAATCGACGAATTGAAGAATGGCAGCATGGAGACGATTCATCCACTAAATCGAGCCAATCTTTTAACCACCGGTTATATTCTAACCCTAGCAAACCATATGACTGAGGAATCATTTTTAAGGCTAATATCGTATTTAAAACGTGAAAATGACCCACGGCCATGGTTTGTAGCTGACAAAATTTTAGAAAAATTACATAAAGATTCGTACGGGCGAGATAGAGAGTACGTTAATCACCTAAACAGCATAATTTTATCTATATCTGAAAACCTATATGATAATTACATGATTGGCATGAATCCATTTACTCGATATATCGCAATGAAATGGTCTTGCCGTGTTGGTTACGATAAATGTTTAAAGGATTTTGAACAACTTTCAATTACATATCTAAACTCCATCCAGAACAATACAGCTGTAGTAATGCCACCGGATTTAATGAATTTAATGTTATGTAATGGTTTCCAAAACGAATCGGATTACATAAAATTGTACAGCTACGATTCGAATGAATTTCGTCAAATGATCACAAATCGAATCGACTGTCACTTGGACACAAATGTATTTCGTTGGGAATTTATGAAATCATTTATTTTTAAAATGTTTAACTATCGGACATATTTTGATCAGCTTAATTGGATGGAGTATCTAGAATTTGTACCTGGATTCAATCTTCGGATTGGCGATTTAATATTTCAAGTGTTCGAGAAGAATTTGAGTGAATTTGATGGGATATACGAACAGTTACGAGGCACTGAACTAAAGCTGCTACCATTTAAATATATCAACGAGCTGTTAGAGAGATATAGGAAACAGGTCGAATATCATGGATACGTATTTAATCGAACGAGATTCGATCAGATGATCGCAACAATTAAACGAAAATATGGCGAAATTGCAGCTGAATCGATAATGGAGTGAGCAACTTTATTCAGCTAACATTTAGGCGTATTATATTTACTTGACATTCATATTGTTATATCTTGTGCACTGTATAATGATATGACATTCAGGCGATTATATTTACATAACTTTATTTTCATAAACTCTCAAATTAAACATAGAATATAAATTAAATCTAAACCAAATCAACAAAATTACATATTTAATAATGCTTTTAATAAAAATTCAGGTGTTGGCTTCTCACAAACACTAAAAACGGTTAAATTCTTACTTTCAATCGCACGTTTGGTGCTAGGCCCAATTGCAATTAAGTTGACCGCATCTAACCGAAAATTCAATTTACTAAACACATCCAATACGTATTTGAATCCTGATGGACTAAAAAATACGAAAAATCCAATACAATCTGTTATAATTGATGTAATTATATCGCTTATATTGCGCTCCAAATCGGGATGTGCGATTGTCTCATAGATTTCGATTGGTTCCAGATGGACTCCATAGTTTTCCAGATTTGTTTGTAAAATATCCTGTTTTAGATTGCCACAGGGAAATAAAAATGGTTTATTTAAGTCCATTTCGATTGTATCGATATCTTCTTTGATAAAATTCGATAAAATCTCGGCATTTCCTGTGTGGTCTCCCTTCACTGGTAACCGCAATAGATCCGAAATCAATTTCCCAGTTTGTTCACCAACACAATAATTAGATAGCTCAAACCATTTAGAATTTAATCCATCTGAATTTTGAAGAGCACTATTTGATCCATATACGGTTCGTGGGCTTGTAAAAATAATGCCCGAATAGTTCCATGGTGTGTCCAGCCTCAATCGAAACACATCCAAATTTTTGTAATTAAAATCAATTGTTGGTATAAATTCAGCATGAAAGTTGTTGTCATTCAATAAATTTGTATAATTATCGGTGCTATCACTCTCAGATTTAAATATTATGACCTTTTTCATTATAATTTTACGAATTTATTGGTTTTCGTCTGACGATAACAAATAATGACACTAATGTCAAAGTTTGAAAATATAAATAAGGTGATGGACGAGACATCTCTTATGCTTAATTTGTACTTTACTGAGTAATTGAATGAGCCCATTTTAAAAAGTGACACCTATGGAAAAATAGGACAACTTAGACAAGATTTAATAATGATTAAGAATTTTTATTAGCCAATAATTGAATGGCCTCGGCCATATTATTCAATGCATCTGTTTGTTTTTTTATTTCGTGAAGTGAAGCAATTTTCGCGTCTGCCAGTCGCTTCAATTCATTTCGAATACTGATTCCAATGTCGACCAGAGTTGTATCATCCGTCTGTGTCTGTGCTCCCATATTTCGAAGTGGCTGAACATCAGGGAATATATCACGGACTAGATTTGCCGCCGGATAATTATCAATAAATTCAATTTCACTTTTAACAATTGATTCCAAAGGATCTTGACGATACTGGGTTGGCGATGCCTGTGGCATTTGTGTGTTCGGTACAACTGGTACTGTAACAATTGTGGCCGGTTTTGAGGTATCACTGAAGTTGCCATCAAACGATGATTCATTATCGGAATTTTTAGCTATTTCTTTGGCGTAATCATAGTTAGCGTTCCAGAGTAATAATGCTCGAATTTCTAACTCCTTCAATTTGTTGGTCGCTCTGAGTTTATCAACATCATCGGTCAAATCGTTAATGCCCTCTTTGCGACACTTGAATCGGGTAACGTTACGCCAATTTTCAAAAGTCTAAAATGAGTACAAACAAATTCACTCAGAACGTTCCACTCAACCAAATTGTATCTTATACTGCATACCCGTTGCCAAGCTCGTTTGTCTCGTCCTGGCCCTCTCAATTTATTCAGCAAATATGTTAGCTCATCCCAGAGCGGTTGAACCGTCACATCTCCCATTCGCTTGTAAAGGATTTCACGATGGCTTTCAATGTAATTACAATACAACTCATATTGATCATTTGTCGTTTTCTTCTCACGTCTACGCTGTCCATTATGTCCATAAATTTTACTATCGCCACTAAACATTTTCCGTTATTTTATTTTACGAGGGTTGTGTGTTTTGATTTGATAAAATGAAAATAATTTTATTTGCTAATTTTATAAAATTAAAATGTCAAAATCAAAACTTAAAATAAAAATGGAGGAACGTACAATGACAATAAAATTTTATTTTATTTTCGCGTTTACAGAGCGAACGAAAAGAGAAAGAATGACTACAAGAGAGTTTGAAACATTTGGTGTGCATAATTTTTGGTCGCGTATACAAAATAGTAGCGATCAAATGGAATTTAAACCCATTTTAATATTCTCCTCCGTCAGATAAACTGGCTCTCACTGTAAAACAAAAGAAAATAATTCTCTCGCGTTAAAATTTAATTTTATATTACGACCGTAAAATAAAATGAGAAATCGATAATAAAATTATTTTACGAGTTTTCTCGACTGGAAACAGTTTTGCCTGAAATGTGTGTAAAATAAAATGTTACTTTTCAGAGTTAGAACCAGTTAGGTGAGATATTTAAATTGGCCACGCGATCAGAATCAACTGTTATTTTACTTCTACCAGGGAACTGCCGATGTGTGTTCTGTCTATAATCGGGCAAGCAGCAATCAGCGACCCTAATTGTTTCCACGACTAATATCGGTACACATCCTAATGGTCGTATATTCATCAAATATTTTAACTCGAAATATAATTTTCTAATTGATTCCAGGGGCTGCAGTAAAGCAGCGTACATAACATCGGGAGAATTTACCATAGTATAATTCCCGGTCTCTCGATCAATCAAATCGCTTAAAATGATATAAGCCCCTCCTACTTTTGCCATACTCGAGTTAAAAAAATTCTATCTTTGAGCAAAATGGGCCGCAGGGTTACCAACTAAAACATAATTATTTTTTAAATTATGAGCAATTTTTTGAATATTGACAAAAGAACAAACTGTAATACGCAGTGTAACATAAATGAACTGCATATTATAGTTTGCTCTTTTTGAATTTTGACGTCTTATTTGATTTGAATTTTCGATTCCGTGTCACCGATAATTTTTGTGTATATTGTTTTAATTATATTTCGTGTAGATTTTTAAGTTTATTATAAAATTATGTAATATTATAATAAAATTAGATTTTTATATAATATAATTAATACATAATGTCAATTAAAATAAATAATCTTCAGTAGGTATTGTGCATTTGTGAATATCCGAAATAAACCGTAGCAGAGATAATAATCAGTCATGGAGATGAGAATCGTTTTGTATGACGGTATACCGATCTACCAGAAATCACCTGTCGTCAGTTGATTAAAATTAATTATTAATGTTGATTCTTTGTCAGTAAAAAGTACAATACAGTTCCAAAATGTCTCCGTTTAATTTGGAATTGTGTTTTGTTGTTTAGTTGGTAAATCAGTCCATATATGGCGATTTGCATATTTTGCTCCATTTCATTGAATTTATCTGTTATTTAAAATCACCGCTAGAAATAATAAATTACAATATCTAAAATAAGACATGTTATCTCAAAACACACAATAATAAACAATTTGGTATTGACACAGCCAATCTCAAATTGATAATGAAAAATTTAGCTAGTCTAACAAAATGGACTATTTTGAGCGAAAGCATCAGCGTCTAACTTCAACTCAATACTATGGTAAAATCTCCCGATGTTATGTACGCTGCTTAAGTGTTGTACCGAAATCTGACATACTTTCATCATTAATAGACCAATAGTTGGTGTTATTATCAAAATATGGCCTATTGGTTGACACTCGTTTATGGATCGGTACCAGTACAACCACCTACGAAATACCAACGCCACTAAACTTTGTCGTTGAGAGTAGTTTTGGCGATACTACGAAGATTTCCCGAATTAACGAAAGAGCCACTAATGTGTTCCATTAAACCACTGGCCAACTTCCGTTTACATAGGCTAGACCCAACAAAATTTGAGCATGTATGTCAGTTAGAAATATGCCATCCATCTTCTTGACAAGCCTCATCTCCCTTATACATCTACATCTGTATAGTCCCAAAGAAGGATTCAAAGGCTTAGTAACGTGACAGTTAACCGCACAACCCAAAATTATCACTAAATTCCAATTGTACCAGAAGATGTTTATAAAACTGGTATTATAATCCCATTTGGTCTGTTCGAATTTTTGAGATCACCATTCGGATAACAAGGAGCAGAGTCCAAGTGAAAAGAATTTAAAGAAAATCTTAAACTACTGTTCAAAAATTTGAATTTCGGCCTAAATATTTAGGTTTTAAAGTTCAAATTTCCAGAACTAGAATCTGATAGATACAGCAATTTGTAAGGATGGTAAATTATTACCATAGGTTTATCTATAAATTGGCTGAATTGATTGCTCCAATTTATGAACATCTGCCACTACTCTGCAGACAAGGGAAA
The DNA here is from genome assembly GCA_951394425.1 of Tipula unca. Lineage (NCBI taxonomy): Eukaryota > Metazoa > Arthropoda > Insecta > Diptera > Tipulidae > Tipula > Tipula unca. Next base: position 87,088,721 of record OX596382.1, read on the forward strand.
TACAAGAAAAATTTATTTGGCCGAAAAATGCCATTTTGCATTTCAGAAAAGCAAAAGTGTATTAGCAGCTGTAACCCTACTAGTTTATCCATTGGACAAGGTTCCGCTCAGTATAAATACAGACGCATCTAGTACTGCCGTTGTGATACTATTAGAGTAATTATAGGCAACGGAGTTTGGAAACCACTATAGCTTTTTGTTTTCAAAAAACTATAAGTCTGACCTAGCGTAAATATTCTGTATTTGACAGAGAGCTCTTAGCAATAAACTTGTTCAAAAAATATTGTCGTGTTTTGTCTAAGGTAGAAGTTTCACTATTTTCACCGATCGTAAGCCACAATAATCACGACAGTTTAGACAATTGAGACATCAGCCAATTTATGTCCGATACACGTCACATATACATTAAGAGAAAATGTAGTTGCTGACATTTTGTCTTGCTTAAGCGCATCCACGAATTAGTAGACTCAATAATTTTTACAGGGCTAGATTATTTGGAACTGAACCAAACTACAAAAGCGCGATGACAAGCTTGTATCTCTCACTCAAGATCAGGCTATCTCAAGCAAAATTCTAGACAAAATTTACATACCTGATCATAAGTTTCAGCTTCAAGGAAACGCCTGTATATACCACACCAATTGAGTTGCTCAGTTTTTGAATTAATTCATAATCTCAGACATCTTTTAGTCTCAGACATGTAATCGAATAACATGAAAATTGCTAAGAACCAAATTGTTTGTGGGCAAAGATTTGCACTAATTGTCAGATAGCGAAAATTCATAGACATACCAGACCAGAACATGATATATTTGATCTTCCGCCAGAACGTATGATGCATATCCATATAGATTTAGTTGGTCCCCTACCATGCTCTAATAATAATACATATATTCTGACAATAATAGGTTGCTGGCCAAAAACTTCAATCCCCAATAGCAAACACTTTCGGCCAACAATACATTCCTCCGTTTTGTAACACCATATCGTATAACCTCAGATCAGGGTACACAATTTGAGCTTGCTTTTCTCCAATTACCAAACTATTAGGTGCATCCCAAATCCACACAACGTCGTACCACTCAAGTACTAATAGATTAGTGGGAAGATTTCTCCACGATATTAAAGATGCACGCGCAAACACCACCGATTGGAGTGACGAAATTCCTTCTGTGCTATACTGTTGGTATTACAACAATAAGAAATGACATCAACATTTAAAAATTCCTTTTGAAATGTTTCTGAAATTTAATTCTACCAATACTGAGCCAAATGATATTATAAGTCAGCTTCGCAGTAATATGAGACAACTCAGTCTCTCGGATACACGTGCTGCACAACAAAAGGTCGTATACGAACCCAAAAGACTTTACAATTGTGATTACGTTTTCGTACGAGTTGATCGAATAAAACCAACGATCCTTACGACGATCCATTTAAAATCATAAGCAAATTAAGAAGAACTATGGTAGTAGATATAAACGGTGGGGATTTTAACCGATCAATACATTTTAGCAAAGAGCGGTGTATACCATGTGTGATGTCATTGTATTTTGATTTATAAATACATTATTAAGATGCCGTTACAATGGTAATTGCTTTTATATTGGGTACGCTATATTGCCACACCTTCTGTTCAAACGTTCGGTTATTTGTATTTGATAACACAATTGAGCACATACGTAGTTATGCTAAACAAACACAAACGGCCTAAATGTTGATTTTATCTTACACGCAATTTTAAATTGTTCAATCGATTAATATGCTATAGAAATTTGAAATGGGATCTTACACCAAAATAGTTTTTCGTTCGGCGAAATATTAATTTATATGTATTGTACATCAAAAATAAGCGACACATGCGCTGTTGATACTTAAAATACAGTTGGAGCATTCGGCAAAGAACACATACTGAGAAAGGTGCTATAAAGATGCAATAAAGTAAAAGCAGAACAGTGTGCTGCACGCTGTTTAGCTTTATAAGGCAAATAGTGGCCATATACGCATAATTCCGTCAATATACGTTAGCTGGGACCGGATTATCTGTTACGGCACGGACGAAATTCGAACGATTTATGAGCTAAAGTTAAAACCAAAAGCAAAGCTCATCGAAACTCCATAGTCAAAACTCAATTGAAGAATTGTTTGGCCTTACAATTAGATCGGCAAAATATGAAGCCAGCAATATAAGTTTGGGCAAGATGAAGGAGTGTTTGGAGAAACACTCGATTTTACCATCGGACATCAACGGGTCACTTGTGTTAGCCCGCATCAAATATCTGGGTTGGAATTAGGTGACGGAGAGACTGATTTTCGTTTTATAATTACAACCAAATTTTTGATTGGATTAGGGAAGGGCAATGATGTCGTTCACAGCGATGCCTCGTAAAAATTAATATGGCAATCCAGTATGGATATCCAGTTGTAATCGTAAAAACAACAGATCAAGAGTACCATTTCCATCCAATTGGTTTAATGGTGTCTTGCTTCGAGAAGGCAGTAATGAACCTATATCAATACAACTTTAAACGAAACTTTTTATTTGTCGATTCAGCCAAGGCGATTCGGAATGGTTTAAAGGGCCTCATTCCAGGAAAAAACAGTAATCATGTGTTGGACACGTGTGACTAAAAAAACAGAAACCAAAAGACAAACAACCCGAAATAAATGATACGACATGCTGCAATTGGCACCAAACGACATATTAGTTGAAATAGCTACACAATACTTGATACTCCATACTCGAAAAATGAAAGATTTATGATACCGACATCAACTACTTTCAACTACTATATACATGGTAAAGGATTGGTCTGCTGAATACAAACATGGTACGAAAGACAAGTGGATAACAATGGGCCAAATTAAACAAAAATATTGCTAAGATCTCCTTACAAAATTGGTAACGACCAGTTACGATGAAACGAATTTATCTGGTGGGGCCGGTGACGGGTTTTGGGATTATGAATTTTTTAAAATTCATCATTCCTTATATAACACGGAGCGTAAACTACACAACGTGGTACTTTGTTTTGGAAGGTTTGTATCATTTTGATATTAGTTTTCTTTGTACAGCCCCATAACTGTATTCCGTTAGTCAATATTGGTAGAGCTTTCAGAAGTTTGAAAAGCAAACCACCGTGCAATACTTTATCAAATGCCTGCGCTACATCTAGAAACATGTCAGATCATATCTAACTCATCTCTTATGCATTCTCTATTCTCTATCACTTCAGTAATTCTATTTGATCTATTTGATTTGGATGCTTCTCTTTAAATCCGGTCTGATGTTGTGTGATAAGATTTCTTTGCTCTTTAAATAGTTTTAATCTTTTATGTAATAGTTTTTCAAACTATTTCGATGTCACTGGAAGTAGTGAAATGAGGCGGAATAATTTTCTATCATTCGGCGGCTTATCCGGTTTCTGAATCATTATTACTTTCCACTGCCCGGGTATACATATTTTTTCATGAAAGCGGCATTGATAATATGTAGGAGCTTGCGAATAGCTTTATCGGGTAACTCCTTAATTATTTGTCCTGTTCTGTTATCAAGTCGTAACCTGGAGCTTTCTTAGATTTTAGATTGTTGATTTCAGTTTTCAGTTCTTTCAGTATTACAGGACTTAGAGAATAATTTCTTCTAGGTTAGCTTTCTTGAGTTTAATTTCTTCTAGTTATATTGGAAACATTTTCATGAACTGTTTGTCTGCATAATGGTTGGAAAATTTTTTCAATATATGTATATAGCAAATATGTCAGATTTTCATTTGGACTTTTAGCCCACCTCCCATCGTCTGTTTTGATTGGAGGAACCCGTATTTTTGGTCGTTGAATCATTTTACTGATTTTCAGAGGAAGTACTCCGTATCCTTAGTTGCAGTTAAAGTATATGTAAAGGAACTTCCTTTCTAAGGAACTTCCCTATTTGTTTCATTTTTCATCCCTTTTATGAGTGCTTTAAGAGTATTACACAATCTGTTTAGAGTAGTTTTACCTTATGGGGCACGACTACTTTGCTATTTTTCTCGTGCTTTTCGTTTTTCTTAAACTAGTTCTCATACTTCTATTGGATATATTACGGATTTTCCTTTTATCGATAAGAGCTTTGGAGTGCTTTCCCAAGCAGCCGATTGTATTACATTTATAAGTCTGTTCAATTCAACTTCTATTTAATTTCACTAATAGTCATAATAACTGGGAAATTATCAGATACTAGACTTTCATCGTTGTCCAAATACATGTATAGCTTTCCAATAACCCATTGGTAACGGAAAAGCCTATTAGTTCTTGTATTTAGCTTGTATCAGTTAGCCAGTAAGTATAGGCTTTGTTCCTGAGTGAAATTCACAGTTTAATACGTGTGCCGCTGCGAATAGTTCTTTAAATAGTTCTTTCTTTTTATTTATAGGAGAAGCTAGTCTTGAACCCCAAACTGTATTTTTTCCATTGAAGTCCCCTCCAATAATGAAGTTACTTCCGATTGTCTTGAACAAATGCATGTATTCTTCTTTCTTTAGATTATATCGTATGTGTACCACTGATATTTTTCAATATTGAGTTTCATTGTGAAAGTTCGGATTACACATATTTAGTGACACTCACGTTGGGTTCAATGATGAACCGTTTTGCCTTTCGACAGCTAGGAGTAGAAGACCATTTCTGTGTTAGTTCAAGTAAAGTGAACTTCTTAATGGCGGCCTTACCACCGTTGAACGATACAGGAATTGCTGGCTCGCGACCACAAAATTTACTGCGCGATCCAGCTTTCGCTAAAAAGTCAGCAACCTCATTTCCTACAACGCCACAATGAGCAGGCACAAAGGAGATTAATGAAGTGTTTGCACTCTTTGATCAGTTTAGATGTACTAGTCAAAGGGTTTTTAAGGGTATTGAGCACGGCTTTACTATCCGTGCAGATAATAATATCCTTGCCTAAATCACTAAACTGAAACGCCTCAATTGCACCATGGTAAGTGTAATTAATTCAGCTTGAAAAACCTTTCAGTGTTTACTCAGAATATCCGAGAATCTGAGCCCATACTTGACAAAAGAAACCAAACCCAGCACTGACTTCTGAACGAGAGCCATCAGCAAAAAAACCTATCGACTCGGACAACTGTTTATAGAAATCCTGAGAGAGCCACAGTTCTCCCGAGAGGAAAACGACGGAGAATGAATTGGTTAAAGTTACATTCGGGCAATAGCCTGTCATTCACCATTTCAACCTTCGGAATATGTGACTTAAACTTATTAAGAATGTCTATGCCCCACGTACAAGTCCCGAAGGCATTCCATGTCCCAATGCACCTCAGTCGAAACGCAGCAGAGCACGCCATACCAAGAATGTAAGAATGTAATTCGGACAAGCATAGAATAGACTACATAGCAAGTAGGGGAGTAGACGACAGAGCCCCGGTTATAGCCCTACAGGCTGTCATCTGCAGCCCATCCAGCCTTGCTACAGAAGACGTCAGTTTAACAACTGGCCACCATACAACTGCTGCATATATATGTAAAGGTAAAACTAGTGATTTGTAGATGAATAACATCGTTTTGGGGGTCAGACCCCAGGAGTTGCCAAAGGCCCTTCTGCATTGCCAAAAGATAGCAATGGTCTTTTGTAGCTTATAATCAAGCTGAAATTTCAAGAAGAGTTTATTATATAGAATAATGCCTAGGTGTTTGACGTGCTCTGTCCTTGTAATGTCTCTACCAAATGGAGTGGGAACAGATATATTAGCACGTCTGGAAAACACAACCAGATCAGTTTTCGAGGGATTAACGTGCAACCCCTTTTCAAAACACCAAACTTCCACTATATTAAAGGCGTTCTGCATTAGATCAGATAAGACGTTTAGGTATTTACCAGAAACTGTCAATAAACGAGATCATCCGCGTAGCTTTGCACGATGAACCCAGATCGCTGCAATTAAACAAGTAATTCATCGATAACCATGAGCCACAGCAAGGGTGAGAGTACTCCTCCTTGCGGGCAGCCTTTGGCTACCATGACAGACACTGATGAGCCATCTAACTCAGTCTCAATTATACGGGACTTGATCATTGAATTGATTAATCTAACAATGGTTTGATTAATATTAAAATTGGTACACACGCACTCGTGATCGAAGAAAACGATGTGCTATCAAAAGTTTCCGCAATGTCCAGGAAGGTACTCGCAAGAAATTCGTTGTAGTTAAGTGATCTTTCGATTCTATAGTTACGAGTTCATGTAGAGGAGTTTCGCAGGACTTCCCAGCTCTCTAAGCATGTTGCATGTTGTGCATGAGTGTGGAAGTAGTTAAATAGTTATCCCTAATAAATCTGTCGATGATCCTCTCTAAAGCTTTAAGAAAAGTAGAGTTGATGTATTGATCTTCACTACGTTATTGTTGATTACTAGGCAGTGATTTTGTACTCTTGATCCGTTACATAGTTCATCATAGTTTGGATTTTTGTTCTTGCTATGGTGTAGACTCAGCTTCCCTTTTCTTGTTTCTTTTGTTTGGGTTCTTTTTCTCAAAGTTGGTTTCTCGATCTATCTCTTACTCATATGTTAGGTATTCAAATCTGTTTGTTTTTCTACCTTTTCTCCGACCTTCATCTTCTGAATCTTCTATTTCTTTGGTTTCTAAAATCGCTTTGGAATTTGTTTTTTATGTTTCTGTTTTAATTCGCAGTTTTCTTTTTCTAAATTATATTGTCCAGTGATTACACTGCTAAAAGAGCCTGTTAGATCAATTAATAAGTCGTTTTTGCGTCTAGCTTTTATGTTGCAGTAATCCTAATATATTTAGTTAACTTGAAAAGGATTTGATATTTCTTGATAAAGCAATAGGTGGCGCTCCCCAGAATTCACAGGGCTAATCTCCATAGAGAGTGGATTTACCAATAATGTCATTTGTGTACCACCTGGGGTATTATCTCCAATTGTTGTATACATGGCATAGTTTTGATTAACTATCCGCTATACTGCTTCACTACTACGAGGGGGTTCGATACGACGACTATTCGTTCCACAATACATCTATTTTCCGTCACTAAATGTGAGGCCTACTTTCTGGAGAATTGCAGAAAAAATATTTGCAATTTGTCTTCGTTTGGTACTCAGTTTTATTTTCGATAAAACCGCAAAAGCAAATAAAAATTAGGAGTAAATTCTGATTAGCATTTCAAATTGAACGCGGCTGTTAGATTGTGGAAACATTCGCTGATTTTTACATCCACAATTTTTTGCTCATAATAACAGATTTTTTTGTAAATCATTAAATTGGTCTGCGGATATTTTGTTATACAAATTAAAAATATTTAATATCGATGGGAGTTTCCATTTAGTCAAACTGATTGAGATTACTTACTTGTATTTCTATATTCGAACGGCCGTCTTGTGCGATTTTATTTTTGACTGACAACCGAACCATTTGCAGTAATCAGAATATTTTTGTCACCTCATTTATGTACACGAAATGCGAAAATTTCATTACATTTTAAGACATATACTTAAGTTGAGAGTATATAAATCTTTATTTCACATCTGAACTGTAATGACCTATCAGAGGTTATAGTAATTCGTATATTTAAATAAATGACGATGGTATAAATATCTACACTTCGATGATGAATAGCAATAATAATCTGTCACAATTTTATTAAAAACAACACAAATGTTTATGGGAATCGACATTAAGTATATTTAAAAAATTAAAATCTTATGGCATTAACAATAATAAATAGCAAAAGCAATAAAAACAATAAAAGATTGATGAGTAGACGAAAGTCTGATGTCATTGACATCCACAGCGGCGGGCTATATGCAATACATAATATTATTTATTTAATTGTAATTATTTATTTGAAGAGAATAAATTCAATTACCACTGGGAGATAAATTGATTAAAGACGTTGAATTTTTTTGGTTGGTAAAATGCTGACATTTAACGTTTCGTAAATAGAACGGCGGCATGATTATTTTTTTGTACGTGTAATATTTTAATAATATTGTTTAGCTTTAGATTCATCATAGTCAAGAGCATTTAAATGTACATTTGGTTTTCGAAATAACCTTTTGCTATTGTTTGATTGTTTTCGGTAGATTCACATGAAGTTTTGGTATACTTATGTATATATAAGAAGTTATGTATAACTATATTTGTCAAAATAATCGAACCACGATAAACAGTTTTGTAAGAGATATGTTTGCTGCGGCTTAATATTAAAATTGTATTGCCTTTTAGTCTTCTTATAAAATGAAGAAAATATATTATCTTACACCCTTGATAATTGAAAGTCTGAAATGCCTTTCTGTATAGTGTAGCAATGGGCAGGTCAATGATATACAATTAATAATAATATACGAATCGACTATGTACAATTCATCAAGATATCATATCGAATTTTAACACTTTATAACCAAACCCGTGAAATTCTTCCAAAACAACTGTTACGATTTGTATAAAGTATTTTATTAAGTGATAGAACGTTATTTTAAAAAATATATACATATTCACATGCAGGTCTTATATACTTATTATTATTAAACAGTTTTAAAGGCCATTACTGGCCCCTTACAGAGTCAACAATTTGGCTCCAGCGGTTTCGATCCCGAGCATGGTCTTCATACTGTCTAAGACAATCTGAAGAGGCCAAGCCGTTCTCTACACCGTGGAGCCCTCGTCGCCTGCAAAGACCTCTGCGCCTACCATATGGTGGCTCTCCTTTCAGAGATCGCTGCATTATTCGTTCCGGATCAGCATGCAGAACGTGCGGAGCCAGCGTACTCGCTGATATCTTACTTCATGTACAATATCAGGGATCTTCATCAGATTTCTGATCTCGATATTGTACAGAGCTCGGTAGGTACCATCTATTTCGCGTTTTGGGCCGTAAATCACACGCATGACTCTTCTCTCAAATGTTAGGTGCCATCTCTCGTACTCATCCGTCAGCGCCCAACTTTCACATCCAAACATAACAACGGGCCTGATCAACGCTTTGTAAAGCTTCAACTTCACGGCACTTGATAAGTGCTTAGATTTTAGCAGTGCCCTTAGAGGATATAAAGAACGACTGCCAGCCGCACTTTAATATCCTCACCCACACTGTTATCGTGAGTGATAAGAGAACCCAAATATTTGAACCTCCTCACTCCCTCAAACGTGTGGTGGCCACTACTAAAATATGGTGTGCCATTGTCCCTAAAACCAGAGATCAGGTATTTCGTTTTGGACTCATTGATCTGAAGTCCAACGCTGAAAACTCTACAAGCGGATCAAGTATTTCTTTCACTCCGTTGCTATTCAGACCAATCACGCATATGTCATCTGCATATGAAAGCACCTGATTGGACTGGCGATATAAGATGTTACGCTGCTGTGTTTCAGTTTTACGAAAGATGTACTCGAACACGAGATTAAAGAGTAATGGTGGACAGATCATCTCCCTGCCGAACACCCGAGTTAACTACAAAAATTGTCGATAGCCTGTTCTCAACTTTAACACAGCATTGAGACTGCGTCACTGTCATCCTACATAGTCGTACCAATTTTGTTGGCATTCCAAGGTATTCTATAGTACAGACCACAAACTCTCTCGATTGATCGAGTCATATGCCTGCTGCAAATCCAGGGCCACCTAATGTACGGAGATGGATGTCTCATAATATTTAGATAGAATCATCCGCAACGAAAAGGCCTGATAAATGACTGATCGATTCGGACGAAATCCTCCTTGATAGTCACCAACCAAGCCCTCCGCTAGAGGAGTGATTCTATCCAATACAATGTATGACAGTAACTTGTATGCTGTGCAAAGGAGAGCTATACCGCGATAATTCGCACACTCCATGCGTCAAGTACTGCGTCGATGTTGACACAGAAGTTTCCATCCCGGTCCCGAATGGCGGTTGACGTAGGCCTGAAAGTATGGTGCAGTCCAGTAATTCCTTTAAAGAAATTACGCGAACTGCGCTCATTCCTGAGTTGTTGTACTTTCAGAACCTCGGCCTTCCACCATTCTCGCTTCTTCCGTCTACAAATCCGCTTAGTTGCCCTTCTTGCAAGAGCAGCCTTGTTTTTCCTCGCGATTGTGATACGTTGTTGCACTTCATTATGGGCTATATTTTGTTGCTCAACTGCAAGACGACACTCGTCATCAAACCAATCATTCTTGAGTCTGACTTTCACTATATACCGAAAGTCTGTTGACCAGCACTGACAACCGAAGTTTTCAGTACCTCCCAGACAGAGTTCACGCAGTCAGACTGGTAATTAGCTTCATTAATGTTGTCGCTGATAAGATCCTGATATCGTTTCTTTTGATCTTCATTTATCAGACCTTCACAGTCGAAACGTACCATGCGTTGCGCTGTGTTCCCAGACTTGTACGAAAACTTCCATCGTAGCTTTGCAGCGACCATATGATGATCGCTGCCTACGAATTTGGTTGCTGGCCGATAAGTTCTCACATCCTGCACAGCCTGAGCCCGTCTTTTAGAAACTAACACATGGTCAATTTGGCTGTGGGAAGTTCCGCGAGGATGTGTCCATGTCTCTAGATGTATGTGTTTGTGAGGGAAGAATGTGCTTGCTACTCTAAGATCATGAGCAACGGCAAAGTACATCATTCTCTCACCATTATCGGTCGCAGTTTCGTGTCGGGAGTACGGACCTATGTTTTCACACAAGTTGGTCTGATTTCTACCAGCTCTAGCATTAAAGTCCCCAATTACCATTCTAACATCGTGTTCGGGTATAGATCCTATCAGATCGTCCAAGTCATTGTAAAATGAGTCTTTATCTTGGGGCTGGCTGACTTCTGTGGGCGCATGTACACAAATTATCGACAGGTTAGCTAACTTCATGCGCAAGTGAAACTTACACAATCGGTTATTGACTGCTTGGAAATCCAAAACAGCGTTCTTTACCTGCGGCCCAAGAAGAAATCCAGCTCCAAGATTTCCGAGGTCATCTCCACTGTAGAACATTGTATAGCCCTGGGACACATGGTCTCCACTTTTAGGCCAGCGAGTTTCTTGGAGAGTAACAACTTTCAGCCGATACTCCTTCATGCACGTGATTAGGCCCTCTAACGCTCCTGGTTGTCTTAGTGATTGCACGTTCCACGTGCCGATCCTAAATCTCGTGTCGGGGTACTTGAACGGGGGTCCGGTGTTGTTTTGGCGGTATCCATTTTTCTTTTTGTTGACTTTATAAACACTTTATATTTTTACGGATGCGGGTCGTCAGCCCAGCGATCCAACCGTTTAGTCGCCTCCTACGACAAGCAAAGGATACTGCGGTGGTATTCTTGGGAAACATGTTCGTGCAATTTTGATTTACGAAACATGTGAGTGCCCCCCGACCACAGGGGCCATACTTATAAGATTCATTAAAGTCGTTTCAAGGAATCGTATCTTATCAATAACAAATGACTTATACATGGTTACGCAAACGAAGCATGTTCTCATGGTATATATTATGTTACAAACAACATTAATAATGGCCTTCCACAGAGAGAACACCGTTGCTTACGTTGGCTGTAAGACCAGTGAGGTAGTTCTCGACTTTTCTCGATACCACGTTTCTTTATTAATGAGTTTTTAAAATGTTTAAGTGTGATCGTTGTATTCTGATATGTATATGTTCTGACCTGGTCACCTTCGCGTGAATATTACTAGGTATAGTATTCTATAGATTTTATTAATACTTGTGTTAGGTTTTGCTTTTCTTCAATTTTATCTCCTATTTTTAATAGGATGGCCAGTGAACATTCCTCATTGTTATACGATATATTATTTCATGCGGTGTCTATCAATTCCATTGACTACACAGATATCTATTAGGAATTTTTCTCTTATCTGTATAGCCTGTAAACCAGTAAGGTGGGATGGCCAATAGATATGTGCTACAATTTTTCGTTTTGCATACATTCCCTCAGTGGTTTTAGATTTTCTCATCTTGACCCCCATTGAGGATGTTTAGAGTTGTAGTCACCTCTTGCAAGAAAATTATTTCCTAGACATTAAGAAAAAATTGTGAGTGATAAAAGGGTGGGCAATAAACTTCAGATATGTTGAATTTGCCGGTCCCTTCTTCCAAACATATGGTACTCGTAGTTGCTTATAATGATTAATGTAAAAATTATGAACTTCTTCAGAAGTTAGAATAATATCAATGTTTTGATCAAAAAGAAACCGATGTATGCGTTCAATACAGCTAATTTAAGTTCATTCAGTTTTGATTTTGATGTCGGACTAAAAATTGAATGAGAGTCATATTTTGCATCATGAGAGTCATATTGGTCTGCATAATAAGCATAAATTGGTTCATGGATTTGTTGAGGATATTTATCATACTATAAATTCCTTGGTCGTCGTTTGAGCTTGTTGAAGTTAATTGTTTCTTTAACTGTTTGTACACCACACATCCCCTATAGTTAGCAGTATGATTTTCCTCGGCATTGCTGCTCCGCTTAACTTCCGGATTCGTTTTATGTAGGTAGGTTTGCTAGTATTATGCAAATTTCCACATATTACACACAGCTGGAAGTATGTGCAGTATATAGTTGAACGATCAAATGGTGCTTGACAGTTGATGCATTGTAAAACTGATTTCGATGACCAACACCTTGAATTGTTAATTTAGCGTTTCACTTTTGTTTTTGCTGGCTTATGTCCTAGTTCGACTCTAAATAAGCATTGATTGAAGTATTTTGAGAACTTTTACAATTTTTCTGAAGGCATCAATTGGCTTGTATCCTAGTTTCACAAATATTACTACGTTAAATTTGGGGAATAACAAGTTCTCCATTCGATTGTTCAGTAAGCATTAAAACCTTTGGCTTACACGTTGCCCCCCTTAAGTCTATTGAAGGGGGATTACATCCTTCCTTCTCCTCCAAAACGATTTAATGTTATTATTCCTGTTGCATTTACTTTAACTGGCTTCAGCCTAGCAGTCCTCTAGAGACTTTGTCGTCCTACCGGATGATGCTATTTATTGAAGCAGTTCTTCAACTCAATTACTTTAGCTTTCTTGAAATTGAAGCGAGCATCCAGAGCAGTGATTGGTAAAAGTACCGAGATTTCACCTACAGTTTGTAACGGGATCAACTTTATTATTGGCCCGTTATCAGAATTTTTTTACCCACTTAGAGGTTTCGGGGCGGTCATCAAAGGCCAGCTAGAACTCAGGAGTTTAGCGTGGGGTTTCCCGAAACATAAGTGGATCTTGCTAGACCGCTAGGGAAAGTTACTTCAAAGCTTAAACAAAAAAAAATCGATACTATGGAAGGCGGGAAAAGGACACCCGACATGGATCAACCTACCTCGCCGAAGTAACCGAAACTTACCTCCTCATCCTTCTAGAAAGCTTTTAGGTTCTCATTCTCAATTCACGAGGCGAAAATAAACGAGTGAAACTATTAATAGACACTTTAAACATTCGGCAAACAAAAAAGAAAATAAATTAAGAAAACTTGTTGTAAATTACATTAGATTAGGTTAAATAACAATTTTATTCGATAACGAAATAAATTTAATGAAAAATAATATTTTTAATGGTGAATAATTCACTATGAATCTAAAATTTACTTATTCTACCCATGACGTCATATATATACTAATTATTAAATAAGATTTAACAATATGAGAAAAAAACATGAAATATATGTTTACGAAGAAAATAAACCATAACAAAAATAGAAACTTAAATAATATATAATAATAATAATAATAATAATAAAATACAAAATAACAGAAAAACCTGATAATGTTCAATATGGCAGCTAGCACAAGCTTGCAATGTTCGTTTTTGCACTTCTTCACAAATTTTAATAATTAAGTAATATAATTAATTATTCATTTATTTATCATTTTATTTTTATGTTAGGCTTAATTTATATAAATTTATTGTTTATAATCAACACTTTATAATTATTTTATTATTAATTATAACACATTTATGATATACATGTGGTCCCTTAATTTTTGGCTGCACTCGTATCAGTTTGTACAGATATTTTAAGTTCATTCATGTTTTATTGTTTGTAGGTGACCACATGTTCGTTTTGCCCTTGCATGCACATTTTATTTAATGAAGTTATTAATTTGGGTCTTATCACAGTTATTTGAATGATGCATATTCCACTATTTTTGTTTATCACACTACATATCTATTATGGTGTATAAATATTTAAATATCAACTAAATATTAATGTTTTTATTATTTTATTAGCGTATTATAATTTGGATATTTTTATTTTAATATAATATTATTATACATATTAATAGTTATTAATGATTAGTTTAGTTTAGTAGTAGTTTAGTTTAGTTATTTTTAATATAGATTTTATCACTTTAGGTTAATATTCATAGTTCATTTTGATTCATATTGATTTAAAACTATAGCTACACTTTAAATTATACAGTTAACCAACAAGATGTATCACTCTATTGATCATAAATCAATTTAACATTTTATATAACTAATACTACACATTATTTTACTTACCTATTCACCACTAAATGAATTGATCGAATTTTATATATAGTATAATTAACATATTACATTATAGTTAATCAATCTAATCACTTTAACTGACAAACAAAAATGTCAGCACAACAACTCATCAATTTAATTTATTTTATCATGATCACAAAAAAATGGCATGATTACGATCACACAAAAAAAACTATATGTTATTTTTATTATTAAAAATACTGGTTGACCAAAAAAAAAACTCACTGACTTGTATATCATAACACTGTTTTGCCCAAATAAAACTGACCGCGTGCATCCAAATTTGATCTCTTTTTATATCGGAAAATTGTAAAATATCATTTCCCCTACATTCACCTTGCAGTACTTTTCCCGCGCTTTACTTAAGAGTTAGGGGAGTTAAACCAACTCTCCTTGGAACGGTTGTAATTATGTACGCCGTTACAAGTTCAAAGAAAGTTCCATTGTTTTTTAGTGGTCGTCATTTGCAGCGAATAGAATCATTGATTCAGTTACATCCAAAATGCCCGGATTATTAGAAAAGGCAAGATCCAAGTATCTACCGTGTATATGTACGATAGGAATTTTGTTAATTTGAGTGGTTGAGTATTTTTAATGTGTAAGTAAGTAAATGTGTGTTTGTCTGGGTATTGAACCGTCCATTTGTGCTGGAGTCATCCGTCCACCTTTAAGTTTTTAGGACGGAACCAATGAAATATATTTTTGGTTCGAATGTAACGTTGAAAGGAATTAACGACGGGATCGAAACACCAAGAAATGATAGAAAGATAGAAATCACCTGGAATGAGGAATATATACTCGTATGTATCTGACAGATCACTTAAATTATTTAGTTCGTTTAAGACTTCACAAAACTTTATATATATCTCAGAGATCGATTGGTGTGGGATATAAGCTGACTATTATACTAAGTATATATTAATTGACATATATTAACCTTAAAATATCACTAGTTAAACCACATCGGAATAGGAAGCTTACGAATTGGGACAAATTCTCTTCTGAGCTCGTTTCCCTACAAGGTTTGCTCCAGATTAGGTCCATCAGAGTTCTTGCATTTGCATTCAACTGTACTAATGAAAGCAGTTAAGATTGCTTCTGAAAAGTTAGGCTCCCTTATTAACAACCAGAAGAAACGCAATAAATCCTTCTGGAGTTCCGAATTTAAAAAGTTAAGGAAGATTGATTTAAAAACTTCTGTGAGGAAATTGAAAGCTTATCTGATCCGGCAAACTCACCGGTTGTAGGCGATAAGTTGGTGAGCTATTGTTGTCGGTCCACTTTCCTGGGTGTGATAGTGTTGATTCGTTTATGAATGCTACCGAGCCAACTGACATATTTGGAGCTTAGCCCTTAGGCTGATTACTACAGATGTTCTACGCTGGAGTCCGTTTTGTCGTCAGCACCTTTCCGTCGGCACGCTCGTCGAGCAGGAGTAATAAAGCTGGAACCTCGGATTATACTGACCCAAAGGCTTTTCGGCCCATTAGTCTGAACTCTACGTTTCTTAAAGCTTTAAGAGGATCATCGACAAATTTATTACAGATAATAATTTAACTACCTCTTCTCTCAGTTACATGCAACGTGCTTACATAGCTGGCAAGTCGTGCGAAACAGCTCTACATGAACTCGTGACTAGAATAAAAAAATCACTTAATAACAAAGAGTTTAAAATAGTTAAATTAGCCGATTCTATGCTCAAGTCACGTAAAATTGAGACTGAACTGGATGGCTCACCATAGTCTATCAACGTGGCCAAGGGCAGCTTACAAAGAGAACCAATCTCAACCTTACTGTGGCACTTGGTTATTGATGAGTTACTTGTTAAATTGCGGCGATCTGGGTTTATCATTCAAAGCTACGCCGATGGTATCGTTTTGACAGTTTCTGGTAAATACCTGAACGTCTTATCTGATCTGATAGAGAACGTTTTTAATATAGTGGAAGTTTGGTGTCTAGAAACGTCAATCGCTCAAAGACTGATCTGGTTGTCTTTACTAGACGTATAGAGTCAGTGCTAATTTGTCAGTTCCATCTCTCTTTGGGAGAGCGATCACAAAGATAAAGCACGTCAAGGACGAGAGAATGGCTTTTGGCAAGTCTTGGAGTCTGTCCTACAAAAGATGGATCACGTATTAAGTTTGTTGGTCCCGAACCAACAATTTCTCTATCCTTCAATGATGGCTTGCTCCACCTAAACCTTCTACAGAAGCCATCGAAAGGCGAAGAGGTTCATTATTGAACTCAACTTAAATATGCGTTATCGTTAAAAGAGAACTAGAATTCTCCATACATGAGACTATCTCAAAATGTGCCTCATATGTGACGACCATCTGGAGGATATTGACGACTGCTTACACTATCTTTGCAGCTATACAGCCTTTGTCGGATCCTATAAGTGTTTTCTTCCGGAACTTTGAACGCAGATTAGTAGGTTTCAACCGTTCTAATAAAAAAAGAGAGTCAGCCACTGTATTGGTATTCGCCAATGTATAAATAATCACCGATTTTGAAGAGTGACCTTGATCGCCTCACAAAAAAAATATTTGATTGGATTAAGCACGGAGTTTCTTAGATCTTAACAAATTCAAATTAGAACTTTAAGGGATTGGTAAGCAAACTGAATGTTCATCGTACATAATGTACTTACTTTAAAAACACTACTAAAACATCTATATAGTAATTTTTAATTGCAAAATTAGAAATGTAATTTACAAAATAGTTAAAATATGTACTATGTATTGATGATTGATAACTTGATATGTTAACTGACAAGTTAAATTTATTACATAATTACGATTGAAGGTTATCCATCCGGAGTATTGATCAAGGCTGCACAAAATTATTTTATTCAATCAACATCATATTTTCTTATAACATTGATGATATGCAAAAAATATCTAGAATACCGTGACGATATAAAATGGATGCCTTGATATCTTTACAATAATACGCATCTATGACTACATATATGTACATAGTATAATAGAATACGCAACATCAACAATCACAAGATCAATTAATCGAATTAATGAATCGCAAAAATTATATAAAATATATAAAATGAACGGTTATTTCCACTCAACTTACGTTTTATGACATAATTAATATTAGCGATAGTGTTGCGGGAGTGTCATGCCGATTCGATCGATGGATTAGACCTATACGTGATTATTATGTATATATGTATGTACTCGCGTTGTGTTTCAATCATAAATTTATCATTTAATTGACCCCGCGCATATTGAACCCATATATAATTTTTATTTAAACCGCATGCGTGCGATCGATATGTTATGTTGTGGTATTCGATGGCGCCGCCGAAGTGTTACATAACAAACATATCATCTAATTTTGGATGGCCTTACATAACAATTGATAATAAACAAAAACAATTCAATTATGTGGGTGACAATGAAAACGTATATTGTAAAATTGAATTATTATATTAAAAGGGTTCCATTCGGACGATCATTTTAGAATGCTATACGAGATACCAAAAATTATGCGTAGGCGCCTGGAGATGTATATTATACATAAAAGTTATTCTTTCTGTTTTATTTTAGAGAAATTTATAGATCAATTAGTGTCACGATATAATAGATACGTGTAATTATGTAATGGTTGTGATAATTTATGGGATGAACGAAAGTGTCTGAGGGTGGTCGGTTTATTCGAGGTCGTTTCTTATGCTTATATTTATATGAGATCATGTATGATCATTACACCATTTACTAATAAATAGTTAAATGATTATTGAATTACAATAAAAAGCCGCAATGACACTGAAAGTGAAGGTATATGTATATAACGATATCAGTTTTGTTTCAATAAGATCAAACGTAATTGGTGCCGCGCACGTTTGCCGTTTAGTATTCATTAGCACCTAAGTATTTATGAGATAATTGAATTCAAATAGATAATAAATCACTTTGAATGACACGTTATTTAATTAATTTAATGCACTAAATACAATTGGGAGGTATTTTAAAATTGAATGAAAACTACTTTATGTATATAATACATACCTCTGACAGTAATAAGATCTAGATTCTATGATAATTCAGGTAAATGAATTGGTTGCTAGTACTGCGTTGCTTACTGTTGTTATTAATGAAGTTGTAATAATAGTTAAATTCACATAGAGTGTACCTGGTCTAATAGCTGAACAGAACAAAATCCTCAAAATAATTAATTTGTATTGTACTTTTTACATTATCATAATTTTAAGAATTTGAAATACAGACTTGTGCATTGCTAATAACTAATAATTCTTCTTAGTCCCATCTTATAAGCAATCGAAGTTGTAGCGACACAAACATATTCGAAGGTCGTGAATTTAGTATTTTCACTGACCACAAGCCTCTGACTAGGGTAATTTAATCAAACACTGAGCAAAATCAAAGGTAAACATATGACATTTGGATTTCATCAGCCAATTTACCACGGATATACAACATATTCAGGGACAAGATAACGTCGTCGCGGATACATTATCCCGAACTGATGACGTGGAACAGGCCGCAGTCGAAACACATTTTGATTATATTAAAATTATTTTAGAACAAAAAACTGATCTAAAATTTCAGAATTTACGTTCTGGTTCCGAATGTCGCACCAACACTACATGGAAGTTGGAAGTTTTCAAGTTACTAGGCCTAGAAGTCGTATGCGAGACTTACACTGGTTGCAATCGACCGTATATTCCTGAGTCGTTGCGACCCGTTATATTCACTTCTTTATATAACTTGTCATATCCTATAAGTATAAACCAAGATATTAACAATTTGTCGCAGTCTTGTTTATCTTCACAAAAATCCAAAGCTCAAAGACATACTAAATCTGCTCTTGGATAAATTACAATTCCATCAGGTAGTTTTGGACATATCCTAATGGCCCGAGAAAACACATCATTTGGAGTTCGGAAATACCAATCATATTACTTGGAATCCGGGCTACCGTGAAAGAAGATCTGAAGTGCTCACTTGCAGAGATAGTTTATGGGCAACCGATTAATTGGGATTGGGTCCATTCGAAGTCACAAGACGCTTTCGCAAACATTTCATCGTATTGATTAATGGTAAAAATCAGACCATTACTATAGATCGGTTGAAACCAGCATACGGGATACTTAAGTAATTATCCGTAATGCTCACTAATACATATTACATTCAATTAGGAGGGGTCTTTCACTGGAAGGGGAGAACTGTAGCGACACACAAACATAATTATTTGTGTCACTAAAATTATATAATTCTCTCATAAAACACACTAACATATATTATCCTAACTTACTTAATCATATACCATCTTTTCGCAAAACAAAAACAAACACTACAAAGTTAAAACCAATATTATTATAACATTTTTTGCATAGCACAGGTTAACATTTTATAAAATGCTTCATCTTTTCCAACCATCCTGTCTTATTCACACGGCCAATGAAATCAAGATAATTTATTTATATTTTATTAAAATTCAGACATGCAAGGCGATAGGCCTTTTTAATGCATACCTTAAAATTATACAACAATTTATACAATTTTAGATCAATTAATCAATAAGTAAAATATACATAATTATAAATATAATCTCAATCAAAACTGACTGAATCAGTTAAACTAATTAGCACAATAAACTCAAAACTGAGTTATTGATGACAGCTGCCAGCCTCACTTTAGTATCCTCACTCACACTGTTATCGTGAGTGATAAGAAAGCCCGAATATTTGAATCTCCTCTCTCCCTCACATGTGTAGCGACCACTACTAAAATCTGGTGTGCCATTGTCCCTATAACCAGAGATCATGTATTTCGTTTTGGACTCACTAGTATTTCCTTCACTCGGCAGTCACTAGTATTTCCTTCACTCCCCAAATACCATTGCCCCCAATAACATTATGTTCGGGTATAGATCCCATCGGCCAAATCAATGTAAAATGAGTCTTTATCTTGGAGCTGGCTGACTTCTGTGGGTGTTTGTACACAAATTATCGACAGGTTGGATAGCTTCATGCACAAGCGAAGCTTACACAATAGAAGTTTTCCTTTTTTTTCACCTCCACTGTAGAACAACGTATAGGTCTGAGACATATATGGTCTCCACTTTTAGGCCAGCTAGTTTCTTGAAGAGCAACAAGTTCCAGCCGATACTCTGTAGCAACCGATAAATATTAACTTTATTTTATTTTTAATTAATATTTATCCGTGCTCCAATTTATACAAAATATATTTTAGGTTTCGTTCCACTGTACAACAGTACGAGATGCAACTTGTTTATTCTTTATCGTTTTGTATCAGAGCCACCTATATATACAGAGCCGTAAGGATCACTAATGTTTTTTGTCGAGCTTTTTCTAGAGGAACTACTTTTTGCATTATCCCATAAGAATCAATGTAAAAATGACCATTTTCGAATTACTTTTCATCAATGAAAAGTTAAATCTTTCATTTTGATAAACACTTTGTGGAATTGATTCTATATTGAAGCAGCACATATCTGAAAGTCAGAACCTTAAACCTTTTATTAATTTAATAAACCTTTTAATAATTAAATATGAATTTATGATATTTATGTAAACATGAATTTATTTGAATGTGTAGGTAAAATAAATAAATAAAACATATATTGTCATCCTTTCGATCGATGATTTTGTCTCTTTTTTAAGAATTAAATCTCACATTTTTTTTTTTTAATTTCGCTTTTTCTATTGCGATCGCAGAATGCTCGTCAGCTCGTATAAAGCATTATTCTATTTCCTTTTATACATTTGAAAATGTATCACCACATATTTCTATTTCATTACCTTGTAGCGAAATCGGAAAAGGGATAGAGCGCAAAATTATTCCAATAGACTGAGATCGCAATAGAAAAAAATCAAAATTGAATTCACGAAATAGCGTAAAATTTAAAAAGAGAACATAAACATCGATCGATAGAAAAAAAATTGTGATATTGACAACTTACAACATGTCATAGGGAGTTCCAATAACAGCTGCACAATTTATTTAAAACCATAATATTTATGCACAAATGCATAGCAAAACTTTACCAAAATAAAAGAGAACCATGCCAGAAGAACTGTGATAGTCATGGTGTTCCATTTATAATCTAAAATCCAAAATTTACGTTGAAATCGAAGTGAAATTAGTTTGAGATTTATTCAAACAAAATCATGCAGCTTTTATTGAAATACCCTTTAAGTATTTTATTTTATTCTCAAAAATATAATTCAAAAGGAAACACTTACACAACCACATTTTTACTGTTTTCTCTTTTCGTCTTGCAGTTTAATTTTTATTGCGTTGGTATTTGTGTGTATTTATATCAATTCAATGTAGAAATGCTTTTTTTTCTATAAATTTTATTAATAAATATATCAAAAATTAAACAACTTCTTAGATCAAGCTTTGAATCAATTATAAAATGATAATTGTAGATTATATTTCAATGTTAAAATACTTAATCCATCGACATTTTCATTGAAAAATATCGCACCGAAAAAAATTTAATTTTTCATATGTTTTGTATGGAAAAAATGTTTTTTTCGACAATTTTAGTTCCTCTAGAAAAAGCTCAATTTTTAACCTTAGGGCCCTGTATATATAGGTGGCTCTGTTTGTATACGTGTTAGGTACGCATACTTTGATTGTTTCAAAAGCTTTTAAAAGCTTTTCAATTACAATACAGATGCGTATGTACGTGTGCGACATTTTCGTTTCGCAATTTATTTTGTACACACACGTATAAAATAAATTATTTCTTATCTCATCTGTCATCCCTATCACCGTTGAAGGAATTTTCATACGAATTTATATATTCGTCTCTTTTTAGATATATGCATTCGATAGTTTAAAAAATAAAAAAAAATTTTATGATTAGTTATAGCTGAAAAAAGACCAAAAAAAGGTCACGTTAATACAAAAAGTGGTGGTTGATAAATTCATATCAACTTTATTAATTTGTAAATTAAAATTTTGGATTATTTTTATTTTCATTATATTTAATTTTTTATAAAATAAAAAAGAATAAAATATAAATTAAATTATAAGTTTATAAATTATTTGGAGTCAGAAAATATATATATAACTATAACTCCTTTATGCACGTGATTTGGTCTTCCAACCCTCCTGGTTACTTAACCAGGTGCCGATCCTAAAATTGCATCCAGTCGATAAGCCAGAGCTTACCCAAAAGGCACCTACACAGGTATTTACTATCGAACAAAATGATGACAGAGAAAAACTTACTTTAGTGATGGAAAATATGAACATAATCCAAGTAGTCGTTAAAACTCAAAAATGACTGTCTCAAAAATTACTAGATATGGGGGTCGATTCTCGTTCCGTGATAAAATATGGTGAAAAAAATTATTTTCATTTACATCTAGCCATTTTCAGTTTTTCAAATCTCAAAACAAAATTGTTCAGGTCTTTTTGTACTGTACGATCGATTCCCGTTCCGTGAATAGTCAAATGAAAATAGTTTTTATTGATAAATAGACATATCCAAAGTGTTTTTTATAAACACATGATATATGACGTCAAAATATTTTCATATGAAAAAAAAATTTTCATTGGGTATTTTGGTCGTGAGATACATACACATAATAAATTTAAATAATTAGTTTTCACACTCGACCAATATTAATTAGAAAAATTATTGTAATTTTATTGAATTTAATTATTCTATATATTCTTAGGATTCAAATGCAAAATAATTATTTTGCAAGGTGTGGAACGTCTAGCTTGGGAAATTGTTGTGAAAATGACCAACTATGTGAATTTAATGGTAGCTCTATTGTAGGCTTCTCCTAGATATACTTTAGAGTTTATGATTTTCTAATATTTTCCCGTCTGATACATACATATATTAGTTTCTGAAAACTTTAGGTAAAATTACGCGTTTAAATTATGCCGTCAGTAAAATATTTTATATTCTGTAAACAGCCTATTAAAGAATTCAGGAACAAATCTGTTAACTTAGCGATAAACACTTAACACAAATATCAGTAAATAAAATTGTCAAGTGCAAACCAAGCATATACCACGATTAATCATACTTCTATACTCAATCGTGCAATTCGAAGATTTTATATTTTCAAGTAGGCGCACACAAATAATAGAAAGAAATTGGATTCATCATTATGCCTGGTTTACATGTAATAATTTTTTCATTTCATTTTTTCACAAAACGAGAATCGACCCCATGGAATGCAAATGACCTAGCACAACGCAGAGCAGAGGTACAAGCATTTCTCATCGAATACAATAATACTACAGACAACTTTTTTTTTTTTTTTTTTAATAAGGACTTGGCATAGACACTTTTATGGTCCATACATAGCCTTACCTTACATTCACACAACATTCATGCAATCCATTCATTCATCCCATTCAAATAAGTACAGTATACCACCTGCGCATTGCATAGCTCCATGTCACCCTGTAACATGGAAGATGGGTCGGCCCATGAGTTCTAACATTCTAACAGAGGGTCATAGATGTTTTCAATTTAATCACCGATTGTAATCGGGAGATGAAAAATCCCTTTTGCATCCATCCCCGCCTCTGTTGGGATTCGAACCCGGTACCTATCCCGATCCAAACGTCGCAGCTTTAACCACTGCGCTATTTGCTCGGTACACAGACAACACAGACAACTTCACTCAAAAAAATTTTGTCAAATTTTAAAGGATACTCAATTCACGACCGGATGGCAAAGCGTATAGTACCAGCTGTTTACTGTCCTCCAAATCAAAAAATTAAAAAGTAGCAGTTTCCAGATTAAACTGTGAAATGAAAATGAAATGCACACTACCCATAGGTAACAAACTCCTATGATTTTTCATGCGATCGCTCGCTGGTTATAATTAAGCTAAGCCTCGATGCTTTAAAAGCACAACCAAGTAAACATCGGACAAATAAACGAACTAATTGGGAGCGATATAAGTAAATATTGTAAATTGCAAACTGCATATCGCTCTTAGCACATCAGCAGATATTAATGTATAGCTATATAGAAAATTTAAAACCGGTTTTGGAAGCAAATGTAGAAATACTTACACCTAACACCACATTTCCTTTGAAAACGACAATAAACTATCTCAAACCGTTTAGCACCTTATTCAAGAAAAGCGAAAAATTCGACAGAAATGGCAACATCAAAAGAATACTGAGTGTTTTTAACAGTGTCATTGCTATAAAAAAATTTTACTGGCATAAAAAATTATCAATCTATCTCAGTAAACACAAACAAATGTTTGCCATACATCAATAATCTTTCGGTTGTTAGATTTTTTTATAGCAAAATGTTAACCATTCCATTTGTAGACGACTAAAGTATTCGTCAGCTAATCTTTAAGAATCAGTAATGTAACCTTACGGAATTTAACGGAACTGTTTTGTTACGGGAATTTTGACAAAGCGACCAGCGAGTCAGCAAACCCATACGTTTTAAAATAATTCAATGAAAGTTATCAATTATTTTTATTGAATTATTTACCTATAAGATATCCGAACACTAGAAAAATTGGAGGAACTTTTACTTCTTTTTGAAGAATTAAACGGTTTAAAAGATATAAAAGATGGCATTAAAAAACGACCGCTTGTGCGGTTAGCAAGATAAATCGCTCAAGTATTTCTATACCAACGCCCTTAAACCAAATCGATAACGCAAAGGAAGGTCAACCAGCTTCAATTCTTGAACAAGCTGAGTTTTGTATGCCTTTAAACCAAGATCTCTCTTTAAAATACGCCACAATGTGTCATATCAGAAAAATCGAATATCCAGAAAGAAAAAATGTCTTGTTGTTACACTGTTAAAGTTAAAACTATAATACTTTGTTTTTGTCACTTCTTAGTCACTCTTATTTTGTTTTTTGTCACTCTTATTTTGTTTTTTGTCACTCTTATTTTGTTTTGTTCTTAGTAAACTTTTCTCATGGAATTCACGCTTTATAGTGATTTAATACTCATTTGGAATATGCATTTTGGAATTTTGTCTATTCAAATGCAAACTAGAAACGAATTTACATACGTACTTTGGTTTTAATTGAAAGTCATCCCACAAAGTGTGTGTAAAACAAAATAAATAAACAATAGTAGTCGTGTTAATAACAGCACAAAAAACAAAAAATATTATTAAAATGTCCATAACGAGGAAAAAGACAAATGTTTGAAAGTTCGGATTATTCAAACGATAATGAAAGTGATTGTTACCAATTGTTTCAATCTATCTTTCAGAAACAGTAAAAGTTGGTGTAATTAATAAACATTATGACATTTGAATGAAAAAGTGGTGTTCGAAAAGAAAATAGTATAATTTTAAGCTTGATTCCGGGACTCAGTGCAATGTGCTCTCGCTAATAATTGCAACGAAATTAAATATGTACGTACATACTTATGTACATTGTACACACATAAACAAAGATCCAGAAAACTTGGATGAGTTGGCCTGGAGCCCAGGATTATAAACTGTTAAATTAGTGTATTAAAAGCTTATGGTGAAATTTTAGGCTATACGGGGGACATTTTGTTTAAATGAAGCAAAATGTGATGTCAATCAACTAACAACAGTGAAGATCGCCGAGAAAACTAACCATTGGGGTAAACATTTCAAATAGTTAAATCAGGTCAGATATTGATATGAGAGAATATTATAATTAACACTCTACTAATTGTATGTGTTAAACTTTTAAAGTAAGCCAGCAGATTAATGACATGTTATAGAAGCCAAACATGTTAGTTTCTTTGATAAGGCAACTCAATACTAACCAAATAAAAACAAATCTGAAACCAGTAAGTAATTTTTGCAATACAATCGCAACCATAGTTAGATTATTGGGAAAGTAAAATTATTAAATTTTTTCAAATCCAGCTATAAGTCTTTTTTATTTATATAATATTACAACTGACTGTATTCTAAGTACGCTAGTAACTTTCCTATCATAATTATATTAACATTTGTTTGGATATAGCACCAGAAGTTAAATTATTTATTTATAAAAATATTTCCTATAATAGTAATTTTATGTTCCATTCACTAGATCAATTGGTTTGGTCCTTTGGAGACGTCTTACTGCCAACGGTATGTCCCGCATATTGCATATCTCGATGTTTTCGTGCTGTCGGAGGCGTGAATCATGCTTGAGAGCATCATACATAGTAACTTCATCGATGTATTCCATCTTTAAATCTCGGTGGAGGTCTTCATTTCTAATGTACCATGGATCATTTTCAATATTCCGAAGTACTTTGTTTTGGAACATCTGTATCATCTTAATGTTCGTTTTCTTGGTACAACCCCAAAGCTGTATCCCATACCGGTTTCAGTATTTGCTGGTATAAAAGCAATTTATTGTGTATGGATAGTTCAGAATGTATACCTAAGAGTTCACACATCTTCCTATACATCATGTTCAGCTCTTTTTCTTTTTGACATGGTCTTTCCACCTCAACTTGGCATCCAGCGTCATACCTAGAGATTTCGCCGTATCTGCATAGGCAACTTGTTCAGAGTTGATTATCATTGGGATTCTATTAGAAATATTTTATTAGCAAAGTTCATATGCACAGATTTAGTTTCGTCCAGTTTTATTCTCCATTTTTTCATCCAATTGTTGACTGGATTTGTCGACTTTTACAATTCGTTAGTAGCTTTTTCTACATTGTTCCCAAATGCCAAAATCTTCTTCCATTGGTAGTATATTCCGAGTTTACAGGAGGTACAAGACAGGCCCAATACGCTACCTTGTGGTACTCCAGCTGAAATTTTCTTTAGGTCATATTTTACACCGAAGTGTCTATCGGTTATGTAGGATTTCAGAGTTTCATAATATTGTTTGGGAAGGTCCCGCTTGAGATTGTACTCCAATCCTTTGTGCCAAACTCGGTCAAATGCTTGCGCTACATACATCCAGTTAAACGCTTGAACATATTTTTTAGTTTCTCTGAATTCATGGTCAGGAATGAGATTTCTGTCCACCATTATGTGTTTCATTCTCTTCAGGAGCAATTTTTGAAAAATCTTGGATATGGTTGGGAGTATGGATATCGGTCTGCAGGACTTTTTATCGCTACATTGTTTGTTAGGTTTTAAGATTATGATTACCGCTGCCACCTTCCATTGTATTGGAAGTAGGAACGTAGCTTAGTTTAAACACAACATTGATTATATGGAGAAGTTTACGTATCGCTTTATTTGGTAGTTCTTTAGTGATTTGTCCAGTTATGAGGTCGTACCCATGAGATTTTTTTCATATTTAAATTTTGAATTTCCTCTTTTCGCTCTTGTAGAGATACACTTTGTAGTTCAAGCTCATCAGATCGTTTCAGTAGGTTAACATTTTCATCCGCAGTTTGCTTGGGTAATGGGTGAACCGTTTCTTCTAGGTGTCTCGCGAACAAGTCAGCTTTGTGTTTACCGCTTCGAGCCCAGCTTCCATCCTCATTTCTAATTGGTGCCGTCGAATTTGTTGGTCATAATATATATGATATAAGGAATATTCGGTATGTTTTATAGTGACGACGCTACTAAGTGACGACAAATATGTACTTATTGATTAATTCTTAACTGTTCTGATCAGAGATTTCAACTTGTTACATTGGGTATTAAGGACGGTTTTATTTTATTTTGATCGATTTATTTGCCAAGACTTTCGAGCTTTACGTTTCTTTGCCACAAGCTCTCTTACTTCAAGTGGATAGTTTTTACAGTTCATGTTATTTGCGTGTTTGAAAGATGTACTTTGCCACGCAGCTTGTTGTATGTTTTCTATTAGCCTTTCTACTTCTTCTTCGACTTGTATGATGTTCCTTATTGGTATTTGAAGATTGAAGGTTTGTTCTAATAATTCTCGAAAAATTAAACAATTGGTATTCTTATTAGACAGTCTCGCTGTGATTTCTATATTATTTATTGTTTCACTGACCGTCATACTAACAGGAGAGTGGTCCAAAGTATAAGCTCTTCATTATTATCCAAATGAATATAGTTATCTGATATACCTTTTGTTACATAAAAGTCTATAAGGTTCGGTGTTTTGTTTAAATCTGTTGGCCAGTAAGTTTTTTCCTGCTTCAAATAACTCTCTCCCTTTTGGTGAGCCCAAGTATGTGTTTTTTGCATTGATGTCGCCACCAATGATAAAACAACCTCTCATGGTGTTAAAAAGTTCTTCATAATCGTCTCTTTTCAGATTTTGCCGATACATATATTTATTTCTTTGTACTTTGTGCGAGTTTTGATAGTTGTAACTTGCATAGATTCACTTTCAATTTTCAATTCTTCGTTATGTTTTATAATCTCTTTAATAAGAATGACACATCTGGCTCTTGCTCTCTCTCTCTATCTGTCTCTCTCTCTCTCTCTCTCTCTCTCTCTCTCTCTCTCTGATGGATGGATGGCATGGTAAAAATTGTACCCACGTGTTCTGGCATATGAGGAGTCAGTGAAATGAGTTTCAGAGATTAGACATATATCAATTTTTTGTTTAAATAGAAATACTTCCAGCTCGGAGATGTGTTGGATCAGAACATTCGCATTCCAAATTACTATTCTGAGCGTTTGAAAATTTATTTTTATTTTCTAGTCGCGTTGGGGTAACGATGATGACAAGTTTTTCAAATGTTCAAATATGAGTTTATTGGTCTCAGCCTGCTCATCAGGTTATTTATTTAGAGCATCTATGCATTTCACGATATCTTTCAAAATTGGGCCATCTTTGCTATCTTTTGCTTTTGTCTCTTGACCTTGGGTTACCTGTGCAAGTGATTCTTTTCCTTGTAATTTATATGATTCCTGATTTATCTGTCGATTGGTCGGGGCTTCATGAGCAGGGTTTCTACGGTTTAGATCAGACTTTCTGGCGCTATTTCTTATATTTTGTAATTCTTTAGCTACCTCACAGCCACGGTAATTAGCTGGATGTCCCTTGCAATTAATGCATTTTACAGCTAAGTTCCTTTCTAATGTGCACGTGCTCGTAAGGTTGCCAGCACATTTAACGCATCCTGCGATACGCCCACAGTATCTCTGAGTATGATTGAAGCCCTGACATTTTTTTCATTTGACTATCAGCAGTGAGTTTTACTTCACTGGTTCAATTCTGATCTTCATATTTTGAATTACTCGATTATCATGAATTTTTTGAATATTTTCCACCTTGTCAAACGTTAGCATGAAAACCGGTAGCCCGCATTTTGTTACGACACTGTTGCCTTTATCATCTACCTTTCTCTCTTTTTTGATGATGCTTGCAACATCCTTAATGTCGAATCCTTTACTCTGCAGCCTCGGCAATTATATCTTTTCTCTCGCATGTTTGATGTAGTCCTCTAGCCATATCCTTAATTGGTCGTCCCTGCTTGTCTGCATATGTATTCCACTAAACTTTCCCAGCATTAACCTTCATAGAGAGATTTCTATAAGTATCTGAGTCTGAAACATTTACCTTCTAAGCATCATTATTGATAATAGCTTGAAGTCCCTGTTCGTATTTGATGTCATCAAAGCCTTGACATACTGATAGACTTTAATACCAACTATATGTTTATTGGTGGAGGCTGTTTTTTCTCTGTGTTAGAAATTTCATCGTTGCGCTGAGTAGTTGGTTTACCCGATGTTGATGTTTGCTTTCCCTGCTCAACATATTCTGGCGATGATTCTGCTTTTCTTTTCTTTTCTTTCTGGGCTTTTTACGATCCAATTAGATTCTCTTGCCATTTCCTCTATATCGGAAACTGCCATGTTGAATGTAGCGGTTTTTCTTGTGATTCTTGATCCTAGTATCCACTGGGAATTGGTTCCTATTTCTCTTCCGAGTTCTTCTTCGTCTGTGTAGTATTCATTCAGACTTGTTTATTTTCTCTATCTGGTTCGATGATCCTTTTCAGGTCTTCATCAGGTCTCTATATAGGGTAATTTCATTACTCAGTTTTTTTCATTGGTTATGAAGTGTGCTTTTTTCGCTTTCAATGTTTGTATATTAGTTGTTGGTGAAGACAAAGTCATATTAATATCTCCTATAGAACTCGTTTTTTTAATAGTAGGTGATCTTAAGATTTTGTTACTCCTATGAAAAGGATATTCATCATCCATTGGTTAGCTTGTATTAATATCTGTCCAACAGTCAAGTATACTACTGCGGAGACATTGTGATCGTTTGATTTCGACGACTGGGAGTCCGCTTTCTCACTCCCGAATGTCGCCGGAACTGGGTTTCCGAGTCCCTGTACCGTACATTTTCCTGTATTCAGGCTCATCGTTTGATTTTTGTTCAAGGTATCCTTCCTCTAGATTTTATACCTCCTGCCAGGTAAAATCAAGCGCCTCTTACATGACAAACAGACGCTGTTTGAAGTCGTACACATGTTTTCCATTTTAATTGTTTGGGAAGCGCCTATTGTGAAATTGATCCTTAGAATAATATTTTAGTATTTAGCAGCTCTGTTTGACAGCGCCATCTACGAATTTTAGTTTAAACGGCATACATTTCTTTTCGACCTTGCAATTTTTGCACAAACATTTCAAAATTTTCAATCATTTCTCATTGAATTTCACTCATAAAAAAAAAAATCTGTAAAGATCTAAAAAGATACACGCATATAAATAAATAAAAAAAAAATTGAAATTGAATTATTTCATTAGTTATGATTACGATTGATTCTAAAAATAGGCACGCATCCAAAACATTTATATGTATTTTGTATTAGATTTTTGTAAAGTCTTGATGAAAATATAAATTATTAATTTTTTTTTTTTTGGTTTCGTTTAGACTTAGACGATTTTCTGTGTTTACTGAGCAAGAATTTTATTTTTAATTAAATAATTTAAATTTATTATTCTTGCCATGTTTTGGAAACTAGACACATAAAATAAAATTTTTTTTTGAAATTATATTTCGTATTTTTTTGACTTTGCTTTCTTTTCTTTAATGCAAGATGATGTTTTATTGACATATACCATACTGGGCGTGTGTGTGGATCTGTGTGTACGATCAAATAAATATCAAGAATATGTTGTTTTTTTTAACTACCGGGTGGCTAATATATTCGATAATTGACATATACTAATCACGATCGTCTTTCTCAAGAACACATAATATAAATCGAAGATCCTTGATTGCTATCTAACCTTAATAACCTTAAACTATGTATATAAAAAAAATTATTCTTGCACGATCGTTTATGATCATCTCATCACCATGTAATATTTTTTTCTTAGTACATAATATGTATAGTATTTCGTCTCGTCTGTTTGTAAACAATTAATGATCTCATAACAACTTTCGGGAGCAATAGAATTTGATATTTACGATGTTGATTGTGAAGTACATCATCATAATTAATAAATCGTGTCGGGAAGCGCACAAACTTGAAACAAAACTGAGTCGAAGAGTAAAAATGAAGAAATCAAATAATTTGTATAAAAAAAATTGACTTGAATCACAAGTTGAATTACATTTTAATATTGTGCAGGTGAGAAATGAGATTTGGCAGATACAATTTTTGTGAATGTATTTTTATTTTTTTATTAAATTGCATCATTTGAAATTATGTAGTTGTGAAGAATACGCATACGAGAAGGTAAATACATAATGTACATAAAGGTGTTATAACGATCTATACTTTGTAATGTATTGTATGTATAGTGTATGTGTAACCCTAGTATAGCCAAATTCAATTAAATACAAAATTAAGAATGGCATTATTTAGATATTGTAGCACTGTACTTTTGTAATAATACATTTTGTTTTCTACCTACTGAATTATCTCTATATTGGAAAATATACCATCTATACTGGTCATGTTCCCTGTTATGCATCCCCATGGAGTCGATATAAATCCTATAATATTTTGAAAATATATGTAAAGCTTTGGTTATGTTATTAAAGTCATCTTATTGGACCCGAAAAGTACATATTCAATAAAATCAAAACTTGTGTCCACTGAACACCTAGATGGCCTATACAAAGCTAGTAAATGTATCTGGAGTATTTTTATCTCAATACATTCAGAATCGCTACCACTAGACTTGTTCTGCTATTAATAACGACCACTTGATTGTAGCACTGGGCCTTCTACATTTGACCTAACGTTTGATAATATTGATCACCACCCAGGATTAGCTTCAGTAGTTGAAAGGCCATTACCTTTAGTGACTTCCGAAAACCCTGGCAAACAAAGATTATCCTGTTGACAGCTCCATGTTTCTACAAAGAGGGCAACATGCGATGTCTTTATGATTGGATCAACGTCAATATAGGGCATATGTTTACAGAGTGGCTGTTTAATTCGATTATCTCATCTACGGTTACAGATAGGATATATAAAGTAACACTATATATTTCTTGTAACAATTGATGACCGTTTCTGGACGTCAAATTTTATTAAAATACTTGTTAACACATTTCTTCAACACTTGAAGTGCAACAAATATTGAATATTTCATTTTCTCTATAGTTTTCCTTTAATCTTTACCACATTATACACGTTTCAGATTTTATTTCAAATTTAGTTCTCAAAATTTCATCAAAAAAACCATTTAAATATATTGTTGGTATACTCAAAGTGAGCCCTTTAAAATTACATATCACATGGCATATAAATAAAATATAAACATTATTGGCACCTACATTTAATTATAAATTAATTAAGTGAATTAACTTTTTTTCTGAAACAATAGTTGAATTACCCGTGGACTAAAATGACTACATGCATAATGTCTATACTCTCTACGAATGATAGTTCAAAAGTTATGAGCTTGTAACAGGCTAGATAGCCGGATAACAGAGTGAGACCATAAGGGTTCCGTTTTACATTTTATGTACGGCCTAAAAAACGTTTGTTCGTTCTACCAACACTAGTCTTTTATTTCTCATCTTGATTACGTTTATATTTTATACATTGGTTTTGCCATATGTATTAAAATGTTACCAGATTATGATAGTGTGCTTGAAAAACAAAACGAATTTAAAATTTCTCGAAAAACTGCTTTTCAACAAATTGAAAATGTTTCCATCTAGTACTCGATTTAAATTGGTCGATGTTATACATTTTGTTTATTTTTAACCATTGACCAAAGTACAACAGATGTTAGTATGTTGTAATTTGTAAAGTTTTGGAAAAGAAATGTAGTTTTTAAGTGATATAAAATAAAGTGTAGACCAAAAATTTAGTGTTTTGAAAGGTACACTATCTTCTTTTCTTAAAATCTAATTCACAATAGTTTAAACTTTTGGATATATTTTGTACATATTTTTTCTTTCAGTTTACTTTGGTTTTTAGACGCCAAAAAGACGGAAATGTATTAAAGTACATAACTAAAAAATCACTGAAGCCATAACCTAAAAATCAAATATTATAATTAAAAAACTTTAAGCGAAGAAAGAAATCAATGCAGATACACAATAATCTAAATTCTTGTCTCTTAATTTGTACCAAGAATATTCCGTAATGTGCACTCTTAATAATAACATAATTTATAAATTATGTTATTATTAATTTAATTGAGCCACCTCTAATACAGACTGCGGAGATTTGCACTGAGGAGCCATCCCATGAGGAATTCACTAAAGCCATGCAGAGATTGAAATGAAACCGTTCGCCTTGAGTGGACTGCATTAATTCGGAGCTCTTGATATTCGGAGGGGATACTTTGTGGAACTGTCTTTTCGACCTTATTCGATTAGTATGGCGAACCAAAGTTATGCCTGACGAATGGAAAGTGGCCGCGATATGCCACATCTTCAAGAAGGGAGACCGCTTGAAGTGTGAGAATTATCGCGGTATAGCTCTCCTTTGCACAGCATACAAGTTACTGTCACCATATGGTAGGCGCAGAGGTCGTTGCAGGCGACGATGGCTCCACGGTGTAGAGAACGACTTGGCCTCTTCAGATTGTCTTAGACAGTATGAAGACCATGCTCGGGATCGAAACCGCTGGAGCCAAATTGTTGATTCAGTAAGGGGCCAGTAATGGTTTTTAAAACTGTTTAAAAAAAAATTAATTAAATTTACTTTTATTTTCTTTAGTAGGGTATGGCTGATAAATTATATAAACCATTTTCTCAAAATGGTAACTTAACCCTAACTTGTACGTGTGCCAATATATCAATTTATATCCGGGTTGAAATGATATCTTAATGTAAACCATAAACTTTAAGGTTTAAGCAACGTAAGTAACATCGGGAGCATTTTCCATAGTATTTATTTCCGGTCTCTCGAACCATCACTTAAAATGATATAAGCCCCTCCTACACTTGTGCCATACTCGAGTTAAAAAATTCTATCTTTCAGCAAAATGTATCGGTGACCAAATAAAAGTTATGCTTTTTCTAAATTATGACTGTTACACGTAGGGTTACCAAATATACTATGTTCAAGAGCATTTTAATGTAGAAGTTATGTAGAAGTTATAAAACTGTTTCTACAGTTTGCTCGAAATAATGAATTT
Organism: Tipula unca; assembly: GCA_951394425.1. Classification (NCBI taxonomy): domain Eukaryota; kingdom Metazoa; phylum Arthropoda; class Insecta; order Diptera; family Tipulidae; genus Tipula; species Tipula unca. The sequence goes on from OX596382.1 coordinate 87,123,694, forward strand.
AGAATTTTAATATGAAATACTTCCAAAAATTTAACAAATTTAAAAGTTTTAAGAATTTGAAAATAAAAATTACGTAATTTAAATAAATACTTGAAAATTTTATAAAATCCCTGAAATATTTCAAACTTGTAAAATTTAGAATATTGTCAATTTTTTAAATTTGAAATTGACCGAAAATGTTTTAACAAAAATTTAAATTCAAATTTCCCACAAATACGTTAAAATTTAATATTTATTTAAACAAATTCAAAGATAACTGAAAATTATAGTTTGCGAAATTTGGTTAAAAATTCCATTCTTTGTTAAATTCTGAATTAAAAATTCGAAATCACAACTTATAAAAAGTTATGTTTTGCGTAGAAATGAAATCATTGTATTTTGAAAATTTTGATTTTCCCGAAATTGAGAAATTTAATTATAATATTTTAAACAATTTTTTGTAATAAGTAAAAATCTTAAAACTTTAGCAAAATCGAACAAATTTTGATCTACTCGTATGTTAAATGAGATTCCAATTTATGTTTTATAATTCAAAATTTTTATTCTAATGATGTATTACAAATTTTAAAAGTTTGGAGTCCCTTCCATGCATGATTTTTTCTATGATACATCATGCATTTATGAGTATAAAACGATTTATGGATATATAAATTTTATTTTCCAAACTTAGAGTTTAAATAACATTAATTTCATAAACTATTATTTTAAATAACTGAAAATGGAACATAGTTTCTTTTTCACAGCCTATGTTTCTAAAAATTCACAGATAATAAATTAAATAATAAAATATATTGATGGAAACAAAGATGTATGATAGGCCAGGTAACTTGCATCGCTGCCTTTCCAACGTCCAGCTTAAAAAGTGCGCTATATATTGGTCAAACGAATATCCTTTGAAGGCAAGTGGCATGTATTGGGGTTTTTATGTTTTACGTCTATTTCAAAACTAATACTATTAGTTGATGGTCGACCACGTTTCAGATAGTTGCGATTATCATTGGCCTTACACAAGCTCTCAGCAAGCTGATTTCTGAAATCGATTAAAGTAAGATGATCGGTTCCTTTTTCGTTGGCGATTCGTTTGGAAAGCAACCACGAATTTATCACAGTTATATCTAAAAGATGGTAAAATACGCGTATGTACCACTTCTTTTACTGCAATTTGATTTTGTGGCGACCTATGAGGTTGTCTAATACGTCGACTCCGCCCATATGTTTATTGTACTCAACAATGATTTGAGGACAATTCACCAGAAAGGGTAGTTTTTGATGCGGATGTATATAGCGGTCTACCTTTGTTGTTGGTAATTCATCAGCAAATGATGAGAGCAATGTTACCTACTTTGTGTCTTTCTATAAATATAAAACCACGCTTAAAACAACATCTTCTATACGTGCATACGTTTTCGATAGCGAAACCTCGAGGCTTATCCTTTAGAATGCGGTCAGTTGGTAGTTTGCAGGAAGGTAGTCTATACCACGACGTACTGTGCCAATTGATTGAATGCCAATTTTATTTAATTCAACAACCAGTGGTAGGCTTGTATAATAATTTTCGAAGTAGACGTTGTGATTTACGTATTTGGGTACATTTCGAAGTGGTCGGATGACAACGTTTGATGAGCTTCCTAAATTTATTTCTGTTGGTATTCGTTTATTATTTTCTTGGCCCGAATAACTCCACTGAGCACAAAAAAATTATAGCCCCATTTGTGTGGCTTCATTGGCATATACTGTTTAAGGTAACTTCTACCATTACTTGAACAAATCTGTTCATCAATGGAAATATTCTGATCCACTGGAATCTTTAAAAAAATTTTGATGAGGGCTTTTATTACCGGCCGTATTTTGAATAAACGATCATGATTTGAACTGGTGAATGGTAAATTATTTCCATTACAGTTAAAATGAAGATATTTGCGATTTTTTTCAAAATGATTAATCGAAATGGTTTCCCATATATAATAATATTTCCCACTACATGAGACCAGTATCGACGCAAGCTTATTAATTGGTGCACAGAAGTTAAAATGTACATGCCGATGAATTTTTTCCAAATCTTTAACGATAATGTAATTCTAGTACTTCAGCCGGTAAAGATTCATCACTGGAAAATTTGTATTTTTCTGGAGAAACATCCAAACGTTTTTTCTTCCAAATAATATTGTTGAACTTTTTTTTTAGTTCCTTTATTTCGCACATTTCATTTGTTACGTTGATGAGTCATTTATAACTGTCAAACATTTAAAATTTTAATATATTAAAAATACGCGATCGAAAATCGACGTTGACAGCTACAAACTATTCCCGTAGCAAGCAATGTACAACTGATATTTGTGTATAAAATAACGCGCGAATACCAAATATGTGTTGGTAAAGGTTTTCTAAATGTGCATATAAACGTTCTTATAAGAAAAAAATATGAAAAATACATATAAATAGTATTTTTTATAATATTAAATGGTTGTATCACTTATCATGCATATTGTATCATGATTAAATTCTAATTCAGAATTTTAAGAAAGGTTCAAAAAATTCTTTAAAATACAAATATTTTTCAAATGTTGTCTCGATTAAATATTTGCTTTAATTAAAAAAATTGGAAATCAGATTATATTTAAATTATAATCTTGTTAAAAAACCTCAAATTTTAGAAATAATTTTCTTTCATAATTTTTTCGGTCGATAGAATCAAAATTTCAAACTGGAATATCAAATTGGGAATTGTATAACTAAAAATTCAACATTTTCGCTAATTTTTGAAAGGTTCAAAATACGTCGAAACATCTAATTTTTTCAAATTATAGTTACTCTGTACATAAGTATTGATCGAACTTGAAATTCATAGTTTCAATATTCAACTATCCCACAACAAATTTAATGTTTAATCCAACTGTTTCAAAGATAGATAATTAAAATTTCGTATTCATAATTAAAAATGTACGAAATTCAACTTTCAGAAATATTAATTTTAAATTGAATTTTGAATCTTTTGAAAATATTATAACTTATTCGAAATCTCAATGTAGTTTAGCGAAATTTAAATTCCGATTGCTAGATTTTAATTCCAATCCATAATTAATTTAGAATCATAAATTTTCTTTTAATATTTCGAAATTTGAATTTTTAAAAGTTTCAAATTTTTAAAAAACTAAATTACTAATTTCTAAAAATTTCGATTGATCGCCTAGAAATTTAGAATTCAGAATTATAAAATTTAGATTTAAATCGTTAAATTACAAAATTTAATGTTTAATTTAATTAATGACAAATGCTGAGTTTAATTAAATTTATGAATTTTATAAATTTTAATTAGTCCAGATTTTTTGATTCAATTGATAATGAAGCCGACTTTTTAGTTATACAATTCCCAATTTGATATTCCAGTTTAAAATTTTGATTCTATCGACCGTTAAAATTATTTCTAAAATTTGACGTGTTTTAACAAGATTATAATTTAAATATAATCTGATTTCCAATTTTTTTAATTGAAGCAAATATTTAATCGAGACAATATTTGAAAAATGTTGGTATTTTAAAGAATTTTTTGAACCTTTCTTAAAATTCTGAATTAGAATTTAATAGGTTCGTTAGTATCAGGGAATTACAATTTCATCCAACAAATTCATAGATCGATGCTTAGAATGGAAATTTCGGATTTACGTTTAAAAATATTTTTATTTCTAAATTCGTTAAATTCCGAACTATAAATGTAAGAGATTGATCATTTCAATAGATTCAAAAGTAAAAAATAAATTATTGGATTTTAAAAACTTTAAGAATCATATTTAGAAATGTCTCTAAGTACATTCTGAAGGAACTGAAACTGAAATGATTTAACGAATACAATTGTGCGTGGCAAGGTTCCAATCGTAATTAGGCGTGCATTAACACTTCATCATATCCAAGTGAAATCATGTATTGTTTCAACAATTAAAAGAAATATTAACTAATCTGAGGTTCCAATTTGTACTGGGGAGGGGCGGTTGTAATTTGTTTAGGCTATAATTCTAAAACGGCAGCAAATAAAATTTAAAAATAAATATCAAATTTTTCAATATGTTTTGTTTTCCAAATTTACATATGTATGCATATATCTACATACTCTATGTATATCTACGGTTTGCCGATTGAAATAATTGCCTGGTCCGCATGAACTCTTTTTATCCGATGGTATATTGATCTACGATAAATCATGGAAGCTTTCATCAGTTGATTAATATTGATATTCTTGTTAGTTTAAAGTACACTACATTTCCAAAAAAGTAGTTTAATCAGTTCCATATGGCCATATGTGTATATATGATAACAAATATTGTATAAGAGGGCCAACCATTGCTAGGAACTCATCGCGAGGAACATCCCATTTGTATAATCATTCGATGGTAGTTACTGAATATAAAATTCTAAAATAATCTTCGTTTAAGATCGTGCGATAAATCTTAAGAGACACAATAATAACAATTTGGTATCAACTAAGCTAATCGCAAACAAAATAGACAAAATGTTGAGCAAAATTCAACAGTGTCTATTCAATCCAATACTATGGAAAATTGTATACCCAGATGTTATATACGCAGCTTTAATAATATTTTTGTTTAATAAACTATTTGAGCTGGTGTAGCTTTGGCTATACTAAAATCATTGGGGTTTACTTGATAAAATCGAGCCTTCCAAGATAGAATCATTGATCATTCATATGTACAATAAATGATAATTCATTCCATTACACCTATTACTCCATTACTATTTTGCGATTTCCTATTATTCACCTATGGAGCATAAGTTATGCAGGAAGTAACATTAAAAAAAAATTAGAATAAGTCGGAGTTTAAATTTAGTTTTCTGACGTGTTATGCTCAAATCGGCGAGTTGACATCAAAGACACGGCCATACACCATTTTAGAATCCCATTTACATCCAACAGGTCGAATATCATCATAATCGCTTAACATATAGGTTTGTTCCGTTGCAGTTGGCTGTATTTCAGAACTTAATTCATAAACCGTTTTAGAATCTCATTTTCATCCAACATGTCGGATTTCTTCAAGAATGGTTAAAGAATAGCCAACTTTTTAGTTCCGTTCGAGTTAGCTACATTCCGGAAGTTTATCCAAAATCCATTTTAGAATGTCATTTTCATCCAATATTTCGGATTTCATTATAAACAGTTAAGAAATAGTCTAGTCTGGATGAGGATTACATTTTCTAATGGGCTGTTACATTTTCAATAAATATATAAATTACATGATTTGAACCGATTTCTTAAATATTGCCCATACTACAGATGGCCATGGAATAGTTTAAGACCAAGTAAAATCTTTGTCGTGAAGCAAATTAAATTCTGATGGACTTTAATATTTTTTACAGAACTTAGCATTTCAGTGATATTTAATGATTTTTTGTGCGATCCTATAGAGATGTCGATACACGGCGTCTATATCTATATGTTCGAGTAGCCGAAAATCCTATCTGTATGGGGACTGAACGTAACTAGATTTGGATACATTTTGGATAAATCAATAATGGCGGTAACGTTTACCATATGAGTAGAATTATAAACTGACATCAGACTAGCTCAGGATAGGCCAGCTCTATTCAACATTCTACTTTTTTCTATAGTGGAGAATTCCGAATTTTACCATGGTGACCCTTTATTTCAATGCCATCGGTTTTATTCTTATTGCCTATTCAGGAAAACACAAGAAGTTTTCAAATCTTACAACTAATTAAATGCTTCTCGATTTAGTTAACCATACTTCAATTGCAAGCAAATGTTCTTGCAGATTTCTTGACGTTCTTCTTGGATTTTGATGCGTTGCTATTCTAACTCTATATTCTGCAAATGTTGATAACATAATTAGGTAAGAGTTGGTAAATCTGATGTGTATATCACACATATATAATATTGTCTTTCGTGTAAATTGTATGATGCAGAGTTATGTATATATTTTACAAAAAATTTTCGCTGTAGCAGATAATTTTTAATGATTGAACAAAAACTCATTGGTAATCGTGTTCTAAGTTTGTGAATCATTAGTCCCATATTTTATCAATTGCTGCGGCAGTGGAACAGTATATTTTCTTTTTATTCTAGGGAGTTTCTAATTTCAGATACTATACTAGGCGCACTTGTGCCACAGTTCCATGGTTCTCTAAATCCGAACTGATGGTCTGGTATAATTTTTTTCTCACACAAAATTGGTTTCAGTATTTGAAAAAGAATTTTTTAGAATGGATTTGGACGATAAGAATTTACTTTTGTTTCGTCTATGTGAGGGTTTCAAATCATTGCGATTTTCAAAATTTTTCATGATTATAGGAAAGATTTTTAACCATTAAAAATGTAAGTTATTAACTTGATGCATTCTACGATACTTGTCTAAGTATTTTACCACCTATCAAATCGTGTCCACGATTTTGGATTATGTTTTCCTTGATCATTTTTTGTATGTATTATGGTACTGTATTAGGGTCTAATTATAGAAAATGTGCATAATGTATTATGTATGCTCGTTCTAAAGTGCACCACCAGGAACTAAAGCAATCTTAATAAACAAAGCCGCCAGAATCGATAATATTTTTAACTGAGTTTATTGTTTGGTTTATTAGAAGTGAGAGTGAGCGCTTTTATAATTTTTTTGTACAGAATTTTACAGAAATAATGATATTGTATTTCACTTAAAAACCGTGTTATGAAAATGTTTAATTTTTAGTAAAAACCTTCTTGAACAATGGGACAATTTTAAGGGGATAATTTCTGGTATTTCCCGAAACAGGATTTGGCTGAATAATTGCATCCTCGAAACCCGGGTTGATCACAGAAATTCCTGCGATATTTTTCAAATTAAAATTAGATAATAAAGTCAATGGGCGATTTCAGTTTTGTCATCTGGTGGCAACATGTAGACCAAAATCAACATGTTGAATTCTGAATGACAATAATACATACAAATTTCATGGCAGCACTGAGCAGCACTATAATTAACAATTACATAGTTTCATTTTTTAATTAATTTTTTCATCGAGTTGTCGGTTTATATAGTAATCGGTTTATTCGAACCGAATTTATCCGATAACGAAAAATGTTGATCCGACACGGAATTTACCCTATTATGAAACTTAGATTATCATGAGTTTTATTTTTTTAGAAACAGAAATGTTAAACAAAACGCAATTTTTTTTTTTTTTTTGACAATCTTATTTATTCACATAAAATTTTATAATGTACCTAGTCTATAGACTAACAACATTTCTTTTTTGACCTAAATTGCTAAATTGTGTTTAATTAAGGTATCCCCATTGGTTTTCTTTATGTTCTATTTACTGGTGTTACTGCCTTACGCTGACTATAGTGCTAACTCAAAATGTTTTACTCTTTACAGTCTTCTCACTGCTTCCCTGTGGTCGAGTAGTTGGTTGGCCTCAACGTTTGGGTGATTCTGGAGCCTCATTTCATGATTCCGTGCAGCATTGTTTGCTTCTCTGGTGACAGTTTCCACTCTAAGGTCCCTGTGGAGGTCGCAATTACGTATCTAATATCCCTTAGCACTCTGTTTTGGAATCTTTGAACGATATCCATGTTGCTTGGTTTAGTACAACCCCACAGCTGAATTCCATACATCCAAATGGGCTTTAATATCTCCTTATATAGCATCAATTTATTGTTTATTGATAGATTGGAGTTCCTTCCCATCAGCCAATACATCTTTCTATATTTGAGTCTGAGTTCTTAACTTTTTTTCTTGATATGGACCTTCCATCTAAGTTTGGTATCTAGATTTATTCCTAGATATTTTGCTGAGTTAGCATGTGGTAATGGGACATTATTTAATACCACAGGCAAATGATTTATTTTTCTGTTGGTGTAGTCAACACGTATGGATTTTGTTTCATTTAACCTGACACGCCATTGCTTCGTTCATCGATACATTTTGTTCATCGCACTTTGAAGCTTATTGGTAGCTCCTTCTATGGTATCATCTAGTACCAAAATAGCAGTGTCGTCTGCAAATGTGCCAATTGTGATTCTGTTATTCTGAGATAATGGGATATCGCTTGTGAATAATAAATATAAAATGGGTCCTAAGACACTTCCTTGTGGCACTCCAGCTTTGATCTTTTTAATTTCTGAGTATGATTGTTCCTGTTTAACACGAAAGTGTCGCTCTGTAATGTACCATTTTAATATTTGGCAGAATTGTGAAGGTAGAATGTTCTGGAGTTTGTGCAGAAGACCTTGGTGCCAAACTTTGTCAAACGCCTGGGCCACGTCAAGGAAGACTGCTGAGCATATTTTCTTTTCTTCGAGTGATCTTTCTATGATATCTGTTATTCTATGAATTTGAGCAATTGTAGAGTGTCTATCTCGAAATCCAAATTGATGTGTGGGGATTAATTCCTGCCTTTCAATTATTGGTTTCAATCTTTTTAAGAGAATTCTTTCAAATAGTTTTAACATAATAGGCAGTAACGAAATCGGTCTATGGGATGTTATTTCGTTTGGTGGTTTTCCAGGCTTAGGTATCATAATCACCTCCGCGAACTTCCATACATTTGGTACATATTTCATCCTGAAAGCTGCATTGATTAGAGTTGTTAATTTTTTAATGCCCTTCTTCGATAGCTGTTTTAAGATTTTTCCTGTTATCAGGTCATAGCCTGGCGCTTTGTTCGGATTTACATTTTTTTTTATTTCATTAGTCAATTCCGCAGGGGTGGTCAGGGCGATTTCTTGATCAATAGTTTCCTCTACTTCTTGGAATTCTTCTCTCTCTTGTACCTCATTAGGCTGAAAAATACTTTCTAGATCGTCAGCGAAAGCTTTTGCCTTTTCTTTATTGCTTCTGGCCCAATTCCCATTGCTTGTTCTTATGGGTGGTATTTGAGTTATTGGTCTTTTAATTCGTTTGGTTGTCTTCCACAAAGAATAGTCAGTATCCTTTTCATATGTTAATGACTGTAGATATGAGTTTATTGTATCATTTTTAATGTACTGGATTTCCCTCCTGAGTCGCTGTGTCAGGTTATTCAGTTTGTTTTTATCTGCAGGCATCCTGGTGTATTTCCATTTCTTCCTGGCTCTCATTTTTTCTTCAACAAGTTCTTCTTTTGAACTCCGGCGTATTATTCCATGCTGACTGTTGTACGTCATTTATGAATTTTACGATTTCTTCATCTAGTTGTTCTTCTGTTTTTAATGGTTTAAAACGCAAATGATTTTTTTTCTCAATACGATAAATCGAATTAAAACAGGTGTGCTCGTAAAAATATACGAGTACACCGGCAAAATAACGTATAAACTAACCAATTAATTGTGCTTTAAAACCAATAAAGCCTACATCCACCGATAGTGAGTTTTTTCTATTGCGGGCTATTTCCTCACTAAGATAAATAAATCATTTAGTGAATTGTACTTTTCAAAAAGGTATTTTTAGGAACAAGATTTATCGAGCAATATTATGACAACTATTTGTTGTTGCTAATAAATAACAATAATTAGATTTTTATGTTAAAATAATATTTTCTACTATTTTAAGGCATCAAAGGTAAGTTATTAGTAAAAATAGACTTTTAGTAAAAAATCACAGGATCCCGGGATCCTGTTTTTTATTTAAATTCTGAATCTCAGATCCCGGAATTGAATCAAGTTCCAGGGAAATAACTCCCTAGATAATTTCATGGATTGTTCGATATTTTGTCATTGACGTATTTTAATTTTATATCTTGCTTTCTTCCAATATAGTTTTTACTATTAGGGTAATCGATATCATAATTTATGACGTAATTAAATTTAGTGTATAACTTAAGAATATGTACTTTAAATCAGCTACAGCTTCTGTATATATTAACGATTTCTGAAAGAGTTATTTGCCAATACTTTTAATTCATGTTTTTTCAATAATTGAAATTATGTCTTTTGAAGCAAAATGTATGAATGGTAAATTATTGTTCGTCTATTTTGATAGCTTATTTTAATCTAACAAGTTAGCTTTACAATAACACACGAACAGTAATATTATTATTGATAATTAGAACACCACAGTGTCATCATCGTTGCTTTCATCTGCGATTGTTTCATTGGTTATATTCCTTTGAGATTCAATATTCTGAAACCAATCAAATACATTATAATTAATTTACAAATTAATGTGCTGCCATCTATAGCTAATAATAATACGAGAGTTTTATTTATGTCTTAACGGCGAATCAGGGAATTCGAAAGAAATCATTCACAATCGATGATATAGTATTTCCTTAATTAAAATTTATGTATTATCTCTATAGTGAATTTGTAAAACAACTTATCAAATGCTATAGTAACGTACATACTAAATTTAATTATTTTCAAGAAAAGTAGGCTGTGAAAAGTGTGTTTTTTGTAATTTTCTTTTGTTTGTGTAATAATTTTCACTCTGTTCCGAATTTGTTTGTTTTTGTGGTATAATGTAATAAAAACATGAAAAAATTGCTATCATGTTTTTTGCAGTTGCAAATAAAAACTAGGAAGACAATTAATAGTAAGACAATTAGATATTAAAGATAAAACCTGAGTCATCATTGCTGATGCCAAGGTAGACTTAGCGATGTTGGCGTACTCCAAAATACGAGAATATTCGGAAGAATGGAAGCAAATCAATTGATTGCGATACATTGGATTAAATATACATAGTACATATATGAGTATGTTGTGGAAAACCTTTTTCGTGGCTATTATGAAAAGCAGCACGGTGTAACACTAGTATTTAAAATATTTCCATTATTTAAGTTAAGATTTTTTAAAGTTTTTGATAATTTCTGACAACGAATATTGGTATTGAATTTTGATTATTGTGATTTCCGTAAGTTCTAGTTCTAGATGAGTAACAATTACATCAAAATCATCATCTGTTTGTATAACCTTCTTTAAATAGGTTTTATATGATCCTATTACCGAATCTTTAAATCTGTCATTGAACATGGCACCGTAAAATGATATTTGTTATTGAACATGGCAGCGTTAATTGATTATTAATTTGTGCCATGCATCAGCAACCTCATTTTCAGTTTTATGATATGATATGCATTTCAAATTAAATTCTGATGATCGTAAATATTTCGTTTGATCACTCCATTCTAATCGATAATCAATAATTAATTTTATTATGAGTTGTTTATTCTAATTACTGTTGCATAGTGAAAAAAATATTTTTGTTGATCTTTCTCTATTTACCGACAATTGATGGAAAATAGTTGTAGTTTGGCGGATAGCTAGTATAAAAGAACATAAACAGTCAAAAAGAACAAGTCAAAGATTTCTTCTTTCTGGTGGATCCGGATCAGAATTATCGGATTCGGAATTAACTATCAATTTTTCATCAGAGAGGAAAAACTATAACATTTTTTGTGCATATGAACATTAACCTCAATAAGGATGAATGAGTATGTATTGATAAAATGATATTACATGGGCATAATGTAAGTTTTCCCCTATTCTTATGTAAATTAATAAAATCGATAGGAAATTGATAATTATAAGTTTTGTAATCGAAAAAGATCATTTATACTGTATTGATCATTTCAATCATGCCGCATTCTAATTTTTTGCTCATCTAATAAATTTTTCACCACCTTGAAAACATTAAAATTTAATTTGAAGAATTTCAATTTTCCGATAGAATGGATATAATGATCATGGTGTGAAAATTTCACACGTGGCCGAACAGTATGGGAGGTAATTGAGATGTCAAAAAATTAAAAAGAGAGAGAGCTATATGCGCTCAAATGTTTATTCCCCATTTTAATTTTATGAAAATGTATTGGACCAGTTAGCACATTCTGGTCTTCTTCAACCCATTCCCGAGCAAATAGCATAATTTCCGTGATTGTATATATATATGTACGTATGTATATATATTATATGAACAATTTATTTATTTACATAAAGAAAAGTTACAAAAAGTATGCGAAGAAGTCATCATTGTATATAAGCATTACGCATCATTCTCAATTCTCACTCTCAACAAAATTATTTTATTACTTCTTAAGTAATTCTTAAAGAAAATAATAAATAAATAAAAAAAATGAAAACTTAAATTTATTGCTTCTCGATAAAAAAAAAATTTTTTTTTACATACGATACATTTATTAAGAAGGCGCGCGCGATCTATAAGAAGGAATCGGGCAAAAAAGAAGACGGAAACGATTAAGAAGACGCACAGAAACCACAGAAGAGCAAAAACGTACAAAAATTATAAAAAAAAACAAAAAAGTTACTTCTCCTTCATTAAGAATTTGTTTTAGTTTGAGTTACGAGTTCGCGCACTGAAGACGTTTTGTTTTTTAAATAAATAAAAAAGATTTTTGAAGTCGCGATTTCTGTGTTTTTGTTTTTCTTTTAAATTTTTCATGTGATTGTGATTTGATTTGAAAATTCTGTGTTATCTTAATAGAATTTGAGGGTTCTAGTCTCCTATAGACGTGACCATTTATAACAAAAACATGTTTTTACGTAAAAATCTAGTTTTCATTGTTCTAGTGTTTGGTGTAACGATCCGACATAGTGAATCGAATAGTGAACCAAGAACACGAGTTATACATCATTCGATGGCAAATCGTGATCGTCGTATGAATGATAATGATAGGGCTAATAATAATAATAATAACAATAGTTATAATGTGAATCGTGGTGCTACTAGTAGTAGCAGTTCGAGTAATACGAATAGTAATAGTGATGATGATAGTGAATTGTTACAACGGATATACGATAAACTGAATGTGTTACAAATAATCGAAGATCAACAGTTAAAACGTTTGGAGGCGATTGAATATAAGTAAGTTTCGGTTATCTTTATCCAATATATAATGAAGTGTGCGCGAGTATCTAAATCATATACATATATACAAATCAAATAATAAACAAAACTATTCTTAGATGAAATAGAAAAAATAAAAAAAAATAAAAAATGAATGGTAAATAAAAAAAATCGAAAGAAGAAGACTCTCGCAAATTCAAGGCAGATAATTTATCTGCTGACAACAAAAAGCGAATTAATTTTTTTTTCTTGTTTTTTTTCGTAAATTGATTCTAAATTTGTGGATTCTGTCATTTTTTTTTGTTTTGTTTTTAAATTTGTTTGGATAATTATTGTACACATGAGTGAAATTAAAATGTATGGTCTATTTGTCGATTTATGGGCCAGATGTATAGTTAATTATGTTAAATTCAATTAGCAAAGAAAACTTATTGCCCTAAGACTATATTGGTCGTGTATATATGGTACCATTATTATTCGACTTTATTCATATGACCTTGGGGCTAATTTTGGATAAAAGCGCGAGATAGATTAAGTTTTACGCTGAAAGCATTTTACATATATTTTTATAATTATTAAAATATATGTAAGTGATAATGATAACACATTCTAAAAATACATTATTTAAAATCTCCTCTTGTGTACAAGTGTCTATAAATTACACAAAGTTTATTAAGGATAATTTATTATTTTGTATTTAGGCGTATTACACTTTTTTATACGAATCTAAATCTGTCGTGGTTCATAGGCTAAAATTAACTTTCAGCTGAGTAGTGATCTACATATGTACGAATTTGCCTTATACTAGTATAGGTATCATTTGGCTTTGGTTTTGCACAAAGGTCTTAACTTAGTTCTAGTTACTCCTGTATGAATAACAGTTGAAAACCAATCATAACACTTTTACAATAACTTTCGTGTGAATTTGTTTAATTAATGAGAAATAATTTATTCTAATTTAATGTAAAAAAAAATTGGCAATTTATTATAAAACCAGAATTTGGTGTGTATGTCTATTGTTAAAGAACTTAAAAAAGAATTATTGCTGGATATGAAACTCGGCAAGAATAGTTCTTACAAAGAAAGGTGAATGTCCATGAAATGAATAGAGAATTTGAAGATCAATTGGAAAAAAACATTTATTTTCTATTAAGTTAGTATAGTTTGCTTGGGACGTACAAAGTGGTTTTTAAGTGAAATTCTTCATATTCCATCAATAAGAGAGCCGGCAACACCCGAGATATTTAAAAAAGATATCAAAACTTAAAACGATCCTGGTTCAATTCCTCAAATCACGTGTTGGTTTCCCATATATTTTTGACATATTGATTTAAATTTTCGAGAATTTTATTTTGTATATGATGCATTTTTGTAATGAATTTGGTGAAAAGCTAACAACATCAGCAACCCTTCGGAGTACGGGCCATTAAAAGACCTTAAAATACTAAGCGAGACCAGTCCACTGTTGTGCAAAATTTGACGCTGATTCTTATGGGCCATAATTTTGCTATCTCTTCTCAAATCGAAACCAAGGATAACCAATCACTTTTGCATCCTGATTCTGTTAAGTTTTGCACTCGGTGTCTCCTCGATATGCTCAGGTCAGCTTTTACCAAAGGGTTGTATTCTTTTGAATACTTCGACTTTAGACTGTTATTTCCTTTCTATCTCAGAATCTACTTTAGAGTTTTCAAAAAGTAGCTCCAAATGAAACAGCAATATTTTCTCGAATATTTGAACTTAAAAACTCTCCTATCCATTTAAAAAAAATATAATAAAAAACCTATGTCAATAAAGGTAACAAGGTAACCAAACCAATTTTCACTTACACTTTTATAACATTTGTGCAAAGTGTTTTTCTACTTTCATAGTTTACGAGAAAAACGGATTGATCGTTTTAACTGACTCACGCTATCTCTAGTTATGTTTATATTTAGTATTACAGTGTCCGGTCGATACGGCCTATATAGAGAGTACAAATGTTTTCATATATTTACCCCCTCAAAATAGGTACATGATCTATTAGAACTTTCAGATTTTTGTTAAAATTTGAGATATTTTTAAAAAATTATGAAATCAGAGAAAATTTTAAATTCTCAGTTTATATATTCATGAATTAGACATACATTTTTAAAAAAATTGCAAAATTCGAAAAAATTTCAAAGTGTCGCCTATTTTAAATTTTTGCATATTCGATGAAATTTTTAAAGCTAAAACAGTTTTAGGTAAATTTTAAATTAACATGAAAAGTTTTAAAATATCTTGCAAATTCAAAATTTCATAAATACAATTTTAAAATTTGCAGAAATCCTAAAATGCGGTGTCTGTTGAATGAATACTACAGCTTCAATAGAACCTAGAATATGTAAGTGTCGAGAGAAATTAAATGAAAATACAAATTTTTATGTATATGAGAAACAACATTCTGTTGGTTGTTCTTTCGAGCAAGTGCCACCTCCAAAGCACGTATGTTGTTATGTTATGAACAATTTATGAACCCTGGGACCAAATGGCAACAAATAGGTTGCAAACCAATGTTTTATTCAGTGAAGAACAAGTTACAAATTATTCGATTTTAAATAGCAAAGCACTATAAATGTTGACATTTTAAAGACATTAAACATTTATATTATTTACACGAATTGATATCACAGATTTGTTATAATACATATATATTTGTTATAACATATATTCAAGATCAAAAAAGTTGCGCATCTTGTTTTTTTTTTGTATGTTATTAGAATGTGATAAAAGCCGCGGTCGGGCGAGAATTTAAACGGAAGAGCAAAGAAACATTTTAATACAATAATTATATCTGTTTCATATGACCGAATACACGCACATACATTGATTGTCAATTTCAAGGAGAAACCAAAATTACCGTCAATCATGATGACATGCAGACAGATGACATCGTCAATAAACGTTTTTTTTGTTCGTTCATGGTTCATTTAGAAAATATAATTGAATTTATAATCGATTTATCAATTGCGATTCAGTGCGATCAGTAAAATAAAATATAAATTATTATTTAAATGCGCGCATGCATTGTATATACGACAGTGCTGTTCAATTCAGGCCCCGTGAGCCGTGGATCCGGCCCATGAAGATATACGAGTATTTTGTGACCATCGAAATTTGTAAAAGAGAAAAATTTTGACGTATTGGTCGTATACAATTCTTAATTCGAATTAATATTCGTTATTAGCCGTGTTTCTTGACGTATGATCTGATCCGGATCAGATCATATCTGCTTCCCTTTCATTTGTATAGCCGCGTTTCTTGAAATCAACACAAATTTTTTGTTTTTAGGTTATTATTTTGATCCTAGTAGCATTTTGGTTCAAAATTTTTATACAAAAACAAAAAATAGTACAATTTTTGTGTTGATTTCATGAAACGCGGCTATACAAATGAAAGGGAAGCAGATATGATCTGATCCGGATCAGATCATATGTCAAGAAATACGGCTATTGTTGAAGCTTCCAGATTTCTCGCAAGCCCAAATTATTCATTAGTGCAAATTATAAATCGAAAATCAACTTTATAAAGCAACACTAATATATGTACATCTTATGTCTGCTTGTAAAATAGTACAACAGGAATATTTATTCTAAGATTAGCTCGATGATACATCACATTGATATCATCGAAAAATGTCAATAGGAACAAATTCCCCAAGCACAATTTGAAGAACTAAATAAATCTTACGTGATAAAAAAGTCTGGGATTAGTCAACTGCGCATATAAAATTTTGGGATAAACCATCTACATAAATTAAATAATTTCAAAAAGTCATGGTATGTGAATTTTACACTTGTTATGTCAGAGATAACTTTTAATTTTCCTGGAATCAAAGTCTGGGATTACTTCAAGATCGTGTTTATAGGAATTTAAATCTGTATTGAACCAGAAATTTAGCGCTGGAGTGGGTCAGCTATGATATAAATCTATATACTAAGTTATATCACAAAACACTGTGAGCAAATTTCGACGACTAAGTATCTGCTTGCGGTAAAGTTTGGAAGTAAAATATTCGTGTATTGGTGGCAAATCAAATTTTTAATAATTTTGGAAAATTTACGAAATTTCTCAAAATGTCAATAGTTTTTATTTACAATATGATTAAGGAAATTGACTAAAATTCGAAAAATGTAATAAAGTTAAATCTACATTTTTTATTATACAATATTTTATAGAAATGTGGGGGCAGTTTAATACCCTCTTAATTACAATGTCCTATATATGTATAAAAAAAATTCTCTAGTGGTCCTGTAGAAGTTGGACCGTGCTGGTAAATACGTTATACTTATACGTATATATGGGCCAAAAAAAATGATGATTTTAAAAACAAATCAAACAAAAAAAATTGTCGCCACCCACGTATATCGCTTGTTATGTAATCCCAACAACAAAAAATCAACCACCATAACGCAACATAAACATTAAATTTTTTGTTTTATGTGATCGGATTAAGTTGTCGTATTATACACATTTTTCGGTTGATATGTTTTTATTAGATAGATGCGAGCATTACGAGACATATAGACGACAATCATAAAATGCTATATATATGTGTATATACATATATAAGCATGTTGTGTAATATCAAGAATAAGGTATGATTTGCATACAATAATAATAGTATGCATATTATATAAAGGTGGGAATATTTCTTGCTGGTCAGTAAACTCTTCAAGTCGTATATGCAAATTTTTCTTGATCTTTTTGTAGGCGAGTATACATATAGTACATATAATATGATCATTAATGTTTTAGTATAAAACCGCTTAATCCGCCATGATATTTGATTGTTCTACAAACAAAAAATTTTGTGAGTGTTAAAGTCAATGACTTGGAACAATAAAATAAAAAGTTATGAAGTTTGTCTATTCTTGGGGATTTTTTAATTCTTCTAATACTTCTTTTATATAAACGCGGAGTCTGTGAACTCAATATTGAAATTCTAATATATATTTATGCATAAAACAAAAAACAGTTTTATTGTCGGGTAATTATAGATAAAGTTTCCGTACACACAAAGTTTCGAGTAAACAAAATGCTCATCTTTAATTATTTTAGTTATTTCATATAGATTTAATGACTTCCAGATGATTTCCAAATATCCGCCCTCAGAACGCAAAACACACATCGACTCTGTATGTACGTTACGTATAATTATATGTACGCATATACATAAAACATAATTTGAGGGTGTGTCCGGTTTCTGTAAATTTTTTACGAGGCATTTTTTTTATTTTTTATTAATTATCTTTATCGGTTTTAATTTTATTGTTCTCGTCTTAATTGATTTGTTCAATTTGGAATTTGAAGTTTTCTTATCGACAGTGTTCTTCCCCTTTATTTTTGATTTTTCTTTTTTAATGTACGTTCAAATTTGGATTATCACCTTAATGTATAATTGATTTATTTTTGGAGTGGCAATAAAATGTCTATATATATATTTATGTTTGAAGAGGATTGATGAGTTTATTATCGTGGTTATATATTTGGGCACGAGACGATAACGATCTATACACGTGCCGATGTATTAGTGTAAGGGTTACGCGTATACAGTTGATCTTGATTCACTTGCGTCGTTTTAACATATGGAGTCGATTTTTTAATTATTGCATTTTATTTATCTATGCATGTGATCGTTACGTGATGGATTTACTATACGGATTGTTTATAATAATAGTTCTTTACTGGCTTCTGAAGCGGTTACCATTTATTGTTTTTTCCGTTAATTGAGATTTTTAATGTATTCAGTGGCGAATGTCTCTGAAATAGCCAAGCAAAACGTAAAGTTTAAAACAGTTGCGGATGCCTTTGATACGCAACAGTTTTATCGCATATTTTACATTACAACAACCTTAAGGTATAGTTCATTGATATTGTATTAGAATTTCATTAACTGAAAAACGTCAAATACATTCATATCAATTAATATTTTGTGCTCTTTTATTGCCAATAATATGAATTTTATCAATCTATTTTATATTGGTTGGTAAGTATCTATATAAAACTTGATATATGAATTAAATCCTTTTCTTTCATTATTTACATTCGCTTAGCGAGTATCTTTATATCTTAGAAGTTTTGAACTTATTGTTACTACTTACATACTGCATACTCAGCGCCTTAACTATGGTATGGCCAGTATGTCCGATGAAATAGACCCATACTAAAATTGTGTACGTAAAATCTTTGGCTTTACCTTAACACGTGCTCATTTAAATATTTCGCACTTGTTGTATAGATGATTTGATTCAGTCGCTAGTGACGAATTAAGGCACGCCATTTTTCCACCAGTTGTCCAAAAACTCAGCCAATCTATTTGTCAGAAGCAGAAATGTGAAATATGTAATCGGGGAAAGTACATAATTTCAACCTGAGTAATCATAGTACTGAATTCTTTAAGCATAATTATATTATTTATAGATGTGATCACACACCTGAAACGAGTGCCAAAGATTCAGGCGGGGGCGTATTGATAGCCATACATTCAAATCTATAACGTTATATATTTATATACTCGGTGTATATACCGCCTCAATCAAATAGTGACATCTATATGCCAGCTGCGTCGATACGATTGATGAAGTCATCAAAACATCAAATTCATTAGATTTAGTTCTTGTACTTGGTGGCTTCAATCTTTCAAATATCATCTGGAATTATGACGTGGAATTAAGTTACATTCTACCATCTACTATAAAAACTGATGCAGTATTTATTCGTTGACTCCATGCTTGGTTTCAATTTTAACCAAATTAACACAATTGCCAATAAATTGGATAAAGTTTCGTGGATCTTGCTTTCACCACTCAGGCTGATGCTTTCACAGGAACTGAATCTTACGGCTTTAAATTACATGTGGCTAGTTTCAATAAAGCACCGACATTTGAAAAATCGTAAATATAAGGCCTATACTAAAATGATGAAATCACGATTGGAAATAACCAAGCTGACTCTTATACAACGCAGTGAGGAATTTGACGTTTATTTCGATTTTAAGTACAGGTCTTCAATACAAGTATCGAAGGGGGGGAACAACGAAATGTCATATCGATTAGACGTGCGTTTTTGGTCTCCTACATTAACAAAAAATTTTAAATGGTTTTGGGCGGAATTAATTAGTGTGGTTCGTGTTAATATTTAATTAAAGTGTTGTTCTTTCAGTTTGTTAAATTATTTAACAATAAAAGTGTCAAATTAACGAACGGAATTGCAAATAAGACGTTGCATTTATCAAAAGTGCTTATGTACTCCATATTTGTGCGTACATAATTACAAAAAAAAAGAAACAAAACAAAACGAAAAAAAAAAAAAAAAAAAAAAAAAAAAGAGACAAATATACTGTGAATAATTGTTACTGGAAGATTAATGTATGTGTATATGACTTTCTAAATGAGTATTATTTTTTGAAGTGGTGTCAAATTGGAAAAGGAATCTGGTAAATGTCTCAGATAAAACGTAAGTAGAAACGTTTTTGGTGCCAAGATTGGATAATTCGGTAAGTTTAAGTAAGTTAAATTGTCTGTTAAGTTAGGTTAGATATCAAAACAAAACATTTCCATTTATGTTTTACGCGTATACGGGAAAATGTGTTCCAATTGGAATTGTTTTTAAATTGAATTAAATTTACAGTGACAAGCCACAAATAGTATCAATTGATACGGATATCAGTATCTAGATGGTGCGTCAGGTGGAATGAATTAGTCTAATTTTGTACATAATTTATATTTTTATTTTATTTTCTTTCTTATTAAGTAATCAATGATGATTCCTAATTCGAGTGCTATATTTTACGACTTTTAATACATTTTATTTTAGTGTGAACAGAAAAAAAGTTAAAATTTTATTATATGTAAATGTATAAATATGAATTTAAATTAAATTGTAGTAATATAGAAGTGAAATATTCAACAAGATTTGCTGAAATTATTTATTTAAAACCGAAGAACTGTTTCAAAAGGTTTGAACCCTCCTAGATTTATATATCTTCTGTTTCTTACATATCTTATATTCTTGTATTTCTTTCTTTTAAGGACTATTCTTGGTTGTATTTATTTTATATTTTATTTTATTAATTTTATTTCATCTAGTATTGCCGCATTTATATGGCGTTTTAATGAATTAGATTTAAATTAATGAATTGCAGTTAAGCATGCAGAATATAATAAATTGAAACTAATTTTAATTATTTTCAGAAGCATTATTTCAAGTCACATCCAGTGAACTAGTAAAGTTTATTGCAGAGTGCAGTGTTTGTTTTAAAATGGCGGCATTGTTGACACTAATTATTATTCATTACAGGTCTACCATAGATCAAATATGAAATTAATAATAATAAATTGAACTAAATTGAAGTTTCTCTGCCACTTAAATTTTAATTAATTAATTATAGCTTTGAATTCAGAATATAATAAATTGGAACTAATTTGGAATGATTTTCAGAAGTATCTCATAATTTTGATCCAGTAAACTAATAAATTTTATTACAGAGCTCAGTTTTGCTGTCAAAAATAATTAAAAATTGATCTAAATTTCAGAATCTAGGCTAGCCTTTTAATATTAAAAGTAAAATAATTAATTAAATATTGGATTACAGAATAAAATAATTCGCAATTAATTTAAATTGAATTTTCAGGAGTAAATCTCATAAGTATATGATCCAGCAAACTAATAAATTTTATTTTAGAGTCCAGTGTTACTGTTAAAAATTATAACAGAAGATTGAGTTGGGAAGAGGTACTAATCGAATAATTATTCATTACAGGGACTAGCACAGCTCAAACATACGGAATAAATAATTACAAATTGATCTAAATTTCACAATCTAGGCTAGTTAATCTTAAAAGTAAAATAATTAATTAAATATTGGATTACAGAATAAAATAATTCGTAACTAATTTAAATTGAATTTTCAGGAATAAATCTCATAAGTATGATCCAGCAAACTAAGAAACTAATAAATTTTATTTCAGATTCCAATGTTACTGCTAAAAAAGAGCGGGTTGGGAAAAGAGGTACTAATCTAATAATCATTCATTACAGGGTCTATCACAGCTCCAATATATGGAATTAACATTAACAAATTGATCTAAATTACAGGATCTCTGCCAGTTAAACTTAATAGTAAATTAACAAATTAAATATTGGATTGCAAAAAAAAACAAATCACAACTAATTTGAATTGAATTTTCAGGAGTATCTAATAAGCGTGACCCGCCAGCAAACTAATAAATTTGATTTCAGAGCCCAGCGACGCTGAAAAATTATATAAGTAGATTAGAATTGTATTGTCCTGTGTTACTAACTATTGGCTATACCAGGTGTCTGTAACCGAGTCAATTTCTATCATTCTAACTGAACCTATCCAAATCCTCTTTATGTTATGTGTAAACGGGTGTTCGGTGGGGCCCGGCCGTCTCCGGGAGATCCTGCTTAATGCTTGGTCGAACATTCCAATCAAATCAAATCAAATCAAATCAAGGTCTTCAATACAAGTATCGAAGGAAAAATTAAAGAAAATCCTGAAAATTTTGGAAATAATATCGATGTAAACGTGAAATCGAAGAATATCCTTCCATGACGATTTATAATAATACCTGCACTTTGAACGCTAAAGAGATAGCAGACATGTTCACCTATTTGTCGATCAGTCTATATATAGACCACATGATTATACTAAAGATACTGTGCAAATTACCAACAACAATACATTAATTATTCCTCCTGTCATACATTAAGAGGATTTTGTTTCAGCCTAAAGGGAAGTTGGAGATGGATATGGGCTGGATGATATACCCTCTTCTACATTAAAAGCGTTTGCGAGTAGCTTGATAAATCGGCTCTGCAAGCATTCAATCAATCGCTAACCAATGTCGGGCTTCCAAAAAAACGAAAAATTTCAAAGATCATGCCTATTTTAAATCGGGAAAGCTGGATGATGTTGCATGTTATAGGGTAATTTCAAATTCAACAACTTCATCGATTCCAAAATTGATAGCTGATTGGATGCAATGGTTTTAAATCAACATTGATATGTCACATTTCTATCTACCAACACTCATCAAGATCTACATCGACCAATTTGGTGGAATTTATCAGTAAACGTCTACTTGCATTCGGATTTAAACCAAGATTTATTAATTGGTTAAAATCGTAACTAACCAACCGTCTGCAATATTTATTAATTGGAAATTAGAAATCCAACGTTATACTTAAAGTGACATCTGGTATTCCTCAAAATCGCATATTGGATCATGGATTTTTATTATTTTCATCGATAGAATATTCAAGTTAATAAAACCCTCAAATATTCTATTATTTACCGATGACGTACCCATTAGTTTATATAATTAAACATGAGCATGATGCTGACAAACTGCAAAACGACTTCAATAGACTTAATGAGTGGGGTGTTCACAATTCATTGCATTTAACTATTAGGAAATTTAAAATTAAGATGGTTTAAACCAAAAAATTACGGCATATAAAATAAATGACACAGAAGTTATAGGCGTCTCATTTGTCGAAAACGTTAAGTTCAACCTTCATATCAATAATTGTACTGCTAAAGCTAAATCCATGTTTGACTTCGTCAAGTGGTGAACCGGGGAATGCGTAGAGGACAATAGAATCGAAAGCATACAAAACAATTCATATCATTCTATGAAAATGTCAATCATTTACCTCCTTATTCTACAAAGTGCAAAGAATATAAAATGTGAATAATCCAATTAATAGATCAACAAAATCATTCATTACCGTATATGATCAATCCGATTTTAATTTATCAGAAAACAGTTTAAAACATATTTTCTAAATTTGTAAATATGCAAATGTTTTGACAATAAATCAGATGTATGAAATTTTTTTTTCCCAAATATGGCAAAAATTATAATATTATGTGTTTGATATGTTGTTGGTATCGTTAGTGGTTGGAGCTCGTATTCTGGTATCAACAACCGCGGATTGAACATTAATTCCATATTTTCACATATTCATTAGCATTCCATATTTCTATAGTGGTGATCATTAAATATAAATTTCATTGTTAAATTAGACAATAACTTTCATGTTTGATAATAAAAATCCTCGTTCACCCTCTTCTGAGCTAATGGCTATTGTTATGAGGTGTACTCTCTAAAATCTGTTATAAGGAAATCGTATAGAATTATTTCTGTTACACTACTAATTCTTTAATTTCTCGTCTCCAGAAACCCAAGTAATTCATCGTAAATTTCAAGAATTTCTCTTGAGTCCATTAAATACGTCAGCGAAATCACAATATTCGAGGTTTTCGTTGAGTCTGAAGCAGTATCGGCAGTTTAATTAATCTGGAATTCATGTGCGTTTGATTGGGGACCTTTAATTTGTTTGATTTCTACATCTGACAAAAACAATTCTTCCATACTTACGAGTATGTATATAGGTCGGTTTATCACTTTGGCAGATGTCCTAAAACGCGGCTAATTTTGATTATTTCAAATTCGTGTTCATGTTTCTTTTTTGACTATAATTAATTTGTATTCAAATATTATTGTTGATTTAACAACCGGCCCTAAACACTTTCACAACCAAAAAAAGAGATAACAAATAAGAATGTAAGCGCAATTTTTGTAGTTTGCCATAGGCGCCATAATTTCTAGTGCTGCACTGGCTGATCATCTGGCTTTTTGGTCGGATAAAAATATGGAATATTTTGATTTTCAGTCTTTAAATAAATATCAACACATACATTATTTATAGAGACTGTTAGGATAGTCGATTTACTGTCCTTTGAAGGCTGAATAGTATATCCCTATTTATACACGGCTACAGGTCCGTCTTTTAATTGGCCATCTGCACACTGCATAGCTCCATGCTAGCCTGTACTAACATGAACGATGGGTCGGGCCCATGAGTTCTACATTCCAACAGAGGGCATAGATGTTTTCAATTTAATTACCGATCGTAGTAATCGGGAGATGAACAATCCCTTTTGCATCCCGCCTCTTGTTGGGATTCAAACCCGGTACCCGGTACTCCCGATCCAAACGTTCCAGCTACTCCAGTTCACTGCGCTATTTGATCGGTCTTTATTTAGAATACTACTTAGGTTAAATGCCAGTTTTACCATTTTTTTAACAGAGTAGGCGGATATTTTAAATAAAATAAAAACGATAAATCAGTTGGCGTGTTATTGGATTTTTTGACGTAGGTATTATACTTATCAATTGTTTGTGTAAGTATAAACAGAAATTCAATTATAGAAATATGTTATTAATTCTTTAAGATAAATTATTGCTTGTCGATTTTATACCACTACATTATCAAATAAAATATTAATACCAAAATGAAACAGCCAGTGGATTGTTCCTCAAACGCCGTCCTTACCAGCAATTCGACATCTTTTTAAACATGCAAAGTTATTTGTGTATTGTCGTCCAAACCGTATAGATTCCGGCATTACCACCGCCTTAGAAATCATACGATAGCTCGTTCCACAACCCAACCAAAACAAAAAATCAATTAGTTATATTTGGACATTACAACCGTTGTGAAGTTAGCCCAAAAAACCATCCCGAAAAAAGCCTTTTAAAGAAATGGTGTGTTTCTCTACTATGTACTCTACAAATTCATATAGTAAACCCATAGAAAAAAAAGATATCTTTTTTCTATGGTATAACGAAAAATAAGATGAGAAAAAGAGTACTGTGGCCTAATTCTGTAAAAACAAGATAATGTGAAAAAACGAAACATTGAAAAAGTTTACACAAAAAAAAATTACACAATTTCTATCTTATTTATGTTAAATGGTAGTCTATAAAACAAAGTAGTCAGCGTGTAAATTTTTTCTTGCTGAATAATTTTATCGTGTCTAAAACCACTTTGACGTTTTGTTAGTGTTTCGTTTCATTATATAATATAAAGAGTAACAAGGACAAATATGGTTTTTTTTGTTCGGCACTAGCCCGCCCGCCTTCTTCGTGAAATTTTAGTTTTAAATTTTAAATTTTTATCCGTGAAAACGAACTACACAAGATAAATTGTATGTGTAATTTATTGACGTTTAATATCTTACCCATTTTATAATTTATCTTGGTGTAAAGTTATAGAATACCATTTTGATTTTAAAACGTGTAAAGTACTCGTTTTTGCGTTTTCTAGTTATCTTATTCGTTATAGAATTAGGCTACTGAACAAAGCAAAATAAGATAAAAATAAAAATCGAACCAAAAATATAATTTTTTTTCGGGCTGATATATTTTGTTTATATAATTTTGTTTACTAATTTTGACAGCGACTTTAACAAGAAATATAATAACAAATAAATATTTTTATTATTATGTTTTTTAGCGCTACTAACTATGTAGTATGAAATTAATAAAATCAATAATATGTCCCGCTAAAATACCAAATATTATTGCATCCAGTATTTTAGTTGAGATTAAAATAAATTTACAATAAAACATTTTAGTTACAATTCGGTAATTTTTATTGAAATTCGGTAATCTTATTCTGGCTATAGCGCCGATCACAGAGATTGCCCCCAAGGTTGGCGACTTACACGTGATTGCTGTAACTATAGGAAATTTAATTTAATTTATTCCATGCCTATATCAGGTGGAACTAAAAGTTTATGAATTTTTGATTGCGAACTATTTCTAATTTTTATTGAAATTCGGTAATCTTATTCAGGGAATAGCGCCGATCACAGAGATTGCCCCCAAGGTTGGCGACTGACACGTGATTGCTGTACCTATTTGAAATTTAATTTAATTTATCCCATGCCTACATCAAGTGGAACTAAAAGTTTATGAATTTTTGATTGTGATCTATTTCTAATTTTTATTGAAATTCGGTAATCTTATTCTGGCTATAGCGCCGATTACAGAGATTTGACACGTAATTGCTGTACCTAAAAATTAGAAATAGATCACAATCAAAAATTCATAAACTTTTAGTTCCACCTGATATAGGCATGGGGTAAATTAAATTAAATTTCCTATAGTTTCAGAAATCACTTGTCAGTTGCCAACCTTGGGAGCAATCTCTGTGGATAAAGTTTATCGAATTTCCAACGATAGTATAACAATTTTTCCGTGTTGATTTATTCATTATTATTTTGAAAAATTTACGTTAATAGTTAATACCAATTTATTTATAAAATTAAAATAATACAATGTATGTAATTAGCTAAAAAAAATGTATATACTTATAATATTCTAGCCCGAAAATTACGTAAAAAATACTGCTGATATAAATTCTAAATAATTTTAATTTTTCGGGATGGAATGATTTTTTACTCTGTTTTACGCTGTTTTTCGTGCTGACAGGCTTTTTATGTTTTTAGTGAGGACACAAATATTTTATTTTTGAAAAGTCTTTTTTCGGGATGGAAAGGTTTTTTCGGGCTAACTTCACACACATGACAATACACCAATGGTTTTTTTAAATAAGGAATTAACTCAACTAACTTCTTAAACGATTGAGGAGTAATCCTTATATTATGCTTTGTTCTGAAAAAATCTCGAAACGTCTAAAATTTTTGTAATTAGAGTGGTCTGCAGTCGATACAGAATACTTGGAATTTTTGTAAATCCGAATATTTTTGTACCTCCACACATAAAAGAGTTAATGATTTAGCATTATTTTGCTCATCCATTGCATTTATAAATTTGTGTTGACAATTTCATAAACAGCCAATTCAAATATTCTGAATTCTATGTACGCCTATACCGTAGAATTCAACCCTTCAAATGATTCTAGGTGCCTTACAAACCTAAATATGTACCCTTTCAAACCGACTTTTTCAACTGAAATCAAACAGGAGAATTCGCAAGAACTCAGAAATATGCACTAAAAGTAAAATTTACTGTTCTAAACGATTTACCAGAATACCCGCCCGCAGCTTTAGTTCTAATTGTTATAAATGACCTTCAAAATAATTGTAAAAACCAAAATCAATAATGTTTTTATTGTTTTCAATTTGTGATATTTCGAATTTTGAATGTTTATTCGTTGAAAGCTAAAACGAGACTCGAATAATTAAATTCAAATGTAAAATTTTAAAAGAATTTTCGTAACACATTTATTATAAATGATTAAAAATTCTTTTTGAGTTATGGATATCCATTTTTTATTTTTTGTGTTCTTTTATCACTACAATACATTATCAATACAATAAAACAACCCATAAAATTATAAATAAAACCCTAAACAAATTCGGATGCACAACAGCACACAGAAACAACAACAAACTAGAACAAAAACTCAAAAACACAGACAAAACAAAAGAAATAGACACAGGAGTATATAAAATAACAAGTAACGACTGCCCCAAATTTTGGTCAAACTGGCAGAAGTTTTAAAATAAGAAATAAAGAACACATCAATGACATAACTAAAAAAGACGTAAAATCCAACTTCGCACTACACATAAAAAACGAAAAACACACTTACACCGACATCAACAATAACCTAACTATCATACACAGAACCAAAAAAGGACAAAAACTAGACAGACTCGAAGAACTAGAAATATACAAACAAAAAAACTATAGTAATATATTGAATGACAAAATTAATACCAGAACAAATAGAATTTACGACCTAATCATAAAAAACAATAACAGCTAACCCAAAAATAGTATAAAAAGACAAGTAGTTTAAGGAAATAATTAGTAATTTTTAAGAAACCGAAGAAGGAATTATCCGAAATGGATCTTTAAAAAAACAAAACAAATTATATTATCACAAAAAAAATTAAATAAAAAACTACAAAGAGTTTTATACTTTTTTAAAAAAAATTCTTTGTTATATTAAGTTTTTCAAATATCTTTAATTAGATAGGCCACAATATATAAATCAATTAAAATGTGCAGTACATTACATATATTTTATCCTATGTTACATCATATACCCTGACTTTAACTGTAATTAAGGTAGTGTATCAAGCAAACATTATATTTTATTTGAGTTACGCCATTTGAAACTACATCACGTTTGTCAGGAACGCACATCTACGCGCGGCTCATCTTTAATTCATCTTTCATATTTTATATTTATTTAAGACAAATTGTTTAAAAGTGCTACTGTGAATCATAATTAACCATCACTCAGCGCCATCGATCTGATATTAAAATATTCTTAATTTATTACCTTGAAAACATAGCAAATGACAGAATCTATATATATACACGAGCATGATTATTATATCATAAAAATGAAGATGAAATGTGATCGCCACACTAAAATTTAAAATGTAAGTGACATCGATCATGCGTATATAATCGAGGCAAACGTTAATAAAAAAATAAAATAAATAAATAAAGAATTGTATCGTGTTTTGACTCTTGTCGAGACACAATTCCCTCAAGTCATTTGTTTATTTAGATTTAATTGGCTATTAAAATGCAAATATGTTATGACATCGTGTTCGGTTATTAATTTCAAGTGGATAAGACTTTTTGATATATACACGGAAATTATTAAATAATTTGTTTCCATTTGTGTCACAATGCATTAATTCCGTTTGACAATAAAATAAACAAATGACAAATGTTGTTTAATGTCGTTGCGAGCGATTTGATTTATTCTTTTAAGTAATTGTTATTGTTATGTAATCCTTTTTTTTATTTGTTTTGGCTAATTCAATTTAATTCGATTGGATTTTCGGGCAATAAATTATCAATAAGATTATAAAATTTTTGTAAAGGAGACATCTGGTAGACAAATGTTAAAGATAAATAAATCATGGCAAGCGAGTTTTAAATTTCACATCTATATAAACATTTTAATGTTTTTAAACCACATAACTTAATTTACAAATTTAAAAAAAAAAACTCTTAACGCATTTATTTAACCAACATTTAATTTACGAGTTGAAATTCTCTTGATGTCAATTGGGGTTACTAGTATATATACATAAATACATACGTATATGGTTTAAATCAATCCGATTGTAAAATTTAAAAAAAAAATATTTTAAAACTTTATAACATTCGTGGTTTTCCTTTAGATATGTATGTTTAACTATAGTTGTGATCCCCTTCTTCATGTGAGTTGTGATCATTATAATTAAATGATCGTGACATGAGCGTGTTCCAAATACAAAATCAGTTAAATCTCAATACAACATGAGTTGTAAGGGTACCCATAAGATATAATATATAAAAGCGGTGTGAAGTTCTTCACATTAACAGAAAAGTGTAACTACTACACAAATTAACATAAGAAAATTGCTTTTCACAGAAAAGTATAGAGGATTAAACCCATATAAATTTATTATTTTAAAAATTGATATTTCTATTAATAAAATTAAATTGCAAACGAATTTTTCTAATTTCATATTTTAATTATACGGCGATTAGATTTCCGAAAAGGTCAATAATTTTTTATCAAATTAGAATATAAACAATCACTTTACCAAATAACACGAACCTCAGAGATTACGCTTTGAAGTGACTATATTGTTCCAGAAACAGGATAAATCTGTTCATGTTATTCGATAAAACAGGCTTGGGCTCAAATGACAAGTATTCAAATAATTAGCATTTCGGAACATTTAGTCTATAATTGCCTCTACACTTTGCCAAATAACACGAATCTCAGCCATTTCGCCATAAAGCGATTATGCTCCTCCGAAAGTGAATAACTCATGCTTTTTAAATCTGTCAATGTAATTCGATAAAACAGGGTTGAGGTCAGATGACAAATTTTCAAAAAATTATCAAAATAATTAGTCTCGAAATGCTTTTACACTTTGCAATGAGATTCATGTTATTTGGTAAAGTGATAGCATTATATTCTAATTTCGATAAAAATTGTATTGATTTTTTGGCAATGTTATCGCCGTATATTTAAAATTTAAATTAGGAAAATTTGTTTGCTTTTTAATTTCAAGTTTAATGATTTTATTTATAGAAATATTAATGTTTAAAATAATATATTTAATTCACTATTGGTGGATGCGGCCATTTACCTGATATTGTTGATATTGGTGTAGTTTTTCTCATTCAAATAGCAGTTTAGAGCAGTCAGCAGAAGATCGGCCGTCAACTTTACGAAGAGCTTTTGAAACAAGATTTTAGCTACTATAAATGGAAAGGGAAATTTTAAGGTTCGAAGATACGGCCGATGACAGGCAAGAACTTTCGTTTCGTACTGCCAAAATGATTCACCTTACTTATTTTGAATGTGAAACAATCCAATAATAAGTTATCCAAACTGGGCCTAAATTTATCATATGAAGCATCACCAATTCCACGTTACATTCAAATGATTATTTTTTCAACCAATCAGTTTCATTAATAATGATAATTTTAGACGAAAAAATTCGTAATTTCGAATGAGTGATTGGTGATAGGAAGGAATGAACAATGACGAATGATCTAAACCATGAATCCGCCTTAAATACGTATAGAGGGTATATTTGTATAGAGGGGAAAATCAGAGAAAATAATATTTGTTTCTTTGGTGCCTCTAATTGTCTCAACTCAAGTAAACTGCGTCCTTTTCACATTCAAACCATTTCGAAATGAGCGAGCAAACAAAAATCGCTTGGTGTGAGTGACAGAGACAACAAGCTTATAAATAGAATATATACGAAAATTGAGAGAATTGGTACAAAAACACGCGGGTATTCTCAGGAAGAGTAAAAAAATACATTTTTTCACATATACTCGTACGCTTAATAATTTGTTTTCGAAATTATATGATCGGTTTTCGAAAGGTTACGGTATACGTATAATATTAAACGATAAATTATATTCCGTATTAAAGATTTTTACATAATCGTACTTTGGTTCTTTTGTCCGCTGCGGTACACATCACGTGGTCAAGAAAAAATGTCGACACCCTATTAATTCGTACTTTCCGTGTTTGAAAAAATATTTAAACGAATTTTGTTTGTTGAATATTTCCGTGTGATGTTCGCTTTCGCTTACCGGGTTCAATGCTCACATATTCATGATAAATTACTTTTTTTACATTATCATTTAATATCCAGAAATTGGCTCGCCGTTACCGTAAATAACGTGGTGCATTCAAAAAGACATGATTCACCACATTTCGTTGGTTTAATAATTTTAGCGGGCACTATTTTCCTTGTGGTACAATATTCTCATTGTTGAAAAAAATGTTGTATAGGACACTCTAGCATTCGCATAAAGTGGAGTGCTCTTTGCACTGCCAAATAAAAATATTTGCTGTTACTTGCGACAAATTTAAATCAGCTAAACAACTAAATCATTTAAACAAAACAGCTAATTTTTCTTAATATTTCGTTTTGAAATGTGTATGGCCTTTTGACCGGGCCAATTGTTTTTTGCAAAATCGTTTAATTGATCCCAGATATTTTTCTTTTTAATTTTTATTGGAATTTTTTGTCTCGTTCGCAGAATACCGATTGAAAACCACTAGTCTAGTCTGTCGCCGACTTAAACTATTTCTTTCATTCATAATCCATGGAAATGCCGCGACCACATTTAGTAATTTAAACAGCAGTTAATTCAGCAGTGATTTTTGAACAGAATTTATTAATTAATAATTAAACGAATGTTCTAAACAAATTTATATTTTATTTATATTGTTGGTGTTTAGTATCGCCAAAACGAGTCCTTCAAAATGGCATACATTTTGAAGGACTCGTTTTGGCGATACTAAACACATTTTAAAATGTTAGCGAATTTTTTGAAAATGTAGCAAATACTGTATACTATGCCAAATTATTATTTTGGTTAACTTTGTCTCGCAAATCAATCATTTTCGACTTTCGAATCGAATCTGTGACAAACTATAGAATTGCAACTGGCTGCGAAATCTTGTAAAAGTGGTTCGAGGAAATTTCCACGCAAGTTTTGAATTTTCCCGATTATATACAATTGAATAACCACTATTCTGTAAAGTAATAATACAGTTTATTCATTACATACATACTTATATGTACTATATTTTAAGAACCGTTTAAATTACAAATCACAGCTTAAATTACAAATCAGTATGTGTAAGATATGAGTTTGATACTATTTTCGTCTTGTGTTCCGCTATTGTTATTCGCTCTGTACATTATACAAATTGTTCCTCAAAATTTGAAAGACAGCTTCCTCCTCTTCTCCTCTAATGTTACAAACACGGACCTGTAACCACGCTGTTAGATAGTCTGTGCGCACATGATATTTTTTTTTTCTTTTTTTTTACCGAGCAAATAGCGCAGTGGTTAAAGCTGCGACGTTTGGATCGGGAGGTACCGGGTTCGAATTTCAACAGAGGCGGGATGCAAAACGGATTTTTCATCTCCCGATTACGATCGGTGATTAACTTGATTTTATTTAATCCAAGTGTTAACTTTATTTTGCCATAATTTAATCATATAATTATAAATATACGTCAGACCTCAGTAAAATAATAATTATTTACCTAATTAACAAAGGATACTTCAGTAAGACATTAATTTTGTTAAAAAAAATTAAACGTTATTTATACAAAATGTGCATTATGGTACAGGCATTAGGACAGGCGCACATTGAGACACGGCAAAAAATCTGATTGAAGAATTAAATCATGTATGTAAAATTGTGAGGTTAGCCCGAAAACCATCCAAAAATTGTGAAGTTAGCCCAAAAATGTGTGTGCCCTCACTAAATATACATTAATACACACATAAAAACCCTCAGCACGAAAAACAACGTAAAATAGATATTGTAGTTGATTATGGGGTACTGCTTAAAAATAATTATGTGTGATGTGTAATTTGTAATTTGCTTTAAAATTTGATGATCTCTTCTCTTCTCTAAATAGATTGCATCTAAAGATGGTACGTGATTGCTATATATATTTATAGGGAATGTAATTTCAAAATTTTATGAAATTTTGATTGGCAATCGTTATAATTTTGAAATTTTTCCACTAATATAGCGCCGATTACAGAGATTGCTTCCAGTTAATCAAGAAGAATTCGTTCTTTTCAAATATAAAATACATATACTCGTACGTCTTTATTATGTACACTTATGTAAATAAAATAAAATTTCGTGTAACAATAGCCGTGTTTCTTCAGATCATATCTGCTTCCCTTTCATTTGTAAAGCCGCGTTTCAGGAAATCAACACAAAAATTGTATTATTTTTTGTTTTTAGGTTATTATATTGATCCTAGTAACATTTTGGTTCAACATTTTGATACAAAAGCAAAAAATAGTACAATTTTTATGTTTGTTTCATGAAACGCGGCTATACAAATGAAAGGGAAGCAGATATGATCTGATCCGGATCAGATCATACGTCAAGAAACACGGCTAATAATCAATACAATTTTTGTGTGTCTTATAACATCTTAAACTTTTTTCAAGGCTAGTTAAGGTATATTAGCTTGCTTCTGTTTGTTT
This sequence comes from Tipula unca, assembly GCA_951394425.1. Lineage (NCBI taxonomy): Eukaryota > Metazoa > Arthropoda > Insecta > Diptera > Tipulidae > Tipula > Tipula unca. Next base: position 87,157,870 of record OX596382.1, read on the forward strand.
GTAATTTCAAATGAATAAAACGTCACAGACACACGGAGCGTTGCTAATTGGAGATGCCTAAAAATTGGGATGGGATGGAAGTTTTTTTTTCTGGGATGAAAAACTGGGATTACATGCTTCTGCTTACTTGTAACGAAAATTGTTTAAATTCGAATGAAGTATTTTACATTTTACCTGTAATGAGCAAATTTTGTCTGTGATTGAGAAATAGAACTGAATATGTATAGATAAAAGTATAGACTATAGAGTGAATTTCTCTTAGATAGCTCGCTATTCGGTATTATTACGAGATACGTATAGTTGTCTTTATTATATGGCGCAGCATTAAATAAGTATTCTCAAAGGATTGGCGCCATCCCAACTTGCACCAATTACGAGTATGTACGCGTATATTATATTAATACTTTTGTGGTTCATTAACATATGTACAATGTACATGTACATAAATTATGTACCATATAAAGCAATCCAAATTATTTTGGATGTACATATTCATATAAGTTTAAGTATAAGTATGTTCGATTACGCATATTAATTAAAAAAAAAATCATTTAATTAATATTTCATAGTTTTATATAGTCGTCGAATGGTTACATAATGCATGACATCACAAATTATGTTTGCCATTATTTTTTTCGAGTTGATAAAAAATAATTGGGATTTTGAAAATATTAAGCTTTGTAATTTAAATTAACTGAATAAAAGTATTTAATTATCCGTTAAATATTCTAACTCTCCATCTATTTTTATAGCTCAGTGTACCAATTGATTATATTCAATTTGCATGAAATATACCAAATATTCTACTCAACTTAGAGTAAAAATGCTTTCGAGCTCAACTCAAACCAGAATGATTTAGATTTCCAACTATTAAAGGTTGAAACTTTTAGAATATTTCTGAATTTTTTTTTGTCTTTGTACGTACAGTTCGTTACAGTTGATTAAACCCAATTAATAAAATGTAGGAAATGCCTCTTGTATGATACGACTTTAACCCCCGTGACATTTGGATTTCTGGGAAAATTTAAAGAACATTACCACTAAAATAAAAGGTTAAAGATATTTTTTGCGCAGTTCTGAATATCAAAAATGCAGTTTTTATTGTTACACACAAGAATTTCAATAAATACACCAAATATGTTGCGACTTTAAATAATTCATGCGATAATGTCAGCCCAAGCAGCTTTAATGATTTTAATAAACGAGCTTAGGGCCATTTAAGTAAAGCGAGAGTTCTTTTTTCAAATCCACACTTTTCCAATCCTTGCCGTAAGAATAAGCGCGTTATTTTGCTGATAAATTCAATTCAGTGGTCCGAACAGCTGTTCGATCTTTGCTGAATCCAAAATAGACAAATACGATTTTATGATTTTCAAAAGCTAACTCAATCCCACCATAGTAGGAAATAGCTCACCAGACTATCACTCCTTTCCGAGCTTGGTTCAACAGCGGATTTTCGATAATTATCATCCGTTTTAGATGCTTGGCTTTCTATATGGTGCGACGAACGGTTTGTACACAAACAATATCACCGGCTTTATCGTAGATCAGATATAGAGCACAATTGGAAGCAATACGAATTATTCTTCGAATTATTCATATCTACCAATTTTAATTTCGGAAAAAAATATATTTTGGTATAGTTTTCAGGATTTCTTGTGTGTCTTCAGCCTAATTCTTGGCTATAAATCGGATTGGATGTTTATATTGCCCCATTTTTTTCAAAAAAGGATTAACAACACTAATTGAATTTATTATTACTTTATATATTTTATTTTAAAAAAACTTTACCAAAAAATAGGGAAATGAGCTGAATTTATTCACGTGTAACAATAAAAATGCAATTTTTTTTACCATATCACAATGAAAAACAAAAATAGTGAGATTTCCAAAGTCAACTAGAAAACAAATTTTTAGTAATTTGATTAATAATGAAATTGTCTACCTTTCGGCATAGAAAATAAAATGGCGATAGAATCCGAAAGAAAAATGAAATGGATTCCCCATTTTTCCTTTTTAGTCAATTAAATCTGCTATAGCGGAGTGTATGTACTATCGCTTTCAAAAATTGGTTATACACAGAGAAAAAACTAAGTGTTTTTTCAAACAAGCAGCCCAATAAAGTTATGAATTATTTTGTATTGAACATATAGGGTAAACCTAAAAACTAGTGTAAAGAAAATATTTTCGAAATATTTCGCAAATTTATTTTATTCAATTAATATATTCAGGATTAGTATTTAGTAGAAAGGCAATGAACTAATAAATACTAAAACTAATAAGAAGCAAAAAAAGGAATATAAATAATTATTTCAATAATATGTCCAGTATCCATCATTATCGGTTACTTTACTCAATCGATTTGGCAGCGAAGCTGTTAGTAATAATTCCTCTTAGCCTTAGGGTTACCTCTAACCTCTTCCCATTTTTGAAAAACATATTCTAAGACTACTTACCTCGTTCGTGGCTAAGGAGGCTTCCAACCCTTAACCATATAACCCCAAACATTTTCTATTGGATTTAAATCGGCGCTATACGCTGGCCAAGCCATAGGAAGTATTCGATTTATCCAACTCATGGTTTCACGTGATTTATGAATTGCGGAATTATCCTGCATAAAGTTAATTGGAAATTCCTCCGGAAAAACAGTAGTAACTGACGGTACCATTATTTTATTTGGAATTTCCAAATATTCCCGACTGTTCATGTGTTGTGAAATTTCATATAACTCACCGACGCCACATGCACTTATCCATACCCACACTCCACAGGATACTTGGCCACTTATTCTTGTCCTTTGTCCCTTGGCGATACATGTGCAGCTTAGCATGATGATCGAACCTAAAAACTTTTTCGTCCGTATGAAAATAACTTTTTCCCAGTCCGTGTCTAAATAATCTTCTTAAAAAAGCTACCCGTGCTGCTCGATGTGCGTTGGTTAAAATTTATTTTTGAGCTGGAATTCGATGCTGAATTCCAGCGTCTTTTAATGTTCGTGAAATAGTTACTGCAGAGACGTTATATGCCGGCGCAGTACAGCTGCAGTCATAAATGGATTCAGAGTAAACTCTTCTATTGTACAATATTTTATCGTTGAACGTCATTTAATAATTTTGGTCTACCGTTCTGAGGCAGCCGATCAATGGTTCTTGTTTCTGAAAACCTCTTTATCCATTTCATTACAGTACTTTCTAACGTAAAAAGTGTATAATTTACCATTTCACGAGACAAGTTTATGCTACTTACTGAAAAGCTAAGCTTTCGTGAAATGTATCCGATGGATTTATTTTCTTTATGTAGGGTATTAATTTTTTATCATAGTTATTTACAAATGTTTATATAAAAAAGACGATTATTGCTGCCATCAAAATCGTGAAAACTAAGTAGTTTTATGTTTTAATGTACAACCAACTATTGAAGGCGATAGTACGTATATACTCGTACATGAGTTTGCAACAAATTCAAATCAACTTAAATTATAAAATTTTTATTCAATACTTTTCAAAACTACATATTATATTTAGAGTGTAATTTGAATTGAGTTTTATTAAGGATGGATTCAACTTTCATGCTAAACATACAAGTATAGTGTACTTTAATATACAATGCAAATGCATATTTCATTTTATTTGATGAACTGACTAATTTCAACAAAAATGTTTTTTTTAATCGCGACTGTTGGAATACATAAAAATAATTAAATTCGATTAGTTATTAGGTTCCGTAATAAATAATAAGCAATAAAAATATATTGCGGTCTATATAGAATATTGTCCTTTATATCCTTTCACTATGGACAGTATATTTATATATATATATATATATATATATATATATATATATATATATATATATATATATATATATGTATATATGTATATATATATATATATATATATATATATATATATATATATATATATATGCAGAGAGAGTACACGATTACGAATTACGAATTGCAACTTGGAATCTATTAAAAAACCGCGAAACAATTTAATTTTGTTAAATAAAAATTGAAAACAAAATCGATGATTATTCCAATTATTTCGAATAGGTTAGGTTAGGTTAGGTAAGGGTGGCCGTCCTAAAGGACCAGCATAGACACAAAATTGGTCCGTAGCTGTACCACATTCGAGTTTCCTCCTCTTCACTCGCTAAACCATCCTGAGCTTACCAAGAAGCGTTTAAAGTTCCGGATTTCGATTTTACTAAGATCCGAGAGGTCGTTCAAAGGGGAAGTTCCCATAAATTTTGTTCTGCTGTACGCTAGACTAGGGCAGGTGCAGAGCAGATGGAGCACATTTTCCTCCTCCTCCTCATCACCACAGCTGCGGCAGAAATCGTGGGCTGGGACACCCAGTCTGCTCGCATGTATCCCAATGAGACAATGTCCCGTTATAGCTCCCACGACCATACCAATATGTTGCCGTCGAAGCGATATCAGTTGGCCTGATCTGAACCGGTCAAGTCCAGGCCAGATCTGCCTGGTTGTTACACACGAACTGGCTTTAGACCATCTGACGTTCGTTTCTTTTATGGCTTCTTCTTGAAGCAGCAGTTTACATGAAGCAAGCGGTATCTTTATATCCCGCCTGCTTTGGGTTATTAGGCGTGGTGTACCCTTGCGGGCCAACTCATCTGCCATTTCTTTCCTGCGATATTGAAATGCCCTGGCACCCACGTCAAGCGGATGTTGAACTGATCAGCCATCTCATTTAAAGATGCCAGACAGTTCTGGGCTACCTTCGACGTCAGGGAGTATGATTGTAGCGTTTTAATAGCATTAAGGCTGTCCGTAAAAATGCGAATATCCCTCGTAGATATTACATTATACTTCAACCAGTCCATGACTTCCATTATCGCGGTCAGTTCAGCTTGAAAAACCCTGCAAAAGTCGGGAAGACGAAAAGAGAGGTTAACCCCTAGTGCCTCACAGAATACCCCGCAGCCAACCCCTCCATCCCTTTTTGAGCCATCCGTGAAGAAGCTTAGGGCCTCATTGTCCATAACCGTTTCGTTCACCCAGTCCTCTCTGGTGGGAAACTCAGTTTGGAATTTAATCTCAACAGATGGCAAAGGCCAAGGGATAGCGTAGTCGGTAGCTTCCGGAATACCTCTGTTGCATAGGATTGATGAGTGCCCTGCATTATTACAGGTCCACATAGATATGGATTTGAGCCGAATGGCTGTGCAAGATGCAAGCTGCTCGGCCGCAATATCCAAGGGAGTAAGATGAAAGAGAATCTCCAGAGCTTGAGTAGGTGTGCTCCTGAGAGCCCCACTTATACACAAGCAGGCCGTTCTTTGGACTTTCATCAATAGTTTAAGGTTGGCCATAACTTTTAACGCTGGTCACCAGACGACAACCCCATACAGCAGTATAGGTTTGACCACTGAGACGTAGAGCCAGTGTACTATGTGGGGCTCCATACCCCATCTCTTTCCAATGGCATTTTTGCAGGAGTAGAGCGCTATAGTAGCTTTCTTTACTCTCTCTACGATGTTTGGTTTCCAGCTTAGCTTGCTGTCCAAAAGTAGTCCAAGGTATTTTGCTCTATCCGTAAAGATCAAGCGAGTACCATTTAATGTCGGCGGGTCACACTGAGGAAGTTTGTGCTTCCTGGTAAAGAGGACCAGCTCCGTTTTCTGTGGGTTTGCGTTCAGTCCGCAGCCGCGTGCCCACTCAGAGAGGTAGCCAAGCGCGCACTGCATGCGCTCACTCAGCGTACTAGGATATTTACCGAAGACCGCAATAGCAACGTCATCCGCGTAAGCAACCACCTTGAAGCCTTGCCCTTCCAGGTTTAGTAACAGGTCATTTATGACCAAGTTCCAAAGAAGGATGGATAGAACCCCACCTTGAGGTGTCGCTCTGCTCACGTATCTGCCGGCAGACGCCCCACCCAGATAAGCTGTCACGATCCTGCTTCTAAGCATATGATTTAGCCAGCCCATGAGTGACACGTCTACCCCCAGACACGCAAGGGCCCGAGTGATTGCCCCCGGTCTGACGTTGCTAAAGGCCCCCTCTATATCCAAGAAGGTCACCATTGAATATTCCTTATATTCAAGTGATTTCTCAATCGGGCCTATAAGGGAGTGGAGAGCTGTTTCCACCGATCGTCCCTTACAGTACGCGTGTTGAGATCCCGACAGCTCGCCCGGCTTTATTGAGCCTCTAATGTAAGCCTCTATTAGCCTTTCCAGTGTTTTCAACAGAAAAGAAGATAAGCTTATGGGCCTAAAGTCTTTGGGATAGCAATGAGAGCTTTTTCCCGCCTTAGGTATAAATATTACTTTTACTTCAGTCCACTTTCTAGGAATGTGACAAAGTTCTAGGCTGCCTTTGAAGATAACTTCCAGCCAGGGTAGGGTTAAGTCAATAGTTCGCTGGATATCCGCTGGGATAATGCCATCAGGTCCTGGCGACTTGTATGGCTTAAAGCTGTTTATTGCCCATAGGATATTCCGCCTTTTTACTATATGACTTACGGAGTCTATACCCCTATTTATCATGGGTCTCTCCGGAGCTAGTACCAAGCACTCCGGAAAATGCGTTTCTAGTAATAGCTCCAGGGATTCCTCACTACATGTAGTCCATGAACCATCCGGTCGTTGTAGATAACTCGGGATGGAAGGACTAGAACATAGTACTTTGCGTAGTCTGGCCGCCTCCGAGGACTCCTGTATATTGCCACAGTAGAGCTTCCAGGCCCTCGTTTTGGCTGCTCTCAGCTCGTACTTATAGATTTTGAGGACTTGTTTATAACAGTCCCAATCTGCAGCAGCATTTGTGTTCCTCGCTTTCTTGAACAGTCTCCTGCATTTCATACGAGTACCTTGCAGTTCTTTCGACCACCAGGGTGGCCGAGATTTACCCAAGGGTCTACTGAAAGGACATGCACCTAACATGGCCTTGTTAAAAGCATCAGATAGCTTGGTTACTAGAGCATCAAGCTCCTGTGTAGATGCAGGAGGGTTTGGAACCGATACCGGTAATAAGTTACCTAGAATGGTTCTGAAACAATCCCAATCAGTTTTCCTCCTATTTCTGAAGGGTGGTTTGCTAGTGGGTTTTGTATCCACTTCGTACTGGAGATAACAATGGTCAGAAAAGGAATGGTCTTCGGACACTTTCCAGTTCAATACCCTCTCCTTAATAAAATCCGAGACAAGTGTGATGTCCAACACTTCCTGTCTATTTTTAGTAATGAAGATTGGCTTACACCCGATATTACATATATTTAGGTTAGTACTTAAAATAAAATCAAGGAGTAACTCACCTCGCCTGTTTATGTCTGTATACTCCCCCAAATTGAGTGATGCGCATTAGCATCACTACCCATGATGACTCCTATCTTTCGTTTTCGAGCCTCCATTATTGCACTGCCCAACCTACCTGGTGGTATATTTTCCTCCTCGTATGGTAGGTAGGCCGATATTAGCCAGAGATTTTGCCCATCCATCTCGATGCTAGTCACCACTACATCAGCGTTGCTGTAATTCAGTAGTATAAAAATATTCAGATTATTTCTAGCGAGAATGCAAGAACGTATCTTACCTTCATTTTTCGCATGTAGTATTTTATATTTGGGAGTTCTGAGACCCAGCACCCGGTCATCATTGACCCAAGGTTCCTGGACCAGAACCACATCAATGGACTAGATAGTGTCTCCTGTGCATCCTCCGGGATGCTGCGGACTTCTGGGTCACCAACACCAGGCGGGACACCACAAGTGGTTTCCCCCCCTGCTGCAGGCGCCCCAGATCTGTCAACCTCATCGCGCTTATAAATTTTGAGCGTAATCGCTCCAAATCCATAGCTGATCAGGCCTCCAGATTTTGCCAAAGCACCCACGGATTCTCTGTCGATGACAATGACGGCCGATCTGTGATCTGCTTCCGCCTTTACCTCTTCTAACCTGGCAACCTTCCAGGTGGCCGTTGGTAGATCCGGATTGCTGAGTTTCAACATTTCCAAGATCTCCCTTGGATCACTAGGCTCAGCAGGGATCCAGGCTCGCGTCCTTGGCCTGCAGGGAATTTCTTCCCTAGTCACCACTTCTAATTTGGCCCCCGGCCAGACTTCCCCCAGGCTGCCGATCGCCTTTTTGTAGAGGGTCACCGACCTTTCATCGGCACTGGCAGTCAGTTTGACGTGATTCCGGTGCCATCCTCCGTCTCGGCAAGACGGAGCAGGTCCTAGGTTCTCCCTCATAATTTTTAGGAAGATGGCGGCTAAGGCCTTCTCCACCTTCCTCCAGTTAAGGGCCGTAATGCTCCCATCTGCTTGAGCCCTGTCCACGACTGCCATGATCAGGTGCTCCTTTAGCACCTCGTTGAAGGGCCTGGTGACATCCGGAACCCGCTTCTTTTTAGCCTCCGTAGGCGGTTCATGATCAGATCTCTGCCTTTTCGGCTGTGAGATCTCGGAACCCTCCTGATGTGGCTCAGTGATACGCCTTGCCCACGCAAGCGTATTCCTGTCCCTATCCGTTCTCTGCTCCAACGGAATGTTGCTGATCTTGGAGATCATGCGCCAGGCTCTCTTCCTGGTCTGATAGTTCGCTGACACTGGAGGGCCAGCATTCGTGCCTTTACCCTTTGGTTTCGAGGGGCCAGCCTCATTTGGTCTTAAGCCCCTAATTGCACTTTGGAGACCGGGCCTAAAGGCCGATGTCTCCACAGCACTGGTTTCCGGTTTTTTAAGAGCACCGGTCTCTTTTGTTTTTAATTTCCTGCCATAATAGGTCCCACGAGTAGCGGAGAAAGGAGGTCCACCTGTGCAGAGATCCGCAATACACAGGTAAGGCTACATGATCCGGAGGGCGCCAAGTATCCGGATACACCGTTAGAGGCTGGGCTAGTTTTTATACTGGGCCCCCAGCCTGGCCGGTTATCAGCACGGTACGGTTGACACATTAACCCGGCCCAGTTGTTTGGCGTCTGTTTTCGCCTAGTACACCACATAAAAACATGGTGGACTAGTTGCCCGGTGGTCACCACGGGAAGGTAACACGCACACTTGTGGAAGCTGCAAGATACGGAGCTGGCAACAAGTACCAACTTGATTTCCCCAAGACAGCTTCACACTTAGAGCACCATTATTTCGAATAGTTTGAAAGAAATTTCAACTCAAGGAAATCTGTTTTAATCAAACCCCTGTTCATATTTACAAATGCAATTTGAACTAAATGAACTTTTATGCTAGGTACAAGGAGACACCATCCCAACTTATCAAAGGTGGCTATAAACTCGTAAGTAGTCTACCAAATGACTTAGTTGTTAACCATATAAATGAATAATCATTATTGAAACTTATAATTGTTATATATAGAACATAATTGTTACATATCGTAACATCGAAAATATGAATGCTGTTTACGCCCGGTAATATATAATCTTCCATACTGTTTTGCTATAAGTACAAATAGAATGTCAAATTCCATATTTTAATGTCCAAAATAATGATGCCTTTCACCAATTCTTTACCAAAATATTTATTTAGAGTCGTTACGTAATAGAAAATTGCATTAGAGCACTTTCACTCTGAAGACAAAAGAATACCTACTTGAAATGTTGAAATTCTCAAAATACAAAAACCAATATCGTTTCTTCTTAAATATACAAATGTGGTGAATTTGTATGAGGTCAAGGTATTTATATGGATAGAGGCTTTTTAGCAAAAATTAAAGATTGTTATAATTTCAAAAACATTATGCTGAATATAAGATCGTTGGAGGGTGATCTTTGTAACTATCGAGAATAATGATCGAGAAATTTGAAACTTGTACGATAGTTATTTATTGTTTCTATTTAATATTTATGTTTCCTGTCCTTCGCTTTGGTCTGTTCAAGAATATGGAATGTATATATATACTTATGTATCTGTATCCCAAAATTCTAATTGAACATAACTGTTAATATTCTAATTTAATTCTATAGTTATATAGTCTTACCTGAAAGCGAATTCTTTAAATCAGTAATATTTTTTTAGATCACATAGAGCTGTAGCAAATAAATAAACGATATTATTGTTGACGAAATTCATTTGATCTTTAAAACAACATACGTGCGTGTACACTTGTTGAATATTCGGAGCGCGAAAATTTTATCTATCGCGTGTGTAATAAAAAAAATGTATTTTGTTAAACGCTAATGTCTAATGTATTCTTCACATTATAAACCCACATGCTAAACATGTGTTTAATTTACTCGCTGCCGCAATCCACACCTGCTTTAGAATCATTATTTACCATTACATTGCCAAATTATGTAATCTAACTGACTATATATGTACATAATACGAGTATAAATGTAAATAGTAAATTAGTAAATTTCCAATTACTGGTTTGCCTTACTGACCGCGAACTTAAGTCATTGATTAATACAGCAGCAACTGAAATGGAACGAATTTAATAACAAACCAACCATCATCTTCTTGTGAATGCGCGAAAGACACAATGAATATAAATAAAAAACCGGTTAGGTGCGAATGCGATAAGATGTCATTCCACATATAAAAATGAAAAGATAACAAAATAGATTTAAGCGATTCTCAACCAATTAAACATTTTACCATACTTATGCCAATAAGAAACAGGTTGACATATGTAAGAATATTGTATCAATGAGGAACAATTTTATAACTATACAGTTTTCAAGATTAGCATAATTATAAACTCAGACTCTATCTACTCTATACATATATATATATATATATATATATATATATATATATATATATATATATATATATATATATATATACTATACTAATTTAAATACTAATCAAACGGTTAATATATTTGTATTTCATTAATTTCAGATTGTCACGATCAGAGATTGCAAACAATGATCGAAGTGAAGAATTAAAATCAAATATTCGTGATATAGTGAAACGAATTGAAAATTTGGATTGGGTCACGGCCAAGCTCGAATCACAAATAGATCATATTCGCGTTGAAACGGACACTTTAAAACAATTACAGCAATCTAATACGCGTGACGTGAACTCACAACAAAACAATGGTTCGACGAATATTGATCAAAAGTTGGATGCGCTTGCTGTTTTGCTGACATCAACGCGGGCTTCAGTACATCGAATTGAACGGCAATCCCAAACGACAAGTGATAATGTAACATCATTGATCGCATCGAATAAGTAAGTTTGATAAAATATATATTTATTTTACCGTAAGTCGGATAATAATTAAATTTAATTGGTATATTTTGCAGAGAAATAGGTCAGCTTCAAAAGAGTTTGCCAAGTAAACAATTCTTAAATAATGCTCTACTAGGACTAAAGAATCAACCAATTTATGCCGTTATGCAAAATCCTAATAATCAACGAACAGGCCTAATTGCAGCCGATACAAATAACACAGTCTCATCGAGCTGTTTGACCGCTCCAAAACGTTCGGGTGTCTATAAAGTTCAAATCGAAAGTACAATGATTGGCCCATTCTACGTGAATTGTGAAATGGAAAATTATGGTGGTGGTTGGACTGTAATTCAAACTCGGCTCGATGGTTCGGTGAATTTCTATCGCAATTGGGTTGAGTATAAACATGGTTTCGGTAATTTGGGTGGTGAATTCTGGATTGGTTTGGATAAATTATATGAAATAACTTCATCGCGGTTACACGAGTTGCTTGTGGTGTTAGAAGATTTGGAGGGACAAACAAAATTCGCACGTTACACATCGTTTGCGATTGGTGCGGAAAAAGAAAGTTATGCGTTAATATTGCTCGGCACATATGCAGGGAATGCTGGTGATTCGTTAAAATATCATGCAGGCCAAAAATTCTCAACATTTGATTTGGATAATGACGCGTGGCCCGAGGGTAATTGCGCTCAAGCCCATGTTGGTGCATGGTGGTATAATGCTTGTGATAATAGGTTTGTGTATTAACTATTTTATATAAAATGCTATATAGTGACATCTATTGTAAAATTTATAAAATATTTATTTATTTATTTTATTTTTTATTTGGCAGCAATTTAAATGGTCGGTATTTAAGCGGTGAAGTTCCAGATGAAATGGCGTATCACGGAATTTATTGGAATGATTTCCATGGTCGGAACTATTCTCTCGCTAGAACAAGGATGATGATCAGACCAATTGAATAAATAGTAATGATGTATACAATCAAAAATAAAGTTATAAACATTTTAATTTATTTATTTGTGTGCCATTTTGTGCACATTTTCCAGCGCAACTTTAATTTTTTCATTTCAACATTTTTTTTGTACCATGAAAATATAAAAACAAAACTGAAAAATTGACATAAATTTGTTTATAATTTTTGGAACGGTTATAGTAGAAGTAGGGATGAAGTATCTCAGAATCATAATTGAAGCAATCTGATTTCCGGTACAGCGTTTATTAAAAGTGCCTATATTAATTGTAAATGCAGAGCACAAAATAAACGAACATGTGCATCATATACGATAAACTCATAATTGAATGATCGATAAAAATAAAAAAGTGTATTTGTAGTAGTCTAATCAGGTTTGATAAAATCATATAGCTAATTTAGATTGGTCTTTATCAGAAGTATTCATTTGAATGCCACTTTTTTATTCAGCTCAGATAACGATTTTTTGTGATTTGTGTAAATTTCGAGCCCATAGAAAGCCTATCTTCTAAAGCAATATATTGATTTAACTTAAAAATAAATGGAATTCTGAAGGAATATGCAGTTACGAGTATTATACAGTCCTCTACTATTATGTAAGGCGATGGCTGAATTGTCAATCTTTAATTTATTCATCAATAAATTTAAATTGCAAATAGCATATTTAAAGATGTTGCGCTTTTTTCAATAACCAAATGGTTTGCTATAATATTTCTATTTCTATACATTTATTCGATAAAGTATTGCAAATTTTTCATTTTTTATAATGAGCAAATTTGATAAGATCGCAATAGAAAAAGCGTAATTGAATAAACGAAATAGAGTCTACAACATCCCATCCCAGGGTTGAATTTAAGTCACATTTAGCATATTCAGCGCACTGAGACTCTGTCCATTTTAGTGAGATTTGAGTCCTTCAGTGGGACTTTAATGCGCTGGATACGCCCGTTATATGCACAAACTGTTGCCTTATGACGATGTATACGCACCATCTATTGAATGATACCAAAACTAATATTGATAAAAAAATTTACTTATGGAATTAGGCGGTTTCAGCTGCTTTGTATGGTCTACTTTTCCTTTAATATGCCATATTTTTCTATTTAGTTCACGTAAATACCAGGTAGTGGTACTTTGTCGAGTTTACTACCTATTTACATTTTACATGCATTTGTTTATTTTTTTCATAACCATTATCTACCTAATCTTAATAAATAATAAATTTTTAATAAATCTATTCGATAAATTTCTACTCGAGTAGCATGTTCGTTGCATGTTGTTTCTCATATTGCCATTAGCTTTATATTTATAATGAGTGCATTATTATTTAGTATGTTATGTAATTTATTATTGTATTTTATTGATGGGAAATGAAATTGATCAAATCTGAATTTTTGCTTTAACAAATTTATTGGAATTAAATAGATTGGATAATTGTATTCAAGTATATTCAAAAGTTCAATGTTAAGAAGGACAAAGATAAATTGAGGAGGGCGGAAGATAGAATTACAACAAATCTATTCAATCGGTAAATCAATATTTAAAATGCTTTGTATTCTTATAAGTAATATTTGTAACAATTTTTTGATCCGTTTTTTATTTGTTTATAATTTGACATATTAATTGTTTTTAACTAATTAAAATCTTCATGTTTTTAGTACGACTTTTATATAAGGAAAAAGGAACTACAACAACCTTTTTGGTACTAAAATTTCACTTCAGTAGATGATCGACATAATATAGATAATTTGTACTAATAACTAAATGGATGCGTTTATTTATGGTGTTATTACACTGGCTAGTTTAGAAGTGCGATAAAGTGCTGTAAACCAATTTTAGCAAGAAAGAGAAAGGAACAGGAGACAACACTATTATAATGGACGCCACGTGCGTCAGCATCACAAAAAGTAAACATAAACAAAATAAAAATTATAATGTGCCGAACTACCGTGAGTGAAAGTAATATTATTTTATTGTGAATTATTAAATTTAAATTAAAAGATAGATCATACTAAGTTTTTATTCTTATTTGCAACTACCAGCCGTTGGAATACCTCGACACCAACATCAATTTCGAGTCCATCTCCTACAAATTTAGTTAGGCCAACTCCACTACATCCTTCTAAGATGCCTCGAACATCATTTACGAGTAAATCGTCTAAAGAAGATTTGTTGGTGGACTCGTGTTTGCTGTCATCGATTGAAATACAAAACCTTTTAAAATCAACGAAGGTCGAGTACAGTGAACAGCCATTCGCTGATTATGTCGCGAAAGATTTGGAGAATTTAGATAACGATTTAAAAAATTTAGCTAAACATAAAATTAATATGGCGTTATATGAAGTTAATGCCATTCAATGTCAGAGAAACAATGATAATAAAAAATAAAATACAATTAACTTAAAATAAAAATTTTCTTTTTATTGTCAAACTACAAGTTTAAATTTATATCTGAAAAATATTTGGTAAAATAGTTCTCAAATTGCTTTCTAATTTCTATTGCATGTTTTTTTGTAGCACCAACTGTACCATTATTATAAGAAATAAAATTATTTGAGTTTATTAAATCAGTTTCATTTGCTGCTATGAAACCAAATGAATTCAATTTTTTATGTTATCTGTTATAAAATAACTATGCAAGCATATACAGGCTAATGCCTGGCTATATTATAATGCCTTTTATAGCTTCGTTTGGCTCTCGAAAAATGGGAGCGAACAGTACCTGAAATCGGTTTACCCAAATTCCAAATGGATTTTCGACAACTCTTCGATTTCTTGATAGCATATAATTAAATCTAATTTGATCAACAGTGAGGGTTTTGTGTGAATAAGGCTTCATTATATACTCTGTTAGTGGGAAAGCGTCGTCAGCTATAAACACATATGGTGACAGTACTTCCGTCATTAGTAAATGGCACGCCGATGTTAATGGTACAATATTTGCTTCTATATCCCTTTTTAAATCAGATCTTAGCCATATTCCAACATCACCTATGCGCCCATTGATTCCTACATCAATAAAATTGAACCTATAGTGCGCGTCTACTATGGCCATCAATACAAAGGAATTCCATCCTTTGTAGTTCCAATCCAATCATTTTTGTTTTGGGGAAATTTCAGTACTCCGCCATTTAGTACCGTATACAAAATAGAAATAATTTCATTTAAAACCCGAGATATTGTTGATTGCTGCACTCGAAATGGAAGTTGCAAAGATGTTTGTGTCTCACCTATTTAAAGAATGAATTAGTAATCTTATCAGAATTTTATATTAAAAATTATATGTACCTGCGTATAGCCAAATATCGCAATGTAATTTGAAGGCGTTCTTCAGGAGGTAGACCTGCTCTAAAATACTTTGGAACTGTACTGATGTCATTTTTAAAATTATCCTGTACAGTTTCACATCTGCACTTTCAATTTCTTTTAGAAGTTTGTTGCTAAATCCTTCCTTTTCTCTTTGAAGCAACCAACCAACCAGCTGAATATTGTTTTTTCCCATTTTTATTCGTCACAGCCTTTATTTTTAACAAATAGAATGATAAATCTTTCCTGCTAGAACTGCCCACTTTTTTTGCTAGAAAAAACCGAGCTACGCTGGTTTTTTGACATATAACGATTTTTTTTTGTACTATATCGTACTCATTTTGTTTTGTACTATATCGTACTCATTCACACAGTTTGTCTTTTCTAGCCGCTAGAAAAGTCAGAAAAAAAACAGTGTCGATGAATACCATTAGCGTATTTAAATTGATCCGTAGAACCGTCAACGGCACATCGTGATACAATTTATTTAATTTAAATTAACTGTTCTAACATGCTTCTCACCGTTAAGAGGATCCTTAATAATCTCGTCTTTGGGTATAATTGAGCCAATTTGTTTACAGTACGTTTGTAGATTACGTTTTTGGGTTATATTCACGTTTTTGGTTTGCATAACTCTAACCTTTTCATTATCTTCTTTAACAATACTAATGTTCCCTAATTGCATGGTTGGTTTTTTGTTTGCCACTTTGGACGTACTTGAAGTGTATTCATAAATGAATACATAATAGAATGGTGATTAGTAGGTAATCCTAAAGATACGAGATCATCAGGATTTTCATTGGATTTAACATATGGTACCGTAAATTGGATTTCACTTCTTCTATTGGCAACATAAGTTTTCAATAATTACGCGGTCGTTGACCAAATCGTGCTAAAACGATGCATGTGTAAACATGGTGGTTTATTTAACTCTAAACGTGCGGTGTTGATCTTGATTTGGTAAACCCTACGAGCGATTTAGATACTACGATTCTAATGCTAATGCTCACTTTCTCGAATGTATCAAATTTAAATATACAATACCGCACAATACGCATCACCCGATAGGGATCACTGCAAAATCCGATAAGTTGAACCGGTTTGTTATTTTTAACTTTATTACATCGCTGTTGTGGGAATTTGAACTGTCTTTTAAAATTATACCATAACGTAAGCATTAAGCAAGTTAATTTAAAATCAAGTAAGTGTGAGCTAAGTTCTTAAGTATGGGTATATAAATTAGTAATGACTGTTGCTCACATACCCAGTAAAAAAAATACCAACACATTTGCTAAAAGATTTATTGTCCTTTGAAAGCTGAACAGTATCCATATTTTGTACACGGCTGGTCCGTCTTTTAATTGAACATCTGCACACTGCATGCATGCTAGCCTGTACTAACATGAACGATTTGTTGGCCCATGAGTTCTACTTTCCAACAGATTGTCAGAGATGTTTTCAATTTAATCACCGATACTATCGGGAGATGAAAAATCCCTTTTGCAAATCCCGCCTCTGTTGGCATTCGAACCCGGTACCCCCCGATCCAAACGTCGCAGTTTTAGCCACTACAATAGTTGGTCCAATAGTAAATAAAATAAGTACTCCAATGGATCAAGTTATATGATATAAATATATAATATTTATCAAAAATTCCTCGTCCAATACGTATATAAATGCAAATAAAAAAAATGAGGTCCGCAGATAATGCTATTGCTTTGAATCGAAACCATAATAATGACGTTGGATCCGTAGTAAACGATCCGTGTTTTAGTGGTAGTAGGTTCCTTTACAACCGCAAGATGTGTGGCAAATAAAAGCTTTCCGCAATTTCAAATTCAGGGGTTTGTTCCATATGCTCCAATCCCATGTACTTATTCATAAAATTTGAATAATCATTCTTCCCTTGTTAACTACATATAAATCGTCGTTCCATTGAAAATAATCGTAACATCGCCTGATTTATTGAATATAGGTTGGTTCTTTTCAAATGTTAATTTATCATAGACTTTCCGGATGAATCTGGTTTAAATGTCTAATGGAAATGATTATCACATTCTAGGAGGTATTTATTTAATTTTTCAGAAACTAACTGCGTTGTATTACATTCAAATCACCCATCCGAATACAGTATTCTGTGTCACTATAGTTTATTATCTTTTGAAACAAGTTCCTCGGATTCGATAATCTCAAAAAACCTTGATATTCCATTAATCACATCCATTTTTAACCTTAAATAGAATTCTGGATCTGCTAATTTCAAATCTTGCAATGGAAATGACTTTGAAGGCATAGATGACGTTCATTTGTAAAGCATAAACCACTTGTTTTAAAATATATCTCATTTGAATCATCTATCTACATCTCTATATTTTCGTTGGGAGCTCTACACTGATGTCGTTTTTGAAAGTTGTCACATGTAGATTTAAAAGAGCAGTTTCAATACTACAACTGCTTGTTGATTTATCTGCGGCTTTCCATTTTGTTGGTCATATCCAGCTGCATAGTGTAGTAAGTGACGGTGTCTTCCGTTAGTACTTTTATTTTTATAGTCAAATTAATACATACAGTTCGGGTTTCAAACACCAAATACATAAATTGTTAGCGTATTCGGAACACTCTGATGCTCTAAGCTTACCTAAGCATTTGGGACATTCAGTATTTGTTGTTGAGACATGGTTTCGTACAGATATTGTTTGCTTTTTATTTCATCTACCCTTCAAAAACTTAACGATGTTTTGCCAAATTTGATAATTTTTGGAGATAATGAATTTTTAGACCACGCAGCACTTGTCTCACGATTTACTTTTTGCAATATTATATAGATCAAAAAATGGGTACCCGATTCAGCTGTACTTCTTAAGGCTTGCAAAACCCCGAATGCTTTATATAGCTGCATGTGTTATATGTATGAATATATAATAGATTTTTTCCTGCCATACCGATTTAAACCTGATTCATATGCCAAATCATAAATACGTTCGAAACATTAATGTTCTTTAACACAGTTGCAGCAGTCCCTTTCAATAAGTTTTTCAAGGGTTGTAACTTTTGACACGTAACTGGGTTTTATGTGTACTGGGCAAATACATGTCTCTTTGAATGATCGCCATTCATTATAGAAAAGACATATATTTTGATGACTTATTTCATAAATTAACTTGAAGAATAAAACCACAACAATTAAGCAAGCTTTAGGTATTTGTGAATAAATGCTTAATAAAATATTTATGTTAAAATACCACCACAAATGAAAAACTTCTGCGGCAAACCAAAGAAACAACCAAGCATTAAGGCAGAAATTTGACAGTGTAAATGGCGCTGGATCTGGTGCACATTGAGGAAAACAGAAAGTTACAAAACTAGAATATCATTAGAATCAAGTCCGCAAGGGAATGGAAAATAGGAAAACAATCAATAATCTCGAGGAGAATGATGCCAGCAAACGTGCTCGATAAAACTGGAGGAACTGATAGCCATTACTTCAAATAGAGTCAGATAGTTCAATCTAGTAGATGCCCTATCCTTCTCAAATCGGAGATAAAGGAATCAAAAAATCATCAAATCCAAGATAAAATAGAAGTAAAACATCGATTGAAGGAATATTCCAACCAAAAAAGCAGAATAAAGATCGCTGATCGCATCTCACCCAATAAAGATCGCTGATGGTCTAAACTGTAATGGTTTAGCCTTTGAACAATTGACTTGCATTCTACGAGCTTCCATTTAGTAACTATTATTGTATAACTACGAATATAATGTTGTCGAAATAATTGAATAATTAATTAATTTCAATTTTCTATCTAAAATTATAGTTTGTAATAAAAGCAACAAATATCTTGAAATTACTTATGCATATAGCACCTTTAATTCGCCCCGACAAACTGTTAAGAAACACTGAACTATACAGACTCACGGCAGCACATGATCATGAAAATTAAAAGCAGAAAGAAAGGAAAACAAGAATACAGTTTATTATGCAGACTTTGAGGTGAAAGGTTCATCTTGACTTTTTATTTTGATTGTAACAGGAAGGTGTACAAATTATTCCAATTATGTAATAATCATTTAACAATAATTGACCTTGTTCGCCGACGATTTATGTTTTTATGGAATTAATTTTAGAAAGTCGAAGCATAGATTACCGAGTGTGTATTATATAAGTGCTAAATACTAGCTGCAATATGATTGTACATATATGCAGATAAAATAAGTAACCGACATTTATCGAATCAAACGTTCATGTAAAAGAGTTCAAGTCCAAACATCGAGCTAGATAAGTCGGCGGATTAATGCATAAACAAAATATGTAAATGTCATATGTTTGTTGTAATATGTGCATAGAGCGTGCCAAATGTTATGGTCAAGATCAAATATGGCTGTTTAGTCATTTCGAGATATGTATTTCCGGAAATAAAAAATTACCACGCGATCATATAATCGTTGTCATATTACATATAAAGTTTGCGTAACACATGATTGTAAATTTAATATATTTGAACTTGACTGCAATTGGTTGGCGATCGCGAATATTTTAATGATCAGAACGTAAATAAGAAAATGGGGTGAATATAATCGTTATAGTTTTATATTTGTATTGAAGGTTATTTTAAAATAATTCATAAATGTAATTTTTTACAAAACAAATCTTAAATCGATTACATATTTTAGTTTTTCGTGTAATTTTGAAGAGCTTGCATCATCATGAAATTCGTGTTAAGTGTTGTGGTTTTATTAGTGGCTTGTTTAAATATTTGCGAAGGCAGTATCGGGATATTATTTCGAAATCAGAATCAGAATAATACAAATAGGATTAATAATATAGATATTGTTTATTGTAGTCCGTATCGTAAACGAGATATTTCGATACAAAATATGTCTTATAGTTATCCGCCGTTCGATCCTCGATTACCGCTTAAAGTGTTGATCCACGGATGGATGGGTGAAAAAAATCATGTGACCACAAATCCAATTAAAAACGCATATTTAGCGAAAGGCGGTATTAATTTGTTTTCCGTGGATTGGAGCATGGGTGCAAAGCAGAATTACGATTTATCCAGATCGTTCGTGCCGGTGGCGGCAAAACAAATTGGGCAACTTTTAGAAAAGGTTTTCGTGCGGATGAATATTTCACTAAATCAAGTGCATATTTTGGGGCACAGCTTAGGTGCTCATATAGCAGGTAATGTAGGCAAATATTTTAATGGCCGAATAAATCGAATCACCGGATTAGATCCAGCTGGACCGTTATTTACAAAAAATTCTAAAGATGCTATAAGTAGTAAGGATGCGCAATTTGTTGATTCTATTCACACGGATGCCGGAGTTTTAGGCGAATTAAATTCGCGAGCACATGTTGATTTCTATCCAAATCGGGGATTTCCACCTCAACCGGGATGCCTTACATTGGATTTAGTAACAGCTAGTAAGTCATATAAAAAGTTCAATTAAATGTTTGTGTTATACTGAAATTTGTTATTTTTAAAGCCACGTGCAGTCATTATCGAGCTCCAATTTTGTATGCTGAAACAATTATGCTGCCAACTCAATTTCTAGCGGCGCAATGTGATCGTGATTCACTCTCCAAATCAATAAAGAAATGTCGCCCGAAAAACAATTTAAATGGACCTAGACGTATGGTTTATATGGGAGAAAATTGTGCTTATGATGCAAGAGGTGTTTATTATCTTGAAACAAACAGTAATCCACCGTATGGGCGTGGGAACTATTTAGTCTAACGCCATCTCTTATAAATATCCTAAAATAAATGTATCAATCCTAAAACCCATTTTCGAAAATTCGAAACTTCACACCCTACTCCGAAAACTGTCAAATCGACACACAATTTTTCGATTCAAAAATGTGAACATACCAAAAACCTGGATGCAACCAAATTCTAATACGCATCAAAAATAAAAAATGAAATTTTTTTTAGTTTTCTAAAACTAATTTTTTATATATACATAATTTAAAAACCCGTTTAATTTTATATTAAATCTATTTATTTTAGTTTTACTTAAGTATATATAAACAAAAAGTGGTTACAAATGTGATGTAAATAGCAAAAAAAAAAAAAAAAATTAGAATTAAAATTTTTATGTGTAAAATAATAAAAGGCATCCATTTTGTTTGAAATGTCAAATATTTTTTTTTTCTAAGCAAACATTTTATTTTTGTGTAGTTTGCAAATAAAAAAAAAATTATGATTGAAAAAAGTATTATTATATAAATTGTTGTAAATAGAACTGTAATACATAAATAATATTATATCTACATAAATATATAACATGTGTTTTTTAATTTTAACAAAATTTTGTTTTGTAATATAAAAAAAATAATTTCTAGTTTTTAAAAATTACAAAAAAAAAAACAAAAAATCATCATTGTGTGTTTCCAAGATGGATTACTAGAATCGCCGCCATAATGGCATTTATTAAACCACGCTCTTTTTCAACATTTTTTTTCATTATTTGTGATTGAGTGAATAAAAATATAAATAAAATATCTAAATATCTAAAAATGGGGTGTTAAGTGTATTAATTTAAATAGTAATTATAATATTTGGGTGATTTAAATTCCTCAAAATTTATAAGAAATAATACGCAAAAAAAAGTTTAGTGTTTTTTTTATTGTCATCAAAGATGTCTAAACTATCGTTTAGGGCAAGGGCCCTGGATCCATCAAAACCAATGCCCATTTTTTTAGCAGAGGAATTACCCGATTTACCAGATTATTCTGCGATAAATCGGGCCGTACCACAAATGCCAAGTGGTATGGAAAAAGAGGAGGAATCTGTAAGTTTTTTAAATACTAATTCCTATAAAGATATTTTTTTGACATGAAAATTTTCGTCGGCCATTTTTGTTTTAAAGCAGCATAATAAAATTACATGTGCCGCCATATTTTTTTGTATTTTGATTTGTAAACACATTAAAATGACACAAATGGCGCCAGCTTCGCATAAATTTAAAAAATTAAATTCAAATTTTTCCCCGTTATTTTATTTTTAGGAGCATCATCTGCAAAGGGCAATATGTGCGGGTCTTATAATACCAACGCCAGAAGTTTTTGAAATAGATCAGAAATTATATGATAAAAATTACCCGCCGGATTATAAAATGCCAAAACAATATATCCATATGCAGCGTAAGTGCATTGTTTATGCCATGAGATTTTATTTTATATGTATTTCAGGAAAATTTGAAGACTAATTATTTAAAAATGTTAAGTATATTTACAAAATACATGATTGATGTATTTTCGCGCTATTTTGAAGTTGTCATTTTTCAATGTCAAAATTTTGACGTTTCCGGGCAATGCTTTTCTATTTTAAAGGTGGTCGATAAGAAAAATATGTATGTGTCACTAATGTCGATTTTCTTTGGTTTTACAAAAAATATCAATTATTTTCTTGCCAATTGAAAACGAAAAATAATTGATTATTTTATGTCTTTGTGTTGGTATTTTGACATTTTGTTTTCTGTCAGTTTAATGTGAATTTCATGTGAATGAAATAAATATAATGAATCATTTTGTGTTTTATTTATTATAATCTATCTATGTATTATTTTAATTTATTTGTAATATTTTTGCTTTAAATTTTAAAAACTAAAAGCAATTCGATTGCATTTTACTTCGACCAAATGCTTCAATACATTGCCAGTTACATTTTCTCCCGAGTTATCAGTTGAATCATTTTGTTCTGTCGATGTTATCTGCTGATCTTGTGTACGATCTGAGGTAATGTTTGATGCCTCATCCCATAAATCGCCACTGTCAATGCAGACTACCTCGTCAACAAAATTATGGACAACTATTATGGACAAATTATTATAACCACACAGCAAGAAAACAATTGAATTGGCATAAAAATTGCGAGGCGTCTATTTGTCATATTTGACATTTCTATTTTTCAATGTAGTGGTAGTAGATTATAGAAAAAATCATGATTTGAAAAAATTGATTATACATCAAAAAATAATCAATTATTTTCGCCAAAGAAAAATGAAATCCTGAAAAATATCAATTATTTGTCAAAATAATCAATTATTTTTGACCAAAGAAAATCGACATAAGGTTTGTGATAATTTGAGCAATTTCATCAAATAAATTATTTTAAATTATTTAACGTATATTTTTATAAATCTTACGTGTCCCGTATAAAACTACCAAATCGATTTTTATATTTGATTGAACATAAAAGATTTTGTTTGGCTAGAAACATTTTGAAAACGATGGATGGAATACATGCCTTTTGGTATGGCATTTCGTTATCGACCATTGAGTTAATAGATAGGGATGTAAATGTAAGTAAGCCACAGAATTGACTATAGAACAATTACAACTTTAGGTTACGTTAACAGCAATTCGCTTAGTTAATATATGCGAATCTAATCAGAAATTGAGATGCCGAATTAGAGGCACAGGTCACAGACAATTTGCTTTGAGTTATGATTGTGCTATACAATTTTACATTAGAATATATGTTTTAAAATCACTAACCTCCAATGTTTTTTGGCAATCCATTATTTCGGCTGGTGGCGATGTTAAATTTGTTGTTTCCAGTGAATCAGTTCTGATTAATCTTCTGAATTTCTCGGCATATTCTCGGAATACTCGTGTAATTTATTGAAAAATATAATTTTATTATATAACAATTTAACAGCTCTGTTTAACCAACTATTTAATTTTATGAAAGTTTTGGGTATATACATAAATTATCGAATTTTGATATTTTATTTCAAATTCGATCTCCTATTCACATGATTTTTTAGTATTATTTACCAAAGGCTGCTTATTTTTTATTTAACTTTCATTGTAAAAATTCATCAAAGCGTAGTAGGCAATTTTGAAATATGAACGGCCTCTTTAATTAGTTTATACACACCTCACTCGGGAGCCAACTAGTATGAGGGTTGGTATTAAGTTGAAGATAATTATGCAATTCTGCAAAATTCGTCCCTGACCCATTTTAGCCTTTTGATATTAGGAAAATTGGCCGATTTTATCAAAACAATATTAAATAATCTTTTGTATCATATCGTCACATGGACCTTGGTTCGGCCAAATGTTTTTATGTTTCCTTGACGTTGATCCTTTTAAATTCTTACTGATAGGAACTGGTTATCTTACCTCCAATTGACGTACAAAATACTGGTAACTTAGTTCTAAAGGGACCACCACTACAAGATTACCCGTTAAGAGTAATAAACTAATAAAGAAATAAAATAGTCAATTTGATGATAAATTGATCCATATTAATTTTAACACGTTTTAAATACAAGTGCTCAGATATTATGCAACATTTACTGAGTTTGAGTTGACGCTGTAAACTTGAATAAATGTCAATCTAACTCTTCCATTTCGTTATTTTTAGTGGTCATCATCACTAAATATAACTCTTGACAATGTTGAATATTACTATTTAAAGTAATGTATTACAACACAGTGATAATTAGTAATAATTAAATCGCTTAACCGATATCAAAAATAATTTATCATCTTGTCATCTTCTTGCTAACAACCTAGAAACCTAGAATAAACCTAGAACAACCTAGACTTATAGAGGATAATGTAGATTGAATAATTTTCTAGATTTAACTTTTATATTAACACAATTTTATATTTTAGTTTTAATTTAAGCCCTTATTACATTTTTATATTTGTTCTCTTCAAAAAATGAAAATTCCGTCATTGTATAGAAATCATGGTGAACATCATTACATTTTTAAGAGATGCTCTAATGAATGATTCGGAAAATTTCTACTCATAGTTGCAATGTTGTGATTGCATTACCTCGAATTAAATAAACTATATCTTGAAAGCATACAAATCTAACTTTTCTCATTTCATATAACTAGGTCGACGATTGACTTTTCTTCTAGAAGTATGTTCCAAAATTTCGGAACCATTGAAATTTAAAATTGCATGCCATTTTTTACTTACTAAAATTTGTGAGTGAATCTAGGTAAATATGTATTTCAATGTTCAGAAGATTGCTCTTACTTATACGTTTCGGATTCCCAGCTTACAAATTTTTAAAATAAAGATTTTTTTGTAAAAAGAAAAACACGAATTACATCTAATGTTTCATGTACATATTACTAGTTCCACGATGCTCATAAGGTAGGTCGATAGTATTAAACAACAAGACCCGTTAATTAAATACTGAACTAAGGAAAAGATCCCAAATTTGTTAATACTTATTTCTAAATTCTTACATTTTTCTGAAATTCTGTAATTCCGAAAATTTTAAATTTTTTAGTTCGGAAATTT
The DNA here is from genome assembly GCA_951394425.1 of Tipula unca. NCBI lineage: Eukaryota > Metazoa > Arthropoda > Insecta > Diptera > Tipulidae > Tipula > Tipula unca. The sequence goes on from OX596382.1 coordinate 87,183,591, forward strand.
TGGATAAAATTTCCAAAATTAGTATGTAATAATTAAAATTTTTAAATGGGTATTTCTAGTCGCTTACAACCATTTAATTGTTAAATCAAATTCCACAATTCTTAAATTTCCAAATTTTATATATTTTAAATTCTTAATATTTTTTAAATTCAAAGAAATTAATTAAAATACATAAATAAAATATTCGAATATGTGCTCTAGAATTAAGTGTTGAAATTTCTGAATTTCTATTTAAATAATAATTCGCTTAACCAATTTAGTAAATTGAAAAATACTAAATTCTAATCTGGTTTGACGGACATATATTTTTCTTCATTCATTCATTAGATCATAATTAAATGTCAAATTTACAATGACCGGCCAAATAAAAATTCGAATTGTAATTTTTTAATTTTAAGGTTAAATCCGAATTAGGTATGTCTCTTTGAGCTTTAATGAGTTATTCCGATTCAAATTATGAAATAGCTCATTTAATTTTCACTTACATATTTTAGAATTATAATTTCAGTTTTAAAATAATAATTTATATTTTAAAATTTGAATGAAGACTACTTCTTTCGTTTATATTCATGTATTACAAATTATGAAACCTTAAATAAAGTAATATGTTCATATTAATTAGATATACATACGTTTACCATTTTTTGATTAAGTTTATCAAAATTCGAGTTGTATTTCCAATGTTTTATACATTTTTAATTCGATTTGATAATATTCAATCTGAAATGAATTTTTGAAAACAAATTTTGGAATATGGATGTTTTGGAATATTAGAAGTAGTTTCTGGATTTCTGGAACTAATTTCGCAAATTATAGAATTTTAAATATTTAGATTTTTTGAAACATCAGATTTCCGAAGTGCAATTTCAACCACAAAACTATAAAAACAATCCTGATTTTCCATCTGTATTTACAATACGTCTGCCTACACTACACTAAATCAACATTTAAAAATTTCAACTCAAATAATTACTTAATTAATCATCTTTTATTGATTTAACTCATGATCAAATTATAAATATAAAATAACGGACAATTTAGCTCATAAAACGTTCAAGTACAAATTGTAAAGAAGAAGATTGTCTTAGGGATAGGCAGCACACTTAACAACAACAGTGAGCACTTCGCTTTTAAACTCAAATCATCAAATGATGATACCAAACCGAGCGTCTCAATTTGTTTACAAATTGTTAAACAATGTCATTTAAATGTAATTGATTTAAAAATGTTTTAGAAAGTTAGTGTGGGACACAATGATTTTGTTACTGAATTAATTCCTGGTTGTGTTATACGTTGTACTTGTAATTATTAAACTTGGTTACGTATATAACACAGTGTTATGAAATCGGGTCAATTTATTTCAAATTTAGTTTATCTATAACTAAAAGGCTTGAATACAAATTAAATGGCATAAATTACATTTTGAATTTTAATTCAAATTAAATGGCATAAATTACATTTTGAATTTTAATTCAAATTAAATGGCATAAATTACATTTTGAATTTTAATTCAAATTAAATTTTATTTAAATGGCTATTGAATTTGTATTTAGTTCGAAAATAATAAAAGAATGAATAAAATAAATGGTTTTTGACCTTAATACAATTTCAATTACTCTATTCTCGTTATCATCTAATTTTTATTTCTTCACTAATTCCTTATTAGCTAATCAAATGCAAACTTCATTTTCGTCAAAAACAATTCGGAATTTTTATAATATTAATTAAATTAAGTCCTCCATATGCGTTAATTATCATTTTAACGTTAATTCATTAAATGATAACAAATTTTGAATTTTCCTTTCAAATTTTAAATTTTCCCTTAACTCAAATCAAACTGAACTTGAGTTTTTAAAACTATTGTTTTTTTTTGTTAATGTTACCATAAAAAAAATTATTTTGCAAATGGCTTGTTGAATTAAATTTGATTTTTTCATGCAAATTTATTTTTCAGATATTTTAAATTTGAACATTTTCATTTCAAACCTTGTATCTATGACGGGTCACCCGGGTGGTTTTGATCTTTTATTTATCGTAATTATTTTAATTTTCGAATTGGCGTTCGAATTCTTTGGTAGAATTGTTGAATAATGCTATATTTATAAAAAATAGGTAAGAAAATGATGACGTATTTCTGTTTTTTGGTTTAAATAGAATCGATAGGGAGTCCTTGGTGACCAACACTACAAATAATTATCCAATCTTCATCAAAATCTTCAGAAACACCAGCTTCTTCTTCATCTTTTTATTATAGAGACAAGAGTTAGATTCTTTTTAATATCCATGACACAAAAATACCATTATACAGAAATTATTGGTGTCATGCTAATTGCTCTATTACTGTTTAATTTTATTTCATGTTCCACCAACATTGTAACATCCATTCAAATTCTAACGTTACATCTACCATAATTTCAGCAATATTCAGACAGGAATAAGAATATTTATTGAATTTTCTATTTACAGCATTAGCTTTAGAACAAGATATACCTGATTATGATATGGACAGTGCGGATGAATCATGGGTTAATTCACAATTACGTCGTTTAGATTTAACTCCGCTTAAATTTGAACAAATGATGGATCGATTAGAAAAAAGTTCTGGACAAACTGTAATCACACTAAACGAGGCCAAAGCATTACTTAAACAAGATGATGAAGTTAGCATAGCCGTTTATGATTACTGGTTAAATAAACGTTTAACGACAATGCATCCATTGATATTATCCGTAAAGACAGAACATCGACCTGGAACGGCACAAAATAATCCATATTTGGCATTTCGACGGCGTACCGAAAAAATGCAAACACGGAAAAATCGTAAGAATGATGAGTCGTCCTATGAAAAAATGTTGAAATTAAGGTTAGTGTAAAAAATTGCCCTCTACGCTTTATGAGAAATATTTTGATTTTTAATTGAATGTTATTTCTAGGAGGGATTTAAGTCGTGCTGTTACATTATTAGAAATGATCAAGCGGCGCGAAAAAGCAAAGCGAGAACAATTACATTTAGGTATTGAAATTTTAGAGAAACGATATCAGGCGCGTGATTTCAGTGGACAAATATTGGCGGACCTATCGACAACGGTGCCAAAAAATACTACTCGTCCTGCATTTGCACCAATCTATCCAAATCAATACTCACACACACAATTGTCTACTGGTGTTGCAGCACCAACAAATCAATGGTCCAATAATAATGTCCCACACTATCCACAACAATTTGTTAATACACAACCAACAGTAAAACGAGACGCGGAATACATAAGCGGAAATAGTAGAAAAGAAAAACGTCAGTACAAAAAACGTAAACATAAAAGTCAACGGGAAAAAGCGGGACAATATGTTAGCAGTCCAGGTAAGATTATCCCAGTCATTCAGTTTAAGAATATAGGGTTAATTTATCGCGTAATTATATAGGACCGGCTCCTTTAGATATAGCTGCATCATCTGAAGATGAAGATTTAATTGGCAATGTTCCTGGGACAGATATAGAAGATGAAGGTGTATATGCGTTTAGACGGAATAAATTTAGTCAATATCATAAGGTGCGAAACGATGGAAAAATAGAAATTTGTGTAAACATGTTTTATTTTCATTTTCGTTTTTTTGATTTTAGCCACTATCAAATTTCGGAAATTGGCCGTGGGTTTCTAAAGATGATAATGGAATTGCTGATTCCAAGTATCGTTATACATTGACATCAATACGAACTCCTAGGTACGATACGTGGTTTGCATATTTGGCCTCAATTCTTATAAATTCTTTTCTTATTTGATGTTTTATTAGGCCACGATGTGTAGGATTTGCACGACGACGTGTTGGGCGGGGTGGTCGCATAATTCTAGATAGAACCCTATCAAATATGGATGATTTATGGTCAAATTTAGATTATACAATATATGATAACAAAATCGTGTCCGATTTACCTGTAGTAGTACCAAACGCTAGTACTAATAAAATTGATAATAAATCAAATATTGTAACGCTTGATACGATACTATCTGCAACAACATTACCGTCAACTGTAACATCAGCATTGTCAACATGTAGTAATAATAATTTAGTTGGTATCAAAAATAATTTAAGTGAAACAATTTTAATAAGAACAAATAATAATAATAAATGTAATAATGTGATAAAAAATAGTAATAATAATATTAGTAATGATACAACAATAGAAATTAAAAAGGAAAAATTAGATGATTATGAATATGATAAAAATATGAGTAGTAGTGGTAATAGTGTTTTATTAAACAATAGTAATTCTAATAATATTGTAAATAATAATGGACTGTTACTGAAAAATAACAATAATAATTTGGATATGAACCACATAAAAAACGAGCCAATGGATATTGATGAGGAATTAACACCGCATGTTGACGATCCATTACCAGCAACGACTATGTCGACAGCGGCAACCACGATTCATACAACAGTATCATTATTCAATCATATTGATAGTAATAGTTTAGATAATAATAATACAGAAAATTCCATAACCGCCGATATGTTAGAAGAAATAACAAATGAATGGTTACATTTCCGGCCAAAAACACCATTACCTTTACCGCCGATGTCACCAAATTCGATCGCAATGGAACGATTAGATTTTGAATTGACAGAATCAACGCCAATTTGTGTTGAGCTACAAAATCAAATAGCTGTATCAACGCTACTATCAAAAAATTATTTAAACGATAATTTATTTACGTCGAATATGTTTTCGTTAAGTGATATCATGGAACCAGAGCCACCAATAACACAGACGACGACAACATTACCAACATCCTCAACCACCCACCCAACTAGTAGTAGTAATACATCATCATCCACCAATAATCATATTGTTGATCAATCAGCGTCATCATCGTTGCTATCAGCAAATACAATTACAACAACACATAATAATAACATTAGTATTAGTGGTAATATTAGTAATAACAATAATAATAATAAAAATGAAATATTAAATTCAAGTGGTGATAGTTTAATAAATGAATTAAATTTAAGTTTAACTGATGTTGTTGGTGGTACCGGTGAGGATAATGAAAAAATGTTAGACAACATTTTACAAGAATGCCAAATTGAGGATTTAAAATCGTTTCATACGAATACCAATTTTTGGAATGGTGTTCTTGAGGATACAGGCTTATTGAATAGTTTAGATTTGTACGATGAATTGGATCAGAAAAATATCAAACTAAATAGTAAAAAATTATTTAATTATGATTTAAATAATAAGACAACAACAATGCAAATGATTGGTTACAATAATAACGAGTATGTCAATAATATTGAAAATCGTATTAATAAAAATTTATATGGGCGTAATAAAAAGTATAGTTTAAAAATTGGTCATTCAACATACAATTTAATCAATTCATCGAGCAATGATAATATATTTAAAAAGGATTCTAGCGGCGGTAATCACAATAAGACAAATAATATTAAATTAGAACAACAAATGATAAATGGAAATATTGGCAACAGTGGCAGCGGCAGTCAAATTGACGATGTTAATAAAAAATTGTTCGTTGGTGCTGGAATTAATGTCGGGAGTAGTACCAGCAGTAATTATAGTACTAAAATTAAATTGGAAAATAACATTGGTAGCATCGTAATAACAACAGGTTCGATGACTAGTTTGGCAAGTGGTACAATTTTAACAACAACAAACGCGACGACGGGATCGTTGGTGCAATTAACACAGGCGCAACATCATCATTTGCAGCAGCAACATCAATTACAGCAATTACAACATCAGCAGCAAACAACTAATTCGATATTAGTGGCTAATCCAATTACGTTAACACAATCGTTACCGCTTATCGATAGTAAACATACGGAAAATATGATTGTGTTGGCATCACCAATTAGGAAACAGCATATAAATGGTCCGACGCTTGACCGAAATGGTGAGTTATTGAAAAAAAAATTTTAATACATATTTCCAATGAAAGAAAATGTTTTGTTCGTTATGAAAACATAAATATTCTTTTATGGCAATTTCTTTATTTTGGAGGTACGGCATTATGATTTTCGCATGATGAATTGGCATAATTTCAACTTTAGCTGTATGTAAAGTAATTTTAGAATTTGGGATTGGTTGACTCATCAATATTATTGTACGGTATATTGTAAGATTTCATATTTTCTCATGATACAGATTTTGATACGTTTTTTATTAAAGGACTGTAATTAATCGATACGCCTATCCATACAGATATGTATAATAAGTCTCGTTTTTTCAATTTTCATGTTTATTTTAATTGTATTATTACAATGATTTTTTGAAATGATTTGTCATTTGCTTTTTAGTGATTAGGATAGTTCTATAGTGTAAATAATTGCCCACACACGTCAGCATTATTGTATAGACATCTCCGATGTCAGTAAGGCCCAAAAATGATTCCTATCTAAAAAAATTAGTAACAAATAATTTAGTATGGAAATTTGCATCGTTGCATTTTTAATTAAATGTTTTAATTTGTCGAACAATCTTATGGACCCGGAAATGCGTCTATTTCAGTTTCAATTGCCGAATTTAAAAATACGCTGATATTTCCAATATTTTAGCAACATTGGTGACTGAGTGTTGATTTATTTTTGATACCAATCCGGCATATTATTACCGGCAATTTTAATTAGTTTTGTAGCAACCTGACGGAAATCAGATCCGTGAAGGTGGTCGAAGTACGATGAAATACTGAATTTTTATTAAATTCAGGTATGTATATAAAATTCTTTGAGGTAAAACTGATAATTCTGGATATGTAATAAAATTTCATCTAATTTTAATCAATTCTAAATTTTACACTCTACCAATATTTTAGCTCTGAACAGGCCATCACCGAATCACTTCAATTTTTCGATAATTTAATAGGGATTATCAAATTTAATTTGAGATGGAACTGTCGCATTTCTGTATCGGTTTATCAGAATATCAGTAGTAATTTGAGTACAAACATTTACCGAGTGGTTGAAATCAATCACCGTATGATCAATTGCTTTACTATAAATTGTTTAACGATTCATCACTACAATAATCACATAAAATGGAATTGGCCATGTGATAAATTCTGCATTATTTTCGCTGCGGTTACCAGGGGACAACAATAAATGTTGATGTCAAAAGTAATCAATATTCATATGTAACTTTAATTCAATATTTACAGGAATCAATTTAAGCTAAATCATTCCTAAATTATGGTATCTTAAATATAAACAAATTTCAAGACGATAGCTTTATGGCAGAGAAAATTTCGACGCCACGCATACGTAACCTACGCAAACGAGCGATTCAGTCTTAATTATAATTTTTGTTCACATAGGTATGTTACATACCTATAATTCATGCGTTTTTAACAATTGCTAAATTAAATAATGTGGTTAAAGGTAATGAAATATTTACTTTTCTTCTTTTCAGGCAAGATGTTATATTTAATAATTTTTCAAAATTAGTTTCGTCCATATAGATATATTTCATTTTTACTTTTATACTAATGAAGATACATTAAATAAAAGTCCAAAACTTATTTCCGCACGAATGGCACTTCAATTCGTGTTTGCATACCAGGTTCAAAAAAATCTAACTTCACTTATGTTTTAACATTGCAGAATTGCAATTGTCTTTGCCAATTCCTATATATTTTGATATGATTTAATTGTATATCAATTATGGTTATGTTGAGATTGTCTGGCTAGGGGGATCTTAATTCATAATGATAATTTACATTACGATAAATTTTTCTTACAATTAATAGTTTATTTCATAGTTTCGATAAAATTGCATTAAATTAGATTACAAAATTTAATTGGAAAATTTTAACATTTTATTACCCTTTTCACAATATGTTAATAGATTAATTATTATATATTAGTTGCTTTTGACTTTACGAGTAATACTTAGGATATTAAAAATGGTTCTCACGCTAGAGGAAGATTTAATTTAATTTAATTTAAAAATGTTTAATTAATTTTATTTATTCATTTTTGTATTTGTGAGAGTCTGAGCCCACGAGATATGTACTGTAACAATGGGTCAACGATATGTATGGATTTATAATCTATTCTATCTAAAAATGATCCAAACGGATTTATAAAATATTCTAAAAATGATTCAAATTTAACAAAACAATTATTTTTCTGAACGTCTGATGGAAATGGCCTATACATATTCTAATTTAATCAACTTCTTATTATGTCAGGCCAATAATACACGCCTAATGTTAATACACAGAAAATTTATATATATGTATGTATCTTGGTAATTATACTCCAACCTTAGAAATATATTCAAATAAGGTTTGCTTGTAATGAGCTTGGTTGCCTATTGTGAAATTTTTTGATTTCGCATTTGATTAAAATAATGATTTAAATTTTTTTAAATTTCGTAAAAATCGATTTAATTTGTTTTATTTCCATAATTTGGCAAATTGTTTCGATAAACATGTGTGTTCGGAAAATTCCGCTTCGAATTTTATTTTGTTTCATAATACGATACATTTTTTCGAAAAGTTTCATAATAGGCTCCAATTAATTTCAGGCTATTCTTTACCTAGAACAAAACTTAAAATTTATATGCCCTAAAATGTGTTTAAAAGTTTTAAATAAAAAATAAATAGTTTATTTAAATTTCTGGTCATCTTTCAAACAAGAATATAATTTACAAATTCTTATGCGGTTGCGTGAAATTAACTAACAGTTCTCTCAGTAACTAATAGTTAAAGGTAATCGGCCGGTTTTTTAGACTTAAATATTTAATCGACCGTTCATATTTTAATTTTGTCTATATACTGTATAGATAGAAAATATTTATGTATACATATTTCCAAGTAAAGTGCAAAAAAATTAATTGAATTGGATTTCGGTTTTGAAATGAAAAACAATTTTAGCGTTTAATCATTTGTTAGCTAATCTCTAGTTAAATATTTTTGTGCAACCGGGTATAAACTAAATAAATTCTAGACTAAACTTGGAAATGCGTGATCGATCATAACATGTAAATTTTTGTTCTGGCCTAAAGGTTTTTGAATTGCAAGAGCATGAACATTATTTTGCTGTTAAGACATTTCGAAAGTTTATTATATCATCAAGTTTCAATTTTAATTCAATTTGGTCTGTAAATCGAATGACTTATTCATATGTATGTATCACCAATTACCAAAATTGATTATAGTTCTTATTCAAATTTAAATGTAATTTGAATGTGACCGTTTTTACGCTTTCGTTTTACGCAATCTATGTTTCAATTTAAATTCGTGTTCGAGCGGACTCTGAGATCATATGTTCTACCATCACTTTTGCGATATTCGATAGACGTTTATGTCCCTTTATTCTATTTCATATTCAATTCCGCTATTTCTATTTTGATCAAAACCTGCTCGATTCATGGTTTTATACATTCATTCGATAAAGTATCACCAATTTTTATATTTTCGATAGCTAATGAAATGAGGAAAAAGACATGATAGTGTGCAAATTTATTCTAGCAGCCTGAGATCCCAATAGAAAAAACGTAATTGAAAAATCGCAATTGAAAAATCGCAATAGAGCACAATTTTGTTCGTGAAATCGAATATCGATAATGTGATGGTATAACATGTCAGCAGTAAATTGTTCAAGTTTAAGTTAATACATATGTAAATAACGGGATAGTGTCATAAATCTAAAAAAAAATTCCACTATTTCAAAATTCCAATTAGAAAATAAAAAAAAATTACAAATTACAAAATTCCACATAAACAAAAATCATTTAAAAAATTAATTTTCAAATTCCTAAATATTGGAATAAATTCCAAAAATTACCAATTGTTTACTATTTAGGGTCTATTCCGGACATAAGGGGCATTTTTTGTTTTTTATTTCTTAAAGTTTATATATAAAAAATAATATCATTATAAATAAATAAAGTTCATTATTGAAAGAAATAGTATAAATGAATATTGAAATTTTTTGTATAAATGAATGTTTTGTGCAAGTCTTTTTAGATATTCAACTCTGGAAAAATCTTTCCTTTTTATCTTTGTATATATGTATTTTAAAAAAATTTTTGTTCACCACAAATGGGCGTCAATTTTTTTTGTCAATCGCGGTGATTGAAAATATGAGTTCATTTAACAAGTTTTCAATTAGTTTATAAAATCCGTAGTTTTCCTTTCCAACAATTATTTTAAGCCGACGGTGCCATTATGTAATTTTCTGACACATTATATTGTCAAGCAAGTTTTTATTCAAAGTTCAGTTATTTTATTTATTATTTTTATAGAATAATTAGCGCGCGCAAAATTGGAATTTTGGAATTTTGAAATTTTTTTTTTTGGTTTTTGGAATTTTGTAGATGGAATATTTTTTTTGGAATAGCATATCCAACCCGTAAATAACTTATTCCGAATTTGATAAGAATTAGGTTTAAAAAAATGTAGGTTCGGACTCATTCGGAGCTAAAGGTGAACATGTTTAGATTTTGAGAGGCTTTCGGGCTTTACAATAATCTTTCGGTTATAAATTGTTAATTGTTAATTATGCGAGCGGCAATTCATAAATCTGGGTTTATCCGATATTTACACAGTTAAAAATATTGAAAAACTTAAATTTTATTTCTTAAATAATTATTTTATAATTAACTTTTTATTTCTGTTCAATAGCTGCACTTCAAAATATGTTCAAACAGACGATAAATGTTAGAAAGATTTCAACACCAACAATTAAAAGGGAACCTGACGATGGTACAGATAATAAGCAAAAAGACATGGATTGTTTTGTAAAAGTTACATTACCTGAGTTTGGAAATAATGTAGGATATATCACTTCAACTGCCCAGGCATCAAATTCTAATCACAATTATAGTCTAGCATCGAACTCTATCCATGCACATCAACAGCATCAACAATCCCAACCAATTATTGTAACGGGTCAACAGTTACAGCAGAATAAAATAATTATAAATTCAGTTTCATCACCGTCCATCTCATCATCGCAGTCCTCATCATCAGCCGCCTCCTCCAGTAATCAGTCAAACGCATCGATATTAGGCAACGCGTCAAATATTACGATATCAACACCTATTCAGGAATTATTGGTGGCCGGGCAAAATAAGATTCAGCTTAATACTATACCAACATCAAATATAAAATTAAATTTAGTACCAACATCAAATAATCAAAATTATAATATCCATCCGTCAAATTTGAGTAATTTAGATGTTAAAACACTTGTAACCGGTACACCGCAGCAACGTGTCAAAGTCGAGAAAACGCTGAACATGTTATTGGATTCGGATAAAAATCGTATTCTATGTGCAAATTTAAAAAATAGTCGTGGTGCTCCATTCACAATAGCTCATATAAATCAAAAAGTTGTAAATATATTACCAATACAAAATCGAAATAACGTCGGTTCGAATACAATCCAAAATATTGTAACGGCTGCATCACCAACAACAGCGGCGGCCATTTTGAATCAAAAATCTCATCAACGAATAAATTCTCAGTCAACTCTAACACAGCAGCAACAGCAACAATTGCAACAGCAACATCAGCAGCAAGTTGCACAACAACAAGCGTTACAACAACATCATCAACAACAATAGCAGCAACAGCAGGTTGTTAATCATTTGAATAGTATTAGAATACAACAAACAGGCGATAATAGTGTTAATAAAATTGTACAAAATAATGATAATCCAACAGTGACTGGTATTAATATAAATACAACAAATAGGTGAATTTAAACAAAAAATTTATAATTCGTTTATTTTAAATTTAAATATAAATCTATATACATAAAATATATATATACATATATAAAAAAAACATAAAATTAATTTAATTAATTTTTAATATATAATTTAAAAAAAGAAAAAAAAATATAGTTGTTCCAATTTTTAAATTTTTTATTTTACTTGACTTGAATTGACGTGCGCACACACTTGATATATCCGTTCCAAAAATGAATCATGACACGATGAAATGAATTAGAATTTGAAATGTAGTTATATCACCATTTTATTGTTATTTTGTTTTTTAAGTAGTAGTGTGTTGTGTTTATCGAAGTCGTTGTGCTGTTTCTCGTACACATTATAAATTATTATTTTATAATTTAATTAAAAATTTCGTGGTGAAATGATTCATTGTATTGTTTATTTTTATTACGTATACGGTTTGTGTTTTCTTTTCGTTTGTTTTTGGTTTACGTTACGCACTTTATTATGGATAGCCGCCATAAATTAGAGTTCAATTTTATAATTTGAATTTAAATAGTTAATTATCGTTTAAATACTATTACATGGTCAAAAAAAGGTAAGTTCTCATATTTCATGTGGAATCTCAATGTGTCTATGAAATCTCTAGATGTGTCCTAGCTAAGTGCTGTAAATTATTATGAGAATTGCTTAAGCGTTTGCGCCAACCAACAACCAACAATAGTATTATTTTTTAAACAAAAACGGTTTCGGGCTAACACTTGTATAGGTTTACTAACTGACTATTGTATTCCGATTTATGTTTAATCCATTTTGTGCTTGATGTACTTAAGAATAAAAACTGTCAATTTAAGTCACTTATATTTAAAAAAAAAAAATGAATAATAATTAAATTAAAAAAAACTCAGTCATTGTGTTGCTTAGCTTTAAAGCAGTTGTTTGTTGTATATCTCCACTACTTCTATTACATACTTGAAAACATGATAACATTTTTTCTATTTTTTTTTTATATAAGAAAAATAAATTTTTTTAATTTTATAATTTTGGTTTAAAAAATCAATTTGTTTTTATTTATTTTATATAATTTATATTTAAAAGAAAGAAATATAATTTAACTTTTTTGTTTATTAATATCGATTTTATAAATTTTTGAAATAAAAATGTTGAAATAAAATTAAATAAATTAAATTATAAATAAATAAAAAAAAGAAAATCAAGATAAAAAAAACTAAAAAAAAAAAAACGATTAAAAATACGCTTATAGATAATTAATATTTAGACTTACAGATTTTTTTTTTTTTGATTTCATAATTATATAAATTAAAATATAATATAAATAATTACTTTATAAATATAATTAGTTTTTAAACATTTTTTTAGTTATAAGATTAATCTTAATTTAAACAAAAAAAATAAAATAAAACTGAAAAACAAAACTTTACTGTACAATATAAATAAATTAAAAAACAAAAAAATTAATTAAAAAATTATTATTAATTACAATCTTTTTGTTTATTGTTTTTAAATTGCGGGTTTTATTTTTGATTTTTAATTAATCAAATACGTTACAACATCGTCTAATCTGTTAATCTAAAGGCGGTGGTCTGGATGCGCAGAGTTGTATAGTACTTTAGTATTTTATGTGACCGCAAAATATTTTGAATGCAATTGGGACAAAACTTCGATCAAATTTGCACTCAAATTCAAAAGGTATGCATTTATCACATGACAATGGCTTGACTCGACATCATTTCTAGATTTTATTGCCAAAATATTTTCGCAAAAATGTTTTTCGGGCCAATTACAAAAGTAAATTATAAGAGTGTTTCAGTGCATCTATTAGGGAATAAATTATGCGTTTTATTATTTGACTGTTTGGTATGGTCGACACCAATATTTGGGTCAAATTTGGTCAAATCCGTAGCCAACAATACAGTGCCGGAAAAGCGGCAAAAATCTCGACCTCGAAATTCCAGTAGAATGTCTGATATAAGCAAAAACTGGGTTTTGTTACCCGAAATTGTCGTACAACGTTGGAATATAACAAAGTTCGAGAAGCCATTGCTGTCGGCATCGTGCTCGTGCATTCCATAACAAAGATGAATTTTCAGAGACCGCTGTACCAATCGTCGTGCCGCTATGCTTCAATGCCCGAACATATTTGAACTAACGTATTCGCTATTTTATTCGTATTAGTATAAAAAGTATGTATTATAATACTTGCGGCCGTGTAACTAATTCAGCCCCGTTGTTTTAGTTTACCAACTCTGTAAGTAAGTTGAGATTCTTCAGAAGTTAAGGAACATGCCAATTACTGAAGCATGAATGGGGTTAAGGATGATCATCGATATATTCGCGCCGATCCCATCCGAAGCGTCACGGTTTTAGCGATTTCGGTTAAAACATGGGATATCATCCTGCGTTGAATTTCATAGCCGAAAAATTAAATCCAGAAACACATCGTCAGTGCGATAGGTATCATTGATTCGGGTGGGGTCAGACCTTTATTGAGATTTACTCGATTTTTAAATATACCGCTAAAAGTTGCATTCTGCTTTATTCTTTCTTAAGGAATATTATGCTTCTGTGCTATAAAGAAATTTTAATCTCTTGTTACAATAAATTTACCGAGGCCATTAATTGTGAAAACTATTGGCTTAAAACGTTGAGCCAAGCGCAAGGGCGGATCCAGCCATCAGGTTTGGAGGAACTAGGGAGGGGAAGGAATGAAGGGGTAATACAATTATGAATAATTACGTAAAATTTAAACAATTTCTATAAATCACGATTTCCATTCGCATTGATTTTAACGATTCCCCGTACAAACAGGAATATTCTACTTCGGATTTCAAATGCAATGATTTTTATGATGTTGATGATGTACACATAAATGAAGTATTTAACTTTTTATTTTTTATTTTAATATATGAGTGTTTTACTCATATATTAATGTAAACATTGCTATTCTAAAATTTCTTCAATAACCGTTTACTAATCAAAAATCGAATGCATTTACAATGAATCATCAGCCATTATACTTTAATGGTGGTCACAAGAACCTTAAGCAGTGTATTTTGATGAAATTAAAAATTTCTAGACGAATTTTTTAATACAAATTTTAAGTTTAAGTCAGTACATGAATAATGTCCCAATAAAAAAATTCCCTATACAAACTGTAAGTATAACAAATAGGTATAGCTGAGTTTAAGTCCCTGTTAAATTTTCATTTTTATCTATTCAAATGGTGCGTATAAAAATAGATTTATCAGTAATCAAATTGTACGGCAGTGGTCAAGCAAGCAGAGTAATGGGCGTTTGATTAGTGGACGTGAGTTTAAGCGGCATTCGGGCTAACGTTTTATTAATTTAATTTCATCTTACAAATTAGTTCAACTCAGCTTCTATTAAAATTTTCAAATTTTTCCAATTAATTGCCAAATATAAAAGAGGGATGCAGCAGCAATGAAAATTTGATGGTCAAATAAGCGCAGAGTTCATTCCTGTTGCTAAAAGTTTCAATTTTCAGTGCCATTACTTTTTTAATTTCATTTATTCTGTAAAATTGGTTCAACACAGCTTCTGTTGAAATCTACATTCTTTCTGTCATCTCTTGTATACAGCCGCAATGAAAAAGTGTACGGCGATGGTCAAATAAGCAGAGTTCATAAATATTTTTGGTTATAAAAAAATCGATTAGGTCAGGTATTTTCCTGGGTCAGTTGGCCAATATCTTGGTTTTCCAGTTGAAATGGATTCACATCCATTTTCTTTAATGGCCATCTGTAATTCTTTTCCTTTAGTTATAGATAATCTAGAACCTCAGTGAGTATTCTTCGCATTGAAGTCACCACCTATTATGAACCTTTTTCCCAGACGCTTGAAGAACTCTGAGTATTGTTTGTTTTTAATAGAATGTCTTGGTGGACAGTACAATCCTGCCACAATAATAGGTAAATTGTTGGTTTTTATATACATGAACAAGTGTTGGTTATCTGAACGATGTGGCTTTTTAATACCTAAGTAGCACTTACAGCTCGCACCTGAACTCGAATTCGTTTTACGTTGGAGTGGGGTGTGTTAAATTTTATGTTAAGGTTCCCCGGATTATTTTCAATGAAAGTTATAACCTTTTTGTTTGATTTTTTATGAGCCGTTTTTTCCGATTCATTTTAAAACTTTGCAAATACCTATGCTATCTCAACAGAAAAAAATCAATCATTTCCTATATATCACAAAAGTAGTAAAAAGCCGAGTCTTGGACTCCAACGGGAGATCATTGGTTGGTTTCATTATCGATTGAATCAAGAATGAACAATTTTGCGCTTCCTCCTATTGAAATTCGAACCTCCGATCAAAGCGCCATAATTAAGCCATCACCAAATTGTTGGTTAGTATTTTTGACACTAACATTTCAAAGTGATGAGTTTAAGTCACATTTATGACGTATTTTTCGGTGGGGAACCATAATAGAACCATAATGGGTGCATAAATAAATTTAAAAAAATTAGTGATTTTGCAATTAGTGGAAGATACTTAATTTTGATAATTAATTATTGTTCCATCGATGCAATCAGCTACCTGAGGGAAACCACCCATTCCAATAAACTTCAGTGGGATATCCTGGACATTTTCGGGCCAACATACGGTTCCGCCATCATTTTATCGATGATGGTATCTGCTACCCGATGTACATTTATTGAATTTGTGTATGTTGGTAATCCCATTATATTGTGCGCCATTTCCAAACCATTGCAGTTTTGTTAGTAGCTGTAGAGGACTGAACGCGTAGTTTCGGTCGCTTCCATGGTGCAAATTTTCGCATATTTTTAATAGCACATGCTCAATTTGTTCAAGTGACAACCTTACCTTTATGATAAATCGAACAGAATGAAATACAGATAATATAGGTACTTGAAAACACATTGCTACATGTCTTGTCTTTATCATTTATAGTCATTTGAATAATAAATAATTTTTTTGAAAAATGTATTTGTACTCATTTAAAATTGAACACAAGTTCTCATCTTACAATAGCAAAAAAATATAACGTTTTTAACGGACTTCCGTCATGCCACTACAATTTGTAGCTCTTATCAATTTATTTGAGTAGTGAAATTTTTCTTATTGATATTTTGGATAAGTTATCATTAAAGTAGTCGATTATTGATAAGTTAAAACTTTTGGTGCGACAGAACTACGACAAATTTATCAAAAACCTCAAACTTAACGCTTATCAAAATGTTACTTATCAATTATCATTTCGCCAATTGGTGCAACTTATCACTTATCACTTATTATAACTCACTTATCAAATTTTAATTTGGTGCACAGGAAAATTTTCAAAAATTATGATAAGTTGATAAGTAATATAAGTGATAAGTTGTTGGTTCAATAGCGCCCAGGTTCCAATTTTATTACACTTGCCGTTCGTGAGAAAAGCGTGGCTGGTGTAAAATAATTAACTACACCACTTTACAAGATATACAAGTACATATATACTGCATATTGTAAACAATGGCCAATTCTATCCTAAATGTTGTGGCGGTCTGGTGTAATAAATAATTATAGGTGATACAATTGGTGTTTGAAATTTTTCTTTGAATAAAAGTACGTTTCTAGTAAACTAAGCTAATTTGTACACAAAATAGTGACATTTTGTTCGGCGTCTTATCAGTGAACTGTAATTAAATTGTAGTAGTAGTAATTTCTTTAAAGGAATTACTGGATTGCACCATACTTTCTGGCCTTCGTCAACCGCCATTCGGGACCGGGATGGAAACCTCTGTGTCAACATCGACGCAGTACTTGACGCATGGAGTGGACACTTTACTGAGCTGCTTGATGTTCATCATGCGTCACAGACTGTTGTTGAGCCACCTCTAAAACAGTCTGCGGAGATTTGCACTGAGGAGCCATCCCATGAGGAATTCACTAAGGCCATGCAGAGAATGAAACGAAACCGCTCACCTGGAGTGGACTGCATTAATTCGGAGCTCTTGATATTCGGAGGGGATACTTTGTGGAACTGTCTTTTCGACCTTATTCGATTAGTATGGCGAACCGAAGTTATGCCTGATGAATGGAAAGTGGCCGCGATATGCCCCATCTTCAAGAAGGGAGACCGCTTGAAGTGTGAGAATTATCGCGGTATAGCTCTCCTTTGCACAGCATACAAGTTACTGTCATACATTTTATTGGATAGAATCACTCCTCTGGCGAAGGGCTTGGTTGGTGACTATCAGGGAGGATTTCGTCCGAATCGATCAGTCACTGATCAGGTCTTTTCGCTGCGGATGATTCTATCTAAATATTATGAGACATCCATCTCCGTACATCAGGTTTTCCTGGATTTCCGGCAGGCCTACGACTCGATCAATCGAGAGAGTTTGTGGTCTGCCCTGGAATACCTAGGAATGCCAACAAAATTGGTACGACTGTGTAGGGTGACAGTGACGCAGTTTCAATGCTGTGTTAAAGTTGAGAACAGGCTATCGACAATTTTTGCAGTTAACTCGGGTGTTCGGCAGGGAGATGCTCTGTCCCCGATACTCTTTAATCTCATGTTGGAGTACATCTTTCGTAAAACTGAAACACCTCAGCGCAACATCTTATATCGCCAGTCCAATCAAGTGCTTGCATATGCAGATGACATATGCGTGATTGGACTGAATAACAACGGAGTGAAAGAAATACTTGATCCGCTTGTAGAGTTTTCAGCTTCTGTTGGACTCCAGATCAATGAGTCCAAAACGAAATACCTGATCTCTGGTTTTAGAGACAATGGCACACCAGATTTTAGTAGTGGCCACCACACGTTTGAGGGAGTGAGGAGGTTCAAATATTTGGGCTCTCTTATCACTCACGATAACAGTGTGGGTGAGGATATTAA
Organism: Tipula unca; assembly: GCA_951394425.1. NCBI lineage: Eukaryota > Metazoa > Arthropoda > Insecta > Diptera > Tipulidae > Tipula > Tipula unca. The sequence continues at coordinate 87,202,187 of OX596382.1, forward strand.
AGTGCGGCTGGCAGCTGGCAGTCGTTCTTTATATCCTCTAAGGCCACTGCTAAAATCTAAACACTTATCAAGTGTCGTGAAGCTGAAGCTTTACAAAGCGTTGATCAGGCCCGTTGTTATGTTTGGATGTGAAAGTTGGGCGCTGACGGATGAGTACGAGAGATGGCTCCTTACATTTGAGAGAAGAATCATGCGTGTGATTTATGGCCCTAAACGCGAAATAGATGGTACATACCGAGCTCTGTACAATTTCGAGATCAGAGATCTGATGAAGATCCCCGATATTGTACATGAAGTTAGATCTCAGCGAGTACGCTGGCTCGGTCACGTTCTGCGTGCTGATCCGGAACGAATTGTGCAGCGATCTCTGAAAGGAGAGCCACCATATGGTAGGCGCAGAGGTCGTTGCAGGCGACGATGGCTCCACGATGTAGAGAACGACTTGGCCTCTTCAGATTGTCTAAGACAGTATGAAGACCAAGCTCAGGATCGAAACCGTTGGAGCCAGATTGTTGATTCAGTAAGGGGCCAGTAATGGCCTTTAACACTGTTATTATTATAATTAAATTGTAATAAATTCTGCCCCAAGCATCCTATCTCGAAATCTCGCTTCTCTCGCAAACGACAAGAAGCGTAATAAAATTGTAAAAATTTGTGGGTTAGGTTTCGTTGTGGTGGGCTGATTTGGCTTCATAACAAAAACAAATAAATTATGAAATCCTGTTACACCAAACCCTGTTTTTACACGGTAGATACGTTCCAAAGATTAGCGTGTTAAAAAAAACCGTGTATAAAAAGTAAAATAAAGTGAATAGCTTTATTGGATCTGGATTGTTGGGGCCTTCAAGTTTAACATACAAATTTGTTAGGTACACATTTTCTTTCATACAACAACAATACATATACAAAGCTCTGATAATAAAAAGACTGTACGAATCCAGTCAAAAGACTGGATTCGTACAGTCTTTTGACATAGAAAAAAAAATAACTATAACGAAAAATATTACAAATTTAGGAACTTCGAAATATGATTTAATTTTTATTTCATTTAGTTCAATTCCCTTTTGGAAAGTACACGCAATCGTTTGTGCTGAATTAGTGTGTTACTATCTTCATCGGAAATGGTTTATGGTCATGTGCGTTCTGTGGCAAGTCACTTTCTCGTAAATCAGAAAAATTTTCAGGCACAACTTTACTTGTAGTAGCAGATTTATTTATTTTAACAACAAAATCTGTAATACTTCGCTATGACCCAGTTTTCGATAGTTCTTTATAAATTCTTTGTAGCGAGCCATATAGGAATCCAAATCCGATTTAAATGTGACATATCTTTCAATCATTGGATCATTTGATTTCCTAATTTGTTTGCCAATTGGAGAAATTCAAGAACTAAATTGGTAGATAATGTTAGTGGTTCATACTCGTCGCTGCTGTTGTTTACGCCACTGTCTCTTGTGCTATTTCTAGTAACTCCTCATCATTAAGGGCTCTGTCGGCTATCACTTCATTTATATCGTCAATGGAGAGATTACAAAACCCCTCCATACCAACTGTTTGTGCTAAGGTGATTATTTCGGTGTACACTTAGTCGGCCACATTTGATGGAGCCGTGTCTACAATTTTAACACATTCGGGCTAAACATTCAAAATAGATGACCTTAATTCAGACACAGCTAAAACTGCATGTTATATACAATCTAGGATTGAAAACTGTTTCCACACATCAATAACAGGTAGCGAATCATTCTCCTCCAATTTATTTAAATGGTCGTCTTACATAATACATTTTAAAAGTTGCAATTATCCCTTGGTCGAGTGGTTGAAAAAGAGAAGCTGTGTTCAGAGGTAAGAAGACGACTTTTACATTAGGACCGAAAAGAGCTTGTAAACTGGGGCGTTGTCTGTCGATCAACAATAGAACTTGAAAGGCATGTCTTTATCATTTAAATACCGCTTGACCTCCGGAATAAAACATTTGTCGAACTACTCATTGAATACCGAAGCCGTTATCCAAGCTTTCTTATTTATCATTCAATGAACTGGCAGTTTCGTTATATTGACCCCTTTTAAAGCTCATGGTCGGAGTAGACGATTAACTAAGAGTGGTTTGAAGATACGATCTTCAGCGTTGCTGCAAAGCAGAAACAAAACGCAATCTTTTGCCACCTTGAAACCACTAGCACTCTTTTCCATACTGGCTACAAAAGTTCAATTTGGCATTTTCTTGCAGAAAAGGCCGGTTTCGTTGGCGTTAAAAATTTGATCAGCCGTTATTCACTGGATTCAATTATTTTGGCTAGTGTTGAAGAATTATTCTTTCGCAGTTGCAGCATCCGCCGATGCTGTTTCACGCTGTTTGTAAAAAGCCTTGTAACCATCCGTTACTTGAAATTAACTTATTTTTCTTCTGGTTTAGTTGGGATGACGTTGATGGTTCCCAGTTGTTTTAGTTTTTCGTAAATACTCAATGCCTTCTGCTTAATTGTAATACCGTCCAGTGGCATACGTTTTTGGCTATTATCCTCAATGAATGTAAATATAGTCAAAATTAATGAGCAGCAAATGTCAATGCCCTAATTATGGATTAGAGACAGACTTTTACATTGGAAAATAAATAACCATAAAGGATAACTCGAGAAACGTTCTCTTTTCTCTTTTTCTCTAAACAGGAATATTTTATTTTTGTTGACCGTGTTATTTCAAAATCGTGCAGAAAAACACCGTGTAAAAAAATGTTTGGGTGTATTTTTATTTTTGTATATTTTCAATTTATTCACTTTATTTCGTTTCTGTTTTTTATTATTTTTTATAATTTTCCATTTTACTCGTATTTGTCTCATAAATTTAGATAAATTTTCTCATTTCGTTTTATTTGATAATTTAATTTACGAATAAAATATTCATTTCTTGCCAAAATCGAAATCAGAAGAAAAGAAAAATTTAATGCAATTATAAAACTTATTATTTATTGTATGTAGGCCACACATACATAACATACATACATACTCGTATAATACGCGAGTATGTTTAATACAGGAAATTTTGTAAATTCTTTATTTATGAATCGCCGCGAGTTGTCAAGTTGCAATAGGAATCACTGCGTCAACAATCTGGCTGCAGCGTTTTGGGCCGTAAATCACATGAATAACTCTCCTCTCAAATGTAAGGAGACATCTCTAGTACTCATCCGTCAGGGGCCAACTTTCACATCCAAACATAACAACAGGTCTGATCAACGCTTTGTAAAGCTTCAGCTTCACGATACTTGATAGGTGTTTAGATTTTAGCAGTGGCCTTAGAGGATACAAAGCACGACTGCCAGCTGCCAGCCGCACTCAAACTGTTATCGTGAGTGATAAGAGAGCCAAATATTTGAACCTCCTCTCTCCTTCAAACGTGTAGTGGCCACTACTAAAATCTGGTGTGCCATTGTCTCTATTACCAGAGATCATGTATTTCGTTTTGGACTCATTGATCTGGAATCCAACAGAAGCTGAAAACTTACAAGCGGATCAAGTATTTCTTTCACTCCGTTGCTATTCAGTCCAATCACGCATATGTCATCTGCATATGCAAGAACCTGATTGGACTGGTGATATAAGATGTTGCGCTGAGGTGTTTCAGTTTTACAAAAGATGTACTCCAAGATGAGATTGAAGAGTATCGGGGACAGAGCATATCCCTGCCGAACACCCGAGTTAACTGCAAATATTGTCGATAGCCTGTTCTCAACTTTAACACAGCATTGAGACTGCGTCACTGTCATCCTACATAGTCGTACCAGTTTTGTTGGCATTCCTAGGTATTTCAGCGCAGACCTCAAATTTTCTCGCTTGATCGAGTTATATGCCTGCTGGAAATCCAGGAACACCTGATGTACGGGGATGGAAGTTTCATAATATTTAGATAGAATCATCCGTAGCGAAAAGACCTGATCAGTGACTGATCGAATCGGACGAAATCCTCCTTGATAGTTAACAACCAGGACTTTCGCTAGAGGGGTGACTCTATCCAATATAATGTAAGACAGTAACTTGTATGCGGTGCAAAGTGCATTACTTCGGTTCGCCATACTAATCGAATAAGGTCGAAAAGACAGTTTCACAAAGTATCCCCTCTGAATATCGAGCTCCGAATTAATTCAGTGTTTAATGGGATGGATCCTCAATGCAAATCTCCGCAGTCTGTCTTTTAGGTGACTCAACTTCAGTCTGTGACGAATGATGAACACAATGCAGGTCAGTGAAGTGTCCACTCCATGCGTCAAGTACTGCGTCGATGTTGACACAGAGGTTTCCATCCCGGTCCCGAATGGCAGTTGACGAAGGGTTGAAAGTATGGTGCAGTCCAGTATTTCCTTTAAAGAAATTACGTGAACTGTGCTCATTGCTGAGTTGTTGTATTTTCAGAACCTCGGCCTTCCACCGTTCTCGCTTTTTCCGTCTACAAATCCGCTTAGCTGCCCTCACTATGGGCTATATTTTGTTGCTTAACTGCAAGGCCACATTCGTCATCAAACCAATCATTCTTGGGTATGACTTTCACTATACCTAAAGTCTATTGAGCAGCACTGACAAGATCCTGAAACCGTTTATTTTAACTTTATTTAACAGATAATCACAGTCGAAACGTTTCATGCGTTTCGCTGTGTTCCAGGACGTGTACGAAAACTTCCACCGTAGCTTTGTAGCGACCAAATAATGATCAAGTGACCAAATACGTAGTTGGTTGCTGACCGATAAGTTCTCACAACCCCTACTCACACGTGAAATTAACACATGCTCAATTTGGCTGCTGGAAATTTTGCGAGGATGGATCCATCTTTCCAAATGTATCTGTTTGTATGAGGGGAAAATGTGCTTGCTACTCTAAGATCGTCAGCAATTGCAAAATACATCATTCTCCCACCATTACTGGTCGCAGTTTCGTGTCGGGAGTTGGGACCTATGTTTTCACACAAGTCGGCCTGATTTCTGCCAGCTCTAGCATTAAAGTCCCCAATTACCATTCTAACATCGTGTTCGGGTATAGATCCCATCAGATCGTCCAAGTCATTGTAAAATGAGTCTTTATCTTGGGGCTGGCTGAATTCTGTGGGCGCGTGTACATTAATTATCGACATGTTGGTTAATTTCATGCGCAAGCGAAGCTTACACAATCGGTTATTGAATGCTTAGAAATCCAAAACAGCCTTCTTTACCTGCGGGCCAAGAAGAAATACAGCTCCAAGATTCCCAAGGTCATCTCAAGGTTTAAGCGCCTCCTACGACAAGCAAAGGATACTGTGGTGGTATTTTAGGAAACAAGTTCATTTAGGTTTACGAGACATTTGTGCCCTCCGATCACGTAGAGCCTTTATGAGTAGTTAATTTAGCAAAGACAAAAACCATAAGTGCTTATTCATCTCAATTTATCCATTGATAAAATTTCTCTTACATGTATGTAATTGGTATAAATTGATAGAGTTTTCAAAAATAAACGTTTATAATAGTTTACTCTTATATCTAAGACCTATTTGACAGATCAAAAGTTTGTGACGTTTTAGTATTTCCCTCGTTGTGGTAGTGAGAAGTTTGTTCACCAGTTTATTTGGATGAATTGCCAATCTTGAGTGATACCTGGCACTCCACTCCCTAATTTCTTCCCGTATTGTTGGGACCTGTAGGTCTCTGTGAATTATATCGTTTGACACGAACCATGGTGCGTCTAATATGATCCTTAGAAGTTTAGACAGGAACCGCTGAAGTTTGTCCAAGTTCGAGTTGCTGGCCGTACCCCACAGCTGTATGCCATACGTCCAGATAGGTTTTACGAATTATCATTTTATAAAGCTGTAGTTTATTTTTAATCGATAAACTTGATATTCTGCTTATGAGCCAATGCATTGTTGACAGTTTTATTCCCAATTATTTTTTTTTGTCCATATATGTTCACGCCATGTTAGACGTTTGTCGAGGTGAATACCTAAATATTTTACTTCATCTTCAGCTTGAGGTATATCCAGGTTGTTCATTTGTATTGGTTGGCATGTGCCCTTTTGCATTGTAAATGTTACATGTTTGGGTTTAGCTTCATTAACTTTAATTCGCCTTTTTTCAGGACAATGTCTTTTTTCCACAAGCGCTTGAATTACTTGAACTATTCCTAAGTACCTGCTCTATTGTGGAGTGCTCTGGTCTACATCTAAACTGATGGTCCGGAATCAGCTTCTTCTCCAGCAATATGGAATTTTTCAAATAATTTTGACATAATTGGTAACAGACTTATCGGTTTGTACAACGTAACTTCTTCTGAGGGTTTGCCTGGTTTTGGTATATTACTTGTAAAACCTTACATTGTATTGGGAAATATCCAGTTCTAAGTATTGCGTTGAATAAGTATACGTTTGAAATCGAATACCTTTATCTGGCAACTGTTGCAAAACTTTTCCTGTGATAAGATCATATCATGGCGCCTTTTTAGGGTTTAACTCTCTTTGTATCGCTGCTTTTACTTCGAAGATAGAAAACTTCGTGATTGTACGATTCATATGCAACGGCTCTGTAGTTTCTGATGGCTATGGTTGGAATACTTTTTTGAAATGGTTTTTCAAATACCTCACCCTTTTCTTCATTGTTTCGCTCGTGGTTTTCTCAGTTTCTTAGTCACTTTCCATAGTGAATAGTCTGTGGTTTTGGTGGTGAGAGTCGTAGTAAATATTCTTGAATTGATTGGTTTTTTCATTGAGCAGCAGTTCTTTTAAGTGTTTGATCGCTTTGTTTAGCTTGCGTTTATCTTTCATTAGTCGATATCGTTGCAATACATTCATTAAGATGTTCCACTGCTTGACTTAAATCACTCTCCGTCTTTAATTTATTGTTTGCGTTTAGTTTCTCTGGTATCTTATTTTTGAAGTGGTTCCAGTTAGTTTTATTTTGCTTAACTATATGGCGTCGCGTTAGTGTAATTACTTGCGATTCCTTTGGTGATGCAGAAATCTATGACGTCTGGGATTTTTCTCCTATCACTAGGCCAGTACGTAGATTCACTGGTTGATACATGATGTAGATTATTTTTTTGAATTGATTTAAATAACGCTCGGCCTCTGGTTGTAACTAATCTTGATCCTCACTCTTGGTGTTTCGTATTATAATCACCCCCTGCTATAAAGCGGTCACACAAAAGTATCATAAAAATGATCAATTTGTTCTATTTTTATCGCATATTTTCGTGGGAAGTATATGACCGAAATTGTTATAGGACCTAGCCAATCGTCAATTACTACAGTAGTTGCTTGTATATCCTGATCCTCCTTCTCATACTTTTCCATTTCAAGGTGTTTGATTATGTTTTTAATGATATCACCATGTGGTATTCCATCAGGATGGTTTGTGTCACATGGTGTATCTTGGTATTTTTAGGAAACTTCGGCTGGTGTTATGCGTTTCTGCAATTAGCATTACATCAATTTCTTGTTCTATCAAAAAACTTTTAACTTCTTGTTCATGTTGTGACCAGCCGTTGGCATTCCAGATTACTAGTTTAAGATTTCTGGACATTGAATGAGTAAGGATAGTATCCATTTTGACCATTAACCATCCATTATATTTTCCAACCGCTCTGTGGAAGACTGTTCAGGCTGCTGGTTATGAGTTTTTGAGTTCTCCGTTGAATGGTTTTCTTTGGGATTTCCTTCCGAAGTTTGACTTTTAATTGAATCTTTCAGTTGCCTCACCAACTAATTGATCCAATGGATTCGGATTTGTAGCGCGGGTTGCGACTTCTGCACAATTTTTTCTCTGAGATCAGGAAATTTGAGGGTTTAAACTTCTTTGTAGATACAGCAACCTTTATAGTTCCCTGGGTGGCATACCATTACAGAGTACACATTTCACCAACTTCTTCTTTTCACATTGATTTATGGGATAAGAAGAAATGTACCTTTTACACCTGGGTTTTACCTGGGTACCTGTACATTTTACACACCTGGGTTTATGATTGCAATACGATTTAGTATGTCCGTATCTTTACCAAGTAGTGCATTGTACCAATTTACGCTTGACATGCGGCTTTTCCACCTGTACAACTGAATGCATCAGTCGACTGCTTGAATGTATTCCTTTATTAGTTTCACTCATTCGAAGTTCCACTTTAAAGAGTGGGAGTGTTTTTTTTCGTACCACTTTGACGTATGTTGCAGATATTAACTACATTGTGGCACAAGCCTGTTAACTCACTTTTCAAATCTTCAGTGTTAATTGACGGATGTAAGTTTCTTATCACAAACTGATAGGTTTTATTCACTTCTGTTGGAATCAATGGTATTCTGTGTTTCATTCCGCCAGGGCTGTAATGACAGCTGAGTATGTTTCGGCATCTTTTAATTGAATTTTAACCTGGCTAATTCCAATTGTTTTTAGGTCGAATTTGTGTTCAGTCAGTTCCTTTAGCAAAATAGTTAACGGATTGATTTTTTCCACGCCTGACACAAATATTGGAGGCGCTAACAATTGAAGCGTGTTGACAAAGGCACTGTAGTCTGCGCAAACCAATAGACATTTATATTCATTTGTTTTCGTTTGTTGTTAGGTGATAGAGGACTAGCCAGACATAGACATCTCCAGACATAGATATGGACGGCATGGATACATTTGGTATGCGCAACTCTTGACGTTGTTCCGATTGTGGCGGTAGTAGTGGGGTCTATGGTATTATGTATTTGGGCGACACCGTATAGAATTTGTTTATTAAGATGACTATTAATTTTGGATCAATTTGTGTAGCTTGAAACGAACTACCTGGTGGAGTTCGTGGTGTTTTTGTAGTTTTCATAAAGAACTCAGTCATTACAATGACCTATAAAACCTAGGCAATTATAGCACCTTATAATGTTCGATCACTATTTTTGCTAACACTGCACTTTTTACCTCAATTTTAATTTTGTGTATTAAATAAATTTTAATATTTGCTGTTCAATGGTTGCAACTCGAATCAGGTGGTCGATTGCAAAGCAACTGTTGAAACAAATTAACGTTTGAGCAAAGTTATGTAGTATTCGGTAAGCTAACTATATTTACTATAAAAAGCCACATAAATAAACTAAATTGAGCATCAAATTTAAATTTTATCAGTTTATTTTGGGTTGGTGGCATAATTCCGAAGACCCAATCCTGAGGGGCAAAAATTCCGAAGAGCAAAATCCCGAAAGTGGTTTAACACATTATTTCTCAAAATCGTGTGTTGAGAGGTTAGTTCACGTGGCCCGACGCAGTAACCCCTGGTCACACGTGGCCACCGTTCCTTAATATTAACACCGGAACAATTAACACCTTTCTCTATATTATTTATACTTTCTTACTTTTCGATAGCTTTAAGAAGAGTCATGTGGCCATCATGAATTTTTTAAAGTACTTATGTAAACTGCTCTACGAGTTCTACACTATACGACGTGCACTAAACAATGTGCACTAAACGTAGTATCATAGGACAGATTATGATGAAACTCGGTGTATTGGATAGAAATGGGATTATAAAATGAATGTATTTCTGAAACGGAACTAGGTCAAGCGTTGTATGTAAGGAAAGTTGTACAAAATCAGAATGAGTCATCCCAGAATGATTTACTCAGCTGATAACGAGCAAACAATTTTTATTGTATGATTCAGGAAACGCTGGTAACCGTATTATTGTCTCCTCTATTATGATTAATAAACTTCGCATCCTTTGGCAGTGTAATACCTACTTAACCGATGAATCATTGTAAATCTTACCGAATTTGTTTCAACAATTGTTGAATACCTACATGGTATTAAATCAAACACAACAATGTTTTGGTGTATGCCTTACTTTGAAACCACAGAAAACCTACGACAAATATATCTCCGCTGTAAAGCGTTGAGCTGAAGTAACGGATTTTGAAAACGCTGCTCCTTTTGGCACCATGTCCCAAATGCAATGAAGCGTGGTTGCTTCTTTCATTTCACTCAGTGCAATTTTGAATCAATATAATGCTGAACCAGATTGTGCATTACAACTACGACAATTTTGTACACTGCCTTTCGTTCCAATACCAGCTGCCCTCGTGCCGTTTGATCTTCTTGGATGCACTGATTTCTGCCACCAACCGGAATTTAAAATAATTCATGTTTTCGAAGAAAGTAAGTCATATACCAAACGAATAGAATAGTATAGAGAAGTTTTTAATAGTATAGAGAAGACAATAAGACGGTCAGCGTTTCCTGAATCAAGTAATAAAAATTATTTGCTCGTATAATAAACCCTTCCGGGATTATTAACTCTTGCAACTTGTTCAGATTAGCTGGAGCCATGTTGGCTTCAAATTATTAAACAAATTATTTTTGAAATTGTGGCAGTAATAATAATAAAAACAGTTGTTAAAAGGGCCATTACTGGCATTTTACTGAGTCAACAATGTGGCTGCAATGGTTTCGATTTTGACCTTGGTTTTCGTACTGTCAAAGACAATCTGAAGAAGCCAAGTCATCCTCTACGCCTACCATATGGCTCTCCTTTCCGAGATCGCTTCACAATTCGTTACAGATCAGCACGCAGAACATGACCGAGCTGAGTTTATACTTTTTGTACAATATCGGTGATCTTCATCAGATTTGTGATCCCGATCTTGTATGGAGCTCGATATTTACCACCTTCTTGGCGATATGGGCCGAAAAACAAACGCATGATTCTTCTGTCAAATGTAAGTTGCAATCTCTCGCACTTATCCGTCAGCGCCCAACTTTCACATCCACACACAACAAGGGTCCTGCTTTACGCTTTGTAATGCTTCAGCTTCAAGGCACTTGATAGGTGTTTATATTTTAGCAGTGGCCCGTAGCAGCCGCACTTTAATATCCACATCCACACTTTTATCGTCAGTGATAAAATATCCCAAATATTTCAAACTTTTCACTCCCTATAACGTGTAGCGGCCACTACTAAAATCTGGTGTGCCATTGTCTCTATAACCCTTGATCATAATTTTGTTTTGGACCCATTGATCTGCAACAGAAACCTAAAATTCTACAAGCGGATCAAGTATTTCCTTCACTCCGTTGCCATTCAGTCCAATCACGTTACTGTCATTCTATACAATCGTACCAATTTTGTTGGCATTCTTAAGTATTCCATGGCAGACCCCATTAATTCTCACACTTCAAATGGTCCCCCTTCTTGAAGATAGCGCATCACGCGGTCACGTCCCATTCGTCAAGCATATCTCCGCTTCGTCATATACTCATCGAATATAGTCGAAAAGACAGTTCAACAAAGTATCCCCTCCGAATATAAAGAGCTTCGAATTAATCTAGTCCACCCCAGGTGAGCGGCTTCGTTTTAATCTCTGCATGGTCGTATAGGAAGACCACACAGAAACAGCGAATTCTAGTTGGGAGCGGACATAGCCAAAATAAAGATTAAATAGACATTTGATGTACGTAGCTCCCACGACCAACGTTTAACTAACATACAGTTGGCTTTGGCGACTATTATGTCGATATGCTTATTGAACGTCATATTTTCAACAAACGTAACTCCCAAATCACGAATTTTATTAGTTCTATGAAGAATTGTGCTGTTAATATGATATTCAAACTGTAATGGTTTCTTCTTTCTAAAGAAAGATATAGTTTTATATTTATTTGTATTTAGCTGCAACTTATTGTCATCGTACCAACTACTAACTCTGTTTAAATCATCTTGCAGTTCAGATGCATCGTTAAGATTTCTGATAATTTTGAATATTTTTAAGTCGTCGGGTGCTGCAGCTGTTGAAATTGACCTTATACTGGTGGTGCTTTAGTTTGTAGCGGTTTTGTAGAAGAGTCAACTTGAACTTTGGATTGTGATCGTGTAACTCTACGATTCTCTGTTACTTTAGGAGTTTTGGTCCATACCTGAATTGCATCATTCAATGACTTGTTAGATTTAGTTATTTTGTTAACTCTAAGGTCGTGGGCAACTGCAAATTACATCATTTTCTCACCATTATCGGTCGCTGTTTCGTTGACTTAATTTCTGCTAGCTCTATCATTAGAGTCACCAGTCTATTTTTGTGTTCGGGACTTCTGGTATGGAATCCCATCAGATAGTCCAAGTCATTGTAAAATATTAGTCTTTATCTTGGGGCTGACTGATTTCTAAGGACGCGTGTACAAAAGTTATCGCCAGGTTGGCTAACTTCATGCGTAATCCGATCCTAATTCTCGTGTCCTGGTACTTGAGCGGGGTCCGGTATTGGTTTGGCGGTATCCATTTTTTCTATTGTTGACATTACAACAGTTGATTTTTTTTACGGATGCGGGTCGTCAGCCGAGCGATCCATGCGTGAGTGCCCCCGACCACAGGGGCTCTACGACATACTTCCGTACTTGACAAACAACATTTTTTTTGAACACCCCGTAAATAAATTACGAATGTTTATTATTAAATTATTCAAGTATTAAATAGCATAGACATACAACAATGTTATCAAATTCATCTTCAAAAATACATAAAAATTCAATCTACCACCATTATCACCATTGGTTTTTGCAAAATATCATAGAGACGAGACAAAAGTATGTTATCATACTGAATCTTAAAAGGATCAAAATAAAACAAAAAAGTCGATATATTTATCTCGATTCTCGAATTTGTTGTTGTGGTTGTTAAACAATACATTATGAAGGTAAAATTAAGTTATTTTAATTCAAGTTAATTTTTGTGTGTTCGATAGTAGCCTATATGTATACTCGTATGGAGTGGTTCTCATCAAAAGTTAATCAATTGGAAAAATGATTATACCAAGCTTTTTATTTAAATTATATGTACCGGTATTAGTTGGGTGCGTACATAGCAATATTTCATACAACACAAAGTCATACGATTTATACGTACGTTAGATAAATTGAAACGAAATAAATTTATAGATAGTATATAGGGGAGATAAACGCCAAACCGAATTTAAAGTTTCTGTGGGTGGCAAGAGGAGTAATATTAATAATAATTTCGCAGAATGTAATTTAATTATTTCTTTTAATCGAAATGTTTAAATGTCTTATATACATACATACATATATACTCGTAGATATGTATATATAGATAGAATAATTAATAAAGCTGCTTTAGGCATATAATTCCTATGAAAAGTAAAATTTCTCTTACCTTTGAAATATACAATGACAATACGATACATATAATTTTCTTTAGTTAACATAAACATAACCTTCATCTCATCCCCGTCTAATTTCCTTTATGTTCACTTCTGCGAATCTTTATACGTTCTGTATCATCCGATTATTTTATTGTATTTCAAATCAAGGCAGCCTAATTTTGAACGCTTATTATCTGATCTTGATGATTATATAATTAGTAAAAAAAAATCGGATGTGGTGTATAGCACCTGACTTTCCAACTATCGAGATAGCAAAATATAGTGTAGCTGTAAATCAGAAAACAGAGTAGAAGAAGTAGTCGGCTGCTACTTTTTAATTATCTGTTTTGTAAACAGTAGACTACTGATATTGCAGAAATAAATTACCTGCAGCTGGAGAGTAAAATTCAGGGGCTAAGTCATCTTAAGAATTAGTACTACTGGTCGGGGGGCCTTCACATGTCTCGTAAATCAAAATTGCACGAACATGTTTCCCAAGAATACCACCACAGTATCCTTTGCTTGTCGTAGGAGGCGACTAAACGGTTGGATCGCTGGGCTGACGACCCGCATCCGTAAAAAAAAATAAAATGTTTATAAAGTCAACAAAAAGAAAAATGGATACCGCCAAAACAACACCGGACCCCCGCTCAAGTACCCGAACACGAGATTTAGGATCGGCACGTGGAACGTGCAATCACTAAGAAAACCAGGAGCGTTAGAGGGCCTAATCACGTGCATGAAGGAGTATTGGCTGGAACTCGTTGCTCTTCAAGAAACTCGCTGGCCTTAAAGTGGAGACCATGTGTCCCAGGGCTATACGTTGTTTTACAGTGGAGATGACCTCGGAAATCTTGGAGCTGGATTTCTTCTTGGGCCGCAGGTAAAGAACGCTGTTTTGGATTTCCAAGCAGTCAATAACCGATTGTATAAGCTTTGCTTGCGCATGAAGTTAGCTAACCTGTCGATAATTTGTGTACATGCGCCCACAGAAGTCAGCCAGCCCCAAGATAAAGACTCATTTTACAATGACTTGGACGATCTGATGGGATCTATACCCGAACACGATGTTAGAATGGTAATTTGGGACTTTAATGCTAGACCTGGCAGAAATCAGACCGACTTGTGTGAAAACATACGTCCGTACTCCCGACACGAAACTGCGACCGATAATGGTGAGAGAATGATGTACTTTGATACTTTGTGGAACTGTCTTTTCGACCTTATTCGATTAGTATGGCGAACCGAAGTTATGCCTGACGAATGGAAAGTGGCCGCGATATGCCCCATCTTCAAGAAGGGAGACCGCTTGAAGTGTGAGAATTATCGCGATATAGCTCTCCTTTGCACAGCGTACAAGTTACTGTCATACATTGTATTGGATAGAATCACTCCTCTAGCGGAGGGCTTGGTTGGTGACTATCAAGGAGGATTTCGTCCGAATCGATCAGTCACCGATCAGGTCTTTTCGCTGCGGAATATGCTATCTAAATATTATGAGACATCCATCCCCGTACATCAGGTGTTCCTGGATTTCCGGCAGGCCTATGACTCGATCAATCGAGAGAGTTTGTGGTCTACCCTGGAATACTTAGGAATGCCAACAAAACTGGTACGACTATGTAGGATGACATTGATGCAGTCTCAATGCTGTGTGAAAGTTGAGAACAGGCTATCGACAATTTTTGTAGTTAACTCGGGTGTTCGGCAGGGAGATGCTCTGTCCCCGATACTCTTTAATCTCATGTTGGAGTACATCTTTCGTAAAACTGAAACACCGCAGCGCAACATCTTATATCGCCAGTCTAATCAGGTGCTTGCATATGCAGATGACATATGTGTTATTGGACTGAATAGCAACGGAGTGAAAGAAATACTTGATCCGCTTGTAGAGTTTTCAGCTTCAGTTGGACTTCAGATCAATGAGTCCAAAACGAAATACCTGATCTCTGGTTTTAGGGACAATTGCACACCAGATTTTAGTAGTGGCCACCACACGTTTGAAGGAGTGAGGAGGTTCAAATATTTTGGTTCTCTTATCACTCACGATAACAGTGTGGGTGAGGATATTAAAGTGCGGCTGGCAGCTGGCAGTCGTTATTTGTATCCTCTAAGGCCACTGCTAAAATCTAAACAACTATCAAGTATCGTGAAGCTGAAGCTTTACAAAGATCTCTCAAAGGAGAGCCACCATATGGTAGGCGCAGAGGTCGTTGCAGACGACGATGGCTCGACGGTGTAGTGAGTGACTTGGCTTCTTCTGGTTGTCTAGGACAGTATGAAGATCAAGGCCAGGATCGAAACCGTTGGAGCCAGATTGTTGACTCAGTAAGGGGCCAGTAATGGCCTTTAAACACTGTTCGTATTATTACCTTAGAAAATCATACATTAATGATAACAGGTGTAAGTCACTTGAGCGACATACTAGATTTTACTTAACATATACTTAAATAGATAAAAATTTTACCTTACAGGATCCTGACAAGGGTGCGCTTCATTTCACACCGTTCACACTGATTCACAATATATTCGAATTTGCTTTTGAGGTGTTGCTGGTTCAAAGGTTGTGCACCACCGTCGCTTTAAAGCCCACCCGATTATGCGGTGAACTATCGCACACTGAAGAACAGTGCAGACCGCTGTTGATTGAAATTGTTGATTGAACTGGTATGACTGTAGCCCAGCTGATTACATACAACTAATCAAGCTACTTGTCGAATCAAATTTCTTCAATTTTCCACCAATCTTCAATACTTTTTCCACGTGAAATTGTGTGTGTTAATAAAACTGTGGCTTTGATGAAACCACAAATGCGGACGGAATAATTGAGTTACGCACAAGTGACTTTCCTCAATCACAGCAACCACCAAAAAGAATAATTCTAGCTTCGCGACAATGAGATATGCAAATTTTGTTTGAGTCGTATATATTCTCATCAAACACTCTCAATTTTTAGGTATGTAATTATTGCTCCAGTAAGTACCACAAGATTTAGAATTATCATAGCTTTACAGTGATTCATTGAAACACGCATACAGTAGCCCAATTAGCGGTAATAATCATTATCCAGGAGCTATGCCTGAAAAAACTGATAGATAATACGGTTTTGTTTTGAAAATCACTAAATGCCTATACATAAACAAAAAAAATATTCGATTGCTCGGTTTTCGTGTTGTATTTCAATTGTTTAATATTTTAGAATCATACAATACTTACTAGACTCGTATAATGCTTAGCTTACTATGATTGCTTTAATAATAATTTATGTGATATGACGTTAAAGTACAATATGGCTCTTCCCGGTCTAATTCACATTTCAGTATCTTCGCAATTTTAATGTCTTTAGACCATAATTGGCTCAAATTATTTTCAAAAATGTGAAAAAGTACTCAACAACGGAATACTCTAAGAGGAACAGAAACCATAAGCAACCTCTTAACCTCTTATTGAAAAACCCTTTACACATACTTGTGTTTTCTGTTCGTTTTTTTGGTTTTGTTGATCAATATTTGGATTGAGTTTTTCACAATAAATTTAAAAATGTCTTTGTATTAAGATGTTCCGTGATGGGATGCTGAGTCGGGGTTGAGGTCTGGGTGGTTGCTCAATCTCGATGTCCTCCTGTTGTTGATATGGTTCATGCTCGTTTTTACGGTTATTCAAGCTTCGGGTATGCTTTGGGCACCCCCCTTCCCCCACGATTACCCAGCCAGCTTCATATGCCGCAGCCAAAGCCTGACAACGGGGTTCCTGACGAATTCTAAGCTTCGGTCAAGCTATACGGTCAAATAAAAGGTTACACAAGTTTAAATTTTTAATATCAATGAAACGGGCTTTATTGGATAGAAAATTGTATGACATTAATTGAATTACTTAAATATGATTTCGGCCATATGGCCGCCACGGCTGGCGCGTACAAGGCGCAATCTGGAACACCAATTTTCACAAACTTCGCAGTTGTTGCGGCCGTATTTGCCAATAACTCTTCTAATGTTGATGGCTCTACGATGTAGAGAACGACTTGGCCTCTTCAGATTTTCTTAGACAGTATGAAGACCATGCTCAGGATGGAAACCGTTGGAGCCAAATAGTTGACTTAGTAAGGGGCCAGTAATGGCCTTTAAAACTGTTTATTATTATTAATATTGATTTCCAGGTGTTCAATTTTCTCTGGTTTATCGACGTACACAAGTGACTTTACATAACCCCCAAAAAAATAACCAATGGGGTTAAATCACACGATCTTGGTGCGGCCAATTGACAGTAACATTTTGACCATCATCGTTCAAACAGTAATTTTCTGTGGATGTAATGTAGTTTCGACAAAAGCTTGTGGATTATCCTCACTCCAAATGCGACAATTCTGCAGCTACAGCTTCTTTGGTGCGGACTTTTCGACGTCTCATACAGGATGCACATTATCATTAAAATTAAACGTGGTCCGAAAACAATCTATTGTTATTGGAATTAGCCGCTCTGAAGGACGATTATGTTCGCCACAAAATGGACGAAGTGCACGATAAATTCAACAATTTGCAAGCGTTGCGCTGATGTAAGTCTATCCATAATGAAATGTCAAACCAAACTAAACAAAAAGCAACTATCAGCTGTTAAATGGGTTGTCAAATAATGCAGTGTTGCCAACTCAAAGTTGTGAACCTCTAAAAAAACACCCTTTTGTTATACAGTTCTCCAAATATAATCGCGTAGCATGACAACGCGATTATATTTGGAGAACTGGATAACAAAAGGGTGTTTTTTTAGAGGTTCACAACTTTGAGTAGGCACCACTGCTTAATGTGACAACCCATTTATCTAATCCCTATATATAATTAAGTTTTGCTTACCTGTAATGTAAATCAAAATATTTCGAAACCTACATGTTTCGAACAAAGTGCCTCGATTATATTTTATTTTAAATAACACTGCAAGTCAAGCACCTACTTCTTTTGTATATTATTGTAACTTGTCATGCCTCTTTTTGATGATACACAACAATGGTTTTATAAATTGTTATGACTCAAATTGTTTAAAGTGTTTATAAAATTTATTTACATTCTTCCCTCTATTCTGGAATCAGTTTATTGTTTGTTTATTTTCTGAAAATTAATTTTAATTCAAAACATTTTTTTGTTGTTGATTTGTTGTTGTGTAAGAGGATCCAACACAATACGAACATAAATTTTTATTTTTTTGCTAGCCCTGGATTAACTGGTTAGCCAAGGTTGCCTTAGTAATTTTGCGTATTCTACTGTAAAATTATAACTAATATATTATCGATTTCGTGTATATCCCATCCCGCGTGCTAAATTATTAATTGATTGGTTCTCGTTTTAGGCAACAAGACGGGCTGAATAACGAACGAAGGAAAATGATTTTCATTGTTTTAAAAATATCAAGGGAAGTTTTTTTTTAAATTTTAATTAATTTAATAAGTGAAAATACGTATTTATAGAAAATTGGGGTTGAAATTTGAGCCCCAAATTATTATTTAATTTTTTAAGGAATTTACCTTCGTTCGTGTATAAATATCCTAATATAATATTGCTAAAGTACGCGAATTTATGATAATTGATTGAAAGGAGTATGAGTAAAGAAATATTGTTATCCTTTCTATTATTATGTTACACACGGGGAACATATGTAATTTGTATTCGAAATGAATTCAAATAAAAAATTATTTTCCATCAAAAATTATTTGAAAAGTTTAATAAGTTTTTTTCAGAACAACATTTTTTTTTGTTTTTCAGTATAGCTGCGTACATCAGTATATAGATCGGTATCAGGTTGAACCATTTGTCGTGATTATTGGCATATCTCACAAACTCTCAAATATTTTACTTCAATCGGTATATTCAACATTTCGGAATTTTTTGTATGAAATAAGAGGAATATAGGGAAATCTTTAAGATAAACTAACAATACAATTATAAAAACTACAAAGTACTTTTGTTTTGTTCAACGGAAAAATAAACTTCAGAAATATTTTCCAATTTTAGTTTCTTATTAAGAGGAAGAACGAGAAATTATATTAAATGGTTTAGAAGAGATGCTGTTTCTCATGATTTATACTTTCTTATAAGAGAGTATAGGGTTAGGTTAGGTTAAAGTGGCTGCTACAGCACACTTAGATCGGTGACGGTTCATTGTGATACCACAAGATCTTACTTCCCTATTACCCTTATTTGAACCAGATTATAGAGTTACTCATGTAGCGTGATATATTCCGCACTTTACAGTTTTCGAGATCAAAAAGGCTGTCCATAGAGAACCTACCCATATGTTTATGCCTGCTGTGTGCAAAACCCGGACATGAGCATTTAAATTCCTTCTCCTTGTCCCTATAGCTTCTGCAAAAGTCATTTGCTTCTTGACCTAGCCTCCTCGCATGTTCTCCAAGTAGCCAGTGTCCTATGAGTATCCCCACGATCGTTTTTAATTCACGTCTCCGTAGGGAGATAGTGTCTTTGAGCGTTTGAATTCCAGCTGTGGCCAGACTTGTCTTGCTACACTACATGTGAGAGTGTTCGTTCACCTTTCGTTCGCTGAGACTACTGCCTTTTTTTTGAGCGCTGTCTTGAGCGCCTTAATAGGTCTCCCCAAATTTGCCCTTTCCGGTTGCAGTATGGAGAGTTGGACCATATCTAGCTAGTTCGTCCATCCTGCAGTTTCCCATGACGTCCGAGTGGCCGAGGACCCAGACTATCCGGATGTTGAAATGCTCACTCATCTTAGTTAGAGGCAATCCAACGCCACTATTGATGTCAGAGAAACTGATTCCAACGACTTGATTGCCGCCTGGCTGTCCACATAAATTGCGATATTAATCGAGGAAAACACATTATGTCTCAACTATGTCAAGGCCTCCTCAATCACTATGACCCCTGCTTGGTACACGCTGAAGTAATCAAGGAGACGAACTGATTGATCTACTTTCAATTTATCACAGAAGAGTCCGGCTCCTACTTTACAGTCTAGCTTGGAGCCAGCCGTAAAGAACTGTAATGCCTCTGTTTCCGATAACGCCCCGCTCCTCCAAGATCCTCTTGAAGGGAACAAAGTTGGGAACCCCTTCTTGAAGCATAATGTTGGTGTAACGTAGTCTAGATTCGCCAGTTCCTTCCTTAGCGATCTAATTATCGTCGAGTGTCCTGTCTCTCCAAGACATCTCCACTGAGATACGACTGATAGTCGGGTGGCCGTATTTGCTGCCATCTGCTTACCATAAATATAGACATTGTGAACCAAAACCTCTAAAGCGTGTGTTCGTGTTGTCCTCAGTGCCTCGTTTACAAGCATACAGGCCGTTCTTTGCACCATCTCGATCCCTTCCTGTATGCTGCTTTTTCAAGAGCTGACCACCACACGCTCACCCCATACATAAATATAAGTCTTACTACGGTAATGAATTTCCAGTGTACCAGCTCCGACTTCAGGCCTCATTTCTTTCCGATGGCGTTTCTACACGAGTACATGGCTATATTAGCCTGGCTTACTCTTTCCAAGATGTTGGGCTTTCAACTAAGTTTACTGCCTAAGATTAGGCCCATAAATCTTGTCTTATCAGTAAATGCTAGTCCTATTCCGTTTAAGATAGGTGGGTCTACTACCAGGATTTTATATTTGCTGGTAAAGAGTACCTGCTCAGTTTTCCATGAGCTGATTACCAGTCCACATCTGATGGCCCACCTCGTAATGATTTGGAGGGCATTTTGGATTACCTCCTTCACCGTGTTTAAATGCTTTCCAGTGACAGCTATCGCAACGTTGTCTGCATAAGCAATCACTTCAATCCCTCCTGTCTCTAGCTCTACCAGCAACCCATTAATTGCTATGTTCCAGAGAACAGGTGACAGGACGCCTCCCTGCGGGTTCTCTTAGCCACCCGCCTCCTAATGGTGGATTCCTCCCTTTACAGTACGCATGTTGAGACTGTCACTAGACTTTATTTTTGACCGTATTTAAACGTCTATCAGCCTTTCCAGGGTTTTCAGCAGAAAGGATGATGTAGTTATGGGTCTTACTCTTAAGTCCTTTGGGTAGACATGTGACCTATTTTCCGCTTTCGTAATAAAGATCACCCTGACCTCTGTCCACCTCCTCGGAATTCAGACCACCAAACATCCTTTAAAGAATACTTCCAGCCTTGGGAGCATAATCGACGAGTTGTTTTGAATTTCCGCTCGTATAATTCGCTCAGGACCAGCCAATTTATAAGGTTTGAACCCTTCAAGTGCCCATAGGCTCCGTTTTTTAGTTACGATATCTTCTTTATGCAATGACTGTGTTTTTCGATGAGTACTAGTCTCTATCGAGTCGTCACAGCATCCTGGATTGTGGGTTTCGATGAGAAGTTTCAAAAATTCCCCACTAGAGCAGTCCAACATCCGTCCGGTATAATGAAATTACTGGGACTGGTTGTAGTAGACAATTTCTTTCTAAAACGAGACGTCTCAGAGACTTATTCCATTTTATGACAGAAGAGTCTTCACGACCTCCTTTGTACCTTCGTTAATTCTTTTTTGTATACCTTTAAGTCCTCATTATAGGAGTCCCAATCTTGTGCCTCTATCGTACTCTTATTACCGGCCTTCCTACAAGCCTTTCGGTAAGTCTCCAGTTACCTGGACCACCATGTCGGCTTTTGATTGCCCTTGGGCTTAATTATTGGATAAGCAGCATTTAAGACCGGTTGCAGACACTAGTGATAGTGCTCACTAGGCTATTCAGTTTCTCCACTGGGCCCCCGGCTTTAATAACTCTTTTAGCATATCCCTATACTTACTCCAGTTTGTCCTTCTAGGATTCCTGAAAGCTTTCCGGCTAGCAGGGGAAACGTTAAGGCTGAATGTAACATATCGATTATTAGAGAATGTTCTCCCGCCACACTCCATTCCCTGACCATAGGATAAATATTATTTTTACGTCTAGAACCAAAACAGCCAGATTTGGCTGACTGCAGTTATGTCACCATTGCTGTATTTTGAGAGAGTGAAAACACATTTTAATTATTTTTGCCAAGAACGCAAGATCTAGTTTTCCCAGAATTACTTGAGTATATTAGGTTATACCCCTTCATTCTAAGGCCATGGATCCTGTTACTGTTTATTCAAGGTCCTTGAATAAGGACCAAGTCCTCTCCTGATCCAATCAGTTTGAGGAGTAAAGCGGCTGACGCGACCTATGTATGGTGCAGGTTGATTTGTACGATATTAAGGATATTATAATTTTAGCCTACTTACCACTTATCACTACTCGCTGCCGCAGGCTAATGTTTGTTGAGTCCAGTGGATTCGCCGGTGTCGCCCGTATCGCCTCCCCTGGTACTCGATTCCGAGATGCTGGCAGCCCCCTCCTCCCGCGAGTCTGACAGGTAATCCCCATCCGACACTAGGGAAAGGCGGCTGCACATCACCTCTCCTAGTGTAGCCACCTCGCAGATCTTCATTGGTTGGATTGTCTTTCCGCCTGGTGCATCTGCCTCCTGTGTGGACATGTTACCGTCTTCTCCAGGTTCCCCTTTGAGGTATCAACCGATCTACCATCTGAACCTCTAGCATCTAGAACCTTCAGAAAGACCGAGTTGAGTACGTTGTACACTAATCTCCAATTTTCCTCAGTGATGCTCCCATCTTCATGACTCCTGTCAATGACGGGTAGCACCAACACACACTCCTTCACAATACCGCAGAACGACTTGTGTTTATTAGGTACCTTGTGAATCCCCTTATCCTGTAGTTTGGCCCGTTTGGTGCCGACCGCTTCAAGCTCATCCTGGGACCGCTGTCTTTTCGACACATGATCCAGCTGTCGCTACCGATGGTTTTCTTGGCTCAAACCACGTATTCTCATTGCTCCACCGTGAGCTGCCTTTCAGGGGTTGCAGCCTACTTATCCAGAATCCTGAACGCCGAGCGTCTAATCCTATAGCGCTGCTTAGACGGAGAGACGTTGATGGATCTTGCGCCGGCAGTGCTGGATTTCCCTTGTGTTCCGCTTGTCCCTGGCTTTGGTGCTCTGGAGTCACCCCCTTCTGGTATTGTAGAGGGAGCCCCATCTATACGGCTCGAGTTCTCCCTCGATGTTTCCAGCCTTTGGACAGGGCCGATCTTGGTTTTGTTTATATTTTTATTTAGTTTAGACGTAGTGGTCCAATGAGTATCGGAGAAATATCGGCCTACCTGCGCAGAGATCCATATACGCAGGTAAGGCTAATAACAACTGGAGGTCGCCAGGTATCCAGAGGGCTCCGTTTGCAACTGGGCATTGTTAAATGGGCCCCCAGCCTGGTAGTTTGTTGGCACGGGTCGTGTAACACCTTAAACCAGCCCATCCGCCGTCATCTAGCGTGTCTGGCTCCACACCTAGGTTACTTTTGCCCACCCGTTAATGACGAACGTGAAGCTGGAGGAGACGACATTTGTGAGGCGACAGAGAGTATATATCAATCTTAAAAATTTAACAAAAAGGATTTGTTCTCACACAAACACTACAAACATTTTCTATTAGTATTTTAAACTCCGCTGTCAAAACGCTTTAATACAATGTTTTATTAATTACGTGAAATTGCCTGTAATATTAGTTCATGATCTATATGATAGTAATAAATCAACCTAGGTGTAGCGTTTTATAAGTTTCCATCTTTCAACATACTTTTGCGACCAACTACCCCACCATTTTTAGTTCGTATACTCATGTTCGCATAATAAAATGAAGAAATGCTTATAAAGTTAAGAACCACGTAACAATTTTGTACTATGCGCTATGTATACCTATTACATTAGACAAGTAGATATATTGTTTATGTCATATAATGACCATGGATGTATATACTCGTGTATATTCTCGACTCTGAAGTTCGACATTATTTATATTTTTTAATGTAAAGAAAATTGGAAATAATTTTTTTCCACCGGAACGGAACACATCCAATAATGGTAAAAAGAGTTTCATAACTTTATCTTCGCTCATATTACGTGATAAAAATATTTTTAAAGATGAAATGTAGCTTTTCTTGGTGTTGTCGATATGATAATGAGATTATGTGAGTAAAATGATATACATAAATGTGTGTGGTTTAAGATAAGAATGGAAATACTGTGTCATAAAATAAATAAATATTTTTTTATTTATATGTGAAATATCTGATGGGCTTGAATGGAGCTTAATGGATCATACCAGATACAGTTAAGCATCTTTGAACTCAAGTTTTACAAAAAAAAAAAAATACAGAATATCCGTAAAAAAAATATAAACATGAAATACATTTTTGCAAGGAGCAGCCTGAAGGAAAACTGTTCTTGTAAGTTTTAATTATAATTTAATCAACACATTACTCAAGAGAAATATGACAAGGTTTCTTGGTATTGCTATTGTCTAACGGGTTTGAACACAAGAGTTTGAAAGAATATCTCAATAAGCGGGTCTTCGTCGTGTGTGGAATGGATCCCATTATATGTATGAATGCTATAGAAGAGAAAGTGGATCCCAATAAATTGGCTCTCCGTCGTGAGTGAAATGGATGCCATTTTCGATGGATACTCCATATGCCTATAAACGGGCTCTCCAACATGAATGATTGTGTGAATACCCCAGGTCATATACATATGCCACTACTGGGTTTTATCTCGAGTATTTGCACAAGAAAATTTAAGATTTCACCTATTAAGATGATATACGAAACTCTAGAAAAATAGTTTTTCAATTGATATGAAGAGTTATGCAGCAGTTCACAGAAAACAGTTGTTATTTTTTAATTCCCCTAATGTTGTACATTTTTTTATTGATATAGTACTGCATTTTAAACAATATGTATACACTTTTCTAGATGGCTACAATTTAGTTAAGATACAAATTAAATCAATTCGGGCTATCTTCACTGACTTAGTTATATACATATTCGCAAATTTTTTGTTCTCGTACCAAATTGTGTAATACCACCGTCGCTTGTAGCCTCTATATACGGCGCATCGTCAGGAATATTCTATATATAGATCACCTAACAATTTCCAAATACCCATTGCTCAACTCTAAATATAAAAGCTATCATAAAGATATGATAAGCATATAGACAAACATCTGTATATAGCTTAAAAGTTAAAATTAATAAAAAAAAAATAAAACTGAGTGATTACCATAGTTCCGACTAACGACAATTGATTTTACTTTGCTTGTATAAAACACGGAAGTCAAATTGACATTTTCAATCGATGCCTGCAATTACTATAGTGCGCTGTTTTCGAGTATTCAACTTCACCACACTCCACAACACACCACAGGGTCAGCTTAAATAAAACAAACTGTATACCAAATGTTATTTCAATAAGAAGCAGAAAAACATATTTTGAAAAGACTAAATTCGTTGAAATTTGTATTGGCTTCTTAAATCATATTGGTCAAACAAGCCGCCAAAAAGGCTGCAAATGCCATTATTTGAAAAAACCAAGAGTTGTTTTTGAACCGAAAACAAAAGTTGCCTTTGACTTTCGTGTTGAATAGTCGTTTGTTTTTTCCAAATTTTCTCCGAAAATAAATTTAACTTTTTGTGTTCAAGATTTTCATTTATTTTTTAGTTTGGACGCAAATTTTTATTTTTGTTGCAATGGATTTGTAACGGCATAATTTTTTCGAGTTCTGCTGAATGTTATTTGACTTTCCAGCGATTCTTTAATGAAGTTTTAAAAATGAAGGATTTAGTTTTTTCCTATATTGATGGTATCCACATTCGAGTCACTCCGAGATTGAATATCTCGAAACAGTAATTAAACATGTTTACACATTCGGAACTAATTTTAATTCATGAAAATCATGTAACTCGACTTCTTAAGCCACCCAATTTCGAAGGATCGTATCATTCCGTCCCATCAAACATTTGAAGCCATTTAAAACTAGCCAGACAAATACAGCAGTTCCTAAAAGTCAAAAGGCATAACTTTTTTTGGCATGATCCGAGTATTTAAACGATTTGAATTTTTTGTTAAGGAATTCCAACCTGTCCTTTAACACATGATTGTTTGTGTTTTGCTTGAATTGTAAGAATGCGATTTGTTTGTTTAATTAGATTGAAGAGATCTATACTCAACCATGGGCAATTATTAGAGTTTTTTATTTTCACCTTAATCTGTGTGGTTTTGGAATATTTATCAATGAGTTCATTATATTTTTTAATAATTATTAGTAAATTCAAACCTGGATTCCAAATATCAAATGAAGTATATTAAAGAAATTCATCAAAAAGTCGATTAACTTTACTAAAATTGATAATTTTCTTTTCTAAATTTCTAGTTACGTATTTCGATTTATATATGAATTTAGAGAAAACGAAACTATGATCACTGATGTTTGATTAAATTGTTGAGTTCAAAACACGGTGAATGTTGTGGAAACTGCAAATAGCGTGTTCTAAAATATGACCCACTCGCAGATCGACTAGCAAAAGCATTCGTAACAATCATGCCATGGCTGAATAACGCAGAATTAAATGTAGAGACTTGACTGGAGTCCTTTCAAATTACTAACAATAAAGAAATCCGGTGTGGCAATGGCATCATTGCTAAATGCTAAACTGCATCAAAGCTAATTTTCTAAAAAATTATAACAGTATTCATTGCTCAAGAATTACTCGAACAACAACAAGATGACGAAAAATTGCAGTAATTAATTTCAGTTTAGAATCCGAAATCAAGAGTTAACCTGCAACAAGTCAACCAGCAGCAAATTTGGTGTGAAACACCGACAGAATGGACCCGCCGTTCCCGAGAACAAATACGACAGACATTTTTCGATAGTCTGCATGGCCTATCACATCTCGGCATTCGTGCTTCACCAATATTAATTTTATCAAAATACTTCTGGTCAAGAATGAATACTAATACAAGTAACTGGGTGAAATCTTGTATCCAATGTCAACAATCCAAAGTTCACCGTCACACAAAATCAGAACTTGGTAAAATCGAGCTACAAAGTTGCAGGTATGAACACATCCACTTGGAATTAGCTGGCTCACGGCCTCAATCGAATGGCTATCAGTACATTCTAATGATGGTTGATTTACCCGTGAGCTAGACGCTTATCAAATCAATGAAATAACTGCAAGAACCATAAATAAGATCTTCTACAATGAGTAAAACTTCAGATCTGGAGTCCCACCATATTATACAAAAGCGAATGGTCTTGTCGGATGATTATTCCATAGGCAACTTAAAGGTGGTTGTAAAAATATTTATGTTCGCGATGCTTAATTTTGAGATATATGTAGGTTAATCACTTCAAATTCATGTTTTTTCATTTCAAATTCAATTTTTCAAAAAAAAATATTATAAAGAAAATGGTAATAGTTGCCTCAGATGTATCAATTATACTTTCTAAATTTATATTAGTTTGTGGATTCGCCAGAAAATTCCTCCCTGTAAATTTTATTTTTGATAAAATCTTTTCAATGGGATTCAACATCGTGAGTATGGAGAAATAAAAATTAATGTATGAGTTGTTTCACTAACTTTATCACGAACTGTCCGAATTTTGTGGATTGATCAATTATCCAGAACCAGTCATGCCCCTGTAATGTTAGGTTCAGCCAGTTCACCAAATAATTCTTCAAGGAATGTAATGAAAATATCAGCATTAACAGATGAGTTTGATAATATTTTACTACATACTTATGTACTATTCCATATATGTAAGTTCGTGGCCGCAATGGGCGAAACATTTCTTCATCTCACAGTTGGTACTATTATGTATATGAGCACCAGCTGTTATCTTTGATCTAGCCTTCGTTTTCGAAGATGGCAGTTAAAACCATAGATTCATCAAGAAACACTATTTTATCCCGCGTTTGTGGAACATTTCATGATAAGTGGATTGCATATTGCTTACGTTGATCAATTGTGCTTACACTATTCATACGATCCAAATTTATTGTAGCATTTTTTAGTGATATTCTTAATTTTTTCAATGCGTTTAAAATACTGGTTGTACATACATACATAGGTTGACGTTATTGTTTTCAAATATTTTCATTTTTATTTGTTTCAGCGTAATGCATGAATCTTCTATTATTTTTACAATTTCATTTAATATTTCATTTGACAATTTCATTATTCTCCTATCAGCGCGATTTCTTTTAACAATTGTACATTCACCTATTTTGTACCGATTTATTATACACATGGCAGTATTTTTTATCAGGGATGGGCATTTACGTGTCATCTATTAATTTCTTCGTCGACAATGACAACAATGTAGACAACGTCGATAATGTAGACAACCGTTAGAATGGTAATTTGTTGAACTAGTTCAAAGCTTATGTGATCTAATTTTTGTAGAGTAAAATTCTCGTGCAAAAATTATATACATATACTAGCGGACCCGACAGACGTTGTCCTGCATGATATTTCAAGCGATTGGGATATTAAACAAAGTATGAAATGAAAGACAAATAATATAATAATTTCATTATTCTTTATTTTGAAATAACATCAATATAAGCTCGTTTCTAAAAACAGTTCGTTATAATCAATAATGTTTGTTTAATTTTATCTTAATGCGAGTTGATGAACAATATTTTTAGTCAATTCCTGAGGAGTATAAATGAATAAACTTGACGATTTTTCAACGCGAGAACACGCCACATATAATTGGCAATGTGAAAAGACCGGATTTTCTAGATCTAACCCACAAATCGACATTGTTTGACCTTGTGACTTATTAATAGTCATGGCAAATGCCAAGCGAAACGGAACTTGCAGACGTCTGAATGGAATGGGTGAGTGTGAAGGGATCATTGGGATTCGTGGCAGGAAAACCACTTCACCTTCAAATTTGCCGTTCAAAATTGTAGCTTCAAGAACATTGCCCATCATTTTTTTTATGACTAATCTAATTTATCAATTTCTTCAGACTGTATTTTGTCGACCAACCAAATCAAACTATGCGCGTGTGGCAAACCTCGTTTTTGCCAATCAACAGAATACAGCCAGCAACATGTTTTGCCTAATACAGAGGAATGTGTAATCAAGTTCATCAACGATTTTAACTTTTGTCTGAAGACACGTGCAGTGATATCGTGCCGATCTATTGCAGTTTGACCTGGTAATAACGCAATTTTAATTTCATTCCATTTTTAATTACACGTAAATGTAATGAACAAATCTGGTCGTCCGTACGCGCTCACAAAAGTCATGGCGTCTTGAATATATTCTTGCATATGACGTGGGCTACCAATATATGATGTTGGAAGAATATATGAAGTACTGATGTCGTTGATATTAGTTATTCCATCTACGTTACCAACAATAGCATGACGCAAATGAATGTATTCCTCAGCTCGAAGTTTCGCTTGATTATACCTGATGTATCGTAATCGCTCGCTTTCAATTTTCGCATACATATCAACGATATATTGATGAAACAGCTGGCGGCATCGGAGAATATTATTGTCTTCATTGACACGAATAATCAACCGATATGCGTAGAAGTTCATCGCGCTCATTTTCTTGCTGGTTTCTGCACCTGCAAAGTAAAAATATAATAAAGACAAAAAGAAATTAATTAAAATATTAGGTAATGACATGTGTAGATTGTACCTGTTGCTGGATTTCTTTGTTTGATATTTAAATGATATCCATCTTCTATTTCCCAAAATATCAATGGATATTGCAAAGCGTCGTAAGAGCGATGACTGTATTCAATCGTATGCACTGTGTAATTTCTGCGTTTTGATTCGTATATCTCGACGTTCAAATGCGTCGCCAACCATAACAATTGCAACTTCATTATTGGTCGGTGCATTATATCGGCCCGCGTGCTGCCCAGATGGTACTTTGTCTGCTATGATGACGATCGTATAGTTGTCGTTTTGCAATTTGTTTGAAACGGTATTGAACAACTGGACCAACTGGTTGTGATTCTGTAAAAAAGGTTCTAAAATACCCACAATTTCTCGCTCCTCCATCTGCTCGATATGGTTGTACTGCCAGCGTGCGTTTATTTGCTGCTCCTCATCACCCATGAAGTAGATTTGCAGACATTTTGAATCTGTATCATTGGCATTAAAGAACCAATTTGATGATACTCTTGGTCCTGAATCTTAAACGTTGATTGAAAATTGCGATTTTTGTTGTTCCAAATGAATTTGCGAATTTTACGCTAAAACAATTTAGATTGAGATGTAGCTCCAGCCAATAGTGCTTGTGCATAAACCGTCCGATTTACCTTTGTATTTGAGTGCATGAGTGTTGGCATTGTTTGTTCATAGCACCGATTACAATTTGTGAATGTGACGAATACTCGATGTCCGACTCATATTCAAACGCAAGGCGAAGAAGTGATGCACGTATCAATGCGCGATTCACTTGCAAACGCTGTTGTTCCCGTGTTCTGAATGAGTCCGTGACGCACGTGTCATTGCTGCCTGGTTTCTTAAATTTTCATTGTCCGTCAATTGATCTTCTGCCGATCTATTTAACCGACGGTTCTGGACTAATTGTGAATTACGAGTACATCGACAAATATTTCCTCCTCGTCCACGAAGACGTGGCATTGTTTTATGTACGTAACTTATATGTGAATATAATACACTTAATATTCACTGAAATGTGACAACTGAAATATCAAAACAAAGCGTACAAAAAAATTAGCCGTTTAGGAGGAGTTCAGTGGCATACACACGTACAGTAGGATTATATATATAAAGATAGAAAGCTTTCATAAGTATTCCGAATTTCTGAATAATATCTGAAAAAGTAATATTTGATAATATCGACTAGCTGTTTGATATTTTATATAATAAATCAGTGGACTTTGCTGACAAATTGTACAAATCTAACTTTAAGAGAGCTATATCTGAAAATGTCAACTTATGATGAAAATCGCAGATAATATTGTTGGGTGTCGAGTACTCGGGTACCCGGATATTTTTCTGTTTGTTGAGTAGTCGACTGCCCGGGTAATTCCGAAATGTGTTTTTAAATTATTTATACAAGGTTACCACGAAAGATCTGTCTGAACAGCTTTTAATACGTTTATTTATATCCGAGTCAAAATAATTAGAGAATGATCATGGACAACAAAAAATTTTCTGATGTGATGTTTGAATTAACCATCATTCGAACTTCGAATGGAAAATTTAAATATTGAGGATTGTTGTACGCAGGAAATCAAATATTGGACAATTTAAAAGTGTTCCTTATAAAAAATCCTACATCAACAGCCAACGAACAGGTATTTCCAGGGCGGTAAATATATTTCCAACAAATAAAAGTCAGTTTGTTTTCTGTTCGTTAGTTCTTTAACAGATTGATTAGAGCGAATTTTTGAATTTGCCAAAATCTACACCGATTTCTAAAATTAATTTTACTTTCATTAACTCATGTAATAGTAAACGCAAATGAGTTTTATATTACTAACTTCTCTGCAATTTCTTCGCACACTACTTGCGTTCTTGATAATGCTTTAGAAAGGATTTAACGGATTAGAATTTGATTGACAACGTCAATAATTTTTTTTTTTTTTTTTTTTTTTTTTTCAATTTTATTTAAATATTTTAAATAAACAATTATTACAATCTAGTCACCTGGACTAATGAGCAATTTTATTCTAACTTAATTTACTATGTTGTATTAATCTATGGCTTCTTCCCACTGGTGTTCCATAGTGTCTGATAAATTGAATTAAACCACGTCGTTATTGTGGGTTTTAGATCAGCATTACGCTGTTTACACTAGCAATTACACCAGCTCAAAAGGTTTAGTTCGTTTGAGCCTGCGTACAATATCTGTGTTGTTTAACAGCTTAGTTGCCTCAGTGTTAACATGTTGTTCGAGCCTTTGCCTATGTCTCAGTGCAGTTTTTTGGATTTCCTTTGAAACAGTGTCCACTTTAAGGTCCCTATGGAGGTCTCTGTTTCTAACATACCATGGTGCATCAACGATGTTCCTTAATACTTTGTTTTGAAATCTTTGGATGATTTCCACGTTGCTCTGTTTGGTACAACCCCAAAGTTGGATACCATAAGTCCAAACCGGTTTTAATATTTGTTTATATAATAGAAGTTTGTTGTATGTTGATAGAGCGGAGCTCCTTCCTATCAGCCAATACATCTTTCTATATTTAAGCCCTAGTTCTTCACTTTTCTTTTTGACGTGTGCTTTCCATCGTAGTTTTGCATCTAGTGTCATGCCAAGGTACTTAGCCGTGTTGGCATACGGTATTATTTCTTGATTAATTGTAACCGGAATATGTTCGAGTCGTTTGTTTGTAAAATTGATGTGAACTGATTTAGTTTCGTTAAGTTTAATTCGCCATCTTTTGGTCCAGTTATGTATTTGAGTAATAGCCAACTGTAAACTCTGTGTTGATTCTTCGTTGCTATCTCCAACAGCTAGGATTGCCGTGTCATCAGCAAAGGTCGCCACAGTGTTGTTTTCTAATACAGGGAGATCATTAGTGTACAAAAGGTATAGGACCGGACCTAATACACTGCCCTGCGGTACTCCTGCCTTGATTTCTTTCAATTCAGAATAGGAATCGTCTAATTTTACTCTAAAGAATCTATCTTTCAAGTATGATTCTAATATTGTAGTGAATTGCATTGGTAGTACAGTTCTTAACTTATAGTTAAGTCCTTCATGCCAAACTTTATCAAAGGCCTGTGCAACGTCTAAGAATATCGTTGAGCAGACTTTTTTCTCCTCTAATGCTCCTTCAATAATATTAGTTATTCTGTGTACTTGATCTAATGTTGAGTGTTGGTTGCGAAAACCGAACTGATGATTTGGAATCAGGTTTTTCCTCTCAATTATCGGATTTAGCCTTTTCACTAATAACTTCTCAAAGAGTTTAGACATAACTGGTAATAGTGATATTGGCCTGTATGATCCAGTTTTGTGTGGTGGTTTCCCAGGTTTCGGAATCATAATTACTTCTGCAATTTTCCAGAGGCTGGGTACATATTTCAATCGAAAGGCGCCATTTATAATATTGGTGAGCTTTAATAGTGCTTTCCTTGGTAGTTCTTTTAAAATTTCTGCTGTTATAAGGTCATAACCCGGCGCTTTTCTCGGATTCATATTTGTTTTTATCTCATACATGACTTCTTTTGGTGTTGCTCGTAGGATTTCGTCACTTTCCTGTACAACCTCTTCAGTTATTATTTCAGCTTCCAATGATTGGTCATCATGTGGTTCAAATATTTTTTCCAGGTATTCAGCAAAATTTCGTACTTTATCTTCGTTATTTCTGGCCCATTTGTTATCTTCTGTTCTGATTGGAGGAATCTGCATTATTGGCCTTTTAATTCTTCTGGTTGCTCTCCAGAGAGAATAATCAGTACTAGTATCATTAGATAATTTTCTGAGGTAGTTACTGATAGATTCGTCTTTCAAATCTTTGATTTCCCTTTTAAGTAGCTGAGTCAGATTGTTTAGCTTAGTTTTATCTTGAGGGGCTCTAGTTTGTTGCCATATTCTCCTTGCCCTTCTTTTTTCTGCCAAGAGCTCTCTAATTTCTCTAGGGTAGTTGTTTCCCTTAATTTTCTTTTTAACTTGAGGTGTGTTTTCCCAAGCTGACTGCTGTATGTCACATATGAACTTGTGAACTTCGTTTTCTAATTGCTCCTCACTCCTTAGCGGAACCATTAAGTTAATTTGTCTTTCTAACGACAGTCTAAAGTATTCCCAATTTGTGTGCTTATTTACTAAACTGGGATAGCTTTCTTTTTGAATGATCCTTTCACTTAATGTCAAAAGTATTGGGGAGTGATCAGAGCTTAAGTCAATACTTTCATCTATATGTATATAATTCACAGATATATTTTTCACTATAAAGAAATCAATTAGATCTGGTATTTTATTTGGATCAGTTGGCCAGTAGGTCGGTTTACCATTTGATAAGGCTTCACAACCGTATTTTCTGATAGCATTGAGGAGTTCTTTCCCTTTGGTTGTTGTTAGTCTAGAACCCCAGTGGATATTTTTTGCATTAAAATCTCCTCCAATTACAAATCTTTTCCCTAGTTTACTGAAAAATTCAAGATAATCTTTTTCTTTTAGAGAGTATTTCGGTGGGCAGTAAATTCCAATAACACTAATAGAGTTATTTTTGGTCTTGATATTAACAGCTGTTGCTTGTATTTGTTCTGTTTCATATTTTAATTCCTCGAAGTGATTAATGCTATTTCTAATTATAACAGCACTACCTCCCTTGGCAGTATTTCCCGGGTGAATAGTGTGATATGTTTTATAATTTCTAAATTTGATAATTGATTGTCTAGTGAAGTGAGTTTCAGAGATGAGACAGACATCGATTTTCTCTGCGTCCAGAACCATTTGCAATTCCTGTTGGTGTTGCTGGAGTCCATTGGCATTCCAGCATAAAATTCTTAAGCCGTTAGACATGGCTTTGTTTAGGGATGGCTCCCTTAGTACTGTATTCTAGTTTCTGTAATCGCTGATCAAAAGTATTAAGTTTGCTTAATATCAGCTTAAGCGTTTGATTTATGTCGTCTGTTTGAGGAGTTTTTTGTTTGTTTTCGTTACTCATCATTACTTGAGCGTAAGTTTTTTTGCCCACTTCTCCTTGAGAGGCTATCAACGATTCACGCCTTAACTCTCCTTTAAATGATTCAGGCCTGTTTATTCTAACAGTTTGCTTCTTTATTACATTTGTATTTTTAGCATGCATGTTTTTATTTTTGATGTTTTGCAATTCAATAGCAACACTGCATCCTCTGTAGTTAGCTGGATGGTTTTCTCCACAATGTACGCATCTAGGCTGTACATCTGTGGGTTTGACACAATCTCTAGTATGGTGTTTACCTAGACATTTGACACACCTGGGGTCTTTGTTACAGTATTTTTGAGTATGTCCATATGCTTGACATTTTTTACATTGTGGTATAAGCCTAGATCTTCTTAGGGGCTCAATATTGACTTTGCATCCCAAGATGTACTTGATTTGATGTATTTTTTCAATATCATCATCTGCGCTGAATGTCAGCATATACATGTTCAGAGGCTCCTTACTTCTCCGTTTCAGCTTAATTGATGCTTCAGTTGCATTAAAACCTTTTCCTTTCAGGTCCTCAATTATTTTTTCTGGTTTACATGTAGAGTGCAGATTTTTAGCCATTACCCTAATTGGTCTGATTTGTTTGTTTTCAAACGTATGCCAAGAATGTCCCCCTTCGCTTAACATTTTTGTCATTTCTCTGTAGGTTTCACCATCTGCTAAGTTTACTTTGATGTTGTTTCCACTCATCAATTTTGTATTAAACTTATCTGTTTTAGTTACTGTTTTAATTTTCTCATACAGTAGATCATAGTTTTCAACTCCATCTATAACTATTGGGGGTGGTGGAGGTAATTTTTTTGGATTGTTTTGGATTATTTTAGGAATTGTCTCCTTTAGTTGAGGAGGAGTAGGTGTATCATTCCTTCTCCTTTTTTTTCTCTGGCTTTTGACTCTAATCCACTCAGTTTCGTGAGCTAATTCTTCTTCATCCGTATGGTATTCTTGTTCCATTACTTTTTGGGTAGGAGGAGAATCAACGTTTTCCTTTGCTTTAAGGGCTTTAACTTCGTCTTCAAGAATTCTTATATGTTCCTGCATCCAAGCAATTGCATCATTTAATTGCTTATTTATATTATTAGATTCAACCAATGCAGCATTGGCCTTACGCAATTCCTGATAGAGCATTTCTTCTTTTTTAGAATTTTTGTCCTCTGGAAAAGCATTTCTCGGTAACTCCACAAGTTCTGTAGGTATTATTTTGTTAATCTTCGCGGTGAACGTGCTACAGGCTCTCGTAGGAGACCTCGGTAGAACCTGACTCTTTTGGAAAGGATCGATATTATCCATTTCTGAATCACTCATTCTCGTGGATTTACCAATATAGTTATTGGTGTACCACCTTAATTTAAACTAACAACTCATCGACCCAATACTTTTGGCCGGGAGTGTATTTTGAATAAAATAAAAAAATAAAAAATAAAAAAGCTAACACTGCACTTTTAATTTTTTTTTTTTTCACTATGTTCAATATGCACTTATACAAAATAATTAAAAATAAACTAATATCACTGCACTTTTTTATTTCTATTTTTTCGATTACACTTCTCCGATTCCACGTCCAAACCTCACAACGATTTGAAAGAGAATCAAATAATAATTTTTCAAAATAATCAAGTGTAGCAGCTCGAATATTCGACACACCGATATTCGATACTGCCACAACAAAACAAAAATAGTGAAATTCAAATATAAATCAACTTATTTGAATTGAGAGTTCACTAACCCCATCACACATCCAATAGCCGAACCAATTAACCAATTATTAAGTCGCCTTACCAATTCGACTAATAATCCATTGCACTCAAAATACTAGTGCAATGTTGACCGTCGCCGGCGCATGTGTTCCCTCATCAAAAACGAACACGAAGGCGACGTCAAAACACAAACAAACAAACAACAAGATTTTCGTCCATTACCTTTTTCTCTTCCAAGTCCAACGTTTGGTGTGAGTGCAACGTGCAAAAATAATAATAAATAACAATATCAATAATGGTGGTGTAAAAATATATATAAATAAAATTAAAATTAATTAATAATTATATAAATATAAATATAATTTATAAATAAAATTAAAAACAATAAATAGTATATTCATTTACAAATAAATAAAATAAATAAGTTTGAAAGATAAATAAACGAATTTATTGTGTTAAATTGTGTTCCTGTTTAATTGAGAAAATCCGGATCAGAATAAATATTTAAACGGAACAACATCTAACACAAGTATGGAGATTTTTAAAATGCCCTTATTGAAAAAGGAGGTAACCAAATCCAATTTATTCAGCTAGTGACACTCGATGGAAATCTATTGTGATGCATTTGTGAATTTATTGGCTTCAATCTAGGTATAAAACATATGAAGATTCCAATAACTCATTCAAAAAAGTTAAGCCGAGTATAGTCAAGTTAATTTTTAACGAAATATGTTAAAAGATGGAGGTTAATTTTTCGTTCCTCACAAAATATTTTAGAGTTTTCAAGAGACAAGTACTCTCGAATTTTATAGAGCTGTCGAAACTATTGCAATTGAGATTCATTTAAATTTCTAAAAAATCATCTGAATATTTAATTTATTTAGATCAAAATCAATTTATATTATCTTGTTAAAATCTTAATCTTAATTTAATTTTTAAATACAAAAACACTATTCAAATGAATATTTAATTAATAATTTTTATAATTGATCAAAAAATTGGTACCACTATATATTGCTTATAAAAATACGTTTCATTTGATATATCACATGACATAATCAAAATGGGTCAACACCCATCTATGATCCCAGCGGTTTTATCCAGAACTTTCTTTCCTCCAATCTATTTCTACAGAACTCCACGAATTTTATGTTTCAATTTTTTTTGTATTTTGTAAAAAAAAATTTTGTTACTTGACATTTCATTTCACAAGAATTCGTTGAGTTATGTAAATTGGTCTAGAGGATACAAAATTTGGTAATAAATCACCTGGATTGTTAGTTTTGACGGCTCTAATAAATTCGCATTTGTCAGTGATTTTAGTATTGTCTCCTGATATTCCTGAGATATTTGTGAGCAACGAAAAATTAACATCCTTTGTCGCCCTCGTTGGCACAGTTAGTAGCGTGCTTGCTGTGGTATTCGCGAGCCTCGACTTCGATGCGGTGATAGATTCGGCGATAGTGACCAAAACTAACGGTTGGACGTTTTAAATGTTTAAGTATGTATATGTGTTTCTGTGGTTATTGCACCGTGGGCCCGTTTGTGGCATTGAGTGCTGGAGTGATCCGCCCAACATTAATTTTAATTTTAACCTTCTTGTAGACACCGTTTCTGTAATAAAGTCATGTGATGCACATATCTGAATTTTTTCATATAGCTTAAGCCGTCTTTTTATTAAACACGAAAACTAGGGCGTTGGATTTGCAAATGCTAAAAGTATCGTGGGTTATTGAGATGTTGTCTAATATTGCCTGGTAATCTACGTAATACTTTACGTGTCGATAACCCCGTGGATGATTTGGCGTAACCTACCTCGCGCATCCCTGATTTTTATATATTTCCGCTATTTCACTTGATTCAAGTGTTGTTTTTCCTTCCTCAAAGTATTTTATTAGGATCTGCTTTTTGTCCAAGCTAGTTTTCCTGTATGGTTCCTTATTGTATCCTCTGCGACGAACCACCATCAGTTTTAAGAAACCACACTACTGCGATTGTTTAAATCTATATACATATGTATAGGTGATATAACATTTTTTGTTTGTGACGGTTTGTCACACAACTTATTTCGAGGGGCTATAGATATGGTTGAAAATGATTTTTGGTTTTAGACAAACTATCTTTTCCAAAATAACTTTTAACATACATATATTCTATTCATGCTGAAATTTTTAGTTTGGGCATTAACAAAGGATTATCAATTGTTAAAATTGTACCGCAGACAACAAACACTTAAACCCATACAAAACATAAAATTCATCTAATCTTCATTCACCTCGTCAAGATCCATAATACCGAAAAAAATAAAAACAAAATCAACAATCGGAAGCCAAATTATCACCCCCCTACGAAATAATCTTATGTCATTTCCTTGAATTAATACTTATATAACATTTAAAACTGTTATGTTACTCACCGCGTTCTCCCGTGCCCCTCCCCCAAATCCAAATATGTATATTTGTATAATTTTCATTTAAAAATATTTTCGTTTCTACATGAGACACAAAGTAAAGCAGGATAATGTGAGAGTAAATGAGAGAAGAGAATTTAGAATACTTGCGTTGCGTGCGTAGGTATGGGGTGCGGTAGGCACACGCAAGTTGAAAAAAAAAAATTAATTTAAAATTTTATATATTTATTTTGGCGGGAAAATTTAAGGATATTATCATCGTTTTTCATGTGTATGCGTACATATGTATGTATATAAAAGAAAGGACTTGCTTATACGATTATTTAAGGATTATGCACGAATTGAAAAAAAAAATACAATTTCCCACAAGCGTTTGTTTGATATCAGTATATCATTTCTGTATCCTTCCGTCAATATTTTTTCATGTGTTATACACATACATATAACAGTTTTAAAAGCCTGAACATAAACATTTATGTACATAAAAATGACTTATGTGCATGCTATTATATCATAATAATGCGGTAATGATAAATTTAATAACATGTACAATTTATGATTTTGTTTTTTCCTTTTTTTTTGTTACTTGATTAAGGGGAACTGGGTTGGGTGGCAACTACATACATACATCAGTTTAAAAAGGCATTTTCATATTTCTATGTAGGTATATGTATAACATATACAAAAAAAATATGTTGTTTCATCATGTGAATAAATAGAATTAAATACTCATATTATACCAGGAAAATATTGAGCAGAAGAAACCAAAATATTAAGAAATGTATTTAAGCGGTTTTTGATATCAATATTATTGGGCGGGGAGGATATTATACATGGGTTCTAATGTTTTGTAATCGATTTGTATGATTCATTTCATTTTTAATAACTCGCTTAATTAAACAATTATAATTCAATTAAATATATAAATAATTTAATTTTGTAATATTGAATTAAGTTATGTATGTGAGTGCCAATGTATGGACCAGGTATGTATAAGGCCTCGTCACATAAAAATGTTCACAGTGGCAAGCCAATTTTTGATGTACATATTGTGACGATTATGCCTAACGTTATACACAATAAAAACAGTATACTTGTTGGTATGGTGGTTAGAGTCGCAGGTACAGAGCAGTATATGTGGTAGCGATCGATAGTTCGATTCTCACCACAGCGTTTGTAGTATTTATGGTGGATATTTATTTAAGCCGACGATCGAGGTTGATGCATTGAGTTCCAAATGCAGAATATGAGCATCATTTAGTAAAACACCACAATGTTCGAGAAGCAAGGAGTAAACATAAAACATAGAGGGGAAATGTATGATAAAGGCGCGTCGAGAGTGAGAAAAGGAGAATGCAATTAATATGCAAATTAATGTGCAAAATTACGCTGCAGATTATTATCGAATAAATTGTAAGAGCTACTGCACAATCAGAGGAACTGACGAAAATTGGAGCTGTTCTCAACGCCCTTCTATTACAAATGAAACACGAATTTGATCAATTAAACACTAAAGCTGATCAACAGACACAATTTGATCAGCTAAACTCTGAAATGAAAGAGCAAAATTCGAAATTTGATCAGCTAAACTAAAGTTGATCATTAAAATAAGAAGCTGGTGATAAAACTGTTAGAGAGCAGGATGAAGGTGTTTAAAGCCTGCCAGGAAAACGTTAACTCGCAACGCAACGATACTCCAAAACAAACAGTGGTTGTGCTACCACATCAATAGATCCGCATAGTGGAGACCACAAGGAGTTTTAAAACCTCCATCGTTTGATGTCGTTCTGCTATCGAGAACTTGTACATAAGTATGTCGTATAGAACTATTCGTTGCGAGAGTGGTAACACGTATATTTTGACAGCGCTATAATTTGGAAATATATACATACAAATATCATATTAATAATCCATCAAATTTTAATATTAGCAACTATAGGCAACGCTAATTTAACTGCATTTCTGCTTATAGTATAATAGTTCCTTGATTACGATTCGGTTGTGAATTTCTTGAATAAGAATATGAATAGGTCCGCTGATCTTTTGAATATTGTTCATTTAAATGCATGCAGCATTCCTGCTCATATTGAGAAATATCTCGTTTAATGACATCTACCAATTTAAATATTGTGGGAGTTTCTGAAACTTGGCTTCGTGACGGAATGCCTAATTACGTATTCCAGGTACCGGTGTTTTCACTACTAAGAAATGATCGTACCAATGATAGAACTAATATTGGTGGTGACGTTGGGATATATGTATGCGATAATTTGAAGGTCAAACTATATTTAATCGATCTTGTCAAGAGCGATTTGAGGCATTTTTTGTGGAAGGTATGTTATGTACAGGAAAATTGCTAGTTGGTATTATGTACAATATACTCCTCGTGTTTATTCTATAGTGCAAGCTATGATGAATTGATTTAGTTTATATCCAATTCGATGGATGAGTTTCATCGCATTATCATTATGAACTCATGAGCTGACCCATCTTCCATGTCACTGTACAGGGTGACATGGAGCTATGCAATGCGCAGGTGGTATACTGTACTTGTGTGAATGGAATGAATGGGTTGAATGAATGTGTGTGAATGACCTGTGAATGTAAGGCAAGGCTATGGACCAATAATGTGTCTATGCCCACGTCCTCCCTAAAAAAAAAAAAAAGTAAAAGTTGATTTTTACCCGTGAATTGGTCCGCAGCCTAAGAATATGTTTTTCAATTTTATATAATTCACTTCAAATTCGAGTCACACATCACAGGCGCATGGCTGGTTCTGGATAATCGTTCAATCCACAAAACTTAAATTAAAAACATAAACTTTGTATAGCTTGAACGAACGTAAATACAAAGTAAGTGGAAAAAATACACCCATACATAGATAAAATTAAAAAGTTACTTAAAAAATTGTTTTAAATGATGCTTTAAGGCGTCCTTAGAAATTCAAAGTCGAAAGCATTGTTTATTTCGTTCAACCGTTTGGCCATTCGGTTGATAGATTCATTCTCACCATATAGTGTGCGATGTTGGTTCAATTGAATTAAATTACTCGGATGAGTAATCTTGGGTTGGTACATGTTTTCTAGGATATACGATGAGTCAATGTGTCCCGGTA
This sequence comes from Tipula unca, assembly GCA_951394425.1. Classification (NCBI taxonomy): domain Eukaryota; kingdom Metazoa; phylum Arthropoda; class Insecta; order Diptera; family Tipulidae; genus Tipula; species Tipula unca. The sequence continues at coordinate 87,244,102 of OX596382.1, forward strand.
GCACTTTTCCTATCATAGAAGCATCCAGTTGTTTTCTTCGTTATTCAGTTGTTGCAATTTTACATTTCTGACATCTTTCAGTGTAAGTGGGTAGCCGAGAAATATTTTCGTGATATGGTATGTTGTTGTCATAATTCTATCGTCATTGCTTCTGATCTGAATCGTGTCGTATCCATGCTGATAGCACATCAGTTTTGGATAACATTCGTTATATCATTAATGAAAACTATGAAGATCCTTGGTCCCAGATGAGAGCCCTACGGAACTGCAGAATGTGCAGTAATTGGTTTAGATCATATACCACCAATTTCGATATATTGTGATCTACTGTTAAGATTCGATTTTGGATTATTTAGAGTCGAAAGCTTTCCTGAAATCTGTATACATACTTATATAGTATCTACTTGCAGGTGTTGTTTGAGGGCTTTAAATGTTTCGCAAGTAAACTCAGAAAGATTAGTAGTCGTAGATCTTCCATGGAGGAAGCCGTGTTGAGCTGTTAATAAATGATAATCGGCATAAATGAGTTGCAACTTTGGTACACGGATTGAAAAAATTCTGCAAACATATTAACGAAACAGAGTTGGTCTTTGGTCTGCCGTTTAGAGTTAAAAAGTTCCAGAAGAACTTAGGATCCTTATTGATGTTATCTTGTAATGTCACGATATAATTTTTGTACTTTATTTTAAACTAAATCCTACTCGTACAAGATGTTGATCTTTTGGAATTATCTTCTGCTGTCTCCTGTATCGTTGTTTTTCAGTTTTTGTTTATTTGTATTATTGTATTTTTCAAGTTGATAAGAGTATATTCATACCATGAGGGATGATTCATTTTCGATATTCCGAAGAGAGAAACATGATTATGAAACGATCGGAAAATTATGTAATAAAAATTTGCGACGTTCCTATCAAGGTTATTTGAAGACAATTCGTCCTGCCAGATGATGTTATTGAAGCAGTTCTTTGCAACTCAGTTATTTAAGCTAGCTTCCACATCAGCGATAGGTTAAAAGGGCAAGATTTCAGCTATATGTTCAAAGAAATTTCCATTGCTTTGTGGTGGTTTACATGATTGTTACGAATGGAATCAGTTACATCAAAAATGCCCTGATCATTAGAAAGCAGAGTTAAAAATAAAATCGTATTTCTTTCTTCGATTTTGCTTTTCGAAAGGAACGAAAAAAAATTATATTTTTATATTTTCCTTAAGGAACGATATTACAGCAATTAAAATTTCGCTCTGAAGATTGAGAGCGTTATTTCTATTTTAATACTCTTACTTTTTCTTCTATAGGGTTTTGTAAATTATATTTCGTTCTTTGTTTTTATTAGAATTTCTTGCTTTTGTTTCTATATGTCTATGTATTATATAATTTTAAATTTAATATGGATGCCAGTTAGTAGTATACAAACTTCCTGTGAATCTAGCTGTGTTTTAGAATATTAATAAAATATTAAATAATTTAATTTAAATTTAATCGATCAAAGAGGTTTAAAAAAAATAAATAAAATGGGTAGAAAACAAGTAGATATAATTAGAAACTACTTTTGTTTAAATAGTGACAAAAATTCGAAGATTTGTAACATTAACAACTGTTATATCGCAATTTCCAATAACCAACTTTGAAATATGCGTCGCCATATTAAAATTACGCATCCTGAAACTTACAAACAGTATCAAATGGACTTACTTAGAAGTAAAATCTGCACGAGAAACAATTACTATTAAAACAAACAGACAGGAAATTAAACATGCGTGTGTCGAAATGATCACGAAGGGTGGCTGCACATTCAACATTATTAATTCGCGTGGATTTAAGCAAATCATTGGACCAATTGCAAAAACATTAGATGTTACAATAATAAACGCTGCTACAATGAAATCGGAAATCTCCGCTACATCAGCCGCCATAAAATCATCTATTAAAAATGAGTTAAAAAACAAAATATTTTCTGTAAAAATTGACGAAGCTACTAGGTTTATATCACTCTAATTTAGGAATTAATGTGCAATATATAATTGATAATACCGTTCATGTAAAGACCATAGGGATGATTGAACTGACGGGACGCCACACAGCTATTTATTTAAAAAATATAATTATAGAGACATCATTTGGTTTATCATTAGACCAAATTTATACCATTACATCTGAAAATGGTAGAAATATGCTGAAGGCTTCTAGCTTAATAAACAATGAACTGGATTCAGATGATGTGATCAACGATGAGGAAACCATTGAAAAAGAGTGTATTGAAATTCCCAGAGACCGAAGTGAAATAGCCGAATTAATTGTGGCAGAAAATAAATCAAAATTTCTAGTCAATACAATTAAATGTGCCGCACACAAAATTCAATTAGCGGTTAACGACACTCTAAAAGAAGCCAATTTAAAAGAGAATATAAGAACGATGCGAAATCTAGCGGTATATTTAAGAACTCCTACGCACCGAAATTTTTTAAAAGAGAATAAATTAAAGCAGCCCATCTTGAATATACCTACACGATGGAACTCAACATATGATATGTTGGAACGGTTACTTCTATTAAAGGATTACTGTAAAACTTATCAGCATGAATTTGTGGAGCTCGATATCAAGGAAAATTTGTGGAATTTTGCCCTACATTTTATTGAAGTGTTTAGTCCTGTGAAAAAAATTACTACACATTTACAACAAACCCAATTAATTTTTGGCGATTTTTTTAAAAGTTGGTTAGAGCTAAAACTTTCAATCAAGAATATTGCGCACCCATTGGCACAGAACTTATTAACTAAAATAGAAAATAGTGAAAAAATTTAATTGATAACCAAATTATTTCAACCGCAATGGTATTGGATCCGCGATTTAATTGTATGGTGTCGGAAGACAACAAAAAAAAGTGTATTAATCATTTAAAAAATGTATACGACCATTCCAAACTTATTGAAGGAACAGAGCTACCTGATATCAACTATAGATACATTGACGCCTGGTTTATCATCAACTTCGTCTTCATGTTCGATGGATATCAATCAATTGTTGAATGAATATATATCTACACAAACAGAAATAAATCGGCCTATAAATATAGCACAAAACGAGGCTTATTGAGAAATTGAAAATTACAACCCGCGAAGGATGGACGTAAATTCAAATGTGTTGGATTATTGGATGGTCATGCAAGACGAATTCCCCGTATTAAGTAAGCTTGCAAAAATTGTACATGCTGTCCCAGCCACCCAGTGTAGTGTCGAACGATGCTTTTCTTCGTTCAAGCTCTTAATTTCTGACCAACGAAGCCGTCGTCTATCTGCTAGTTTGATTAATGATATTTTAATCGTAAAATGCAACTCAAATTTTGAGTATGAGGAGCAATATTAAAAAAATAATTTTGCATTAAATGTTGTCATAAAAAGAAATGTGACAAATTAAATTAATATTTAGTTAGGTACTAAAAGTAGTTAGTACTTTATAGTATTATAGTACACATAAACATAATATTAATTTAATAGTTTTAATTTACTTTTTTTTATTTTATTTAATTTAATTAAAATTCGTTAATAACGAAGTTGTTAATAATTGAAGTTTTATTATTTGTTACTGAATTTATTTATTTATATTTTTATTGATTTAATGAAATACATTTATTGAAACTTTATTCTTATAAAATGTAAATAAAATATAACATGAAGTTAAACTAAAATTGTTTTTAGTTTTCTGAAAGAAAGAAAGGGAACGATATTTATAATTTTTTCATTCCCTTTCTCTAGAGTGTTACTTACAAAAAATTTTAGTCGATCCTGAAAGAATGATATTTGTTCTTTTAGTGTTTTGCAATAAAGAAAGGAATCACAATCGCACAATGAAAAAATATATTATTGAGAATAAGAAAGAAAAAAACTACAAGGAGCGATAAAAGAACGAACAATTTAAACACTGTTAGAAAGGATAAGGTCCAGGTATATCTACTGTGTGTGTTAGGAATTTTTGTTAATTTGATTCAGATTAGAATTATGATTGGAGTCTATGAAATATAAATAGTTCCAGTGGTATGTAAAGTTAAAAGGAATATTGCAATTAATGTTGGGATTGAAACACCAGGAAATATGTTAGGAAGATTGAAATCACCTGAAATAAGAAATATGTCTGACGGATCATTTAAATAATTTAGTTCGTTTAAGGCTTCAGAAAAGTTTATGTATTTCTAAGAGGTCGATTGGTGTGGATATTACTTAAGCTGTCACTAACTGTATGTTAATTTTAGGTAAGCATTTTACTTATACATGCCAATTCCAATCCTGTCTGGGACACTGCCACAGTTTTGTTCGGGATAGCATATTTCGGGATTTAACAGCAGTTGGAACTTGTCACAACGATGCACAATATAATTGTTGGGGAAAAATTGAATGATGTCTCGCAGATGATATACGCGTTGAAACTGTAAAACTTTGCAGCTTTTGACGACATTCTGTTTACGTTTGGAAATAGAACGTAAACAGTCTCATGTGAACGTAAACAGTAGTGCTATATTCAGGGCTGGCTTTACAAGGAATAGGATTTAATTTTTTTTTATTAATTTACAGGCGGTTCATGGCAGGTTATAGTTTTCGAAAATTTTGACATCTTGGTTTCCATTAAAATTCTTTCATCAGCAGTCCAGGTGGCCACAATATAAAATTAACGGCATTGACGAATTGTTCAGCAGGCAATCTGATACAAAACGGCGTAATTAAACTCCTGTGGTTCCCGATGCTGGCGGTAGTAATAGTGGAGGTGGCAGGATAACGGTATGTGTTGGTTGTAGAATTGGCTTCCCAGGTAATGTAGTAAAAAAATAAAATAAATGCCGATATTGGTTCTGCTAGATTTAATTTACAGGTAGACTTGGACTGGGATCTTGTGATACGGCGTTCCTCTAATGGCAAAGGATTTAGTGGAATGGCCTGGATGGCACTCAACATAATGGTCAATTCTTTCCACTTGTGTAGCAGAATTAGTTATAGCATGAATTGCACTCATCAGAGTAGTAATCTCAATTCATTTTGGAATGGGCATCCGTCATACCAGTTGCCCATAATCCATAATTATTTTGATGGCTTTCTTTACTTCGTTTGGAAATTTTTTGATTAGTTTTTTCGCATCAAGTGCGGCACAGTTGTAACTTAATACTTTACTGCACATAAAACCGCATGGCAAGCAAAAATCATTCATCCACAATGAATAATGATTATACTACACTCCATGTACTTTTTTTCAATCGACATAATGGTTGAGGTGGGATCCCGACTTGACCAAGCTTTAAGTGCCCGTTGAATCATTGCGAGAGGAATATTCCTAATCTCTCGCTTTATCAATATTTTTAGTTCCGTAATATCAACTTTAGATCTAGCCAATTGTGACTACAAGTAGCCTCACAGAAAATAATCACATGGTGCTAAGTCGGGTGATGAGGGAGTCCATAAATTAGGATGAACAAACGATACGTTGTTTTGTTGGAGGAATGCAAGTGTTTTCTTTGCAGTGTGTGACAAAGCTGAGTCTTGGTGTAATATCCAGTTCGATAAGTGGTTTTAAACAGTTGTTTATGTAGTAATCTGCATTTATGTTAGCAGCTGGTTGAACGAAAATGGGTATACTGTTGTGCCAAAATTAGATATCCCTATGAATACCATAAAAACTTTCGGATGACACGGTTTTGCCAAGGGAAATAATTCTATCTTAGTTTGCTCACGACTCAAATGTTGCACGCTTCTTTGGCCATCGGCATTTGTTAATTAAAACCAAGCTTCGCCGACTGTGATATATTTCTTCTATTTATCGGCTTTCAGTACTCGGTAAAGCCCCAAAGACCATTGGTGTTTTTTGGTGATTGCTTGCGCAGACATATTGTGACGCTTCGGCTTTTTCAAAAGTCTTAGTCCCATTTTTTTTTTTGAGTTTATGGTATGACTCCAACCTTTGAATTAAAATGTTTTACCAGATGTTTCTGCGTCGGTGATTGTTTTTTGCTTAACATTTTTTGCAAATTAGAAATTTGGCGTTTGGTTGATTTTCGTCCCGCATTTTCAATTGGTTTATTGTTTCTCATTAGTGGAATTTCATTTTTTTTATAGTGGTTAGTGTACCTTTTGAAATATTGAACCCCACCGTTTTACACTCTTTTATATAATTAGTGAAAAATTAACATTTTTCTTTAAGAAATGTGAAACAAAGACCCGGTGTTCTTTTGTTATCACCATATGAGAACTGACAGTTAAAATAAAATTGCATTTGAAATATTTTATGGTTTTGATGCTTCTTTTTTTTCAAAAACTCTACCTGTCTCTAAAATACCGGGGCTTTGAGTTTTTTGTATTTATAATCGTTCATTTTCATTTTTGATATACCTGTAGTTCATTAAAATTTGTTATGCAAAATAGTAAAATTCGTTAGCACTTTTGATTAAATAATTTTGATTGTTTAACGATTTTTTAAATTTTTTATTTATAAATGACATAAATTAGGTCAGAAATTAAAAATTAAGAAAAATTAAACAAACAATATTAAAAAACACGTTCGATTTGAACGAATATTTATTTGAGATTGACGGTTTTATTTGTAATGCACATAGTATAAGTTATGAATAAATTATATAGTTTTCATAGTTCAAAAGAAAAATGCATAGCTCGGATAGCTTAGCTCAAGTGTGCATCGATCTATAAATCGAGTAAATATTATTTTCTATTACTGGCAAATAGAGCATAGCATGGTGGTGCGAGCATCACAACCCAAGAACTCAATTAACTCATTTACTTACTTTTCTTATTCCATGTAATGACGAATTAATAATTACGAGATTAAAAAAATTAATCTACCACAAATTAGCATATTTGTGGTAAAATACAGTACAGTTTCACCATTGAACGATTGTCGGTAATCAATGAAAACATTAAAATTCGTATAAAAATAGATTAATCTCATCATAAACGCACACCACACAATCATATTAAAATTAAAAACATAAACCACCTTTTAAATTTATTTTCAGCTTCCTTCATCCATCTCAAAAACCAAATGAAAAAGAAATCTTTTCCATTTTCCCATTTTAATTATTCAGCATTGACACTAAAATTGTTGCTGTTGACAAGACAGAAATCCTTTTTATCGAAATTTATATAAAATGACAGCAATAAAAAAAAAAATAATAAAAAACAAGGATACAAATAAATAAATAAATAAATTGAAAAGTCTATTCTAAATTCAATAAACTTCCTTTTCGGTCTCCTCCTTCCTTCCACCAAAGAAATGCTAAAAAATGAGGGGTAAATCTTTTTGTGAACATTTATGAAAATGTCGTTTTTAATCACTGTGTATATATATATATACTCGTACTCGCACCATGATAACATATATAAATTAAAGTATTCATGCATAGATAACGAAGACCTATTGTTGTATCATTATTTCATAAAAATAATAATAATAATAATTAATTCAAAATGACATGAATATCCTTTTCTTTCTTTTCTTCTGTCGAACATAATTAAATTATCTCAACCTATAACAAGAGATGTGTGTACCTCCTGTTTGATGGTTTTGTTTATTTAAAATTTTAAAAAAATTAAAAAAAAAGGATATTTTTGACATAATTAACAATTTTAGTTTATTTTGAAGGATTACAGATAATAGACTGCTATTCAATCAATGTAATAAATATTAAATTTACATACATATATACAATACACTGGAGAGTTATGTTTAATTCATGTATTCTGGATATAATAAAAGATAACGCTTTGTATATGTATGTGTGGGCATAGGATGCTAGTACACGATGGCTTCGTGCTAGTTTTGGACTCATGTAGATGATACATACCGAGCTCTGTATAATATCGAGACCGGAGATCTGATGAAGATCCCCGATATTGTACATGAAGTAAGATCTCAGCGAGTATGCTGGCTCGGTCATGTTGTGCGTGTGGATCCGGAAAGAATTGTGCAGTGATCTCTGAAAAGAGAGCCAGTATTTGGTAGGCGCACAGGTCGTTGTAGGTGACAATGGCTTCATGGTGTACAGACGACTTGGTTTCTTGTCAGTAATGGCCTTTAAACACTGTTTATTATTATCCAGTATTATCTTGTGGTCTATATATATAGACTGGTTGAAAAATGCTGCAAATATTTCTGCTATCTCTTTAGCTTTTGAAGTGCAGATTCTATTCAGGTTTCGATTCATGTCGATTATACAACTCGGTGGATGTACTGCGGCGGGAGTTCAACCGATTTATTATTTTTATTTATTTTACTCTATTAATTGTCGTTCGTGTAACAAATATAAACCATAAATATTTATTAAAGTGTTTCAATTATAAAATAGGGATTCCATAAGCCATTTTTTAAATTTAACCGATGAAATAAACCACAATAGGTAGGAAACCAGAAAATTAATTCGAAATATCAAGCCGCATTTAAATATGTGCTAAAAGAGCTTAAAACCAAATTGTCACCAGTGGTGAAATAATCCTCATTATCGCCAGAACCAGGGATGGGCATTTAGGCGTAATCTATTATTTTCTACGTCGATTTGTCGGCTACTCGTAGACAACATCGACAACGTAATAATGTAGATAGTTCCTAGAGTGAGTTTGTAAATTTATTCTAAACTACGTCGAGCAAATTTCTTTAGGATCGATGCGATACGAATGATGACAATTTTATAGAATTTCCTTTAATGTAATTTATTAAACTCTGCTATTAATAATGCTTAACCTACAATGTTCAAAACATTTGTTTCTCTGTTTAAACTACATTGTTTGCAAAGTTTCGTTAAAACCGGTTGCAATAGTAGAAAGTAGTGATTAACGATAGAATTAAATAATTTAAAACTAATTGGGCATAAATTTTTTGAAACGCCTACGGCGTCAGGTTTATCCATTGCAAAATCATTCAATTTCCTTAAAACAATTATATATACCGTTGTAAAATTGTATAAAGAAGGGCTCAGCTTAGAAGGAGTAGGTCACAAAAAGCAGAAACGAGTAAGACGAGTTCGAGTTAAGGAAGGCTGAATTTTTAGGAAGGCCAATCGAATTTTCTGTAAATTCACACGAAGAAAAATATCAACTTACTTGTATAAGAAAAAGCCTAATCGACCATAATATTGATGTTCAATTATCTGAATATGATTTCTAAAGTATGCATGAAATAATATCAGCATTTCCCATCAAATTGCCGGTAGAAGCAATATATTCAGCTGAATGAACCCGAAGTAAAGATGATTTGTAAAACAAATAATTCGAATATATTAGAAATTATTGTTGATCGATACATAGACTTGAGATGACAACGATTGAGTTCTGTAGAAGAAGCAAAAGGTGTCATTAATGAAAATCCTATTTTAACCATGAAATAGTATTTGGAATTAGCCATTAAAGAAAAAACTGAGCTAGAGGGGATCACGTTTCAAAAATCTGAGATGTCTTTGTTCAAGCTAGAAAATTTTTATTTAAAAAACTTTAAAATAATTCTGAATTTATGATGAAAAAATTGTATCTTGCTAAAATCCGTGGCAATGTTTCCGCTAAATATAAGTACTTCAAGTGATATAAATTTGCAAAAAGATTTATTGGTTGGCCAGAAAATTTTCATACTAAATCTGCACAGAATTCCAATAGTAATTTAGCTAGTAAGTTACCTCGCACAAGTCTAAATTGGTACGAAACTAATCAATTCAATCGAGGCGGGATGCAAAAGGATGCAAAAGGGATTTTTCATCTCCCGATTACGATCGGTGATTAAATTGAAAACATCTATGACCCTCTGTTAGAATGTAGAACTCATGGGCCGACCCATCTTTCATGTCACTGTACAGGGTGCTATGCAATGCGCAGGTGGTATACTGTATTTGTGTGAATGGGATGAATGAATGGATTGAATGAATGTTGTGTGAATGTAAGGTAAGGCTATGGACCGTAAAAGTGTCTATGCCAAGTCCTTTTAAAAAAAAAAAAAAAAAAAAAAAAAAAATCAATTCAATACTGTCTTAAAGGGGCTGAGCCCACCGGTCTCGAGCTATCCAAAATTATTCGGCCATAGTGAAAACAATGTTAAAGAAATATGTCGGATGCGATAAGGTTACTGAAAACGTGCGTTCTAAATAGAACAATATTGCTGCCAAAGTAACACTGGAAGTTGTGCAGAATCTCATGAAAATAACATAATTTGAAATATTCTGTTTCCATAGACCATTTCGATCGTTCAGTGCAATAAATATTCTTTAATATATTTCAACAAATATTTCCAATGTTATGTAATATGTTATGTAATACAAAATACAACACCAAACTGGCGTATTCGGTTTCAAATCGCTAAATTATTGTAGGTTGTTGGCAATATTTTAACTGTCGACGTCAACAAAACACATTGCTAAGTAATTTACGCAATATTTTACGCGTCGAAAACCTCGTAGATTACATGGTGTAGAGCCTCGCCCACCCCTGGCCAGAATATAAATTGGCGGATTGTTTAAGATTTTTGGCTGAAGGCGACTACCAAAATGGTGTTGGCCAAGATTGTTTTATTGGGATGGTATAGCCAACAGTTTCAGTTATGTTATCTGAAGATTTTGGGATATTGAAAACTATTTTGTGTCTAAAATGGGTGACACTTTTGATGACGTTAAGGTTTATTTCCTTAACAAAAGTAAGATTCCGGGTATCATCATGTGTGTGGATGGTACACATATTAAAATTGCCAAGCCATCAGAAGGTAATGCGCACCTATTTTACAAGAGAAAGGATTTTACAGCTTGAATGCAATGATAGTGATAATCAATTTGACTCATCTTTTCTTTCTATGTGACCATAAATTGTGGATTCGAAGTATTGATGCGACATTACCAGGCTCGAGTCACGACTCACTTATTTGGGGAAACGTCGAATCGTCAGAATATTTTAAAAATGTATGCAAGAGTGGGCTTCTTGGTAAGAAAGCAATTACATCTTATACATTTTATTTTTGTTCAAAAATATAATTTATTCTGAAAAGGTGACGGTGGATCTCCACATCGCCTTGGCTTATTACTCCATACAGGAATGTTGTGATAAATACGCCAAAAAGCCGCTTCAATACAAACCATAGTAGGGTTTGAAAGAACTGGTGCGGATGTTTGCTTGGTGTAGCCCGGCATTTGCGTTATACACCTGAAAAATCTGTGACCATTACTACACTTCACAACATAAGAATACATTTTAACGCTCCAGAGCACGGTTTCGGTATCACAAAATATTCGCTTTCATGGCTATAACAATAATTATTTAATTAAAATTTAAAAGTCTTGTTTTTTAAGTTCAATTTTCAGGAATTGATGCTTAATTTTATTTTTTTCGAGAGCCAATTGCTCCATTCTCTCGGTGTGTCTTTTATCCTCAGTCAGTTGCTCTTGTAATATCTTGTTTGTCTTTTTCTGGTGATCACTGAGCCGATCAATTGCTCTATACATGCTTTTTTGACTTGTGTTTCTTCGCTTCGTTCATTTTGAAAGTTAATGAATTTTTCAATGTTATCAGAAAGCCATTGTTGAATGTTTATTTGCTTTTCCAATAACTTCAATGATTGGAGCTTCAGTCGGTCTATCGATCTCAATTTGAATATCGGCCTCAAGATTCTTATCGGATCCATCCATTTCTTCCAATGCGCAAGCAGCAACTGAAGAGCTGTTTTCGACATTCAACGTTCGCTTTCGTGGAACTCCGAAACTCAGGGAATTTGTCAATCCCTCGACACCACCCCTCAAAGACACAAGTTGTATAACCTCCTTCTTCAGGGCGGTGAATACAACTTGTGTATTACTGCCCCCACCGGTGTTTTCTGTCATACAAAAAAGGACAAAAGCGAATTACACTCACGCCGCAGTACATCCGGCGCAGTACATCCGCCGAGTTGTACAATCGACATCATTATTATAAGTCAGGATGGACTGATATCCTTCGATTTCACGTTTAGATCAAAAGTATTACCAAAATTGTTTAGGATTTTCTTTAATTTTACCTTCGATACTCACAAGGTAAGACCTGTACGTCAAATTTCCTGTTTTCAATCGTGATTTCATCATTTTAGTATAGGCCTAATTATTATTATTATTATAAATTGGCTGGAACCCACGAGGATTCCACATTCAATGCCACAAAGGCCTATGGTGCAAACCCAGGATTCCTTCCCAATTCGCAAACGCGCCCTGCTGCCTTCGCAAACTGAACAAGTTTAGACCAAGGCAGAGAGGACAACTGATCTAAATTGAAAGACCTAAGTTGAATACACGAACTCGTATAGAACTGAACGCAGGATAACTGCTCACGAAGTGGAGGGAGTCGTCATCCTCCTCAAGGCAGTCCTCGCAAATAACATCATGAGCTAAACGCGTACGGTGTAGATGATCTTTAAAACGGGCATGTCCCATAAGAATCGCTACCAAGACTCTTATAACTGGCTCTTTTTTAAAGATAAAGCATACTTCGTGGACCTCAAATTGGGCTCCCCAATGAAGTACTTCGCCTTACGACAGCCAAAAGTCGCAAGCCACTTAAGTCTTTCAAAGCGTAATCCTTAATAACTTTCTTCCCGTAGTTGAAAGATATAGGAGCAGCTGGTTCAGGACCAATTAAAGTTGATTGGGAGCCAGCTTTGGCTAAACAATCCGCGATCTCATTGCCTATGATGTCACAATGAGCCGGAACCCACATGAACGTAACTTTATTGTTAAAACAAAGAAGGTTCATGAATTGTTTGCATTCCTTCGAGTTTAGAAACAGTAAAGGGATTTCTTAAAGAGTTAAGTACAGCTTTACTATCTGTACACAGTAGAATACTTTTGTTTTTAACAGCAAATACAAAGCCTCAATAACACTGCGTGTCAGCGCTATTAGTTCCGCCTGAAAAACAGTACAATGCGAACCAAGACTACCGCAAAGTCTCAGATCCGTCCCAGGACAGTAGATTCCAAAGCCTCCACTGAGGTTAGAACGAGAGCCACCAGAATAAAAGACAATGGACTCATCTAATTTATTAAGAAAAACCTGCGAACTCCACAAATCTCTCGAGGGATAAGCTACCGAGAAAAGATTTGAGAAATGGAATTCGGGTTAGTAGTCTGTCGTTAACCATATCAATTTCTGGTAAACATGAAGAATAATTACTAAAAATTTGTCGATGTCCCACGATAGAACCGAAGAGATTCCATGCCCCAATGCACCTCAGACGATAAGCTGCAGAACAGGCTGTTCCTAGAATAAAGGTGCGTAACTGAGGCAAGGAAAGAATGGATTCCATAGCAAGAAGTGGAGTCGAGGACATAGCCCCCGTTATGGCTCTGCAAGCAAGATTTTGTAGACCATTAAGCTTGGCTACAGAAGCCCTCAGGTCAACTACTGGTCACCACACAATAGAGGCATACGATAGTAGCGGTAGGACCAGTGATTTATAGATAAAAGAAAGCATCCAAGGGCTTAAGCCCCAGGATTTCCTAAAGGCTCTTCTACATTGCCAAAAAATGGCAGTAGCTTTTTGAAGCTTGTAGTACAGGTTATTCTTCCAGGAAAGTTTACTATCCAGGACAACACCAAGGTGCTTGACGTGGTCACATTTTGATCGTTCTCCCAAAAAGGGAGGGAACATAAAATTCAAGAGTATTCCTCTTCCTTGTAAAGACAATTAAATCAGTTTTAGAAGGGTTGACGTGAAGACGTGAAGGCCTTACATTTTCGATTTTTCAAATTTGTTAGCAGGTAATCAAACTATGGCGAATGAATGTTCGGTAATGCATTCACATTATCTGCTTCTAAATAATATTGCAAAAAGGCGTAATTTGTCTTCTTAAAGTTGTATTTCATTTGCTGCACATGTTCAACAATTTTTCAACTTACAGTAGGTTGTATATCCAAATACTATATCCAAAGATTTGTGGTTGATATCATTTATCACGAATGGATTCAGTGATTCCATTACTTTGAAAGCATCAAATTTAGTTGTGAAGACAAGATCCAGAAACCTTCCCAAATTATTGACAACCGTGCTAATTTGGTCAAGATTAAAACTAAGCATTCCAAATGATATTTGGAAGATTGAAGTACACCAAGTACAATAAATAAATCTGATGTATTTGATGTTTTCATGACTTCATCGATCGTATCGGCGCAGGTGGCATAGTAGTCAATATTTGAATGAATAATAGTAAAATGAACAATTAATTGTGAAGACGAATGGGTATGCTTACCCCTAAATTTCATACAATTATATTCTTATGCACCTTGGTCAGCATTATCAAATATGTAGACGAAATTGTTTTGATGGTCATTATATGCTTGAAAATTCGATATTATAAAGAATATTTCAGGATTAATATTTTAATTCAATTTTTGAATTCGACTATAAATAATTTAAAAAAAGAGATTTACGAAGCAGTCTACTACTACACAGAAGAATTAAAAAATATATTTAAAGCGTTGTTGGACTTTGGAAGACTCCACCTTATACAGGTACTAATTGCCAAATATTAATTATGGTGGCACAAATTCGAATTCGTGGAACCATAACCAGGTTCGTGCAAATTGGACAAAGCACTACTCGTCGTGTAATTGCGAGTTGCAACGATAAATGTGGACAAGAAAAATTGAGTTTTTGCAAATACCTTTGACCCGTGAAAATTAATGTACAACCCTTTATGAATGAGCTCAAATTTGTGAGCTTGAAGGAGGAATACTATTTTACAAACTAAAAAAAATAATCCTACCGTAATCGTAAATCGAATTGTGTTTTAACAAATCGTTGTTTATAACTTTAGGACACAAAAATACAAAATTCTATGATTCGAACAAAACGCTTGTATTACATATTTAGGATTTAGGTGTAATTCTCACACCTTATACAAAAGATTAAGACATAAATGAGGGTTTTTATTTAAATTTAAAAAAGGAAAATGAATAATTTAATACAAAGGATCATCTCAAAATAACCCCAAAATCTTAATGTTATAACGTTAATAATTCATAATTTGAAAATACTTAAAAGATTTATTTCAATATATGTAGTTGTGGTTGTTGTAGTTGTTAGCAATAATTTTGTGAGATTTAGTTATTATGGGAGTTAAGCAGCTTTTAAGTTAAATTGGTTAACATGACGTCGATATCTATGTAAAATCTGTCTATATACTATTTAAGGATACATATATGAGAATGTAATCGAATAATTTATTTTTAGGATTTGTGTTCAAAATATAAAATGTTAACATACATATTTTGTGTATACAGTATACACTACACTACTAGTACTAATATGTATAGATACATATACATAATATTTATGTTGTGATATTATCTATGTATATGTAAGAGGATTATGGAAATAGGTAATAGAATTTGAATATTCTGGTTCGAAAATAGATTGGTGGTATTAGCCACTTGAATCAATTTGATTTAGAAGATAACAACACAAAAATCATTTTGTTTCGCCAAGATAATGAGATTTTTGTTTTAATACAATTTTTGTGACCAGGGCCCTAGAACACCAACTACTTATCACTTATTACTTATCAACTTATCATAAGTTGGTATTTTTGGTAATGATAAGTGATACATGCTTCACCAAAAGTAATAAAATGTCACTCACTTATCAATTTGAAAACTTATCAAATTTTGATATTGATAAGTGATAAGCGTTGCACATCAGAATGTCCATATCAAATGTGTATGATAAGTTGTAATGATCTATACCAAATTACTATAAATATACTATTATTCTGTTTGCAAAATATTGTCCTTTCCACACTTTATATTTGTTAAGCAATGGTTTTGTATCTATATGTACCTGTATTGTAATTTATTAACAACAACAAAACGGAAATCACGTATCGCGAAAACTTCAGAGAGGTGAAAAAAGTATTGAAATACATATATCCACTTTAAAATAATGGAAATAAATTTCCAAGAAAACATAACCTTTAAATCGAAAAGTCCCGCGTCGCGAACTAATTTTCGTCACTCAGTACAAATTAAAAGTTTTGGAATAATAAATAAAAAGAAATGTCAAAATGTGAAAATACATGTGCTCGTCTATTAATTATTATAAATAATTTAAAAATAAGTACCAAACAAAAAATCTAAATTTACAGTGGAGAACACTGCCAAAAAAGTCTGTTACGGAAAAACACAAATTTATAGTGCAATAAAAAATAAAGGCATCATAACCGAAACCTATCTCAAAAGTTGCGAGGGTCAATTGATGACCAAAAAAGCGTACTACTGAATACGCTAAAATTGACGAACCTTTATTTGAGTAGTTCGGAGTTGACGTGCCAAATATTTTCCTTTTTCGGGTCCCATATTGCAGTAATAGGCAGTTAAATTTGCCGAAGCATTAAATCTTAACAGCGTCAAAGCATCGAACAGCTGGCTATGATGTTTTAGAAAGAGATATGGCATTGCATTTAATGTTTGTGCGGGTGAATCGAACGATGTGAATATGGAACACGTTTCTGGTTGGAAAAGTAAGCTTGCCGAGATAACAGCTGTTTACGAATTGAAAGATATCGCCAACTGTGATGAAACGGTCTTGTTTTTTATAATGATACCCAATAAAACTCTTCAGATGAAAGGTGACAAATGCAGCGAGGAAAATTCTCTAAAAGCAGATTGACGGTGTTACTGGCTGTCTTCGCTGATGGAACAACTTTTCAACCAATTTTATTGACCAATTAAGTCACAAAAGCGGACAAACCACTGTAATATTGTACAAAACATAATCAAAAAATAAGTGAGTACATCACAAAGAACGACATCCAAAATCTTACACTTGATCCCACCAAGCAATATCTAAACGAGATCAACTCCACAATCACCAAGTCAACCAACATTCTCAATAGACACCAAATTATCTACAACAAAATTATAAAACCATTACCACCAAAATTCAGAGGGTTACCGAAATTACATAAACTGGACACACTAATTCGCTCTCTGAATAATTTCACATCATCAAAGTTCCTAAGTTTCCTAATGGCTGTCCCAACACATAAACTTAGAAAAAATAGCAAGGCCATCACAATGTTGAAATTCTAAATGGTGCAAAACTTGCATTTTTTGACGTTTCAAATATGTACTGCACCAATATACCTGTGGCAGAAAAAATAAGCATAACGAAAGGCTTACTAATTAAAAACCAAACAGACCGGAAAAAATTCAATGAAGCCATAGAATTACTCCATACGATTACACGCTAAAACTATTTCCAACACAACAACCATTTCTTTGCGCAACCAGATGGTTTAGCAATGGGAAGCCCACTTTCAGGAACACTGACCATCATTTACTTAAATCACTTCGAGCGCACACATATCAAGAATCAAATAAATAAACTCAGAAGCTGACGTATTAGGATTGTTTAAAGGCATAAAAAGGATTTGTTTTGTTGGTAAGTGTAGTAATGTTTACCAACTTCGTTGAAATGTTTAACTAAGGCTCTGTGAGCGTCAATCTTGAGCGGTTGAGTTTTTGTTTCTTGTATATCTCCTGTTTTTATCACGGAGTTATAAAATTAACTATTCGTAATGAACTCGATTGTTTTTGTAAGCTCTCTATTTCATTCTTCCCTAAAATAGATTGGCAGCGGTTTCTCTGTTTTTGGAGCTTTTTCGGCCGGCGGGTCTTCAATAACCAAACAAGAATACCGGTTGCTTTGAGTTAATTCAAAGCTAGTTAGCTTGGTGAATTTAGTCACGTTCGCACTAGCCGCTGATCTAGGGCGCTCCCTTCGCTTTGAGGTAAATATGAAAGTAATATAGCTGTCCATCCATGTTTGCACTTAACACTGACCTACATTATTGTTTATTTTATTATCATCTGTGGTCGATGCACTTTCATTGTGTTTTTATCGTCAAAATTTGTCGACGATGCACTTTTATTGTTCAACGCACTAAGTTCAATTACGTTAATTTTTAATTCACTTGATAATCAATTACCTGGTTAAGTAAGTTTTGATGCATTGTGATTGTTGATTTGGACTATGTTGCACATTTTTGTTAGTCGCTATGGTAGTCGTGGCGTTTAGCGACAAATCGCTTACGGACATAGCTTTCTGCAGATTTAGCCCATCCTTTCTTATTTGAGGTGGAGAATAATTGAAGGTAAGGTAATATCTGAATCGCTAGCAATTTTTTCAGATGGCTATCTTTCTGAACAGGGTGCTGGCTTCGGTATCTGCTGAGAACTTCTGGCAGTTTGGGTACTTACTGTACTACTTCTCAAGCGGAATTAATAGCGGTTACTTGCTGTGCCATTACATCTATTAATTTCGTGACGAAGATATTTTTTCCTGTCTGACAGTAAATCTGTCCTCAACTCCCTAAATAATCCTTTGACCAATTCAAAACTGGTGAAGGATTGTAATAATTTTTTGAATTATCTCTGCCGTAATAACAAAGTTACGTTCTTATGGGTACCTGCGCATTGTGAATATGAAGGTAATGAAATAGCAGACAATTTGGCAAAAATCTCTACGTGAGCCCAACTCGAAGCTGGCTGATTATGCTCTTTCATTAAAAAAGAATAATTTAAGAATACTTGTATCGATTCTTACCGGCCATGGCCGTTTCAAGGTTCATCTCCATCGCATAGGACTATCCAGCAATGCCGTATGGGATGAATGCGTAGAAGATGATTATGATAGCATACACTTCATCGGCAGCTGTCATGCTTTCGATTGTATTAGGCCTCATGTGCTTAATTCCAGGACAATCCCTGTACATCTACTATCCTCCTTGTCTTGGTTCAAACTTCTCCAATTTGCTAAGGATACAGAACGCGTGTGCATGATTTGATTGAGTGCGAGGTTTGTACCATGGGCCCTTTGTAGTAGTGAGTGCGGAACCTTAATGGGTTCCAGAAAATTTTTTTTAATTTTATCTTGTGAGTGACATCCACCACATAATTTTGTTGTTCTGAATTCACCTATTCGTAAAACATCTGCTTTTACAAATAGGTGAATTCTTTAAATACTTTTTCATTTATCGTCGTATCACTAATTTATTAAAATAATAAAATTAATTCTTAAAATGAACTACTAACTTTTTTTTCAATGAACTATTTCCTTTTGTTTTCAATGAACTATAAACTTTTTTCAATGAACTATTAACAAATTTAATTGAGTTATTAAACTGTAAACTAATCGAATGAATTTCAATATTTTCTTTAAACAAATTCGACATATTTTATCGAGTTCATTTATAACTTCTTTAAATAGCTTTTAAAATATTCTAATATTTTTGGTTGTGGTGTTCTAACATAACCTTTCATTTTTGGCTCTTTCCTTTCCTTGCCACTTTTCTTTGTACATTTTCTTTTTGACAACGATGGCTCCTCGGTTTTTGAGAAGGACTTGGTCTATTCATACTGTCTTAGACAGTATGAAGGCCAAGATCTGTATCGAAACCGCTGGAGCCAAATTGTTGACTGTTATTTTTTTTTAAAATTATAATTAACTTTATTTTCTATGAACTATTAATTTTGTTTTTAAATGAACTATTAACTTTTTTTTTCAATTAACTTTTTCATTTATCGTCCGGTATCACTAATTTATTAAAAAAATAAAATATAGCAATTAAATAATGCCATTGAATCATATCTCACATGATGTCTTCCATGTTTTAAAATACCATTGCAATTTGAAATATCAGAAATATATAAAAAAATTTAATATATTTGTGATATTTCAATTTATTTATTATATTGTAAAATTTTGTACTATCCCATTTTAATTTGTATTTAAGTGTTTTTATTAATTTTTTTTTTTAACAAAAAATCAAGTGTATCATACTAATTTTTATTGAATAATTTTAAAAATTTTATAATTCTTGAGTAGGCATGCATCCATAAATTGTTATGGATTTTTTTTTTCATATTTGTTTGCTTCTGCCACAAACAAATTAGATTTATACGATTTCTCGTAGAGCCCAATATTATATTTATATTTCAGTATTCATTATTCATAATTTGATTTTGACCCATTCAAAAGATGATAATATAAATCTAACAATTTAATTATATTATTATGGATTATATTAAAACAAAAACATTTAAAAAAAAATATAATTGAAAATTATTAAAATTTCTCTAATTTATATATTCAATATCTTCAATTGTAATATTATTTTTAAGGTTTATTATTATTATTAATATATTTTATATTATATTTTAAATTTTTCACTGTTATTATTTATATTTATATACATATATGTTTTAAGTATTATAAATACATAAAAAATAAAAATAATAATCTACGGTTTGGTAATTTAAAAAAAATAAAACTATTTTGTTTTGTTCTTTAAATTTTTGTAGTCAATTTAATTTATCGAGAACCACCAAAAATAATTGAAATTGGTAAGATAAAATTAATAATTATAATTGTATACGGGCCGAAAATTATTAATTTATTTTTGTTTCAATACAGTGATGTTTGTGGTTCATCCACAGATCCAGTTACAGAATATCCAGATTCTTAATTATATCCAGCTAAAGATGGTAAATATAAGAAAATTGAAATTAATTTTAAAATGATAATAATTTAATTAAATTATTTATATTTACAATCCGATACAATGGAAGTAACCGAACAATTTGATTTTATTGCTGCAAATCGTGAGTTATCATTTCGTAAGGGTGATACAGTGATTCTAAAGAAGCAAGTGTATAACGATTGGTGGCAAGGTACAATAAATGGAAAAGATGGTTTAGTTCCTGATAAATATATATCCTTAAAAAAAAAGTATGAGATAGATTAATTTTATATATTATTTAGATATTTATTAATACATGTACTGTCTTATTTTAATAGAGATAAGGATCGTGAAAAGTCATATAATAATTTATTTAAATTATTTATATTTACAATCCGATACAAATAAATTTCAGTTCCTGAAAACACTTATTTTATTTTTTTAATAATTTGTTTGATTATCACTTCACTTAAATTTTTATTTTCAATAAAGTAAATCATCCGATCGACATTTTTCTACTCTAAAAATGAAATTGCAGTTGACCATTATCCAAAAAAATTAGCTATTCGTAATTCAAAGGGAAGATTATAAATATAATATTTACCATAAAAGATGTGAATAGAATAATAGAATTATTTAATCATGTGAAGAACTATTTTTAAAATTTTAAAACTTAATTTATCAGAAATTATCTGGTAACATCTTTTCAGTTTATTTTTTGTAAAAAATATACTTTTTCAATCTAATTTTTTTGACAACTTCTAATTTGAAGTACTTAACTTTTAATTTTTAAAATTGTAAAATTTAAATTTTTTAATCTTGTGTGTAATAATCAATACTGAATTGATTATTTTTTTGCATATGAAATCATTCTTGTAATATACTATACCAAACTAAATCGATTTCTTTAATATAAATAAATTAAAAAAAAAAAAATGTGATAGGCAGAAGTAGATCTATTTGTAAATGTATATGTATCTCTAAGGTTGCGGACCAATCCAAAGGTAAACCGCCTTTTTACCTACTTTTTAACAGTGTGCAAAGTAAATCCAAATAATGTACTAAAAAGATTGGTAAAATACAAAAAAAAAGATACTTTAATTGTTGTTGTCTTTTTGACGTTTGTTCTTGTGTGTACATTTTTGTTTTCCGATTAGTAAGTACATACGTAAGTATGTACACAATTTCTTTTCTTTTTTAAAACATTTCATATTATCATATTTTTAAACATAATAGTATTAATCATATTAAATTTTTAATTCCAGCTAGGTGGTATTATTAGAAATGTATTAAATTGAAATTTTAAATTAACTTGAAGATGCTAGCGAAACCCAAAAAAAATTACACCGAAAGATGTAAGGTAAGGTTGTGATACGTTTTTTGAAAAATGTTAATTTTGTTTATTGTTTTTTTATTTCAGGGATGTTAGAGGAAGAACAAACACTAGTCAGAAATAGGATAAAACTAGATAATCACTTTCAGTAAAAAAATATCAATCCGCGGCAGTTTTGGGAGTAAGTGTAAATCGGTAGTATTAGTATAATTTAGGTTAAATCATGTTCAATTTCATTTTAGAAAGGTTATAACGAAGAGAAGTATTATTAAAAATGTTAGCCAAAAGCTGCACAATATGTTTAAAAAATATAAAGTAGGTAATTAAGATTTAAGCAAAATTTGCTGTAAACATTAGCTATTTAACCCAAACTAAATAATCCAAAAAAATGACCATTTAATTAACTAGGACGAAATCCGAAAAAGTGTGCGTAACATTGAAAAAATTGTTACATTTGCTACCTAAAAGCTATTTCAAGATAGCGACTTTACAGATTTGGAATAGTTCGAACACACACTTATTGTATAGTCTGAATTGTGATAAATTTGTCTGAATTGTGATAAATTTTTCTGAATTGTGATAAATTTTTCTGAATTGTGATAAGTTTTTCGAATTTCGTTTTTATTTAATTAAATAAAACAGTTATTAATATTTTTGTTCAAAACTGAATAATTTGAATTTTATTATGAATTAAAAATTTGGTTTTACATTCCTGAACATAAACTATCTCTGAGTTCAACGGCATCTAAGTTATCTCTCTAACATATATTGATATTGTCCACATGACTTGAATGCATCTTTTAATCTCAAGCTCTAGGGATTTAATGAAAATGGATCTCCATATTGATGCTATATGAGTATATCGTAATATTTGGTGATGGACTTACGAGGTTGGTTTTCGTCTCAAAAGTTTTCAGCAATCTCGAAATGAGGCTGTTTGGAACGGAATTGTATGAGATACATACATATATCACAATTTTATGTGATATGTTATCATACTTTCTTTGAAAATAACAGTTATGGATTTGTTTGGCTTTGTTTTAAAGACGTTACAACAATTCCAAACTAATAACGGGAGCGAAAAATTTTCAACATCCATTTGATTTATAATCATTGAGGAAGTCAAAAAACTGGGAAGGGAAATGCTTTACCAATTAGAGCATTCAAATTACCGGAATAACAATATTAAGAGTTTGATTTGGGGTAATAATTCGGCTATTTTGGGTATACCGCCCAGTGAATGTATGATGCGTTGGTGCGACAAACGTTCAAAATATAGGAGATTCCTTAGGAACAATAAATTAAAAAAGTAAGAGTACGAGCCCACCACAGGGCAAAGATGTTGGTTGGTTAATAAGGGAGATGGATTTTCTCAAAGAAAAGAAAGATGATACGGAGTAAGGATTTTTATATGATTTTCAGATTTTTGTCTTATCAACACTCATCATCATCATCACTACCTTCATTATCGTCATCATCATTACCTTCATTATCATCATCATCATTACCTTCATCATCATCATGATTTCTTCAACACCAAAACGAGGACGAATAAATAACCAAGACAAGATAACACCTTTAGTAGAGCATATACTGCAAACCATTAAGCAAAATTAGACTGATATGCTTAGATTGTATGAGGAGCAACGCTTAGAGAAACGGAAAGAAAAAGAAGAGAAAGAAAAAAGTTTTGTGTTTGATTTAAAGTTCAAAGTTAAAGTTATTAAGCGGAACTATGATATAATATCAACATTTACGATGCCGATGCACGCCGAAATGGTTTTGCAAATATCAAAGTGAATAGAAACTTTTTAAAATTAACATTTTAATTATTAATTTATGCTTTTTTTGTGTTTATTTGTGTTTCATCATTATTTGTTTATGAGGATTCGGTCTATCGCGGATACCTCTATAAAAAACGCATCATAATCATACAGCAATCATAATAATTTTTTTAAAAATGGTATACCAAAGTCCTAAAGTATTTATTTCCACATCACCAATAAAGAGCTAGGATAAGTGATCCGTAGTTCTTTATTGAGGTATCTCCGGTAGGCCTGGTCCTCATACTAGTCATGCAATTTAATGGAATGTAATGTTTTTCCATGTAAAGCACATTACAATTGGAAAAAATGCATTTACATTTTTCAGACCCGAAATTGGATATACTTACATATGATGAAGCCATATAAAGATCTATATGCTGAGGAAAGCTCCGTTGAAGCATCAGGAAACAATACTTTATCTCCAAGTGCAGTAGCTCAGTAGCTTCATGCGTCGTAGAATCACCGAAACCAATTGGAGAACCGGCAGAACTATCAGGTTCAGCAGCATCACATGAAAATAAATATCAAATAGCTGTGAAGCAGACGATTGGAAATTGGTTTTGATGCTGTTTAATGAAGAGTATATATACATAAAATCATAGAAAATATCTGTAGTGTGATTGCAAATTAAATTGAGAACGATATTTTGAATTACGCAAAGTACGTACCCTACAAATAGTTATTGGTAGGTAAACTCTGAGCAAAATGAACTAAAATGTGATATAGTTAAACCAGTATTTCTTCTTTTATTAGAGTTAACAGAGTTACAAGCGCCACTACTAACATTTTTATTTTTTGACAAAATGGAACAGTGTAGCACTGAGAGTGAATTATTTTGCTTTTATGAATCTCAACTTTTGCTCATATTTATGAAACCAAACACTTTACAAAATTTGTTTTTAACCAAAAAGTATTTATTTTTACCTATTTAATCCAACTAGATATCAAACGTATAGTTTATAATAAAAATAAAATAACTACGAAACAAAATAATTTCAAGGTAATAAATAATTTATACGAATGCTAGACGCCTCCTCGAGACTCATCAATTTTCGTTATGAGCATTGTTCTTGCATTTAAGATATTTTGTTTTGTCAAACGTTTCTCCCACGAATATTTCCATTGGAAGATCTTGCCATAAATAATTGTCTAGCAAAGATCACACTTTAAAATTGTTGAAATATTAACTAAAAAAATCTTGGATTTTTCATGGAGAATGAGTGCGTTTTATGCTATTTTTTATTGCTATTTACTCGTTCAATTTAGCCCTGGTCAAAAAATGTTTAATTAATAATGGCAACGGGTTATTTCTTCCCGTACCAGACAATCTGCCTAGTAGTAACGGGGTGGCCCCATATGTAACAACTGGCGATGATGCTTTTTCACTAATTTCGAACCTAATTCGGCCATATTCAGGAAGAAATTCCTCAATTCTTCCGCAAGATAAAAATGACTTAAATTCCAGCTTCAATTAAAGCAACAGTTGTTTTGCACAACTGGCTAAGGGATAGACAAGCAAACTATATAACACAGGATTTGAAGGATTCCGAAGTCAAAGGAACTGTTCGACCTGGTAGATGATGTGATGGACCTTCTGCAGCGATGGAAACTATTTCACGAATCGAATAGGTTTAGTGCAAATGCATCATCTGCTAATAATACAAAAAAGTAGTTCCTGCAATATTTTTAACGAACTAATTGTAACGATGCATTCTATATCGGCACACGAACATAGCCATCAACACGGTACTAAAAGATTCATGACAGTTATAATATACAATACTATTGTTTTCTAGAGCTTCAATGTAACATGCCATTTTTCAAATCCAAATCAGTTTACAATTCTAAGCCAATCGTACTCCGATTTCGGAATTTAAAATAATTTATGTATAATAATAAAATAAAAGTGGTTCATTTTGATTGATATTTCATAAGAAAGTAATGGCAAGATGGATATGAATTGTGCCATTTTATCAGTTTATGGGGAAAAAGTAGCCAGTAGAATACGCAATGAAGAATGTGATAACAAGATAATAGGACTTTGCATTGACGAAAAACTTTTTCAGCAAGTACATCGTATACTTCGGTTTCCATAAATATTTGTAATATTCATCGGTTATATTCTCTGATGATCGTGGTAAATCCGTACTTACAAAGAATATGAAATTCGACGCACATATGTAAATCTGAAAACCACGAAACAGGCAACGGCAAACAGCTTAGTCTAGCAAATCTTCACCTATCAAATTTGATGAAAAAGGCCATAGAAAATCCCCGGCTTATTTAATGAAAAAAACATAGGCATCACATTTCTGAAGCAAATATTACGAAAAGGCTTATTAGTTATATCAATTATTGAAATGTGATAAATGGCAAACATTAATTACAGCCGATGAAGCACGGTTCCATCTACCATTACCCATGGCCAACGAACAGTTCTTCACTTGAGCCGTCAAAGGAATTAGAGGTACACATTCACAAAACAGTTCCATTAGAACTGTGGTGTTCATGAGAATTTAATATTTTGGAACCACAACGCCACAATTTTTTATAGCACAGAACGGCAAATTTTTCATCCACCCTGGTAAGTCGCTTCCATCGGCACCGAACAATTCACTCTGTGGTTATGTTTTATTGGGCTCTTTAAATCGTTATTGTACGAACTATTAACAGATTTTGGTTTGATTTAAAGTTGGTATTTGGACATACAATTTTGAAAGTTTGATGAATTTCTTTGATCTATTAAGTTAAAAAATATCTACTGTGAGATTGGAAATCAAATTTGGTTTCAACTAGTGCTAAGTGCATACATAGTATAAAGCAATTTATTTATAACTGCAGAGACAAATTCTATACGTACTTTCGACAAATTAAAAAATAAAATAAAATTTATCATATCTAAGGATGCCGTTTTGATGTTGTCAGTCTTTTGTCTATATGCGTACGTCGAAAACAAAAATTTCCTATCGTAACTCTAAAACATAGTAACCATTGTCGTACCACGTAACAAAAATAAAATGAAAAATTGATTCGGTATTATTGTTGATATTCTGTAATTTTTTGCAAATACCAATGATTTTAATAAATATCAAGACCAAATTTCATGCTGGTTATCCATTGAGTAACGAGATGACATTTTTTTAAAGAACTGGAAATTGCTTTATTGGGATGAATCACGATTTTGTCAGAGGATACTACCTAAGGAATTCGATGCGGGAGGTTTGTATGCCCTAGATACAATGTGGGTATTATTGAAAATCTACATTTAACTACGTTTGAATCCCGTTTTTGACTTGGCCCTTCTCATGCCTGACGAGTTATATGGTATTTAGAAAATGGTCAGTAGCCATCAGAAAACAAACAGTTTGGTTCCAACTGAACGAAATTATCGAAAAACGACCGACCACTACTGTTCTGACATTTTACAGCCTTAGTTTTTTATTCGCCTAAGATGATACTGTATCGCCGAAAATAAATTTAGCTGCCACATAAGAATATTCTGAGAAAATATCAAACTGTATTAACGTGCATTCTTCATACCGTGAACCTGGGTGAACCAATTTCGATATGTCTCTTTATGTTAACGAGCCATTTAAGTTAGTGGGAGCAGGGTGAATATGAACAAGATATTAAACATTTTCATTTAATTATAAATATAAATGGAAAAAACTTGATTCTTTTTTTTCCAAAATCAAAATCCAATATCATTCAGTCAACTTATCACGTATCGTATGGGGATCATGAATGCTAATGCTAAATAGTAATTTGTGCCGTTTTCGATTGGAGATCTTTGATGCGTTTTTACCTGCTGCAAAATATTCAGCAGACCATATAATAGCCAATCAAAACTAGCCATTTCGTAAACAAATTTTCCCTTCCAAATTAAAAAAATTTAAGCAGGCAGCCAACCGCTAATATTTTCATATTAAGGGTAATTTTTATACGGACAACATAACAAATGCTTTAGTTTGTAATAATTCTGCAAAATGGCAACTATATTGATGCTATATGAATGTGTCGTAATATTTGGTACATTGTTTACGAACAACAAATTAAAAAGTGGGAGTAAGAGCCCTCCACAGGGCAAAGATGTTGGTTGGTTAATAAGGGAGATGGGTTTTCTCAAAGAAAACTTCGACATGTAAGATATGAAAAAATTGACGGAGTAAGTAATTGATTTTTATATAATTTGAAAATTTTTGTCTTATATTTTTTAAATTTTGTAGATCAACGAATAGCAGTTTTGAGCCAGGGCTAATTGTTCCTGCTCCAAACATAAATAGAACCTTATCAACAACATCTTTATTAACTTCATCATCTTCATTACCTTCATCATTATCATCATTACATTCATAACACCAAAACGAAAACGAATAAACAACCAGGACAAGATAATACCTATGGTAGAGGATATGCAAACCATTAAGGAAAATTAGGCTTATATGCTTAGATTGTGTGAGGAGGAACGCTTAGAGAAACGGAAAGAAAAAAGTTTTGTGTTTCATTTAAAGTCCAAACTTTATTAAACGGAACGATGATATAATATCAACATTTACGATGCCGATGCAGGCCGAAATTGTATTGCAAATATCAAAACATAGAAAAATTTAAAAATTAACATTTTAATTATTAATTTCTGCTTTTTTTGTATTTTGTGTTTATTTGTGGTTTTTTCAATATTTGTTTATTATCAGATTTGCCCCGGGCAATGAACACGTTTTAGAAATAGGATTTTTTGAAAAATGATTAATTAATAATGGCAATGGGTTATTTCTCCCCGTACCAAACAATCTGCCTGGTAGTAATGTGGTGGCCCATATGTAACAACTGGTGCTGATGCTTGTCTACTAATAGTGAACCTAATGTGGCCATATCCAGGAAGAAATTCCTCATTTATTCCGCAAGATAAAAATGCCTTCAATATTAGCTTCAATTAAAGCATCAGTTGTTTAGCACAACTAGCTAAGGGATAGACAAACAAACTATATAAATCAGGATTTGGTGGATTCCGAAGTCGTAGGAACTGTTCGACTTGGTAAATGGCATGATGAACCTTCTGCAGCGATGGAAAATATTTCACGAATTGTTTCGAATAGGTGTAGTGCAAATGCATCATCTGCTAATAATACAAAAGAGTAGGTCTTGCAATTTATTTGTAACGAACTTATTGGAACGTTGCATTCTATATCGGCATACGAACATTGCCATCAACACGGTACTAAAAGTTCCATGACAGTTCCAATATACATTTTTATACAAAATTTTAAGCCAATCTTACTCCGATTTCGGAATTTAAAATAATTTGATATTTCATAAGAAAGTAATAGCAACATGGATATGAATCGTGTCAATTTATCAGTTTAGGGGGAAAAAGTAGCCAGTAGAATGCGCAATGCACAATGTGATAACAAGATAATTGGACTGTGCATTCACAAAAAACTTGTTCAGCAAGCACATCGTATACAAAGAATATGAAATTCGACGCACATATGTATGTAAATCCGAAAACCAGGAGACAGGCAATGACAAAAATTTAGTCTAGCAAATCTTCACTTATCAAATTTCATGAAAAAGGTCAAAGAAAATCTACTACTTATTTAATGAAAAAACCATGGAGACATCACATTTCTGAAGCAAATATTATCAAAAGTCCTGTTAGTTATATCAATTATTGAAATGTGATAAATGACAAACATAAATTACAGTCGATGAAGCACGGTTCCATTTTCCGTTACCCATGGCCAATGAACAGTTCTTCACTTGAGCCGTCAAAGCAATTAGAGGTACACATATTCACCAAACAGTTTCTTTGGAATTATGGTGTTCATGAGAATTTAATATTTTGGAACCACAATGCCACAATTTTTTAAAGCACAGAACGGCGAATCTTTCATCCACCCTGGTACATAAGTTGCTTCCATGGCCATCGAACAATTCATTCTGTGGTTATGTTTTGTTGGGCTCTTTAAATCGATAGTGTACGAAATATAAATAGATTTTGGTTTGATTTAAAGTTGGCATTTGGACATACAATTTTGAAAATTTTATGAATTTCTTTGACCTATTAAGTTAAAAAATATCTACTGTGAGATTGGAAATCAAATATGGTTTCAACTAGTGCTAAGTGCATACATAGTATAAAGCAATTTATTTATAACTGCAGAGATAAATTCTATACGTACTTTCGACAAATTCAAAAATAAAAATAAAATTTACATATCTAACGATGCCGATTACTGCCGATTAAGCACGGTTCCATCTACCATTACCCATGGTCAACGAACAGTTCTTCACTTGAGCCGTCAAAGGAATTAGAGGTACACATTCACAAAACAGTTCCATTAGAACTGTGGTGTTCATGAGAATTTAATATTTTGGAACCACAACGCCACAATTTTTTATAGCACAGAACGGCAAATTTTTCATCCACCCTGGTAAGTCGCTTCCATCGCCACCGAACAATTCACTCTGTGGTTATGTTTTATTGGGCTCTTTAAATCGTTATTGTACGAACTATTAACAGATTTTGGTTTGATTTAAAGTTGGTATTTGGACATACAATTTTGAAAGTTTGATGAATTTCTTTGATCTATTAAGTTAAAAAATATATACTGTGAGATTGGAAATCAAATTTGGTTTCAACTAGTGCTAAGTGCATACATAGTATAAAGCAATTTATTTATAACTGCAGAGACAAATTCTATACGTACTTTCGACAAATTAAAAAATAAAATAAAATTTATCATATCTAAGGATGCCGTTTTGATGTTGTCAGTCTTTTGTCTATATGCGTACGTCGAAAACAAAAATTTCCTATCGTAACTCTAAAACATAGTAACCATTGTCGTACCACGTAACAAAAATAAAATGAAAAATTGATTCGGTTTTATTGTTAATATTCGGTAATTTCTTGCAAATACCAATGCTTTTAATAAATATAAAGACCAAATTACATGCTGGTTATCCATTGAGGAACGAGATTAAATTTTTAGTAGTAGGTCAAATTTCAGAGAAAAACGAAATCCACAATGTTTAAGTATACTATTCCGAAGCAATTGAGGAATCTGCAGATAATATCAACAACACATTACGAAGGTTTTGGAAGGTGGAGGAAATCGAACCAGAACTTATGCCAATTTTGCGAGAGACACTTAATCGAAAATACGGCCAATGCAGCGGATGGTCGATTTGTTGTAAAGTTACCTTTTACCAAAAATAAAATAGAGTTGGGGGTGTCATTATCGATGGCAATTCGATGTTGGTTACCAGCCATAGAACATCGATTTTCCAAGGATAAAGAGCTTTAAGACTAATAAAAAACTTACATGGAAGAATATCTAAACTTAGGGAATAGTCGAAAAGAAATCGTTTTGGAGTGTTTCTTCCTCATCATGGAGTACTAAAGTAATCTAGCACCACTACTAAGCTCTGTGTAATATTTGATGCATCCGCAAAGACTAGCACACGTGTATCATCAAATGATTACTTAGCAGTTGGTCCGACAACACAATCTTCATTAGCATTAATATTGCTCTTCAGAGACTCGGCCATAGTATTCGTAGCTGATGCACAAAATATGTCAACCGACAAATCTTGGTAAATAATGAAAACACCTATTGTGTCCCAGTACACTTGCAGTGTTGCTTGAGCTCAATAAGTCTCAAGCCGTTCACCGACGGTTTGGTGTAAATCCTATAAACCGTAATAGAGCCAGGCAAGGATTCTATCATAATTTAGTTGCCGAAATGGGATTAAATGATGTAGAATAATTTTTTAATTTTCATCGAATGTCACCGGCACTATTTGATGAATTACTTGCCATAGTTGCTCCGGAAAATCAAAGAAGATGTACCAACGAGGCTGTAGCAGCTCGAATATTCGACTCACCGATATTCGATGCTGCCACAACAAAACAAATTAGTGAAATTCAAATATAAATCAACTTATTTGAATTGAGAGTTCACTAACCCCATCTATTCAACAATCACATATCCAATAGCCGAACCACTACTATAAAACAACTATAGTAAAGCATGTCGCCATCTAACAACATCACCACGAATTAACAATGTTCGGTGATGTAAATCCATTGCACTTTAGATACTAATGCAATGTTGACCGCCGCCAGCGCATTTGTTCCCGCTCCAAAATACGACATGTATTTTGGACACGAAGGCGACGTCACAACACAACACAACACATTCGTTTTGGAACTTTACCAAGAAAGACAACAAAAAGAAGAAAAACACGCGTTCTGTCCCGTAGCCATTGTGGCGGTGCAAACAAAAAAATATATAAACGAATTTAATAAATAATTAAATTGTGAATTGAATAAATAATAAATTATAAATATAAAAACAAATAAAATAAAATAATAAAATAATAATAAATACGTTTCATAAATAAACATTTATTAATTGTGTTTAGTTATTTTGTAATAAGTCCGAACGGACGAATATTTAAAATAGGAGACAATCCTATAAAGCAACAATAACTGCGGGGGAAATATTGTCCCTTACTCTCCGGTAAGTAATTTTACACAATTTAAATTATGTAAAAATATGAAATAAATGTAATAAGCATCTTTTTTTTTAAGGCAACTTGCTAGTGGCTACAGCATGGTATCGATTGGCAAATACAGTTTCCGGATTGGCCAAACAACGACATGACTAATAA
Source organism: Tipula unca (assembly GCA_951394425.1). Lineage (NCBI taxonomy): Eukaryota > Metazoa > Arthropoda > Insecta > Diptera > Tipulidae > Tipula > Tipula unca. The sequence continues at coordinate 87,276,439 of OX596382.1, forward strand.
TACGTGAAACCACACGTTTTTCCAGAATTTAGCAAACAATTTTTTTTAAATACATCCAGAGAATTTGAGGAGAGGTAGAATTTTCCACATTGTTTAGGTTCAATGAATGGAAAGTATGTTATAGTAAAGATAAGATTATTTTAAATAATATTAAATATTATACAAGTTTTTTACGTACAGTGTATCGAAATTATAAGAATAGTTTTAGTATTTATAATATTATTTGCTGTATGCGATGCAAATTATAAATTTATATGTGTTACTTAGCAGTTGGTCTAACAACACATTCTTCGTTAGTATTAATATTGCTACTCTACCGAGAACGTGCCATAGTATTCGTAGCTAATGCACAAAAGTTGTATACCGACAAATCTTGATAAATAATGAAGACACTAATTATCAACGCATAGTGTGCAGAAATCATCTTTCAGAACCCATTCGTCATTATGAACTGTTGACCGTAACATCTAGGACATCATCAGGTCCATTTCTGGCCACCCGAGCACTAAAAGATGTTGGTCTGCAACTTTTCTCGACAAATTCAAAGTAACGAAGGCAATTATTGAGGGTTTCTATATTGATGATCTTTAGTCTGACGCCGCTCTTGTTGAAGAAACAATAGACTCAAGTACCCGAAGACGAGATTTAGGATCGGCACATGAAATGTGCAGTCACTTAGGAAACCAGGAGCGTTTTAAGGCCTCACCACGTACATGAAGAAGGATCGGCTGGAACTCGTTGCTCTTCAAGAAATTTATAGGCCTAAAAGTGGAGACATGAGTCCCAGGCCAATAAGTTGCTCTACAGTGGAGATGACCTCGAAAGTCTTGGAGCTGGATTTCTTCTTGGGCCGCAGATAATACTTCGGTATTCAGTTTTTTCCAAAACCGAGTTACAGCGGTTTTCAGTTATTTTTATTATAAACTGTTTAAAAAATATATTTTAAGATTTTCATTTGTCACAAAAAATTAAACAAATGAAATTCTAATTCTTTTGTAAAATAACAGATTTAATTTTTTTCACTAAAAAATAACTATTTAAAAAGATATTGCTTCAATTGCCTTATCACTTAATCTGTTCCGCAGTATGGTTATAATATTTCTGTTAGTGGCACGTGAAATTTTGCCCTAAAAGGTTTGATTGTCATATTGATATGATTCGGGGTTTTCGAAATTTCATCGATGGTCTTTTCCAGAATATTCTGGAAATGTTACGTTGAATGAGCCAGAGCAACGTCTTCCTCACCATCTTCGCATCGTCCACAGCCTCTTCAACATCCACATTTCGGTACAGCATTGGCATTATTAAGTTATAACATTGCCAATTTTAGCGCTTTGGTTTTTGAACAAATATTAATTTTTTTTTTTAAATTGTCAGGATTTGGTAAATACGACATTTCAAGGCGTTGATTAAAACTTGGCTGGTCAGGGATTTATTTTATGGAACAAAATCTCAAATATCGCTTCACTTGTTACAAAGTTAGCGTGGCCCTTGCTTATCGCATCAACGGCCATAATAAGGCATAGTTATTTTCGTCCCATATATGCATCGAATTTAATTCTTGCAACACAGAAACTATACAACGTTTCACTCTTAAAAAATGCGTTATCATGTTGGCCAACGAATTCCATCGTGTCTAAATAATCTAATCTAATTATCTTTAATCTAAAATTAAAGATAATTCATTTCCCTCTTGAATTTTAATATACTTCTGTAAGAGGGTCGCTTGTACTTGATTCCTTGACGTTAAATTCTTGTCGCAAATTTTGCATCGTGTCTTTTCAGCGGAAAGTTTTTCGAAGTAATCCCACACTTCCGATTTACCCATTTTAGTATGTCAAATTATATTTAAACGTTAAAACATTCATTTAAATTTATTCATATGTGTTTTAAGAACATTTTAAATTACCTTATAAGGTTTACGAATTAATTTTTGTATTTGTTTTCAGTTAAAAATGTAATGTGCACTGTCAAATTGAATTATGAGTTTTTTTTGTTTTTTCGAACAGAGATGTGCAAATAAATTTTATTAACAATAAATTTTGTTTTCATTTCGATAATTTGATGAATACCGGTTTTTTTAAGACCGACAATCAGAACCCGAAATCAGGCCGACTTGAGTGAAAACATTGGTCCAAATTCTCGATGTACTTTGTATTGCTCGCGATCTTATAGTAGCAAGCACGTTCATCCCACACAAACAAATACATTTAGTAACATGGATCTATCCTCGCAAAGCTTCCCGCAGCCAAATTGAACACTTGTTAATTTCTAAAGGGCGGATTCGGCTTGTGTAGGATATGAAAACTTATCGGTCAGCAACCAAATACGTAGGCAGCGGTCTGTGATCTTTTTTACGATTTGGTAGCTGCACAGCTAGAAGTTTTCGTATAAGTCTGGAAATACAGCGTAACGGATGGAACTTTTGGAATTATGAAGGTCTGATAAATGAAGATCAAAAGGAACGATATGAGGATGTTGTCAACGCCAATATTGAGCTAATGAGAAACGCAGTTATCAGGTGGACTATGTAACTCTGCTTGGGAGGTGCTGAAAACATCGGTTGTCACTGGTGCGCAATCAAGCTCAAAGGCTTTAGGTATAGTGAAAGTCAGACCCAAGAACGGTTTGATGATGAGTGCCGCCTTGTAGTCGAGCAACAAAGTGCATCCTATATTAAAGTGCAATAACGTTTCACAATCGCGAGGAAAAACAAGGTTGTTCTTACTAGAGGGGCAGCTAAGCGGGTTTGTAGAAGGAAGTAGCGAAAATGGTGGAAGGCCGAAAATGAAAAAGTGACCTCTTCAAGTGTGAGAATTATCGTGATATAGCTTTTCTTTGCACTTGTATGCTGTTACTGTCCGACATTATATTGGATAGAATCGCTCTCTGGCGGATGGCTTAGGTGTTAACTATCAAGGAGGATTTCATCCGAATTGATCAGCCATTGATCAAGTTGCGGATAATTCTATCTAAATATTATGAGACGTCCATTCCCGTACATCAGGTGTTCCTGTATTTCTGGCAGGAATATGACTCGATCAATCGAGAGAGTTTGCGGCCTGCCCTGGAATAGCTAAGTATGCCAACAAAATTGGTACGATTGTGTAGAATGACAATGACGTAGTCTCAATGCTGTGTTAAAGTTGAGAACCGGCAGTACATCGACTCCAGATAAATGAGTTCAAAACGAAATACATGATCTCTAATACAAGATGATGATGTCTGATACTGTACATGAAGTAAGATCTCAGCGGGTTCGCTGGATCCACCGTAGCTCCAAAGAAGAGCCACCGTGACGATGACTCCACGATGTAGTGAACGACTTGACTTTCGCTTAAGACTACATTGAGAGCAAGCTCAGGATCGAAACCGCTGGAGCCAAATTAATAATACAGTTAGGGCCAGTAATGGCATTTCAGAACTTATTATTTATTATTTGTATGTAATAGGACACATGTGAAGTATGCAGTTGTCTCCTGTAGATCCAGAAATTTATAATTCGTTAAACAACAATAAATTATGCAATCAGAAAATACCATTATGTGCACTAAATGTTTCAGCTACAAATTAGGAAAACAACTAAGCAAGGAAAATAAAACGTAATCACAATTATTCTCCATTAAATTTTAACAGCTTTAATAAACTTTAACCTACATATTGAACTCTCTGCTCCTATACGTGTCCTTTCCTCTAACACAAATAAACCAACAACGACGAACATACATATGTATATATTTATTGTGTCCATACATTTCGTTGTCGTTTTCCTTCTATAATTTTCATTTCGAATATAGCAGTAGAAAGAGTACTAAACAATTTATCTACGTAAAAATAATGTAAACAATTAAATTTTCAGATATCCTTAGCAGACATCATTTATTCTGTTCAAAACGTAACATATATACTATATAAGATTGTAAACTGAACACCACCAAAGAAGAATCGATTTACTTGTTGATGTCACAAGACAATGCCTGCTTAGCAGATAAAAAGAGATGTGTATAGATGAGTAATGTTTTCTGGATACGAGTTGGTCCCCAAAAACGTAAAGCTATTTTTACATAAATGAAATTAGGCAGAGATGGAAAATTTCATTTTTCTTTGGTTCGTATTTGTACATTATTTTTTTACCTGCTTGTTCTCTACATAGTTTTCTGTTATATTTTTTTTTGTGTCATGATTTGCTGCTTTAATTCAATTTCATTGTCATTTTGAATTAAATTTTCACTTTTTTTTACCATGCGCGTCTTCGCCTCCTCCTCAGCAGTTCCCGTTTATATACTTGATTTTTTTTTTATATTTGGGGACTCCAATAACAACAGCAACAAAAAAAAACGACAAGGAATATAACTTTTTACTTTTTATTGACATATTTTCGTTTGTTTTATTTTATTATTATTTTAAGCTTATAAAATTCGACGACGTAATCTTATCTTTCGACAGTTGCGGGAAGGTGTAAGGTTGCATGAATAGAACGAAGTCACGAGGGAGACAAATTTAATTTTTTGCGGCTGTTTTTTTGTCGGTATACATTTATTGTTGTTATTGAATTGATGGATGTTTTGAAGATTTTCGTTCAAAATTATTGTAAAACATGTACACGTCATACATAATACAAGAGAACCAAGGAGTAATGATACAAAATTAGCGGCAAAATTATGTTGATTTGATAATTACTTACAACTTTTTTTTTTTTTTTTTTTGGAAAAATTATGCTATTCTTTGGTCGTTGTTAATTAAATTTTAATGTTGTGCCGCTAGGAATTTATAAATATGTACCCCTCTCTCTATATATAGAGTAGTATATACATACATACTTACATACACTAATTAATTTTGTGCGACCGTGTCACCAGATGTACACCGTTATATGGTATTTAATGAGCTCCCATTATAAGCTGACAGTTTTTTTTTCTTCTGTCGTTTGTTTCATTTTTATGTTGATAGCTTTAGGAAATTTTCGGTAAATTATGTTGGTTTCGTAATTAATTTCGCGATTTTATGTCCTTTTAGGTAATGTATTAGATTTTATGCGAGGTTTTTTACCATTAGTTTATGTATGTTTATAACATCTATTTTATGTTTGGAACATCAACCGTGTGGCTAACACAAATAATTAATTGAAAAATATTATTATGGACGTCAAAACCAGGTTAAGTTGTTCAATAATATTTTTAACTTAATGCTCTTCCCCAGTATTAACCACATATATCTTCTACAAAAAGGGTGTCCGAATAAAAGCGCCGGATTTAAATTGCACGCCATTAGCGTTCCTTTTGCCATGAAACTTTCGCGTCTGTTAACAGTTCGCAAAACATTTAAGTTATTAATATTCAAAATTAAATTAAATCAAATTACGAGTAAACAATTAAAAAAGTTAAAAAACAAATTATAAAATATAGGACTTTATAAAATTTCCAATAAAAAATATTGTAGTTGCATACATAAAAAGTGGTTTAAGTATATACAAAAAAAATTAAATAATAAACAGTGTTTAAAGACCATTACTGGCCCCTCACCGTGTCAACCATCTGGCTCCAACGGTTTCGATCCTGGGCTTTCGACAATCTGAAGAAGCCAAATCGTTCTCTACACTGGGGAATTATCGTCGCCTGCAACGACCTCTGCGCCTACCATATTGGGGCTCTCCTTTCAGAGATCTCTGCACAATTCGTTCCGGATCAGCGTACATGTATAATATCATTGATCTGCATCAGATCTCTGATATCGATATTGTAGAGAGGTCGGTATGTACCATCTACCCAGCGTTTTGGGCCGTGAATCACATGCATGATTCTTCGCCCAAATGTAAGGAGCCATCTTTGGTATTCATCCTTCAGCGCCCAACTTTCACATCCAAACATAATAACGGGTCTGATCAACGCTTTATAAAGCTTCGGCTTAACGGAACTTGATATAGGTGTTTCAATTTTACCAGTGGCTTAAGAAGATATAAAGCACGACTGCCTGCTGCCAGCCGCATTTTAATATCCTCACCCACACTGTTAACGGGAGTGATAAGAGAACCCAAATATTTGAACCTACTCACTCCCTCAAACGTGTAGTGGCCACTACTAAAATCTGTTGTAGCATTTTTCGAAAGTTAAATCCGATTCGAATATTGTTTTGTACTACGTAATAGAGCTCTCACAATGTAAAAACTCTTTACTTTTTGCTTGTGCCTTAAGAATTTTTTTAGCTCGCACAATGAAACAAAAAATTAAACAAAGCCAACTTTTCAGAATTGTTTACAAAAATTGTGACATTTAATTTTCTAACTATTTCTAATATAGGTTAGGTTAGGTAAGGGTGGCTGTCCTAAAGGACTATCATAGACACAAAATTGGTCCGTAGCTGTACCACATTCGAGTTTCTTCCTCTTCACTCGCTAAACCATCCTGAGCTTACCAAGAAGCGTTTAAAGTCCCGCATCCCGATTTTCCTAAGATCCGTGAGGTCGTTCAAAGGGGAAGTTCCCATAAATTTTGTTCTGCTGTACGCTAGACTAGGACAGGTGCAGAGCAGATGGAGCACATTTTCCTCCTCCTCCTCCTCATCACCACAGCTGCGGCAGAAATCGTGGGCTGGGACACCCAGCCTGCACGCATGTATCCCAATGAGACAATGCCCCGTTACAGCTCCCACTACCATACCAATATGGTGCCGTCGAAGCGATATCATGAATGAAGCAGCAGTTTACATGAAGCAAGCGGTATCTTTATACCCCGCCTGCCTTTGGTTATTAGGCGTGTTGTACCCTTGCGGGCCAACTCATCTGCGCCTTTACCGTTCTTTGGACTTTCATCAATAGTTTACGGTTGGCCATCATTTTTAAAGCTGGCCACCAGACGACCACCCCATACAGCAGTATAGGCTTGACCACAGAGACGTAGAGCCAGTGTACTATGCGGGGCTCCATACCCCATCGCTTTCCAATGGCATTTTTGCAGGAGTAGAGCGCTATAGTAGCTTTCTTTACTCTCTCTACAATATTTGGTTTCCAGCTTAGCTTGCTGTTCAAAAGTAGTCCGAGGTATTTTGCTCTATTCGTAAAGATCAAACGAGTACCATTTAATGTCGGCGGGTCACACTGAGGAAGTTTGTGCTTCCTGGTAAAGAGGACCAGCTCTGTTTTCTGTGGGTTTGCGTTCAGTCCGCAGCCGCGTGCCCACTGAGAGAGGTAGCCAAGCGCGCACTGCATGCGCTCACTCAGCGTACTAGGATATTTACCGAAGACCGCAATAGCAACGTCATCCGCGTAAGCAACAACCTTGAAGCCTGGCCCTTCCAAGGTTTAGTAACAGGTCATTTATGACCAACTTCCAAAGAAGGGGGGATAGGACCCCACCCCTCTGCTCACTTATCTGCCGGCAGACGTCCCACCCAGATAAGCTGTCACGATCCTGCCTCTAAGCAGATGATCTATCCAGCCTCTGAGTGACCCGTCTACCCCCAGACACGCAAGGGCCCGAGTGATTGCCCCCGGTCTGACGTTGCTAAAGGCCCCCTCTATATCCAAGAAGGTTAGCATTGAATATTCCTTATATTCAAGTGATTTCTCAATCGGACCTATAAGGGAGTGAAGAGCTGTTTCCACCGATCGTCCCTTACAGTATGCGTGTTGAGATCCCGACAGCTCGCCCGGCTTGATTGAGCTCCTAATGTAAGCCTCTATTATTCTTTCCAGTGTTTTCAACAGTAAAGAAGATAATAATAGGCCTAAAGTCTTTGGGATAGCAGTGAGAGCTTTTTCCCGCCTTAGGTATAAATATTACTTTTACTTCAGTCCACTTTCTAGGAATGTGACAGAGTTCTATGCTGCCATCAGGTCCTGCCGACTTGTATGGTTTAAAGCTGTTTATTGCCCATAGGATATTCCGTCTTTTTACTGTATGACTTACGGAGTCTATATCCCTATTTATCATGGGTCTCGCCGGAGCTAGTACCGAGCACTCCGGCAAATGCGTTTATAGTAATAGCTCCAGTGATTCCTCACTACATGTAGTCCTTGAACCATCCGGTCGTTGTAAATAACCCGAAATGGACGAAAGGACTAGAACATACTACTTAGTACCTGGCCGTCTCCGAGGATTCCTGGATATTGCCACAGTAGAGCTTCCAGGCCCTCGTTTTGGCTGCTCTCAGCTCGTACTTATAGGTTTTGAGGACTTCCTTGTAACAGTCCCAATCTGCAGTAGCATTTGTGTTCCTCGCTATCTTGAACAGTATTCTGCATTTCATACGAGTAGCTTAGAGTTGTCGCGACCACCAGGGTGGCCGAGATTTACCCAAGGGCCTACTGATAGGATATGCACCTAACATGGCCTTGCTAAAAGCATCAGATAGCTTGGTTACTAGAGCATCAAGCTCCTGTGTAGATGCTGGGTTTGGAACCGATACCGATAATAAGTTACCTAAAATGGTTCTGAAACAATCCCAATCAGTTTCCCTCCTATTTCTGAAGTGTGGTTTGTTGAGTCAGACTCCTCTGACGTTGATTCGTCCGTTAGAAGCTCACAGCTTCGTTCCAATGATCTCGAAATCTCCGAGTCCAGGGATAGTGTCTTCTGAGCGTCCTCCGGTATTCTGCGGACTTCTGGGCCACCAACACCAGGCGGAACACCACAAGTGGTTTCCCCCCCTGCTGCAGATACCCCAGCTCTGTCAGCCTCATCGCGCTTATAGATTTTGAGCGTAATCGCTTCAAATCCATAGCTGATCAGGCCTGCAGATTCTAAATTTCTTAGAAGTAATTTGTGTCTAACCCATATCTTATTGGTAAACTTGCAAATTTGTGACCACAATATGAGAATAAGATCTGCAGATGCAAGGTTTGGTGGGTCATCGCAGTTTAAGTGCAGAACGTAAGCTTTCAGAAAACTCTTATAGTGGGTATTATCCGAATTATCTAAAATTTCTAATATAAGCTTCTTTAGCTCAAGGTTAGCTGCATGTCGTTTAGTTTTCTCCAGTTCGTGTTTGGCTTTATTATCCATTTTGATTTTAAGCAATTATGTTTGCTTTTCATGTTGCCTTGCAATTCTTTTCAAAGATTTATTGATTTCTACGATTTTTACATTTATTTCACTGAGCATTTTTTTTACATTTATTTCACTCGCCATTTGCTCCTCTAGTAACCGGTGTTTTGAATTGTATGATTGGCGCGAAGAATATCGAGAAGTTGTTGGTCGCGGCGTTGGTGGAATGTCGATTGATTCCGCTGTATTTTCTTCGTAATTTAAATCTACAGTGTTTGTATAAGTTGTAAATATTGGATTTGTATTTCATTGACTTCTTCAATTTCAACAACACCAAAATGTTTTGTATTGATGGTACCGGTTACAGATTTTCGTAGTTGAAGTACTTAAATAATATTTCGTCCAAGGCATTGAAAAAAATTTTCGGCGGTTTACCAGCACCAGTCCCTCCAATACTTTGCTGCTCTTTTCGTAATTTCGATTTGATATGGGTTTTGAAATCTGCCCAAACCTACACCAAAAAATTTTGTAAACTAATTTTGTAAATAATTTATAATTAAAATATTATTTCTTACCTTTTTCCAAGCATGGACGTCCTTAACAGGAGGCCCTTCTGCATTTAATTTTCCAACCAACCGCTCTCATAAATTATTACTTTTTTGCTGCGCATTGGCAGTTTTAATGTACCCCTGTGCCATTTGGGGATGCTCTACCATAAAATCAACTATTGCTTCGAATTGATTTCGTGTTGTTTGTTTGTTCCTTAAAAAAAAAATAATTAACTATTGTTAATTTAAAATAATTTTAAAGTACACAATTATGTCTATTGTTAAAATTTTTATAATGTTTTATAATTTATTAAGTACTTACATTTTCACGATTTTATGTAAATAAATAAATCATTCGCAAGCAAAATGGTTATCCAATGATCTTTTATGTTTTTCACCGAAATTTCAATTCATATTCGCATTAGACGGTACCGCAAACAAGAACATCCAGCCGAAAATTCTACAAGCGGAGCAAGTATTTCCTTCACACTAATTTGGTTGGCATTCCTAGGTATTCCACGGCAGACCACAAACTCTCACGGTTGAACGAGTCATAGACCGGAAATCTAGGAACACCTAATGTACGGGGATGGATGTCTCATAATATTTAGATAGAATTATCAGCAGCAAAAGACCTGATCGATTCGGATGAAATCCCCCTTGATAGTCACCAACGAAGCTTTCCGCTAGAGGTGTGATTCTATCTAATATAATGTAGGATAGTAACTTGAATACTGTGCAATGGAGAGCTATACCGCGATAAATCTCACACTTCACGCAGTCTCTCTTCTTGAACATGGGGCATATCGCGGCCACTTTCCAATCGTCAGACATAACTTCGGTTTGCCATACTAATTCAATATGGTTAACAAGAGAGTCCCACGAAGTATCCCCTGCGAATATCAAGAGCTTCGAATTAATGCAGTCCACCTCAGGTGAGCGGCTTCTTTTCAATATCTGCATGGCCTTAGTGAATTCTTCATGAACACCAAGCAGGTCGGAAAAGTGTCCACACCATGCGTCAAGTACTGCGTCGATGTCTACACAGAGGTTTCGATCCCGGTTCCGAATGGCAGTTGAAGCAGGTGTGAAAGTATGGTGCAATTCAGTTATTCTTTTAAACAAATTATGCGAACCACGTTCATTGCCAAATTGTTGTACTTTCAGAACCTCGGCGTTCCAGTTGTTGTACTTTCAGAACCTCTTCCTTCAGTCGACAATTCAGCTTAGCTGCCCTCCTAACGTTGTTGCACTGGGCTATATTTTGTTGCTCAACTGCATGACAACTCCCGTCGTCAAACCAATCATTCTTGGGTCTGAGTTTCACTATACCAAAAGTTGGATGAGCAGCACTGACAATCGAAGTTTTCAGTATCTCCCAGACAGAGTACACATAGTCAGACTGGCAACTAGCTTTCTAGTCGCTGACAAGATCCTGATATCGTTTCTTTCGATCTTCATTTATCAGGCCTTCACAGTTAAACCTTCACAGGATGCGTTTCGCTGTGTTCCCAGACTTGTACGAACATTTCCATTATAGCTTTGCAGCGATCTAAAGTCCCCAATTACCATTCTAACATCGTGATCGTGTATAGATGCCATCAGATCGTTCAAGTCACCGTAAATTTAAGCTTTTCCTTGAAGCTGACTGGCTTCTGTAGGCAAGTGTACACAAATTATCGACATGTTGGCTAACTTCGTACGCAAGCGAAGCTTGTACAATTGGTTATTGACTGCTTCGAAATCCAAAACAGCCTTCTTTACCATCGGCCCAAGAAAAAATCCAACTCCAAGATTTCCGAGGTCATCTCCACTGTAGAGCAACGTATAGTCCTGGGGCACAGGGTCTCCACTTTTAGGTCAGCGTGTCTTGCAGAATAACGAGTTCCACCCGATACAACTTTATGTACGTGATTAGGCCAACGCCCCTGGTGTTCTAAGTGACCGCACGTGCAGATCTTAAATCTTGTATCCGGGTACTGGAGTGGGGGTTCGATGTTTTTTTGGTGGTATCCATTTTTCTTTTTATTGACTTTATAAGCAGATTATTTTCTACGGAGCGGGTTGTCAGCCGAGCAATCCAACCGTTTAGTCGGCTCCTACGACAAGCAAAGGATACTGTGGTGGTATTCTTGGGAAACATGTTCGTGCAATTTAGATTTACGAGACATGTGAGTACCCCCGACCACAGAGGCTGAATGATATTGCCAAATTCGATTATACATCGACTTACCACACTTTGGGATATACAAGTAAAATGGTTCATGCCGACCCTCTTTTAGAAATTTCCTGAAATTTAAATGTATAGAAATAACCTTTAATTAAACCCCATATATAGTACCTTTCATTTTGCCAAGAAACCAAGCGCAACTAGTACTCAAATCTCTTTTAGTTGATCTCCATAAAACCTTCGATTTCTTCTTTCGACGCAAATACCAATTGCTGGGGCATCCTATTAAAAAAAGATTTCTCGTTATTAATAAAAATTTTAAATATTTTGTATTAAAATGTTTGTAAAAAACTTGATCATAAATATTTTGATTGTTATAAATTGTCAATTTAAATTAAATTAATTTAAAAAATGAAATGAAAACGTGAAACATAAAGATTTAATTATTTATAATTATTTAGGGGTGAACATTTGTACTAGCATTATTTTTAAGGGGAAATAAAACTCAATTTGCCAGAATACACTTTGGGAAATATGGAATGAAAAGTTGGGAATTATCAAAATATTATACCCCCAATTCCCGGGGAAAAGCAGAATAGGGCCACAGGCTGCGTTGATTTAACTTGATATTCACGTTTCTTACGATAAGAAAAGTTAATGGTTTTCAGATTACGTGACACACTTGCTGGTTAGTATCCCCGCCCTGAATATATGGAATATCGTGTATTTCAATCGCTCTATCATGTTGATGTTGCTCAAATGTATTTATTTTAGATTTCAATGATCTTCAAAATTTTCGAAACTGATGACCGCGGACTTTCGAAGTTATAGACTGTGCATATGACTTCAGGTAAAAGTTCTGGATTCTATTTTATTATGAAAATGTGTTAAATTTATTTATTTTACACTTTTTCACAATAAAATAAAAATATATATATTAAAAAACATAAAATATTATTTTTTACATGTTTTTATTATAATTTAAACTATAAAATTTTTATTATAAAAAAACATACGTCCTTATAGTGGGATTTAAAAAAATAAAACATTTTGATAGTCAAGCAACAGTCATCATTTTAATATGGAGATTTATATAGTTTTATTGCGTTATATATTGATGTTATTACGTGAAATCAGCTCGTATAAATTGTCGGTGCTTGTATTAATTTTATTATTTAAAAGATTCACATATTTACTCCCCTAACCTGTTCATGTGGTCCACCTTTTGTTACTCTATGCAATATTTGCATATTCACATTCGTGATTCATGTGGCAAGATCTGGTTATTGCTCAAATTAGAGGAAGATAATGTCGATAAATAGTTAACTCTGACAGGATAAAACTGTGACTGAATAAATTTGAAGAGGAATGCCTGCTATTTGAACTGATTGAATGGGATGGTGGATGGGACTTGAATTACATTTGTTTCGGAAACTAAATATGATTGTGAAATTGAATAGAATGGTTTATTCTGGTATCTTATCAGATACGTTTGAAGATGTCAAATACCGAGTTATTAATTTTATTTGTCAAAATTCTTCTGGTTTTTAATGGCAGTGCTCTTAGTTTTGTGGCTAATATTTACAATGCAATCGATGCTTGTTTTATACTGTGTATACCTCGGAGACCTATGATAACCTTAAATCACAAAAAATATCAATACAACAATTACATAATTAAATATAAAATGAGCTCACACTATCAGATTGATCGGTTCCTTGTTGTCTTCCCTTGAGCGGGTGCCTCATCTAACAAATCGCAAATGTTTTCTTCACGATCAGCGCCATCTTATAAAAAATAATTAAACATAATTTAAATAAGTAAAACCTAAAAATTATTTAGATGTTGGTTTTCTTATTTCAGCTACCAAATCACCATAAAAGCTATTTTCTTGAATACGCTACGAGTAGATTCTTATTCGAATGAAGTAGATTCTTATTTGATTGTGAATAAGAATCGATGAAATCTGTTTCAAATTAAATAGGAATCCCAGTTTTCCGAATTCGTATCGTATTCAGGAAAGGGAGGGGGAAGAGAGGGGATATTCAATAATAGCTTACCAGGCTATTTTATGTATAGAAGCGCTAAACAGAACTGCATATTTACTGATGCTATCTAATTTTGTTCTTATGACATTGATATAAATGCAAAGGTATTTCATTTGCAAGTGCTTAAACCTATCACATAATCAGCCACTTCCAGCAAGGCACTTAACAATACCGTATTTACTCGTCGCAGATTATGCATAGTTTTGAGTTATAGATTATGCAAAGCACGTAGGTTGGTGGAACATGTGTTTGACATTATGGCTTCCGTATTCAGAGTAACAGAAGTTCTCGTAAATTTTATGTACCAGCTGGATTTTTTGAATCAGAAGAAGGGCGAATCCATTTTTATACAGAAAGTTGGCAGGAACCTTTTATCAAGGTCCACAACGTTTGAAAGAATTATTGACAAATTATCTTTAAACTAACCAGTTACGGTATTGTTTAAAAAACCGACCAAAGGCAAACTATGATGGGCTAGCTATACATCTCGTCACTGGGACAACCAGAAACTATAGAATCGATAACCTTTTAGTGACCTGTCCTCATGTATGTATTAAAGATTCTTCCTTTTTTGACTGTGATTGGTAGGTCGAGGCTAAATTAGGCTTTTATATATAAGGAAGCATCGTTCACATTGTTTCTATTCTTGGGTTTGGAGTTGCCTGGATCCCAAATTTCCGAATATTTTGGATAAATATTTAAAAATCCCACGATCTAATCGTAGATATTCACGTAGATCGACGCAATATTTATTCTCTATTTTGAAACGGGCCTAGATGTTTTCGTTAGTATTTAAAAAAATTCTAAATAGAAATGCACTAACAGTCCAAAATATATTTGTCATTATTTTGTCACGTCGTCGGGATGAATTTTTTTGTGTCGTTTTCTTTGATGTATGTTTCATATACCACCTATTTGGGGAGCATAAGCCAAATGTTCGCCAACTGTACGTACAAACAAAGTGGCGACCTTATAAACATCACCAACATTTGCCCACATCACACATGATAAATAGCGGCTTTACACATAGCGTTTACATTATCATTTTTCCATTTGCGTAAGCGGTATATTTTATTTTGTTCATTTCATTTGGACACTCTACTTGGGTAATTGGTACAATTTTTAGCGTAACAGCAACAATAATATATTTTAACTTTGCAATGTCAATAATTATTATACTACGAGGCTTATGGGTATATCCACGATCGAGTCACAATTTGTATATAAACGAAATGGACTGAAATGACATATGAATGAATACGGTCTTGTTAAAACGATTCGTTTTTGAAATTTAGTACGCTTTTACATGACACTTTGCCCCTGCCATGTAAAAATATGTTTAAAAAATTAACTTATATATTTGATATCCGTTTGGGACACTTACTCATTTTATCATTCCTTGTTCTAATAAATTATTCTTGGTTATTTTTGCGTCAATCGATTAAATGTTTAAAGAAAGCAAAGAGGACAAAGAACAATACTATCGAACCGCGACGGGAAGTTTAACCCCCATCGGGCATGTGCTCAGGTAGCGGATCGGGGAAATATCACTGGATAACACCGGCAGGAGGAAAATAAAATACCTCTCGCGGACCGACAAAACCTTTTATACACTGCTCAAACCAAAAAAAAGTAATACCCCATGTGGTATATTAGTCAGTGAGCTGCTTACTTCACCCTCTACGGAGGCTAATCTAATGTATTTTAAAGGTTCATTTGTTGCATAAACTAATCAACGAAATGAAATGTTCCTTTTCGAAGGAACTGCAGGACCACAAAATCTCCTGAGAAGTCCATTTAGCAGGAGAAATCTACAACAAAATACATCAGACTACGTTGAATTAAATCAACAACTAAATGCACTGGTAAATATGAGTACTGAAAAAAATTGCCAAACTATGAGAGAGCACAAGAGTATATACAGCATGGCAAGCTAGCGGCAACTCACTCGAGTGAATTAATCAATCAACAACAAATCTACAACAAATCTACATCCTAACACAGGACGTGCCAAATATACAAAAGGCACAAGACAGAATGAAGAATGAAAATAGAAACGAAAAACAAGCTGAACAAGAGATTGATTCTACGGACGAAGAAACCTAGTGGATAAGGTTCAGGTCAAAAAACAGAAGAGAGCTTTTTGATATATTAGCAACATAGATGCCAGAAGATAACTTCCAAATGAAGCTGCCAATTGGCGACTCAGTCAAACTAAACTTTAAAGACGGGTGCAAATACAGAGAAGTTCAAGTAACTAGAATGTTAGGTGGCAGTTCCATTGTAATTCACACATATGAAGGTAAACAAACAAGACCCATTAAAGTAATGGTCGAAAATCTGTATCATTCTTGCAAGCCAGAAAGTGTTAAGAACTACTTAAAACAAAGAGAATTCAAAATCACTGAATCAGTTAGTAAACTGAACGGGAAAACGAAAATGCCACTCAATATGTATATGTTAACATTCGAGACAGATTAAAAATATGTTGGGTTATAAAATAGAAGTTCAACCATTAAAAAATTCAAAACTCTATACCACAGTGCAAAAACTGTCAAGCTTATACACACACATTATGTTCTAAAGAAGCTAGATGCATAAAATAGGCTTGAAAGCACATCACATACTAATGTTTGAAAACAGAAAATATTTGCAACGAGGTTGGATCAAAATGTTCATGCTGCTAAAAATGCTTAAAAATGACTGATATACGTCTGCAGCAGCCTATGCCACTATATTTGTATACAACTACCTTACACAATTCGGCGTTCCACTTGACATCACAAATGATCGAGGAACGCAATTTGAGTCGAAACTTTTCTCGGAGTTAACGAAACTCCTCGGCCAAAATCGTACATCGTTCTGATACCAACTTGCAGTACATTGTATAGCGAAATGACCCGAATACAGACATCAAATTTTATCGATTAAATCCTTGAGAAGTTATCTCAAGATAAAGAGACCAACAACAAACGAGCAGCTGAGGTAATTAAGAACGATATACTACTTCCTTATTCGATAACCAATTAAAGGGGTTCTTAATAAATTCTACTCTAGCATCAAAGAAGTTGGCTGATTTACCGCAGTAGCTTTAAAAGACATTTCTTTAAATCGACCGGGATTGGCTGAAATTAAAACTTTTCATTCGCAGGAGACATGGAACTTGAAGCATAACACTTATAGGATGCAGTATTTTCAAGAAGTGCTAAAAATCATGGCCTATGTGATGTGATATTTTAACAACCTAAAATCTGAAAGAATCTTGCCACAAAGAAGACGGGAGCGTTACCAACCAATGAACAGGAATTAGGGATGACAGCCATAATCAAGATTATGCGAAGTTCTAAATTTACACAAATTGCCAGAATTTTGTCCAAAAGCGCTATTGGCAAAAAATTAAAGTTGGGCGGATTACTCCAGCACTCAACGCCACAAACGGGCTCATGGAATCAAATCAAAGAATGTTGAATTCCAGACCCCATCGCACTACTATATCCTCGAATTCAGCGGACCTATAAGCGCGAACATTTGGCCAGTTTTTGGTCGGAGCAGTATTGAGGATTGACCTTAAGTCGTAGGTCTCTAGTTATTCAAATTTAAATGATATCCCCTCGTGGGATAGGTGTGTAGTGTCGTCTATTTACTTATAAAGCGTTTATTAAAACTAAATAAAACTCATAATCGAAAAAAATAAAATAAAATAAAGCATCATATCCGTAACAGAAGCATTTCTGTTTCCTGAGTTGTTACCTCTACGTGGTCGAAGAGAGGCAACGAATTAGTGGTCACATCTTAAGGGTGCAATACAAATCCACTGTACGGTAAAACACAGACGTACTCATTGTAGATAGGGTGGTGGGAAAAATGAGGGTACCTATTTAATTAGCTTCGAACCGCAACATGCAAGTTCGAACTTGTAGCAGCTCGAATATTCGACTCACCGATATTCGATTCTGCCACAAACAAAACAATTAGTGAAATTCAAATATAAACCAACTTATTTGAATTAAGCGTTCACTAACCCCATCACATATCCATCTATCCAACCAACACTATCTAATAACCGAACCATTACTATAAAACATTTATAGTAAAACCATCGCCATCTAACAACATCACCACGAACAACAATGTTCGGTGATGCAACACTTAACAAAAAGTGCAATGTTCACCGTCGCCGGCGCATGTGTTCCTCCAACACAAAACGAAGACGAAGGCGACGTCACACACAACAAAAACAACAACCAAAACAAAACAACAACATTTTGCGTCCATTGCGATTTCAAACTCTAAAAGCGACACAAGTGTTAGTGGTGGTGATAAATAAATAAATAAATAAATTGGAAACCAAAAATTATATGTATACAAAAATAGTTATAAATAAAATATTTTTAATAACAAATTAAATAACAATTGAATTAATAAATAATTAATAAATAAATAAATTATATAAATTAACGAATTATTTGAGTGTGTACATTTGTTTCATTTTGAGAAGTTCGGATCACACCGAACAACAAATATTTAAAATAGGAACTTAATCCTATAAACTGATGACAACGAGGCTGTGGAAGTTGGATCTCAGCAATCCACCACAAAATTGCCGAAGTGCCTTGTAGACACAGGCCATTTGATGATCCTTGAGATATCCGGCATTAAAGCTCGACTTCTTGAAAGATCAGAGATAGTGGAAACACTTAAAACTGAGAAAAAGGTCTTGTACCTGCAGACTTTGAAAAATGCGGTACCTCAGGTCCCAGTCCTAGTAGCAGGAACAAAAAGTAAGACCCAGTCTGCGGGACCTCAGCAGGTTCCAACCGTTTTAATAAAAAAAAAAAAGACCCAGTGGCAACCATCTAAGGTTGTCACTGCTAAGGCCATGGCTGGTAGAGAAACTTCCTTCACAAATAGTGAGGAGGTTAAAAATAAACAGCGGGTAATTAAAATTCCGGCAGTGGCTAACGTTTCGGTTAGGAAAGTCACAAACATTAAGAATGGTCATCTAATCGAGACAGGAAGAAAGGAAGATCTGGATTTCTTCCTAGCCAGTAAGGAGTTTTCGAACGCTGGGCTGGTAGCATCGCTACCAGAAAAACGTCTGCCCAGGATAATCATTTATGATGTGGACAGGACCGAAAAGATCGCGGTAATTAAAGAAGCTTTAATAAAACAAAGCTCTGAATCTAGGCCAAGTCAGTCCATTGGGTGATTGAGGTATTCCCAATATATCTAGACTGGTCCTCATGAAGAGTCTCAGACTTCGTCAGGTTAACAAAATGCTACAAATGCCTAAATGCGCTTCTTGCCGCAAGGCAAACAGGGCTTTTCACCATTCATCGCGCAGTAAAGTTTGTACCTCATACAAAACGTGTTTGAACCTAATGATGAAGAGAGCTGTTTATGACAGTTAAAACTAAAAATAATTGTCGATTGAAGATCGCCCAACTAAATATGCAAAATACTATAGTAGTTGGGCATGAGATCATACAATCTATTGAAAAAGAAGCGATTGACATACTCTGCATGTAGGAACCATACGCGGTTAAAGGGGTTATGGGTGGAATGACCACGTCCACAATAATTTTCAAGAATTTTACAGTTCTGCGACACCCACTGTGTATGTGTAGAGGTGAGATCTAACTTAGGAGGTTTCTATCTGGTCAGTAAATACTTACTTCCAATATTCAGACGATCCACTGTAATGAATATGTAAGTAAACTTGATAAAATCATGGATGGGTCTTAAAGACTTTGCCAAAGTTTAGACTTAGCATTGAAGTCGCCTCTAATGATAATCATTGGAGGCGACTTCAATGCTAAGTCTAAAGTTTGGCACAATAAAGACACAAACGAGAGAGGAGTCCTCGTTGACGAATTTATAGCAAGAAGTAACCTATTCGTCATCAACGAAGATGGGCAGCCAAGTACATATTTTCACAATGAGGAGTCGAATATTGATCTCAAAAATTTTAAGTTGGTCCATCCATGAAAATTGGACATCAAGTGACCATTGCTATTGTGTCGATCTCGGGTTCGGAGAACACACATAATGATTCACAAGCAGTAAAGAAAGTTCCTCGGTATGCCATAAGGCATGCTAATTGGGAGTGTTTCTACAGCCAACTAAGTAATATCTGGCAAAGCCTGGCTAAAGACCTGAAGGTAATAACTAGTTCAATTGGCTAAGTCAGTAGCGCTAAAAATAATAACTAGTTCAATTGTCTAAGTCAGTAGCGCTACTATTCCACGTTAACGTGTTCGAAAATCTAAATTGTCTTGGTGGTCTCCGGACTTAACCGAATCAAGAAAATTGGTTCGTAAGTTGCGCAAGTATTATATCAAAGAGATACAAATCCCGAGAGAGAGAGAGACAATTACCCATGTAATCTCTATAACATCTTTAACAACTATTTCTCTGAAAGCCACTGTTATTTCAAGTCTTGGCACAATTGAAAAAATTGTCAATAAAGGATGTCCACAAGGTTCCATCCTTAGTCGATATCTTTGAAATATTGTCTTCAACGGAAGCATGAACCAAGAAGTTCAAGAAGTTGCATTCGCGGACTATAAGGTAATGGCTCCTTGCTGAAAATTCAAGACAAAGTATTCAAGAAAAAGCGCAATTAGCCATATACAGGATAGACTGCTGCAGCAGTTACAAAATGGCGCTGTCTTCTACAAAGACAGTTATGATCCAACTTAAAGGTTCACTGGATATTAGGAGACCACCATTGGTTTTCATAGATGGCCAAAGTGTTAGATGGTGAAGAGTTGCTAAAGAGAACTGGGGTCTCAAGCAACGTACTTTGTCAATAATATACAAGGGTCTTGTGGTCTCTTCATTGACTACGCGTGCGCAGCATGGGCAGACAGAATGAACTGTCACCATCGGCGTACACTAGTTAGTGCCCAAAGAAGTATCTTGCTCAGAATTACCAAGGCATACAGAACAGTGTCAACAGATGCATTTCCTGTCTTGACCGGCATGATTCTTAATGATATACTCTTAAATTAGAAAATTACATGGAAGAATAGCCTCTTATATGTACCGACTGAGTCTAGCGGACTCAAATGTTCCTGTGAATGTGGACAGGGCAAGGATACCATAGAACACATCCTCTATGACTGTGATCTAGCTCAAGAAGCTAGAGATCAACTTATTATAGACTCAAGAGTTAAGTGGCTAGCAAGTAAACTCACTTTAATGCTGCCAAACAACCTCAACTGTTTCAAGAAATTTTTTGATACCGTCTTGAGCGGTAGGTACATAGATATAAATATAAGTAGACAAGATTTTATCTTAAGTACAATTTTTAAAACTAGTAAATAGTAGACGAGTATGCGCCTCCTCGTTGGCAGGGATGGTAACAGGATAACCTGGCTAAGCATACCGATCTAATAATAATATTTAAGGAATTGTAAGTGCGCGTTGGATATGTTAAAGGCACGACCACCTGGGAACACATTCTTCGTATCAAAGCGACACCTCAAATGAAATGATTATTAAAAGATATTTATATTTTTGAAAGAGATTTGAAGGACCGTTTGAAGAACACTGCTCGGCCGAGATCTGCTGTTTAGTAAATTATATTTACAAATGTTTTATGGGAGGGCGTTTATACGTAATATAATAAAATACTAAGACGATTAATAAAAATATTTTCTGGAAATATGTATATCGTGATAGTCCCTAAAAATACACAAAAAGCTAAAAGCCCTTCCCTTTCTCGTCTAAAACCCCGAAACAAAGCGAAATTGAACAAATTAAATTATAAATAAATTCCTATCTCGTCCCTTTTTGCCTCTCGTGTTTGTCTGTAATTTGGCTGTATCCTTATGAAGACACTTCGGCAGAAAAAAAAAAAACAAAATGGAACAGAATTGATGGGGCGACGAGCAAAACATTTTATAGACGAAAATAAGAATTCTATTCCATTATTGCCAACAACATAATTTGTTCCGTCAAAGTTGTTTTTCCCATATTTTCTTAGATTTTCCTATTCGTATGTGTATGTATGGATGTATTATAGTACACAATAAAAAATTAAAAAGATTTTCCAATTTACACAAAAACAAACGAAGAATTTTCACTAAAAAGAAAAATGGGATTAGGTAGATTGAAGAACTATGTATGTATGTATGTATGTACATGAAACAATTTAGAAAAAGCAACCAACAATTTTATTTATTTATTTTACACTGTGCTATGTATAACGGCACAGACAAGACATTTTCATTACAAAACAATTCGATACAATATCACAACGAGAACGGCTGGCTGTCGAGTGCGGGGGTAGAACTCATCAAAAATTTATGAAATCAAAAGAAAACAACTTTTCTTCTTGTTTTGATCTTTCAACAAGAGTATTCTTTTGTTTTTGTTCTTCTATATAAATGTAAGTAAAACAAAACAAAGTTGGAAAAATTTTTTTCCGTTTCTTATCAGAGATTTATGTTTTTCTTTTGTTTGGTTTTTCGAAATTATTTAAAAAACTTTAAATAGAATTTTGTTTTATTGTTTTACGGCTATATAAGTGGTGTTTGAAGATTTAAGGGTATTAGATAGATAACTGTAATCATAAAGATAAATGTTATGGTAGCCTTTATATTATATATAGATTCTCTCAATTTCTTGTTAAGCGTTTATGTTTAAGAGTTTTAAGTGGGTTTCTATAAACTTTACCTGAAGTTATTTATTTAGCCGTAAGACATCAAATATAAAATAAACAACACATCGTTATATACACTCATACGTATAGAAGATAATAGGTCAACATTTATTATTTTTAAATTCTAAAAGGTGAAATACCTTCAAAACACAACATTCTTGGAATTGGTCCAACCACTTGTTATTCCCGAGCCGCATCACTACACATGCAATCACTCTAGGAACGGAAAACCCCAATCGAAGCTGTCACGTCCACACACATCCCAAAAAAATAAAATAATAATTGAAATTCTGTCAATCAGACATCAATTTGGCACAATCGAGTTATCAAATTCTGTTACATATGTACGAGATACACAATAGAATATTATTGTGTGCGGATCTGTGCGGAGATAATAAAACGAACAACTCAAATATGTTTTCTTATAAGTTATAAATTCTTAAGATGTGTATAGTAAATTTTGTGACAACATAAAATCGATTGTCATGTTCGATTTATTTTTATTTATTGTCTGTGATGATGATATTTTTATCCGTTTAAAATTCTAAATGTATAACATGTTCTTAAAGAAATTTTCCGTTACACGAAATGTTATGTACGAGTGTACAAATAATGAAATGAAATCGAAAATGGATTTTCATTTTGTTTTTCGATTATTTCAAAACCATAAACGATTTTATAGAAACGATCTGTGATGTTAGTGCAACTTTAAGATGTTGTTTGAGAATATTCTTTAAAATAATTTATGTTCGACGTTTATGTTATTAATTTACTATTGGAAAGGTCGCATATATTTAATACATGCGAGTACCAATCGATTCAAAATCTTAGAAACTAAATCTTTTATATCGTAAATAATATGCTCTCGAAAGGTGTTCATCTGGTGTATTTTTTTGTACAGAGTGTCCGCCGGGATGGTATACTACTTTATTTTGGCGCCATTTTGGTAAACGTTAGTCTTGACAGTTCATATTTGGCAGTCGTGAAGTAGACACGTGGCAAATTTATTATGGAAAAATATTCGATAAACCAACGTGTTTTAGTCGTTGAAACATTTTATCAAAATCAATCATCGATTATTGTGACGATGAGAAAGTTACGTGAAATTTTTGGGAGAAACAACGGTCCAACAAAACGCACTATTTATCGTGTAGTGAATGATTTCGAAAAAAGGGCTCTGTAGGTGATAGGCCCAAGCATGGGCCACAACGTACTGCAAGATCGGCTGAAAACATTACTACTGCTCAAGAAAGTGTTCAAAACAATCCATCAACCTCAATTCGACACCGTGCTCAGGAGGTTGGTCATCAAAGTTCAATTCAGTTCACACAAGAGCTTTGTCCACAAGACCATTTACGCCGCCGTACATATGCCAATAGGATGTTACAGCTCGCCCATGACAACCCCGATTTTCATGAAAAAATCATAATGAGTGACGAGGCACATTTTCATTTGAATGGATATGTGAATAAACAGAATAGTCGGTTCTGGGCAATGGAAAACCCTCAAATTATTCATCAGTTACCTTTACATCCATTAAAAGTGATAGTCTGGTGTGCAATTTGGTCAGGAGGAATCATTGGACCTTACTTCTTTCAAAATGAAAACGGCGTAACGGTAACTGTGAATGGGGAGCGATATCGTGATATGATTGAAGACTTTTTAACGCCACAACTGCATGCTTAGGGCTTGATTAACATGTGGTATCAACAAGACGGTGCCACATCGCATACATCCAGGATTACAATGAAATTACTGCGAGACCTCTTTCCACAACAAGTTATTTCAAAAAAATAGTGATGTTGATTGACTGCTCCGGACTTCTTTTTGTGGGGATATCTGAAAAGCAAGGCTTATGCAAACAAACCAGAAACGCTTGAGCAACTCAAACAAAATATTCGTGATGAAATACCGCGTGAAATGTGTGAGAATGTAATGAAAAATGTGCTCAAAAGGGCTCGCATTTGTGAGGCTTATTCCATACATAATTGCCGACATTCAATAAAACATTTATCAATATAAGATCCATTCTCTTTCATTTAATCAAAAATTATAAACAAACAAAGTAGTATACCTTCCCGGCGGACACCCTGTATTATGAAGCGTTTTTCCCAGTGCTGCTGATCAGTGGAGCATATGTACTACTCGGTACTGATGGTAGATATGTCTGGAATGACTTTTAAGTTGGCATCTGCTTATATCAATTTTAGAATTTCATTTGTATATGGCTTTAGAATTTTGTATTAGAGCTACTTCATCGGTAATTTTTTTGTTTGCGGTAAAGAAATAACAGAAACCATAAAAAATGTTTAACATTTCGTGTGACTGCTTTGTAATAAAATTTGTACTGAACAGCTCACTCTAAGATACATACACTTGGGTGCAAAAAGTTCGCACATTGATCTATTCCTCCAAGAAGTTCGTGAAGTCGAAATCAGTTGGCGGACACTCTTTCTCCCACACTTTTAATTTAATTGCAAATCGGTATGCTTGGCCAGGTTTCCCTATTTCCATCCCTGCCACCTGGAGGCGCACACCCGTCTACTCTTACTAGACTTATTTGAATGCAATTTAATTATTTATTACTCGCTTATTTGATGCTAATATACTACGAGGTCGAAGACGTTTTACTATACCTACCGCGCTTAGTACGGTATCACTAAAGTTTTTAATAGAGTTGAGGTTGTTTGGCATCATCAAAGACCGTTTAGTCACTGGCCACTCAACTTTTATGTCAACGCATAGTTGATCTCCTGCTACTTGAGCTCACAGTGATAGAGGATATGATGAATTGTGTCCTCGCTTCATCCACATTCACAGGTACTGGATCCATGCACTTTTAGCATTTACGTGAACCACGCACTTAATGGTATCTTTCTCTCTAGTATTACTTCAATGTGTGGTAGGTAACCGTAGGTTACTGTACCATCCATTGAATTCGACCATCCATTTTGCCAACTACTGACGCTTTTCCTATTTGCCAGAAAATATTGCTGCTGTATGTGCTAGTATTAATGAAAATTCATAAACCTCAATTCGCATTTATTGACAACCATTACATGACCTTCCAATACCACTTTATTCCGAAAAACAAACTTGTGTCATTTTGATTCTATTCACTGTTACCATGTTACATAAATTGCTTCTCATCTCGTTTGCTCGACATCAGTGTGTCCTATTAGTGGTAGTTCTTCCATATCGCGTGTGACCTTGCCCGAGTTCGACGAGCTTTTGCCGTGAAAACACTTGCCGGTAGACTGGCACCCAATTAGTGTTGTGTTATATATGTTGTCTATCCAAACTACCGCTATAGTGTGTATGGTACGTTACAGAGACGGGATCATGAAAAGGCAATTATGGGTCGGATAGTATAAGCATCACAACTTCAAATGAAAGTCGACGCATAGTACTTGCTTCTCTGAGAGACAGCAAATGGACAGTAAAATTGATTTAAAATGAATTCTGCACTCTACAAAATCAATCAAATATCAATCTATTCGTAAAAGCACCCATATGTCTCATTTTACTCTCTAGACATCGTGCAGCAAGACTGAAATTTTGTCAAACACATAGGAATTGGCAATTATGGTATTGGGCCGTGAATCGCGTTTTTATTTAAGCACCGCAGTGACCTATGAATCAGGTATATAGGCGCATTGGAGAGCAATTTTCCAATTTGGGGGGGCATTAGTTCGGGAGACAAAACAGAGTGGATTGGTGGAGGATCGATTATGGGTGAAAGGTAGGAAATAAATTTCGGAAAGTAACAATTTCAATTCAGAATTGCTACAGAAATTTTGACAATCGTAAAATAATTGGGCTAAGATGTCTTTATTACCGCGTTCTACGGAATTATAGACCCTTAGATACAAAAAATAATAGATTCCCTTAGTATGAAAACTTAATTTTAATAAAGTGACTAGAAATAGCCTCGTCATAAATTGCTAATATTCTCACGGTCTTCTATATGTGGAGCAAATTGCTACTTTAGGTGAGCTTTTATGGATTCGTCCCCCATCAGATTAAAAATTACAAACCGAAATGGTCTTCATATAGGATGATATATGCATTGCTACCAACAATTATTGATTTGTGTGAGCAATTTTTAAAATGTTTACTCAAAGAAAATGCCGCAATTGAGTAGGGAATTTAAAAATTTAGCTCTTTGGTAGCCCCATTCCAAATTTCACCTTTTAGTTGTGATTTCATTTCGCCCGGACGATTTATGTCATACAATGTTGTATTGTTTCGAACAGATTCGATTTTATTAATTAATTTTCACCTTATTGAAACACGCACATAGCAACCTTTATCGAGAACACTGCGTGTGAAACACCATTGACTCTCGTCCATTATCAGATCGAATATGATATGACTTATATAGGTAAATATTCGTTCTGAAACGGTGAAAAGGTGTGAACACATTATACTTCCGCAACAATTATAAAAATTATAGGATATGTTTGCCACCTTTTACATACGAGTATATACAAACTGTAATACGGGTGGGTACGTACGTAACATATACGAATGAGATAATATTTACTCACAAATTTTAGATAGTTCTTTGTTTGATTTACCTAATGAAACATAAAATTTAATTATCTTCTTGCTTTTTTTAAATATAATTTTTCAGGTATTTTTTGTAATTTTTCCAATTTTTTATTTTTAAACGAAAACAATGAAAAATAAGTGGAAAATTGTTATTATGTACTTTCTTGTGTGTCTTTCTACGTACATACACATAATATGTACTTTGTATAGGTGTATGTAGGTTTTTCATTTTAATTGATATTGAATTTCATTAAATTTAAAATGTAATACCATTCTAGCAATAAACTTAAATTATGGGAATATTTGGAATATTTTCTGTTATTTTAACACATTATTGAACATGGTTGCTTTCTACTATACTGACAGATTACAGTTCAGGTTAGTTTGTATTATAGAATAAACGAACGATTCAGACTGAAGAACTAATTTATCTTGTTAGCTGAAGTATCCTCAAGGCGACCACACATGAATATCAGCGATGGGCGAGGTAGATTACGCCATGTAATCTACGCGGTCGACACGTAAAATATAACGTAGATTGGCAGTGTTTTGTGTCAACGTCGACAATTAAAATAATGTCAACGCAACCTACGATATTTTGGCGATTTGTAATCGAATGCGCCAGTTTGCGGGAATATTTTGTAAAAGCGTTCATCTAGCGGTGATTTTTTCATTTGTTTCTTTTTGACAAATGACGCATGAATAGTTTCAAACTGTCATCGTGTTTTTATTTATTTAGTATTGTTTGCCAATTCATCATGGAAATAGTGAGCTCGGCACAGCGTCTACAAATTGTTCAGCTTTATCACGAAAATCAGTGATCTGTGAGGAATGTATTTCGTACGCTTAGACCAAGTAGTTATATTGTTGACATAGTCGGCCTGTTTAGACCATTATTTGGAATACCATCGAGAAATTTGAATCCCAATTTATAGTATATCATCCAATACGCGACCAAATAAACGGTATGTAACTATGAATGATAACAGACTATTTGCTGCCTGAACTTTCGAAACATCTTGAAATAAATCAAAAAATTGGTTTAATTAAAGATTCTTTATTGCACTAAACGATTACAAGTGTGATCTAAATTTCGTTATTATGGATAGAATTACGCACATGTGGTTTGATGCACTCTATTTCTAGCACAACTTCCGGTGTGGCTTTGGCACCAAAATGGTTGTATTAACGCATACGCCATTCGTCTTCAGCACTCATTTTACTATAGTCCAATATTTTTCGTTAGGTTGAAAACCTGTCGACTTAGCAACTTTGAGATAACATCGATTTGATCAATGTGGTACAAATTTATTGCTTCTTAAAGTTATGAACTAGCTAAATGACCAAAACTTTATGCTGAATCGTGTTGACGAATTAGCGGCAAAATTCGTCATTATGAAAAATGTAACAAAAACCTGGCTCCACTACTGCAAACAAAATCCACTAAATTTTGTGAAAATTTCGCTATCAGCCTGGCACATTTTTTAGTGAACTAGTGTTGGTTATCCGAACTATTTGGTTTTTTAATAACTCGGTAGCTCTTATAATCTTTTTGAATTTGAATTCGTTTTGCCATGGAGCGGGGTGTGTTAAATTTTATGGCACGGTCATAGTCAAAGTTCCCCGGATAATTTTTAATGAAAGTTATAACCTTTTTGTAAAGATTTCTGTGAGCCTTTTCCGATTTTTGTGTGAGCTGTTCTACCGTTCCACGGTTATAAAGAGGATCCCATTCCATATAATGCTATAAAGCGTTTTGGAATGGGGTCAGTTTAATGTTTTTCTAATGGATAAACATGACGCTGAAGTAGATTCATGGTATTTGAGCACAATTAGTTTTCAATGGTTCTCTTTTTGAAACGAGAACAAAATAAATTGAGGGAAATTCAATAAAACTTTCACCACTAACGTATACTGGTCCTAAATTGATTTGGTCAGCCCAGTTTAGAACTAATTGACAAAAAAACAGTCCAGGAATTGTCTACATTATCGACGTTGTCTACGTTTCTGACTTTGTCTACGGGTTTGTCGACACGTCAATGTAGAAAATAATAGATGATGCGTAAACGCCCATCTCTGATGAGTATATTTAGTTTGTTTCCCAATTTAC
Organism: Tipula unca; assembly: GCA_951394425.1. Classification (NCBI taxonomy): domain Eukaryota; kingdom Metazoa; phylum Arthropoda; class Insecta; order Diptera; family Tipulidae; genus Tipula; species Tipula unca. The sequence continues at coordinate 87,305,518 of OX596382.1, forward strand.
AGAAATAGCTCTCCTTCCATGCTAAACTTGAATTTTTTTTATTTTTTTATTTTTCTATTACTACGCTCATCTAGCAATTTATCTTTCAAATACAAAATTTACATTTCTTATAAAATTCTCAAATTGTGATCCCATAATTGACTAAACCTGTTTACTAATTTTAGTTTGATGAACTTGATCAAGTGGTCTCGTTCTTTCGAGTCTTCTTTCAACGGTAGGGTTATCTAAGATATGGTAAATATAGGGGTTTCCATGTTCCTGGAGCCTTATTTCGTAATTGGTGGCATGCATTTTTATTTTATCTTTGAGGTATTCCATCCGTAGGTCCCTGGGAAGGTCTTCATTTCAACTACGAACAACCTTATTTTGAAACGGTTGTATCATTTTAGCGTTTGTTTGCTTGGTACATCTCCAGAGTTGGATATCGTAAGTCCGTATCGGGTTCAGCATTTACCGATAGCAGCAGTTTGTTGGGAATTGTAAGCTCAGAGCCCTATGAGCCAATACATTTTTCTGAACTTTATATTAAGTTCTTTTTTCTTTTAAACATGCTGAGAGAGCTTAACATCGTGATGCCAAGGTATTTAGCTGGGTTTGCATATGGCACCTGTCGTAAGTTAACTTCTATCGATAGAAGCCTTTTGATATGGCGAATCAAGATTATTGAGACACAATCCAGGTAAATTGTTAATTTCGAATCGCCAAAATTGATGTGTCATGTGCAAAGGTGGCTATGATGCCTTCAGTTGTGGTTGGTAAATCCTTTGTATATAGTAAATACGGGATTGGTCCTAAGACACTACCCTGCGGGACACCGGCAGAGATTTTATTTAGTTCGGAGTATTTTTCCTCATATTACACACGAAAATGTCTATTGGATAAATAAGATCTTATAGTATGGCATAGAATTGTCTCGGCAGATCTCTATGCAGCTTGCATTTCAGACCACTGTGCCAAACTTTATCGAATGCTGGGGCGACGTCCAGAAATATGCTTGAGCATACTTTTTACGTTGTTTCAATTATGTTTGTAATTTTATGAACCTGTTCCATCGTAGAATGCTCTGAATCCAAATTGATGTGGAGGAATTAGTGGTCGATCCTCAATTATTGTTTAAGTCTCTTTTGTAATAATTTTAAAAATGTTTTGACATAATTGGTAGCAAAAAAATCGGCATGTATGATTTTTTATCCTTAGGTGGTATATCAGGTTTTGCTACCATGATTACATCTGCTACTTTCAATTGCTGTGGAACATATTTTAACCGAAAGAACGCATTGATTATTTGTAAAATACGAAATCCTTATATTTTCGTTGGCAGTTTGTCTTGGTATTGATTGAAAGGTTTCCTGGAGATGCTCCGCAAACAGATCAACCTTTTCTTTGGGACCTCTTGCCCAGCTCCCATTATCCTTTTTAAGAGGAGGCACTTGCATTTTGGGTCTTTTGAGTCCTTTTGTCGTCTTCCACAGTGAGTAATCAGAATTTTTTTCATCTGTTGGGCCAACTAAATATCTGTTGATTGATTCATTTTTAGCTTCTTTAATAAGGGATTTGAGACTGTTACATAAAGTGCTAAGAATTGTTTTGCTCTCTGGTGTACGATTAATTTGCCAGGTTTGACGTGCCCGTCGTTTATCTCTTACCAGCTCTCTAACTTCCAATGGGTAGGATATGTTAAGCGTCTTCTTATTTTGTATAATGGGGTTACTTGCCAAAGCGTTATAGTGAATTATTTCATTTAGTTGTTCCAATTTGTCTTTCAAGTGGTGAGCATTTCTTATTGGTACCTGGAGATTGATTTTTACTTTTATTGATTCCATTAAAATACGAAAGAGTTTATATTTTGTTTTTGGATTGGGTAATCTGGGTGCACTTTCCCTTCATTTTACCGTTTCACTGACTCATAATAACCGGTGAGTGATCCTCATAATAACATTAGAGAGAGATATATTAGGCTCGGAATCTTAGCTTGGTCATTCAGCCAGTATATTGGGGAACCACCAGAGTAAAATTCACATTTTTATGTCTGCCCTGCTTGAAACAATTCCTTACCTTTTGACGTCGTAAGTCTACTCCAATAATAAAATCACGTCCTAGCGATTTAACTAAATTAATTTAGTCCTCCAATTTCAATGTAGGCCGGGAAGGACAGTATATTGCAGAGACAGAAAGCTGCCTGTGTTTAATGTGGATCTTTCCAGTAGTGACTTGCATTGTTTTTCTTCGATCTTGGTTTCTATTGTGTTTTATGTTTTCTTTTTTATAAAATGCCGAACCACTCTCGCTCTTTCCGCTGGATGAATGGAATGATATAGGTTATGATTTTAACAAACGAGGATTTAACAAAATGCCTTTCAGATATTAGGAAAATGCCGATTTTTGCTGTATTTAAATCCCATTCGCATTCCAGTTTCCTACTCTGAAGGTGGTGTGGTTCTTCTCATTGGTTCAATTTTTATCTTCATGTGAAGAATAACTTTTACATACATATATATCGTAAATGTTTTGAACATTCTCTTTGTTATCAAATACCAACATAAAAAGGTGGAGTCCCCTTTTTATTGAAAGTTTGGATTTCTTCCTGGTTTTATGTTCTCTCTTTTTTAACAATATCCACATCATCTAATATTTTAAGACCTTTGTTTTGTAGATCTTACGATCTTACACTATTTCTTTGCTATTTCTTTGATGAAACCTCTTGCTATAACGTTTATATGTCCAGCCTGTATGTCCATAGGTAAACCACTGATACTTTTAATTAGTATTAATTTTCAGAGTATTAATTTTCCAAACGTCATTGTTTAGCGCAGTTACCTTATATTCTTTGTCAATGACCAATTTCATCAGTGGCTGCATTTCGGGAAAACTGAATACGGCTACTTTATTTATTGGTGTGGGTGGTTTTTCGTTAGGTTGCTCCAAATTTTGTGCAATGTTGTTGGTAGATTTACTACCTTTTGGTTGATAGACCTCGGGTTGAACAATTTTTGTTTCGGTAGTTTTGCTACCATTTAATTGTTCGGCCTTAGGTGACGCATTCATCTTTTCTTTTCTTACTCTTCCTGGAGTGTTTTTTCTTCTTTAGGACCCAGTCCGTCTCCCAATTTAATTCATCTTCATCAGTTATGTATTTCTCTGGTTCAATACCTCCTATTTCGCTATGTTCTTTTGAATCCCAATTCAATTTTAGGTTTTCATTTTCTCGCATTAGATGCTCGATTTCTTAGCTTAGCTTAGGAAATGCTTACTCCATTTCCTCCCCAAGAGAGCCATATTTTCTTTGTTAGGGCAATCGATCTTTCACTAGATTCAGCTACTCGAAACGGGAAAATTCCCACTGGCATCACTTCTGGCATGTGAAAAAGCACCGGCTTGAGTAGCTAACGAGTTTCTACTTTTTTCTTTTATAGGTGATCTTACTATATTTGGTCTTCTTTGGAATAGATTTGATGGTGATTATGCAATTTACCAAATATGCTCTATTTTTCAGTGCGTAACATTTCAGTTCATTTACATCTTCACTTTCCTCTGTCGCAGTATTTACTGTAGAGTCCAGCTGGTGTACTACATCATTGTGGTCCTTGTATTTCAATGACTGGGAGCCCACTGGCTCACTCCTGACAGTCACCAGTTTCTGAGTCCCTGCACAGTAAAATTTTCCAATTCACTCCCGCTCATGTTGTTTTTTTATCGAGGTATCCTTCTCTTAGCATTTTATACCTACAGACAGCTACTACCCGCTCACTAAGTGTTGTGCAAAGTTTGATTTTATGCACGTTTTTGTGAGAGATCTATTTGCCTCATTTATGTGCTCGTTAAATCTCTGCATAACCTCAATGTGTGTCCTATATGAAATGATGACAAATTGTTATTTATTTAATTTATTGGATAAATATACGGTTTTTTGAAAATAAAAATAAAATTGTCTTATAAAATTAAGTGAAAAATTAAAATCTTCATTTTATTTTTGTGATTAATTTTGTGACATAAGCCACAGCAACAAACCTAATAAAAATTGCACATCACAATTTTTATGGTATTTATTTATTAGTGCTATGTGTAGAAATAAATTAAATTATGTCAGTTGAAAAAAATGTGTAGACAGCTCCGTTATTATTGTGTACGAATGGTTTTTTGCGTGTACGGTTTTTATGCGCTCAAAGTTGTACATACTTTTTTTTTTTTTTTACTTTCTTATTATTTTCGCTCGCCATTTAAATATTATTATTATTATTTTGATTTTTAACGCTTTTCTGGTTTTAGTTTTCTTTGGCTTTTTTTTTCTCTTTCTCAAAAATACTGTCTGGGCTTGCACTAGGCACAATCACGGAGCAGCCCAGCACTTCCGCTGGCACTCCCAAACGAGTGCGTACCAGAATTGGTACCACTCCAGAAATGGCGACGAAAAAGCCACGCTTGTATGCGCAGACCGTCGCTGAATCAGCGATTAAAAAGTTTTGTGTTCGGGAGAACAATCCGGATATCTCTCTTGATGAGGAGAAATTCGGTGTTTTCCGGCTCGAACTTAGTCGTCGAGTTCTTGACTCGGCTAAATCGTCAGGGTTTGTACCGCAGATGCTTGGGTGCTATCGTTCGGATGGTGTCTTCATTTGCAGGTGCAACAATGACGAGACCTACAAATGGTTTTGTGAGGTAATCTCCAAAATGAAAGATGTTTGGAGTGGTTGTCAACTATCGGTTGGTGACCCCCCAAAACCACTTCTTTTACTAACATGGATTCCTGGTCCGCCTGTTCATTTCATTTCATATAATTTGTCGCTTTGATGGAAGAAGCTGTTCCCAGGGGGTCGTGCCTTTAACAACTCCAACGCGGACAATTTCTGAGAATATAACTATTATTTCAGGTTGCCTTGTTATCCTTCCTGCCATCGAGGAGCCGCATACTCGTCTACTTTTAACTAGCATTTAAAAATATAATTTACTTAAGATGAAAATCTTGTGTACTATTCTTTTGTCTATCTACCGCTCAATACGGTATAGAAAAACTTATTAAAAGAGTTGAGGTTGATTGGCAGCATGAGAGTTAGATTACTAGCTGGCCACTCATCTCTTGAGTCATTTATTAGTTGCTCTCTAGCTTCTTGAGCTAGATCACAGTCATAGAGGATGTGTTCTATTGTATCCTCGCCCTGTCCACATTGACAGGTGCTTGAGTCCGCTACACTCAGTCGGTGCATATAGGAGGCCATTCTACCATGTTCCGTTAACATTTGGGTGAACCATACGCTTAGAGGAATTTTTGTCTCTAATCTCGCAACAATTTTTTCATTTAATAATATATCAATAGGTATCATGCCGGCCAAGACAGGAACTGCGTCAGTTGACACCGTTCTGTAAGCCCTGGTAATTCCGAGCAAGATACTTCTTTGGGCACTAACTAATGTACGCCGATGGTGGCAGTTCGAATGCCCATGCCGCGCACGCATATGTTAATGAAGATTCCACTAGGCCTTCATATATATTTGATAGTGTTCGTTGCTTGAGGCCCCAGTTCTCTTTAGCAACTCGTTTTAGCACAGCGAAAACCTTTTTGCTATTTTCCGCGACTCTTTTGACATGTGAAGTGACTTCAAGTCGTTCATCGAAGTCAACTCCCAACCATTTGACAGTTTTCACCATCTTAAATCTTTGGCCATTTACGGAAACCAATGGTGGTCTCCTGATGTCCAGTGAACCTTTAAGTTGGATCATGACTGTTTTTTCTGAGAATGGCTCCATATTGTAGCTTTTGCACCAGTCCACCATCCTGTCTATGGCAAGCTGCGCTTTATCTTGAATACTTTGTCTTGAATTCCCAGCAAAAAGCATAACCTTATCATCCGCGAATGCTACTTCTTGGACTTCCTGGTTCATGCTTCCGTTGAAGACAATATTCTAAAGATGTGGACCAAGGATGGAGACTTGCGGACAGATACATCTAGGAATACTCCCAGATTGTACTTTTGGTCCGACTCTTGGACCATATTGATCAATTTGATCATTGCGTCCTCTGTGGATCTATTTTCTTTGAAACCAAACTGTTTGTCACTATAGGTACCACTTCTTGATTTACCATTTTTCCATGCTTTGGGGAATATTCCTTTACTAAGACAAGCATTCATAAAATTCGTGATACAGGGCCCAACAATAGGCCTTGCCATGAGGATCCATGTGTAGTAACCACCAACATCAAGCTAATGAATGCAGCTATTGCAACTGATGGAAGGTTGTCCGATGCAAACGTGAGGCAAATCACTAATCGATTCTTTTCTGAGTTGATCAGAAATCCTTCGAGAGTATAACTGGTTCCGGTTTGTTGTTGCAGTACGTTCTAGAGAGAATCTATTTCGAGATCATCTCTGGTCCGTAGACAACTTTTATTATTCTTTTTGCCCGACTCTACAATGTCGTCCATGCTTAGAATAAAACAGATCAACTTGCAACACAGTAAGTCTGCTTCTTTTGAATTGAGGATGTTGCTTTCTGTAATGCATGCAGATATTTGTCTAATCCAGGAACCATATGTTCTTGATAATGTTGTCTCTGGATTGAACTTATTTAATGGCAGAATCTTCTGTAAGAATTCTGTCAATAAAACTCGAGCGTGCATTTTTATTGGCAATAATATCAATGCAGTTCTTATTCACGAGTGTAGCTCGGGTTCTTCTTCTCCTCCTCCCTCTGAGGAACTCACTAATCTTGTGACATGGTGTAAGAACAAGCATACCCCTTTGGTGATCGGCTGTGATGCTAATGCTCATCACTCGATCTCGGGTAGTACGAACATTAATCACAGGGGTTCTTCTCTGTTTAACTATATAAGCTCCTCTGAGCTTGAGATTCTCAATATTGGGAGTGAGCCTACTTTTGTCAACTCTATAAACTCCTCTGAGCTTGAGATTCTCATTACTGGGAGTGAGCCTACTTTTGTCAGCTCTAATTTTAGACTGGAGAGTGACGGATGACATCCTCACCTCTCATCACAGGTGTATCTCGTTTAATATCAACCTTAAACAACCGCCTCTTAAACCTTACCGCAATCGGAAATTAACCGATTGGGGTCTTTTCTCTCTCGAGCTAGGTTCTTTACTAGCGCCACCGAAGGGTATTCGGTCGAGAGAGGACATTGAAGATCAAGCATCGTCGCTTGCATTGGCAATCTGGCTACATTGGACAGGGCTACGCTGATGATCTTGTTTTGACAGTCTCAGGCAAATACCTCAGTGTTTTATCCGACCTAACTCAGCATGCTTTAACTATTGTGGAGGCATGGTATGTTGAGAAGAGTCTTCACGTCAACCCTTCTAAAACTGATTTAACTGTCTTTACAAGGAAGAGGAATACACTTGAATTTTCTGTTCCCTCCCTTTTTGGGAGAATGATCACTAAATGTGACCACGTCAAGCACCTTGGTGTTGTCCTGGATAGTAAACTTTCCTGGAAGAATCACCTGGACTACAAGCTTCAAAAAGCTAATGCCATTTTTAGACAATGTAGGAGAGCTTTTGGTTGCACTCCTACCGATACTATCGTACGCCTCTATTGTGTGGTGGCCAGTAGTTGACCGGAGGGCTTCTGTAGCCAAGCTTAATGGTCTACAAAATCTTGCTTGCAGAGCCATAACTGGGGCTATGTCCTCGACTCCACTTCTTGCTATGGAATTCATTCTTCCCTTGCCTCAGTTACGCACTTTTATTTTAGGAACAGCCTGTGCTGCAGCTTATCGTCTGAGGTGCATTGGAACATGGAATTTTTTCGGTTCTATCGTGGGACATCGGCAAATTTTTAGTAATTATTCTTCATGTTTACCAGAAATCGATATGGTTAACGACAGACTACTACCCGAATTCCATTTCCCAAATCTTTTCTCGGTGGCTTATCCTTCCAGAGATTTGTGGAGTTCGCAGGTTTTTCTTAATAAGTTAGATGAGTCCATTGTCTTTTATTCTGATGGCTCTCGTTCTAACCTCAGTGCAGGCTTTGGAATCTACTGTCTTTGGACGGATCTGAGACTTTTCGGTAGTCTTGGTTCGCATTGTACTGTTTTTCAGGCGGAACTAATAGCGCTGACACGTAATGTTATTGAAGTTTTGAATTTTGCTGTTAAAAACAAAAGTATTCTACTGTACAGATAGTAAAGCTGTACTTAACTTGTTAAGAAATCCCTTTACTGTTTCTAAACTCTCCAAGGAATGCAAACAATTCATGAAACTTCTTTGTTCTAACAATAAAGTTACGGTCATGTGGGTACCGGCTCATTGACATCGTAGGCAATGAGATCGCGGATTGTTTAGCCAAAGCTGGCTTCCAATTGACTTTAATTGGTCCTAAACCAGTGGCTTCTATATCTTTCAACTACGAGAAGAAGGTTATAAAGGATTACGTTTTGAAAGACCTAAGTTCTCAGGGGCTTGTGACTTTTCGTTGTTGTAAGGTGAAGTACTTCATTAAAGAGCCCAATTTGAGGTTCACGAAGTATGCTTTATCTTTAAAAAAGAACCAGCTAGGAATCTTGGTAGCGATTCTTACGGGACATAGCCGGTTTAAAGATCATCTACATCGTATGTGTTTAGCTCATGATGTTATTTGCGAGGACTGCTTTGAGGAGGATGATGACTCGCTTCACTTCGTGAGCAGTTGTCCTGCGTTCAGTTCTATACGAGTTCAGGTATTCAACGTTAGGTCTTTGAATTTAGATCAGTTGTCCCCTCTGCCTTGGTCTAAACTTGTTCAGTTTGCGAAAGCAGTAGTGCGCGTTTGCGAATTGGGATAGAATCCTGGGTTTGCACCATGGGCCTTTGTGATTGAGTGCGTAGTCCTCGTGGGTTCCAGCCAATTTTAATAATAATAATAATAAAGTGCGATAACCTTATCAGTTATAACTGTGTTGCATTGACATAAAAAAAATAATGAGCAAATTCTCGAATCTCGAATTAATTGATGGCGTACCCCAAAATTGAAAAATGTTAAAGGTTCGCAGTAAAAATTAGACAATAAGATCAAAAGACTTCAGAAAGCTGAAATAATGCTAAATAATGCAATCCTTGCATTATCCTCGAACCCAAAATTGGAATGGTTCTGTCAACACCTACAAACTTCTGCTGAAATAACTTTATTACTACCAGCTTTCACGGAAAAAATAACACCTAGCACATCAACATTCAGGTCCGCCAACTGTTGGCATCGTGTTGAGTAATTGTAACATGTTGAGTTCTGAATACAACTGATACATAAATAATTTCATGGCAATGTGATAGTTTAAATGTCAATTTTTTCATCAGCAAATTTTCAACGCCAACATGATGGGAGGTCTGAATGCACCCATTGACGACATCAATTACAACAATGTCAACTCCAATATCAACACGTTCAACATTAACAGCATCCACAATTCAGGAAAAGTTACAAATTCACCAACACTAGGAACGTTATCAACATCAATTTCACCATCAACATCAGCACCACTAAACAGTGACCATAACACTATTCATGTTGTAAAATCCAGAAGGTGGATATTTGTCAGCAGAACTGACAAACCAGTTACTGATGAGCAGTTTAAGGAATTTATTATTTACGCGGAAATATCGAATTCATGATTTTAATGCTATTAGGATCACTCTCAAAGAAAAAAATGGTGGTCACTACAATTATGTATTATATCGCATCTGTGTTGATGGCGAGACATTTAAAATTCTAATGAAACCCGAAAGCTGGACCATCCGGATTATTCGTAAAGGAATTCAAATTAAAAAGAAATACTTTTTTTCGGAATATTGAGATTCAATACATACCGGTAACCATTAAACTTATTGAAAAACCACTTGGAAACCATTTTCAACTTTGTCCAAATCAATTATCTAATTTATCTAATTTATGTAATCTGTGAAAGCTGGAACAAGCTCAAAGAAAACATTTGGCGGCGTACTCATAGCAGTGAATTTTAAACTTAGGAATGCTCCAGTTATTTTGGCTCTGCCAAGAGATGAGCAGGTTTGTGTGAAAATCAAAATCTATCAACGAAATCTATATTTATCTACACAGTATACCTATATCATCAAATTCATCAGATTTAGTACTTGTGCTTGGTGACTTTATTCTTCCTAATATCATCATGGAGTGTACCATCAAATGTCTCTTTATTTGCTGATGCAATTCTTGGTTACAATTTAAACCAAATTAGCACAACTGTATAACAGATTTTTAGGTCTTGTCTTCATCAATGAACTAGATACTTTTAAAGTAACTGATGGCGAGTTTATGCATTTCTATTTTGCTGCAAAATGTTCACCGACCATATATAAGCCAATCAAAACTAGCCATTTCGTAAACAAATTTCCCCTTCCAAATTAAATTAATTTCAAATCGATGCAAATTAAAAATATGCTCAAATTTTCACTCATTATGTCAATTTTAGCTCTTTTTCAATTAATTTTTTTCTTGTTGCTTATCTTGGTGAAACCGAAATGTCAGTGTCGTCTTAACGTTGTCAAAACAGCGACATGAATTTGCTGCGACTATACATATTTGTAGGCCCCTGTGGTCGGGGGGCACTCACATGTCTCGTAAATCTAAATTGCACGAACATGTTTCCTAAGAATACCACCACAGTATCCTTTGCTTGTCGTAGGAGGCGACTAAACGGTTGGATCGCTGGGCTGACGACCCGCATCCGTAAAAAAATCAACTGTTTATAAAATCAACAAAAAGAAAAATGGATACCGCCAAAACAACACCGGACCCCCGCTCAAGTACCCGGATACGAGATTTAGGATCGGCACGTGGAACGTGCAATCACTTAGAAAACCAGGAGCGTTGGAGGGTCTAATCACGTGCATGAAAGAGTATCGGCTGGAACTCGTTGCTCTTCAAGAAACTCGCTGGCCTCAAAGTGGAGACCATGTGTCCCAGGGCTATACGTTGTTCTACAGTGGAGATGACCTCGGAAATCTTGGAGCTGGATTTCTTCTTGGGCCGCAGGTAAAGAAGGCTGTTTTGGATTTTCAAGCAGTCAATAACCGATTGTGTATGCTTCGCCTGCGCATGAAGTTAGCCAACCTGTCGATAATTTGTGTACATGCGCCCACAGAAGTAAGCCAGCCCCAAGATAAAGACTCATTTTACAATGACTTGGACGATCTGATGGGATCTATACCCGAACACGATGTTAGAATGGTAATTGGGGACTTTAATGCTAGAGCTGGCAGAAATCAGGCCGACTTGTGTGAAAACATAGGTCCGTACTCCCGACATGAAACTGCGACCGATAATGGTGAGAGAATGATGTACTTTGCAATTGCTCATGATCTTAGAGTAGCAAGCACATTCTTCCCTCACAAACAGATACACCTAGAGACATGGACACATCCTCGCAAAACATCCCGGAGCCAAATTGACCACGTGTTAATTTCAAAAGGGCGAGCTCGGGTTGTGCAGGATGTGAGAACTTATCGGTCAGCAACCAAATACGTAGGCAGCGATCATTATTTGGTCGCTGCAAAGCTACGGTGGAAGTTTTCGTACAGGTCGGGGAACACAGCGAAACGGATGGAACGTTTCGACTGTGAAGGTCTGATAAATGAAGATCAAAAGAAACGATACCAGGATCTTGTCAGCGACAACATTGAAGGAGCTAATTACCAGTCTGACTGCGTGAACTCTGTCTGGGAGGTACTGAAAACTTCGGTTGTCAGTGCTGCTCAACAGACTTTAGGTATAGTGAAAGTCAGACCCAAGAATGATTGGTTTGATGACGAGTGTCGTCTTGCAGTTGAGCAACAAAATATAGCCCATAATGAAGTGCAACAACGTCTCACAATCGCAAGGAAAAACAAGGCAGCTCTTGCAAGAAGGGCAGCTAAGCGGATTTGTAGACGGAAGAAGCGAGAATGGTGGAAGGCCGAGGTTCTGAAAGTACAACAACTCAGCAATGAGCGTAGTTCACGTAATTTCTTTAAAGGAATTACTGGATTGCACCATACTTTCAGGCCTTCGTCAACCGCCATTCGGGACCGGGATGGAAACCTCTGTGTCAACATCGACGCAGTACTTGACGCATGGAGTGGACACTTTACTGAGCTGCTTGATGTTCATCATGCATCACAGACTGTTGTTGAGCCACCTCTAGAACAGTCTGCGGAGATTTGCACTGAGGAGCCATCCCATGAGGAATTCACTAAGGCCATGCAGAGAATGAAACGAAACCGCTCACCTGGAGTGGACTGCATTAATTCGGAGCTCTTGATATTCGGAGGGGATACTTTGTGGAACTGTCTTTTCGACCTTATTCGATTAGTATGGCGAACCGAAGTTATGCCTGATGAATGGAAAGTGGCCGCGATATGCCCCATCTTCAAGAAGGGAGACCGCTTGAAGTGTGAGAATTATCGCGGTATAGCTCTCCTTTGCACAGCATACAAGTTACTGTCATACATTTTATTGGATAGAATCACTCCTCTGGCGGAGGGCTTGGTTGGTGACTATCAGGGAGGATTTCGTCCGAATCGATCAGTCACTGATCAGGTCTTTTCGCTGCGGATGATTCTATCTAAATATTATGAGACATCCATCTCGGTACATCAGGTTTTCCTGGATTTCCGGCAGGCCTACGACTCGATCAATCGAGAGAGTTTGTGGTCTGCCCTGGAATACCTAGGAATGCCAACAAAATTGGTACGACTGTGTAGGATGACAGTGACGCAGTCTCAATGCTGTGTTAAAGTTGAGAACAGGCTATCGACAATATTTGCAGTTAACTCGGGTGTTCGGCAGGGAGATGCTCTATCCCCGATACTCTTTAATCTCATGTTGGAGTACATCTTTCGTAAAACTGAAACACCTCAGCGTAACATCTTATATCGCCAGTCCAATCAAGTGCTTGCATATGCAGATGACATATGCGTGATTGGACTGAATAACAACGGAGTGAAAGAAATACTTGATCCGCTTGTAGAGTTTTCAGCTTCTGTTGGACTCCAGATCAATGAGTCCAAAACGAAATACCTGATCTCTGGTTTTAGAGACAATGGCACACCAGATTTTAGTAGTGGCCACCACACGTTTGAGGGAGTGAGGAGGTTCAAATATTTGGGCTCTCTTATCACTCACGATAACAGTGTGGGTGAGGATATTAAAGTGCGGCTGGCAGCTGGCAGTCGTTCTTTGTATCCTCTAAGGCCACTGCTAAAATCTAAACACTTATCAAGTGCCGTGAAGCTGAAGCTTTACAAAGCGTTGATCAGGCCCGTTGTTATGTTTGGATGTGAAAGTTGGGCGCTGACGGATGAGTACGAGAGATGGCTCCTTACATTTGAGAGAAGAATCATGCGTGTGATTTACGGCCCTAAACGCGAAATAGATGGTACATACCGAGCTCTGTACAATTTCGAGATCAGAGATCTGATGAAGATCCCCGATATTGTACATGAAGTTAGATCTCAGCGAGTACGCTGGCTCGGTCACGTTCTGCGTGCTGATCCGGAACGAATTGTGCAGCGATCTCTGAAAGGAGAGCCACCATATGGTAGGCGCAGAGGTCGTTGCAGGCGACGATGGCTCCACGATGTAGAGAACGACTTGGCCTCTTCAGATTGTCTAAGACAGTATGAAGACCAAGCTCAGGATCGAAACCGTTGGAGCCAGATTGTTGATTCAGTAAGGGGCCAGTAATGGCCTTTAACACTGTTATTATTATACATATTTGTATATGTATTCAATGGTAAGATTAATGTTAATTTTAATTTGTAATTACTAATTAAATTTTGTTTTCATTTTTTTCATGAGAAAATATGTACGCCATTCTAGTTAAAACTTTTTGCGGTCAGTGCAAATAAATCAAAATTAAAATGTCGTGTTTTTATAATGGTGGCATGGATCTGATATTTATTATTTAAGATAAGTATTTATTATTTATTAAAATTCTGGTTGTTTATCTTGATTGTATATTTCTAGATTCATGTGGAGGGATTTCCAGTAGTAAATATTTCTGGCAAAATTTTGAGACTAAATTATTTTATAGTGGTAAATCATATATACAATCGAGTCATTTGTGGCAACATTTAAGATTTCACCGAGGCGTTAAGCCATTTGCTTGCAGCGTCGAAGGATGTACCCGAAAATTTACGATTCGCCCTTAATTGGATGATCGTATTTGAAAATACCACACTGGTGAACGGCCGTATCAGTGGAGAACGTCGATTTGGATGCGAATATAAGTGGAATATAATGTAAATGTTTACAGCTTGGTCAATGTATAATTGTAATAATTTATTAAATTAATTAAATTTTTATTTATATGTACATTTACATTACTTTTATTTCAATATGCTCTGAGGTCGTTTGGTTTTCTGACAGTCTTAATTCGAGATTATTATAACCTTTTTCTGGTGCATCCTTACAAGGTACGCACATACATACAATGATTCAGTATTTTCAGTGGGTTTAGTTGTGAAATTACAGTGTGTACAATTGTTCTGAAAAATATAAACAAAAATATCGTGGAACAGTGTTTCCAGTATTAAAATCGGGAGAGTATATAGTAACATTTACTATATACTATTTATGTAACATTTATATAGTAACATATATATTCATATGAATTATTCGAGAATTTCAGGAACGGATGACACACTTCCGGGTCTACTTATTTTATTACTTTGGCATTTTTTTGATAGACTAGAGCCTTATGGCCATCCCGAATATGGTGGCTGTTTGTGTAAAATGAGTTTAATAGAAATTATCAAATTGTGAGCCGCGTCATATTTTCACATAGATTTTTCGATATTTTTGGGAAGGGATGAGAATCTTCAGGGTCTATATTTTCAGCTATTTTGGTATTTTTCTGTTAGAATAGACCCTAATGGTTAATTTCTATATGGTGGCTGTTTGTGTAAAATTACTATTTAATTTAAAAACAAATTTTAATGATACGTTATAATTAGAATATTTAAGCTGTTTTTTAAAATAATTTATTCGTTTTAAATTTATTTTCATTTTTAATTAGTTCTTTTATTAGATTGAGTAATATTTTTCAGTTTTATAATTTTGTATTTAAATAAATTAATTGGTTTTATTCGAAACTGTTTAATACATTTTCATGAGACAATTCGACATTTGATAGGTTTTTTGACATTTGTACCGTTCCATAAAAACTCCATAGAAACTTCATTCCCGTAAAAATTAATGAATATAACACAAAAAATTTAATTAACGACTATTATTAACGATGAACAACAACATTGTTTGAATTATTATTAAAATGTAATATAATTAAACACAATATAATTATGATTAAACACAAATCTAAATTGAAATTTATTCAATATTGCACTATCACAAGAAAACTCAAATTAAATTGAATTTCTTTTCTCTTTAGACATCAAAGTTATATGCAAAAAAATTACCAACAGTAGTATTTTATGTGATATATTATCATCATACTTGCTTTGTAAATAACATCAATTTATTTACATTGTGTCAAAATTATGTCAAACTGATATAATTTTTGACAACCGCAAATTGAGCAAAAAGTCATGTACCAACATACTAGAATAAAAAACGGCTAACTTCACCCCGCTTTACAGAGAATTTTGCAGCAAGAGAGAAATGCATAAACTCGCCATGAGTAGCGCATTCATTTGTAGTAAATGATATTAACTACAAAATCTATGTACCTATATTTAACAAACCATCGAGTACTCATCCTCCATGATTTGATGACAGACTCATACATTTTTAGAATCGAAAATCTAAAGCATATGCTGATATGTTGAAAAGTGGGAGGATGCGGTTCAAAACACTTTCCTACAATATAGCGGTGAATTTAACCTATACTTCAAATCAAGGTACAGGTCTAATTAAACTCACATTCACGACAAAATCAAAGTAAATCTAAAACAATTTTGGAAATACTGTAGATCTAAACGTGAAATTGAGGGGTCACCCGGCCAATATATTGAGATAGCTGACATGTCCGCTATTTTTTTTCAGTTAGTCTACAGGCCAAGTGATAATATCACGTACAACGATCCAACAAATAATGTGTGGATAATATACCATCATCTATATTAAAAACATATGCAAATATCTTAGTAAATAAACTACGCGATCTCTTCAATCACTTGTTAATCACTGGCGTATATCCCAGTTAAAATGAAATTTGTTAAATTTTTAGTTAAATTTTAATTTTTGACAGTTACATGGAGTTGGCGAACTTCTTTTTAAATTTTAACTTTTTTATTTTTATTTTTTTTTATTTAACTTTTTAAAAGTAATTTTTCTTGTTATAGAACAATTATTTTTGATTATCCAAAATCATAAATGTAATTTACTTAATTTGATTTTTTTAATAATAAATAAATATAAATCATAGCCAGAATATGAGTCTGGTAACCATTAAATACTACTCGAATCTATAAATTGTAAAATAATAATTGAGGTAAGTAAAAAGTTACATCAACAGTTTTATTATTTGTAATTAACCTTAGTGACAGTCTATCCTAGGGAATCAGGGGTTCTTCTAAAAAGATGTGAATCGATGAGTTTGGTAGGCCTTACCTTACAAAAACTAACTTTTGTTATTGGGTCGGTTGAGCTCCCGATGCACAATATTAACTCATTCAATTCTGAAAAAACTGAGCAGACTAACAGAACTTGGCCCTTGACAAAAGTTCTATATAGCTTTGATCTGCAAGTGTTCGAATTCCAAAATTCTAGAGTTATAGATGCGAAACAAATATTTTATTTATGTTGAACGAAATATGTATACATACTTATGTATGTATATAAATATAAAATTTAATCAAAACAATGATTTCATTGGAATCCCAGTTTCTTGGAAATTATTTTGTTTATTCTAACATGCGAAAGCAACAAAACACAAGAAGTTACGAACCGTAAATTTAATCACAGCGTTTATATGTATTGTATTTGTATGGGTACACGGTTTTGTTGCGGCGCCGGTAACGTGATTACACTGTTTTCACTGATCAGACGATTCTTCAATTTAGTAATACAACCAAAACTGGTAATTTTAATAATGTCATCTTGGAAGCATTCGTTATTAATGCACCATAACAGCATAATTATCAGGAATTTTCATTTTCTCACTTGCAATGCCATAGCAAAGTTGTTGAAATTGTTTTGTTTGAAATTTTTTTAAAATACGATTATATTATTTGTAAATTATTTACTGTTAATTACACTTAACGCTGTCATGTTCATTATTTAAGTTTGCATTAAGATACATTAAAAATTGTATCTTTTTTATTCATTTAGATTGATCATTCTCATATCTAGTGCCGTTTTAATAATTTCGATTTAACTATATAATTCCAATCAAATACATATGTCATGTTCAATTTAAATTAATATTACTGGCATCAGTCTGGTTTCGTAATCATGGTTCCCACTCTATAATAGCTAGTAAAATTGTTCAACTCTAGTTAAATAATTTCACAATAATCCGAATTTTAATTCAATCCATAAGGAAAATGACTTGGAAGTATTTGTGCGGACGTAAATATTTTGGTGACCCAATTTATTCAAGTGGTGATTCCAATAGCATAATTTTAAAATTCAATGTTTCTTTTTGAATTTATTAACTACTTTATAAAGGATTCGGAAAAATTCAGTAGGTCTTCCCAAAATTTGAACATATAAGAGATCCTACCTAACCCAAAATAAATTACGCTTACAGCATAATTATCAGGACTTTGGTCGATAATTCATTTTTTTGATTTTTTTATTGCCTTCAATTTTTGATAAGTTTAAACATTATCTCGTAAATATTCATCGGTAATTTTATGCACTTTAGTGGGTAATTAATTTTTTTTTTTTTCATTTATTGGTTACTACAAATTTTATGTTTATGTCAAATGTTTTTATAGACTTTGAACGGTAACTCATTTATTTAATTTATTATTTCGGGTAATTTTTTACACTCAACATTATTTTATTATGTTTAACATATTTTTTGTAAGTATTCCTCGTAAACTTTATGGAGTTTGTTCGGTAATTCCTTTATTTGATTTTTCTGTGACTAATTAAAGATTATTTTACTTAATGCTGTTTTTCTGATCATTACACTATATAAATGTCAAAATATAAAAACATTTGAAATTATCAAAACAAGCATTAAAGAGACGTTTCATAGCAACACCTTCAGCCAGCAGGGTCAGAACAATAGAACCGGTAAAACCAATAGAACCAGGTACTGAAAATTTGAGGGATATGAAGACGAAGAGCGTATTAATGAATCATACAATAAAAATACATTTTTTATGATTTTATAATTCAATGTGTCATTAAATATAATACTAAAACGAATGCGTTGGATAAGCTGCTGCTAGCAAAAGCAGTTTTTGGATGATTTTATGTAAAATACTTTCTATTCCCTGTAGCAGTGTTTTCATTGTTGGCATCTATCGTGAAAATAATAAGCCATCTAATTTTAATGATTTTTTGCGTCCACTTCTAGAAGGTATTAAAAATTCAACAAACGTTCATGTTCCTCTTATTAAAATCGTATCGTTTATATGCGATGCTTCTGGAGAAACCCAGTGTGTTGGGTATAAAATCACATTGCGGCTACTTTGGGATTGCAGAAAATAGTTGTTTTTCAGGGAGACATTGCCTGCTAAAATTAACAATATATGAAGATGTTCTCCCAGGAACGAAATATTATTATAGAAGTAAAAAGTCAATAACCTAATAAATGATTTTAAATTAGTTCTAGACACATAAAAAACCATAAATTGTTAAATTATCCCTTATCAACTAATAAACTCATAAGAAATAAAAGAAATCATATGTTAAGAAAAATCTTTATTAATGAACATACACATAAAAATCAGTAAGATCACACGTAAATAAAAATCCGTATCAATCAACGAAACTAAAATTAATAAAAAAACTCTGTAAATTAAAAACCATAAACTACATACATAAAAAAAAGGTAACTAAAAACTATAGTATACAAAAATTGTAAGAATAGACAACATAGATAGAATAAAATACAACGCCCACAAAAATTGTAAAGGAGACAAAAGTGAAAATAGAGAACGAAAAATAATGACCAAGTCAAAATAAATAAAATATTAAAATATCAAACTCTTAGTCTCCTCACCCCAAAAATCCTTATAAAAACTCGACTTGTTTATAAAAGATTTGTCATTAATTTAGTAAATTCCATCAGTC
Source organism: Tipula unca (assembly GCA_951394425.1). NCBI lineage: Eukaryota > Metazoa > Arthropoda > Insecta > Diptera > Tipulidae > Tipula > Tipula unca. The sequence goes on from OX596382.1 coordinate 87,324,712, forward strand.
ATGAATTTTGTAAATTTCATCAGTCACTAATCTAGTAAGAATCCATCAAACAATTGATTAATATAGAATCAATCATTAATATTAAATTGTGTTCTTAATCTTTTCTTAATTTATAAAAGTGTCAATTGGAAAAATCCTGTTAAGTATGATTTAAAAAATATATACATACATACATACACATTTGCACACTTCCGACGCTGCCCATTAGGGATGTCCGTCTAACCAAGGAAAAGGCTAAAGTGTTGAAGTAAATATAACTCGCAACAACTATACAAACTATACAACTATACAAACTAAAATACAAAAATAATTATCACGTTGAAAAGTGCTATAGATGTGTATACTGTGTAGCTGATACATAGCGGTAATAGCTTGAAACACTACTTGATTATAAATGAATTCAAAGAATTAGTTTTTTAATTCTAAAAATAATAATAATAAAAAGAAAATCTCTAGAAATAATAATTCCAACCGAATTTAAAGTGCCAATATATTATGTAAAACAAAATGTACACAATTTTATTCATTTTAATAAGATAAGCCTATACATATATATGACATGAGAATTAAGAGATTTACTTATAACGGCTATAGGCCCGAGTTTTTTTCTAATTGACCATCTTGTTATATTGCATTTTGTTTACAATTTTTTATTTCTTATCATCTACTTATATTAGTGTTTGCTGTGTAAGCAAGGTTGATTTTACTATGGAATTTTGCTTAGGTTTTTTTTTTTTTTTTTTAATAAACTGCATAATTATTTTGTTTTCTTTTTGTTTTTTTTTTTTTTTTGTTGTAATTTAAATTTGTAATATGATGAAAAAGTGTATTTGTTTTGAAATTACTGTACTACATTTATTGTTTCTTATATAATTATGTTGAAGTGAAATATGATGATTTTAATTTTTATTTTTTTATTATTACTTATATAATAGTTATAATTTTATATGGTAGTGTAATATGATTATTTTTTTTTTATATGTTGAACTTGAAAAATTTAACATACAAGTTACATTATTGAAATTTGAGTGAACATTTTTTTATTTTTTTTATTACAACAAATTTGTTTAGTTTTACAACTAATTTGTGTTTTAATCTTTAAGTTACTTAATTCTAGTTTTGATTAAAGAAATATTATTTATTGATATTATATTTTGATAATATGATATCAAGATTTTACTAAAAAAAATTATTTTATTTTATTTAATTTAAAAAAAAAATTTTTTTTATTTAATTTAATTTAATATTTTATTTAATATATTTTGAGATATTTGAAAATATTTTGTTTCTTATAATTACATACATATATAATTTAATCTTTGACTAATGGTTAATGTTAGTAAAAATGTTTGGGAGTTAGCCTGTTCTTCTTCGAGTTTTAGTTAATTTCTCGCCGAAGGAAAAGCTAATTCTCTCCTGATTTTATTGCAATTTACGCGCGTGTTTTTGCTTTGTAATTTAGAAGAGGTTTTTAATTTTCGCGTATTTATTTAACATTGAGTCAATTTTCTCTATGATATGATTATTAAACGATTTTCATATTTTGACTCCTTTTTTTTTTTTGGTGTTTTGAATGTGGGAGTTTTGGATTGGGTGTTTTAGAGTGGATGTTTCAGGGTAGGTTTTTTTTTTTGGAATAGTTAGGATGTATGTTTTCTTTTTTTTTTGAGGAGGTTAATCTTTTTTAAGACGGTTGTTGTAGACATTTTTGTTTTTGCCTTTGATGCAAATAAGGGTGTTGGTGGGTGATAGTATTTGTACGACTGGGAAGGGTCCTAACCAAAGTGGGTCTTGTTTGTTACGCCTCATGTCATTCTGAAGCCAGACAAGATCTCCAATGGTTGTTTGAAAATTGATGGTTGATTTGTCGTAGTTCGTTTTGGCTCTTTCTTTCTGTTTCATTGTATTTAGTCGGGCAATATGGTGGGCTAAACGTAGGCGGGCTTTGAGTTCGCTTACGTAATCATCATAATTGTATGTGGGTTGGGGTTCTTTTTTAATTGAGGTTGGGACTAGGGCTGGTCGGCCAAAAACTAGTTCGTATGGTGTGAAATTTGTGGAACAATGGGGTGTTGTGTTGTATACGAACATTGCGTAGTGTACCATTTCATCCCAATTGCTATGGTCAATGTTTGAGAAATTTCGTAAATATTCTTTGAGAGTATTGTGAGATCTCTCAAGAGCACCATTAGTCTGTGGGTGGAAACTTGTAGTGGTTATATGTTTAATTTTGAGAAGTTTGGAGATATTTTCGAAAAGGTTGCTCATGAAATTCGATCCCATGTCTGTAAGGATCTTTTCAGGGGCTCCGAGCTTAGTTATATACTGCTCGCATAACGCTTTGGCTACTGTACTGGCTCTTTCGTCTGGTAATGGTATTGCACCGGGGAATTTTGTTAGATCGTCCTGAAATGTCAGGAGGTATTTATTTTGATTATTGGTAATTGGTAGGGGACCTACAATGTCGAGTGCAACACGTTGAAAAGGGTACTCCGATGTTTCGGTTAGTACAAGAGGGACTTTTGTCTTTTTGCTAGAGTTATTTTTCTTACATTTCTGGCATTTTTGAATATATTTCTTTACTTCGCGGAGCATGTTTGGCCAATAGTAGTTCATTCTGATTCGTCTGTACGTTCGAAATACACCTGCATGTCCTCCTAATGGTAGGTCATGTTTCTCGTGTAGAATTTTAAGTTTGGTACTAGGATCAGTAATGATTTGGACCATGGGTTTATTGAGGATTGTTGCCTGAGGTGGCTCAAGTTTTATATTAGTTGGTTCGGGATCTGTGGTTTCTGTTTGTACTTCTTTAGCTTTGGCTCGAGTAATCACGTTGATTTCTACGGGTTTGGTTCGGCTTAGTGCATCTGCTCCAGTATTAGTTTTTCCTGGTACATGCACTATATTGTAATCGTATTCGGCTAACTGTATTCGCCATTTTAAGATTCGTTTTGAAACGTTTTTAAGGTCGCCTATTAGTGGTTTGTGGTCTGTTCTAATCGTGAATTTTCTGCCATATAAATAGGGTCTAAATATGTCTACTGCCCATTTCGTGGCTAGCATCTCTTTTTCAATCGTAGAGTAGTTTTTCTCTGCTTGCTTTAGACAGCGGCTTGCATACGCAACTGGTAAATCATTGTCATTGTGGATCTGGCTTAGGATTGCACCTACGCCGTAATCACTAGCGTCAGTGGTGAGGATAAATATTTTATCAAAATCGGGGTATTGTAGTATTGGAGTTGTAACTAATTTGGATTTTAGAAGTTCAAATGCGTTTTTGCATTTTTCTGACCATTCGAATTTAACTTTCTTTCTGGTAAGTTGGTGCAGGGGTTCTGCAATGGTGGAAAAACCTGGGACAAATTTTCTGTAGTAACTTGTGAGACCTAGAAAACTTTTCGTTTCTCGTGCATTACGAGGGACTGGGAAATTGACAATTGCTTCTACTGTTTTGGGGTTTGGTTTAATTCCTTCAGTTGTAATGGTATGACCTAGATACTGTATTTCTTTTCCTAAAAATCGACATTTTTCTGTCTGAATTTTGAGGTTATTCACTCTAAATGCTTCAAAAACGTCTCTTAGCTTGTTATTATGGTCATTCAAGTTTCTTCCGTATATTATAACATCGTCAAGGTAAACAAAGCATTTCAAACCTTGTTGGCCTAGCAAGACATTATTTATCATTCTTTGGAATGTACTCTGTGAGTTCTTCATTCCGAAAGGCATTCGGAGGAATTCAAAATGACCGAAATCAGTGCTGAAAGCGGTTTTGTGCTGATCTCTGGGATCCATTTGAATCTGGTGGTAACCACTTGCCATATCTAAAGTGGTGAAATACTGTGATCGACCTAACTGATCGAATATATCATTTATGAGTGGAAGAGGGTAAGAGTCACCAATCGTAGCCTCATTTACTCTTCTAAAGTCTACGACTACTCTCCATTTTGGCTTACCATTCTGATCTGGCTTCTTAGGTACTACTAATAAAGGACTATTAAATGGACTTGTACTGTGTGTGATTATGTTATCTTCAAGCATCTTTTGTACTTGTTCATTAATTACGGATTTTAAGATTTGCGGTACTCTATATTGTCTGGTGTTGATCGGAGATGTGTCTGAATGAAGGTGCACCTGATGGCTCACACCTGGGACACTTGATAATTTATCACCTTCTATGTAGAATATATCGGAATATTCGCTAATCAGTTCTAGTAATGTGGTTGATTCTTCAATGTTTAGATTCTTATCTAAGGTGGGGATAATTTGTCCTAAAATTATATCTTCTCTATTTTTGACTCCTGTTACTGGGACTTGACTTGGATTGATTTGAAGTATCTCGAAATTATCTAAGGGTGAGAGTATTGGTTTGAAATTCTTGATTATGGCTTCTGATGGGTTGCAATTGACTATGCTAATCTGGGCTTTATATTGGTTGGGTTTTATGAGACAGTTACCTGAGAATACGCCAGGGGCTATTTCTTGCGAATGACATAAATATTCATTATTTGTGGGAGTTGTAATTTGTACAGTTATTTCTTTCCGTGCAGGAAGATGTATTTCTGATGGATCACTAGAGAAGTTAATTATATTTCCTTGGATTACTAGTTGATTTGAACTATAAAGTATATCAATTTTGTTGTTACTTAAGAAATCTCTTCCAAGAATACCATCTTGGTTGATTGGGAAATCATTTCCTACTACATGGAAATTCTGAAATATTTTGAGCTTAGGAGTGATGTCGAGGTGTGTGTACACGCTACCAAAAGTTACAGTGGCCTTTCCGCCTATTCCTGTTAACTTGGCTCTATTTACTTTGTCAACCAGATTCATATCGTCGATGAATCTTTCCTTTACTAACGACACTGCAGCACCGGAGTCAATTAGGAATTGTATAGTACTTTCCTTTGATGCTCCTAGTTTTAAACTTACGACATCATGAGAGAACTTGTGATTAGAAACTAGATTTATTTTGAAATTGTGGGGAGGAGGATTTTCTTGGGTTACTACTTTATGAACCTGTGCTACCGTGACGAATGGTCCTTTTGGTGGCCAATCATCATTATTCGATGCAAGTGAGTTTTGTACGGGTCGTCTGTCTTGAGCTACAGAACTACTTTTCGGAATAGGACTTGATTTATTTAGAGGGTTATATGGGTTGTTCTGTTCGTTGTTTGACGGACTACTTGTTCTGTTAATCGAGATGCAACTTGATGGGACACTTAAACTACTATTCGAGGAGGTTCTCGATTGATTAAAATTATCCGAGGAGGTTCTCGGTTGATTATTATTGACGTTCGAGGAGGTTCTCGATTTATTAAAATTATCCGAGGAGGTTCTCGGTTGATTAAGACTATCCGAGGAGGTTCTCGGTTGATTATTCGAGGAGGTTCTCGATTGAAGACTTAAATTACTATTCGAGGAGGTTCTCGATTGATTATTATTGATATTCGAGGAGGTTCTCGATTGAAGACTTAAATTGCTATTCGAGGAGGTTCTCGATTGATTATTATTGATGCTCGAGGAGGTTCTCGATTGACGACTTAAATTGCTATTCGAGGAGGTTCTCGATTGAAGACTTAAATTACTATTCGAGGAGGGTCTCGATTGATTATTATTGTTATTCGAGGAGGTTCTCGATTTATTAAAATTATCCGAGGAGGTTCTCGGTTGATTAAGACTATCCGAGGAGGTTCTCGGTTGATTATTATTGATATTCGAGGATGTTCTCGATTGAAGACTTAAATTACTATTCGAGGAGGGTCTCGATTGATTATTATTGATATTCGAGGAGGTTCTCGATTTATTAAAATTATCCGAGGAGGTTCTCGGTTGATTAAGACTATTATTCGATTCGTATGTATTAAGATTTATCGGATTCGTAAAATGGTTGGGCTGGATAGTATTGTTGATATTAGGGATGTCATGTTGAAAATGCGGTTGGTCAGGGTAATTGATGAGGGCTGGACTCGTCTGGACTACAGCTAATTTTCCTGTTGTTCGACGAGTCCCTGCTCGTTTCCCTGTGGATATTGTAATTCATCAGTCATCTCTTGTATGTAATTTATGGATACATTCCCTAAGTCATTGGTCAGTTCATTTATGTTTGGATTTAATTTTCTATGGAAGTTTTGTTGATTTTTATAAAGATAGTTTGGATGGTTTCGTGGAGGTGAGGTTTCGATTTGTCTTCGAGTTGGGGATACTTGTTGGTTTCTGATTGGTTGGATATGGTTTGTGTGCTGAAAGTTGGGTCTGTTATAGTTTTGTTTGATTGGGTAAGAGTTGAATCTTTGAGTGTCAGGAACGTTTGTTCGTTGATTAAGGTGCATATTGTTCGGTTGGTTCGGGTATTTATTTTGATATCCATTGTAGTTTCTGTTGTTGCCTGGGATGATATTCTGTGCAGGTTGAGTGGTGAAGTTATTTGGGCGTGTTGAGAATTCCCTTTTCCTTGCATCATTTGTTCTTTTGGTGTTGCAGTTTTCCAGTGTATGACCGGTTCTCTTGCAATACCTGCAAAAACTTGGAGGTTGGTAAGGTTCTCTGAGTGTTGGACTTCTCATATTGGAGCGGCATTCTCTAGCCTTGTGTCCTATTCTTTCACATAATTGACATCTAGTTTGCTCCATTTCCTGATCGGCTACTTGTGGTGTTTGGTATACTTTGCTGTAACCAAGTTGTCTTTCAATTCGGCCAGCCATTTCTATTAGTTCCTTAAGAGGTTTGTCTGCTAGCATGGTTAGGTGTGTTTTTATAGCAACATTTTGTAAACCACGAACAAAAGCTTCTTGTTCCAATGTAGCTAATAAAGGTTTCGGAAGTGAATTATCTTCTCCATATTTGATTTGAACGCCTGCTTCATAATCTAATGCGTAGCTTTGGACGCGGCTTCCAAAATCTCCGCAACTTTCAAATTTGTGCTGTTTGGCATTACTGAGTCTATTTGATAATATTTCGACTGTGTAGGTAGGCAGAAATTTTCGTGTTAAGGTGCTATAAAATTCTTTAAAGGTCTTAACCTCAATGTTACGGAATATTTCGTATGCTCTTCCTCGTAGTCTAAATATTGTTTCTTCTAGTGCGGTAGCCAAACTGTCCGGTTTGTCAGCGTATAATTTTTCGATACGTTTGCACGCATCCATGAAAAAATTTACTTCGCTGGCATCAACGTCTGGTTGACCGTAAAAGAGAGGAACTCGTCTTTCAACTGACTCTTGAATTTGTGCCATGTTTTTCTTAATTTGTATGTCGCGATAGGTTGGAATTGTTAAATGGTGAAGAATTTTGATATCCAGAGTGAAACGTTTTCGTAATACTGACTATTCGGTTACCCGGAGTTGGAAATTTGCGTATATAATACTGACTATTTAGTTATAATATTTTACTGATTATTGTGTTACCCGAAGTGGAAAGTTTGCGTATATAATACTAATAATTATGTGACCCGGAGTGGAAAGTTTGCGGCAGCGCCAATGTTATATTTTAGAGCATTCCAAATGTTATATTAGAGGGAATGTTCTAATATATAAATATTGAATAAATGGTTTTATTATTTATACTTGAGGGGTATGGAAGTGTGGAGTCAAAATGTGTTAATGTTTATATGTGTGGGTTATTGGTAATGTCGTGTTATACTGTTATTTGCGAATTAGCAATTGTTTGTTTAGAGAAATATCAATGTAATTATGATATTGAGATTAGTAATTGAGAAAAGATTTTGGTAGACAACTGTAACTAGGGAAGCTTGAGCGCTGAAACACTCTTCCGTCTTCCCCCCTCGCTTTGCCGTACGAGGTTCGTCCGCCGATGTTTACCAAAATCGGTGCCGTGAGGTTAGTAGGATGATTTAATTATTATTATTTAGGTTATTACAATAAAATGTGTGCTCGTTTTTGAAATTTTGTGCTCTATAAACAATTTGTTTTCGCCTTAGATTTTAAATTATAGTTTTATTCTAACATTCAGGCGTTTTCTTTATTTTATGGTATTCTTTGGAGTGGTCAGTAGTGGTTTCACAACAATCTACACATTGTACAGCTCCATGTCAGCCTGTACTGACATGAACCATATAGTTCAGCCCATGAATTCTGCACTTCAACAGAAGGTCATTCATGTGTTATTAATCATCTTGATCGAAATCATGAATGAAGATTCATTTTTGCATCCTGCCTCTATTGGGATTCGAACCTACCTCCAGATCCAATCATCACAGCTTTACCCGCTGTGCTATTTGCTTGGTGCTATTCCAGGAGAATGTCGGAATTGTGGCGTTAGTATTAAAACACAAACATATTAAATTATGGTCAAGAGGAGCAAGTTTCTGAATCATAAAAATCTACTTAAACCGCTCGTTAATTAAATATTAATATTTCCACAATCATTTGAGACCACAATGTTACCGATTGCGAAATTCGCCCTGCCCATTCGGAATTTTATCGGTTTTGGTCTGTATTTTTTTTTTAAAGTTTTTAAAATACCAACACATAGGTACATACATTAATTAGAGACTGTTCGTCTAGTGGATTTATTGTCCTTTGAAAGCTGAACAGTATCCCTATTTTGCATCCCTATAGCTCTATGCTAGCCTGTACTAACATGAACGATAGGTCGGCCCATGAGTTCTACATTCCAACGTCCATAGATGTTTTCAATTTAATCACCGGCACTGTTGGGATTGAAACCCGGTATCTCCCGATCCAAACGTCGTAGCTTTAGCCATTGCCCTAATTGCCTGACACGGTCCGCAGTATTTGCGCGTGAATTGTGCATTTTTAACATTATAAAATGTTTGTCGTGTACCTTGGCCGTTTTAAATTTATTTTCAACTTGGCGGTCATTTTCAACAAAATTGCGAGCGAACACAAAACTGCAATTATCTTTCTGCTCATTCGTTTTAATACTCGTTCCAATAACTTACTCATCGTTTGAATGTTCGCAGAGTTCGACCTGCCATCTTGATATACTTCCGTTAATAACATTACAATATTAAGAATGAAAAACGATATTAAATTGGTGTAATTTATGTGTGGGGACTCTAACAAAGCCTCTATGATCTCCAATTATTTTGCTGAGCTTAATGTAAAGGGTTCACAATTTTTTTCCCTCTCGAATAGCATGGTTTGGCGAATGGAAGTTTGACTGTAACCGTCATTTGAACTTCCTGGAGATAACTGGACTTCGAGGAACGCTAGGCAGAATCTCGAATCATTAATGATCCGCACGCGTCCCAATCATCGACGTTACAGTTTTTATGATGTAGTATATATTGGAAGAATAGCTGATATTCATCAATGCAAAAATCAATGGATGCAAATTATTCTTCTATCAACGTTTTTTATCATTTCAGTACTTATTATCCGGCTAGGTTATGAACGATTCTAAGTTGAATTTATATCCTTGTGCTCGACGTCTACTGTGGCGTTGTAAGTTTCTCTGGATCACACGAGATATGGTTGTGTGTCACGCATTTGAGAGTTCAGCAATAGCACGGTGACTTAATCACACTATTGTTGTGATAAGAAAATATTTAAAATTTAAAATCAAAATAAAATAAATATAAGAAAATAAATCAGAATAATTATATGAAGTGAAAATAATATTTTCTTACATTCAAAAATTGAATTTAACATAATAATACAACTAATATAAGTAGTGTTGTATGGGTGCATATTTTTTTTTTTGAATAATAATGTGCGATTAATACAATAGTTAAATTCTAAATAAATTCTAGACCTGGACCTGGACCTGGACCTGTCCAGAATAACCCAACCATCCGCATGATTATATAGTTTGGTATTTATGTCTTGATTATATAATTAAATGTACAAATGAAAATTTGCATCTATTACAATTTTTTTTCCGATTTTCGGTAGCAAAAATCGGGAAATGATGAAATTTGGTTTCAAAATTTTAACACTACACAGCGTTGGTGTATTTTTTTTTATTTCTGTCAGAAACGCAATTTCGGTTGGTTATCTAATTTGCTGTGAATTTTTCTGTGTTTTGTTTCCGAGTATTTTCCGTATTATTTTTAATTGAAATTAATTTTAAGTATATAATTTATTATAGTGTATAATATTAATTAAGTGTATATATATGTATATATTTTTTTTGTGTATAAATATAAATTTCGGACGTAAATAATATATCTTGTACATATATAGTTATTTAGTTCTTTTTATTTTGTTCAATCATTTATTGAAAGGTAAATATTTTGTGATATGTTTTATTTTGTTTTGATTAAATAAGTTGGTTACTAACAAAATTAAGGTTATGTTTAGTTAGTAAATTTGGTTTATCTCAATATTGGGGCAAATTAGATAATTTGGCACCCTTTTTCGTACATTATGTACATTTAAATTCTTATAAAAAACTAATCGTAATTTCCCACACACATCTCTGAATTTTTATCTCGACAATAATTTTTCAGCTGTTGGGATGAACCAAATTTATATGCCATTGCTTTACCTTAACAAATTTTTTGATTTATATTGATATTAAATTATTTTTAAAAATATAGGTATCTTAAAATTCAGACATGTCGGAACGGACCAGACAAAGGCAAATGAAGCTAGAGTTATAAAGAAAGCTTCCTCATCATACATCACAATCAACTTCATCAACTTAATTCGACGTTAAATGGCTTTGAATTAATAATCCTGTGATTATAATTAAATGTATTAAAAATTACTTAAATTTAAACTAAACTCATAAAGAGAAATATTTTGTGATAATCATATATTAGAATAAAGTTTATATTTTATTATTATATTTTACTCTATATTTCAGTTACAAGAATTAAGTTAAATATTCTGTGATTAGAATTAATAATCCTATGATTATAATTAAATTTACAAAGTTTTAATTAAATTTAAGAAGAGAAATAATTGTTTATTATTAATTTTTCATATTCAAAAATTAAATATATTTATTTAAAACAATAAAAAAAAATGTTTATTTACATTTTCAAATTTAAATTACTACCGCTAAAATCTATAATAAAAGCTCCGCCCACATTTTGTTGAAAACATAACCTAACTTATTTTCAGCATTGTCCGACTATTTGCGACAACGTTCATAGTAAATCTTACAATAAGTCGGACATATTTGATGCAAAAGTCGGAGAGGAATTCATCAATTTTTCCGAAAAATGCGAAAAAAGTCGGATTTCGTTATACTTGGGTAACGACGAAAAAAGGAGCTAAATATATATTGCAAAATTAAGTGTTTGTAAATTTATTATGATTAAATTATGTAATTATTAAATATTATTTTGTTAGATGGCAGCACTGATAATCAGTACATCACGACATTGTATAAATAGATGGGAAAAATTCTAGAAGCATTCATTCTATGAAGCTGTGAGCAGTGTGTCGGATCGTAAAAAATAATAATTTTTTTTATAAAAAAGTGGTTTTTATAAGTGAAATAAATGAAACAATTTTTATAAGTGAAATAAATTATAATAAATAAGTGAAATTTTTATTGAAAAAATAATTCTAGAAGCATTCAGTGAAATAAATGAAACGTGGTTTTTATCGAAATAATAATTCTAGAAACATTAATTTCTTAAAAATAATTCTAGAAGCATTCATTCTATGAAGCTGTGAGCAGTCTCATCATCGTAAAAAATAGTAATATTTTTATGAAAAAATGGAGCAAAATATTGTAAAGGTAAGTGCTTAGTAAGGTCATGTAATTAAAAAATAGTATAATATATTAATTAATATATTATATTCATATTTAAAAAATCATATATATAAAATAAAATAATATATTCATATGAAAAATACATTAATTAAATTTTGTTTTAGATTGAAGCATCATCTAAAAATGCATCAATAAAGGTAAATTAAAGAGAATTAGTATTATTTTATTGTTTTTATTTATTTATTTATTATTTTAGTAATAAAAGATTTAGAAACAAATATATTTTCATGAAATATTTTTATACAATATCTTGATAATTTAAAAACACTTCTGATGTGATAACACTTACGTTACACATCTCGCACATGTCACTATCAATTTTTTTAATTGGTTTTAGGTATTTTTTATCATATGTGTGGTTTGTCCTTAATCTTGTTATCCTTTTTATCGTTTCGGCGTCTAGGTTTTTCTTGTGAAACCAAGGTTTCATGGTGACTTTACCGTTTGTGTTGATTCTGTGTTGTGTTCCTTTTGATATTGTCTTCATTAAAAATTCCGTAAATTATTATTATTTTGATATTGTCTTCATTAAAAATTCCGTAAATTTTAAATTATCCAAGTAATTTGATTATTAGTAGTAAAGCTTAGAGTTGGTCGTGAAAGCATTACAAAATAATTAAAGCCCAAACAATGTTGATCAATTCCAAATGAAGCTGGAATTTTTGGGAGCTGCAAACATATCGAATTATTATGTAATTAATATCGAGAAACTTCCAGGTTATACAATTTCTTATATACAGTGGTGGTTTTAGAATTTGCGAGACCATAGGCAATATTTCATGCCAGGACCAATATTTTAATTAGGTATATGCAGGCACGGCAGTGCCCATAGCATTATTTCAGTGCCCACACCGTTTCATCCACAACGAAGGAAAATGTATACCTAAAAACATTACACGACGTTATCAAACATCTTTTATTAACTATAGTATGTAAATGGAATTTAAAACAAAATTTGGTCCCAAATTTCAGTCCTAGTAAAACACACGAACAATTATCTAGCACTTATACAAGACCATTATCATGTGTATTATTACTATGTGAGTGCTTGGAAAAGTCGATTAAAATGTGGCATCAAAATTTGGTAAATTGTTGATATTCTTAAAATTCTTAAATTTATTTAAAGTTTGCAAACTTCTTGGAAATCATAAAATTCTTAAGGTTCTAGAAATTCCGATAATTCATAAAATTTCAAAAATGTCATTCTTATAAGATTTCTTAAATAATTTTCAAAAATGAATTAATAGAGAAACAATTGGAAATTTTCCTTTTGCTGTCAGAATTAAGTAAAAATAATCCCAAAACCAACCCTGACATCAATTCTTAAAAGTCAAATTTCTAATTTTGATAATTTTTAAAATTTGATAATTTTTTACGAGACTTTTACGAATTAACACAAATTTTTTTAAAATTTCATTGTGAAATTCTGAAAACTGTTAATTATTAAAACTTATAAAATTGTAGTTTATAAAATTCTTGAAATTTTCAACGTTTGCCAAATTTGCCAAATATTTAATATTGTTGATATTCATAATATCCAGAAATTCTTCAAAATCATAATTTTATTAAAGTTTTTGAAATTTCTATAATTTATAAAATTCAATTTTTGAAATCCATACTTTGCTAAGGCCTTTTTTATTCGGTTTTGGCCGTAACCAACAGTGGAATTCCTAAATACCATTAAATCTTTATCAAAATTTAAACATTTGAAAAAATCTTAAAAATTGTTTTGAACAACATTTTAAACTCATAGAATTACTAAAATTTGTAAAATTATTAAAAAATTTATTTTAAAAAAAAACAAAAAAAAAGGAATGGATTTTTGGTATACATATATTTGGAAATTTTATTTTTGTGAAATCAGAAGTAAAAATGGAATTTTGCATAATCAGATTTGAAATTCTAAAACTATTAAAGTTTCAAAGTATGCAAAAATATTAAAAATTTGGTTTAATATGAAAATTTGATTAATTTCTCAAAACTCCATTAATTTTTAATATCATCAAAATTCTTTAAAATTTTTAGAAATTTTAAATAAAATTTGAGCCTGATAAGTATTATAAGTTTGATAGCATCTCAAAGTTTATTCGCTTAAGTGTAGTTTCACTGGGCTTGTTTCATTCTCGGCCCTTAAATTCTTAAAATGTGTGAAATACTTATAGTTGATAAAATTAACGAAACTCGTAAACATTTTAAAATAATTTAAATTATCAAATTCTGAGAACTGTTAAAAATATTAAAGCTACTAATTATTAAAATTTTTAATTTATGAAATTCTTGAAATTTGCAAAACTGTTAATATTCGCCATTAATTCAATTTCAAAATTCAATTTCTTTACCAAATAATCCGTTTTTTAATGAAAAGTTTTTATGAATTTGTTCGTTTAAAAAAATGATTAAGATATAATTTATTTACAGAAAATGATAACATCGTTTAAAGTATATGAACTTGAAAACTTATTAAAAAATTATCCGTATGGAAAACATAATATAAGAACAAAATTACCTTTGCAAACTATAGCTATAAAAATTTGCGAGCTTGGAGACAATGAATTAATAGATCAAGTATCAAAAATGTATATGGAAAATCAAAAACAAGTTAAGTTGAATACCATCAACCATTTTAAAAATTTGGTGAAGATACCGGTTGTTGTTCCACCCCCTGACGGTTTAAATTTAAACCCGGATGTTAATGTTGAGACTAATCATAATTTTAATGTGAATGTAAATCCAATCATAAAATTAATAAAATTGCCATTTTATGATGTTATTTCAAATATATTGCCACCAACAACTATGGTCCCTGCAACACAAAACAATAAAAATAATCAATGTTCATATTGTTTTATACTTACATTACAGCAAGCTACAGATCTCGCAAACTACCGCGTCACACAGGCTGGTTCAAATATACAAATTCAACTTAGAATTTGCATTCTCAAATCTTCTTTATTTAATGATTATTGGCCACAAAATTTAGTGATTAAAGTTAATGATAAATTGCTTAAACTACCTGATACCATTACAACACCAGATGTTGAATTATCTCCTCCGATTAATTTAACGGAATTTGTAAAAATTTTAACAACAATTAAAAACGATATATCGATTTCATGGTCGAATGAATTAAATAAATTATTTATGGTATCAGTAGATTTAGTTACTAAATTAACAGCTGACGAATTATTAGAAAAAATTAAAAATAAGCCAGTACAGACAGCTGATTTAACAAAAGATTTAAGTAAGTATTATTAAGTTACTTATTTGCATAACATAAATAATTAAAAATAATTTTTTAAAATTACAGTAAAACAAAAATTGACAGAGAAAGAAATTGAAATTACAACAACATCATTTAAATATTCTCTAACTTGCCCAATAGGACAAACTAGAATTGTAACACCATGTCGATCTACAAGTTGTTTACATTTGAATTGTTTTGATGGTTACTATTATTTAAAAATGAACGAATATAAAGCAACATGGAATTGTCCTATTTGCTATAAATCTATCAAATTTGAAAATTTATTAGTTGATGGGTACTTTCAGTCGGTGCTTGCATCGTCAATGCTATCACCAGATGATATTGAAATACTTCTAAAGAAAGACGGCTCATGGAGTACAATTAAAAACGACTTATGTATATTGCAGAATGATGAAAGCATCAAATCGGCCATTTCTGACAGTCAATCAAAATATGATAAAACATGGAGTGATTTTGGCAGTGCGGATACTGTTTTTAACAATGATAATTCAGGTGAGTTATAAGTTATAATTTTATTAGAATCATCGCTTATAATGATGTATTTTTATCTTTATTTTAATTTATATATATAGAATCGTCGTCATCTTCTGCTACAATTAATAAACGGGTTAAATGGTTACCAAAAATAAAAAAATCAGAAAATAATAATATACAAAATTTATTAATTCCTAATATTAATTTAGCTGATGATAATGTTATCGTTGTAGATGATGATGTACCAGAACTATTGATCAATCCTAATATTTATTTAGCTGATGATGATGATGATGTTATTTTTGTAGATGATAATAATAATAGTGCCGGTGGAGCTTATGGAGCTTCCCAAAATTAATTATTATAAATATTATTATTTTTTATATTTATATTTATTTTTATATTGTTACAATGAAGTGAGCATACAATAAAATTTAATTGGATTAATAGACGAATAAACTGACGCTAAATTTTTATTTCAGATCTGCGAGAAATTGAACCTCGGTTGGACTGTTGTCTGGGATGATCAACAAAAGGTACCATATGCGTATAGCGGAAATCAATGGGTAGGATATGATAATGTTAAATCAATTCAACTTAAAACTCAATACGCTGTTGACAAAAAACTTGGTGGCGCTATGATCTGGTCCATCGAAACTGATGATCATAAGAACGTGTGCAGTGAAGGTACATTCCCAATACTCACGGTCATCAATGGTGTATTAAAAGGTTCAAGCGGTTCAAGCAGCAGTGAAGGAATTATCTCAAATGAAATCAATGTTGGCGAAGAAGTTGTCACACAATCCACCACAAAGTGTGCGGTGAAGGTACATTCCCAATACTCACGGTCATCAATGGTGTATTAAAAGGTTCAAGCGGTTCAAGCAGCAGTGAAGGAATTATCTTAAATGAAATCAATGTTGGCGAAGAAGTTGTCACACAATCCACCACAACGTGTGCGGTGAAGTTACATTCCCAATACTCGCGGTCATCAATGGTGTATTAATCATACATCTAGATTGACCTTTTCGGTTTGATATGCGCCTGGCGCTGGTGTCTGATCCGGCTTATCATGATGATGCTTTACGCCAAACGAATAAGATGGCTTGTGATCCAAATTAAATTTATCACTTTGATAAGCACCTGGAGCTGGAGTTTCAGAAGGTTTAGCGTGATTAGTTTTCACGCCAAAACTGTAGGATGGTGTATGATCTAATCTTGACTTTTCGGGTGTATACGCTCCAGGTGCTGGAGTTACGGAAAGCTTTGACATTTTAAAAAGATATTGTTAAAAAGATATTTTTTGACATTTTAAAAAGATATTACCGTAAAATTCCAAATTCGTTATTATTTAATACAAAATAAAATAATTTGTTTATTATTTTCGTGTTATTTAATTATTAGCTAACTTCACGTCATTTTAAAAGAAGTCAACTGGAAAAGGGATAATTGTGTTATATAGTTTTGGCGTGAAGTGCAATCATGAAAAACCTAGTGAAACTCCCGCACCAGGCGCTTATGAACCCGAAAAAGCTAAACTTCACACACCGGCCTACAGTTTTGGCCTTAAAGGGATACACGAAAAGCCTTCCGTAACTAGAGGGTATTTAGAATAGCTGTTTGAAAATACGCAGTTAATTAAATTATAAAAAGGCTACAAAAAAATAAGTTATTTTAGTAACAATGGGTCGAGCAAGACATTGTTCTGAAGAGCGAAGGGAACTAATTAAAAAATTAATCAGAGACGGAAAAACGTATAAATTTATACAAGAAATGTTGGGATGTTCAGCTACCGTTGTTTCAAATGCTATTAAATATAAAAAAAAAAACAGAAACACGTGGAAGAAAACGAAAAACTTCGAATCAAGATGATCGGGACATCTTGATTTATGCGAAAAGGAATCCTTTCTACTGTTCAACTAAAATCAAACAAGAGCTTAATTTAGATATTGATACGTCAACAATTAGAAAACGTCTTATAGCAGCAAATTTAAAAGGTTTGAGGGCTGGAAAGGTGCCCTTATTAAATAAAAAACAATTGATGGCGCGTTTAGCTTATGCCAGAATCCATAAAAATTGGCCCCTCGAGAAATGGCGTAATATTTTATTTACGGACGAGTCCAAAATGGTTCTCTTTGGTAGCGGTGGTAGCCATCAGTATGTCAGAAGACCACCGAAGACTGAATTCCGACCGCAGTACACAACAAAAACCATTAAACATGGAGGGGGAAACATAATGGTTTGGGGTTGTTTTTCGTGGGTTGGAGTTGGTCCGGTTTATTGCATTAAAGACATTATGAATGCGGATAAATATGGTAGTTATGCTGCCATATGCAGAATATGAAATGCCGCTTAAATGGCGCATGCAGCAGGACAATGATCCGAAACACACATCTAAAAAGGCTAAGGAATGGTTCTTGCGAAACAGAATTAATGTTATGGAGTGGCCTTCCCAATCACCTGATCTCAATCCAATTGAGAATTTGTGGGCCGATTTAAAAAAAAATATTTCCAACTCCAACCCACGAAACTCTAAAACAATTATGGGAGATAACGATCTGCTTGGATGTCCATTCCGGTTGAAAGATGTCAAACATTAAGACGGATGAGTGCAGTTTTAAAAGCCAAAGGCTATCCTACTAAATATTAGATTTAAGTTGTAGACAATTTTAAATAAAATGAATTTTGTGTATTTTATTGATTGAAAAGACTATATTATTTCGGACATCATAAAAATACCGTTAAAGTGTAAGGGTTGCTCATTTTTACTATCTATGACAAGTGTGAGCCGCATTACTG
Organism: Tipula unca; assembly: GCA_951394425.1. Lineage (NCBI taxonomy): Eukaryota > Metazoa > Arthropoda > Insecta > Diptera > Tipulidae > Tipula > Tipula unca. The sequence goes on from OX596382.1 coordinate 87,342,959, forward strand.
TATGCGTTAGTGTGTTAGTCTTTCTAAACTAAATATAATTTTTAATCAGATCTAAGTTGCAAAATATCATAAACATGTATAATAAATTTCATAATATTGCGAAATTATTCATTCACTACTATTATTTCGCACACGACTGTATATACATATATCGGATATACGATAAAAAAAAAGTGACCAGTGAAAAAGAAAAGAAAACATTTAAATATTGGTTAGCTAAACTAAGTTAAATAAAAACATAAGAATAAAAATAACAAAAAAAAATCATCCATAGTAAAGATACTAGTGCCAATGAAAGATCAGTGATTTTGTGTGCTGAATAAAAATAGAAAAATTGAAAAAAAAAAAACATTGAAAAGCAAGTGAAATTGTCATAAGCTGTAACTTACAATCAACACATCAAGTTAATTTTTTTATTGTAATATATATTCTAGTTTTTTTTATTACTATTACTAGATTATAGTTTTTTTTTTTAAATTTTATATCATAATTAGAATAAGGTAGCTATAATAGGGGTGTAGGGTTAGTTAAGAATAATTGAATTTTTATCAGAATATTTTCTTATTTTTTTTTTTGTCTCGATTATATTTTCTATATTCATTATCAATTTTTGATATTATTAATAAATTAGTGTTAACTCAATACTCTATGTGTTCTCACTTACTCAAAAATACTAACAGAAAAAAAAACCATGAGATAATTTCACGCGCATTTGAGGATGAGTTAGGGTGAGTGTATTGGTGTCGTAGTTGTGTTTTCAAAGGTGAGTAATTAGCATCAATCCCGGATTCACACAAACTCTAAAACCCCAACGCCATCCCTGAAGCTTAGCCAGCAATGACCGCTAGAGTCCCTGTGTGAATCTAATTCTATAACATGGAATCTGAGTTGGAGGAATTATTTAATTTCACTTTTAAGTTTTGATTTAATTTTGCTCCTCCAGCTCAGACAAAGTGTTACAAGAGGGCTATGTGAATCTGAATTATTCTTTCGCTCGCTTTTTCACAAATCAATTAATCAAAATGTCTTTTAGTTCAGGATTGATTAGTAATCTAGTTAAGTAGTTATGACCTAGTTAATGTTTATATACATTTATTTTACACAGAATATAATTAATTAAACTTACATTTATAAAATATAAATTAAATCGGTGATTTTTAAGTTACATCTGAAATTCAATTTTATTCGTTTATTTATCACAATCGGTAACGGAAACAAAAGCTTAAATACACAAAAAAAAATTAAAATTCACAAAAATAATTGCATTGCCTTCTAGATACATATACATTTTGTTTTGATTGAAAAATTATGAATTGAAAACAATCGACATAAGTATGTCGATATTGTTCTTTTCTTTTTTAACAATTTTGCAATATGATTAAAAATTTGAAATTGCTTCTTTCTCGTTTAATTAAATTATCAAATTAAGACAATTTACCACATTCAAAAAAATCTGTTAGCTAAGAAACGTTGGGTGAACCCAAACTATTTAAACTATCGAAAATTCACTACAATAAAGCTATTTAACTGTTTTCTGTTGTGTTATTGAAATAAACGAAAACCTAATAAACAAATGTACGTAACGCTATAAGCAAAAATACAAATCTACATTAAATTTGTGTTAGATTTAGAAAATGAAAAGTATTTTTATTTACTGTTATTAGTGTGCTTGAAAAAATAATAAAACAACAAAATTCATTTTAACAATGTAAAGATTAATTAAATAAATAAAATAAGTCCAAATTTACATATTGTAAGATTTCTAATAATTTATAAAATATAATTATTAGTATTTAGTAGAAAATCCATTATATTTTTGCATCGCAGCGAGTCGTAAAAGCCATTCTTCTCGTAATGCCCGTTTTAGCTTTCCTGCTTGTTGATGTTGTGCTTTAATGGCTCCATAAATGTGCTATCACGTTCAAGTCCGGACCCTGTGCAGGAGTTTCCAATACACGAGATCAATTGTACAAAAGCCATAATGGAACTTTTTGCGCCTTATGCTTTTGACCATTATTATCGTAGAAGGAAAAGTTCTGTTTGATCCCAAACTTTTGGGCACTATCCGGCAAATTTGAATTCAAAATATCAATGTACACATTTTGATCCATAATTTCGACGATAATGTGCAACTTCCGAGGCCTGGCTACCGATATATGTACATCGCCATGCCATCACAGGACCATCGCCGTGTTTGACTGTTGGACGTATATTTTTCTTTTCTAGCTCTGTATTGAGGTTTCTCCATATCAGGTCAGATATCTCATATTAGGTCAGGGTCCATCTGACCCAAATATGTTGAATTTACTTTCATCTGTAAATAATACAGATTTTCAGTATGAGCAATCTTTGTCCTTATATATGTTCGCATATTTTTTCTTCATCTTTGATGATTGTTGATTATGTTGAGAAAATTCCTGAAATTTTGAAATTAATAAGGTGAGTCGTTTTCACTTTTTCCTATGATTATGATATAAAGTTTACGGCATCAAGAAGGGTGATTTTAATATCTTTGGAATTGGATTCTGGCGTTTGATCCAAACCATTAATAAATGTTTTTAGTGAAAATTCTCGATACACATGTTTTACATTTTTTATCACACCTTGATCCATCGGCTGGCAAATTGCAGTGATATTGGGTGGCATAAAAATTAAGTTAATTGTTTGTAAATTCAGAACGTTTGTTTGTGACGGGAATCCTACCATATTATGGAAAGAATTCATGCCTTAAAAATTTAAGAATATTTCAAAGGCCGGCGTTTGGATATTTTCTAAAACATCTAGGTTGTTTTGCTTTCCCAATCATTAAAATTGGAAGTTTCTTCGAACCGACAGCGTTTGCTCCAAAACGTATAGTTATCCTTTTTTTTTACTTGTTTTTACACCTGTACAGTTTTGCTAGGAAGCCTTTTATAAACAGCCCCGTTTTATCGAGATTTAAAATATTTTTCATATCGTAATCTTTTAGAATTAACGGTAATCTGATTTTAATCCAGTTGTCACATACTTTTTCAGGAGCATCCGCTTTTTAAACCAACTAAATTTTTAAAGAGGATGTCGAGACGATCTTTAAATCTGTCCATCCAACCATTGTTTGCAGTAAAATTTGGAACGTCTAGTTTATTTGTTGATTTTTCTTTATGAAAATGTCCAATAAATGCTACATTTTTAGATCGCATAAATGTTAACCATTTAAGAAAAGCTTCCATGACATTTTGGTGTTTATCACATTTAAATTATTATATTTTCGAACATGTAGATAGTTTGGTTTTCACTCTGTTTTGTATAATCGATAAAATTGTTGTTTTCGATAGCCCATCAAACTCCCCTACTGTGTAAGTTTTTGTGTTTTTATCCAGTAAATATACCGGGTGTTTCTTTTAAACTGAGACGATCAAATATCTCGAAAAATAGCCACTCTACGGAAACAATGTCCATAATCAAAATTTAATCATACCGCGGGGGAAATACATTAGTGCAAAAAAAATAGTCCCCCAACCCCGCTTTGTAGGTGGGGTGGGGGTAACTTTTAAACTAAGATAGGAAGCCATATTTTTTATTGCAGATACGGATTCTACGACTAAAAGTACGTATGATTTGATTGAAATATTATGTTCGGTTCATGATAGATGGCGTTGTAATCGAGGAAATTCATTTTTTTCAATTTCTCCTTCTTAGACACGCATTCGATTCTGCAATACGTTCTAGTAAATCTAAAATAAGTGTTCAAAATGATGGCCTGCGACTTCAATGCACTTATTATCTTTTTTTTTTTTTTTTTTTTTTTTTAAAAGGACTTGGCATAGACACTTTTACGGTCCATAGCCTTACCTTACATTCACACAACATTCATTCAATCCATTCATTCATCCCATTCACACAAGTACAGTATACCACCTGCGCATTGTATAGCTCCATGTCACCCTGTACAGTGACATGGAAGATGGGTCGGCCCATGAGTTCTACATTCCAACAGAGGGTCATAGATGTTTTCAATTTAATCACCGATCGTAATCGGGAGATGAAAAATCCCTTTTGCATCCCGCCTCTGTTGGGATTCGAACCCGGTACCTCCCGATCCAAACGTCGCAGCTTTAACCACTGCGCTATTTGTTCGGTACTTATTATCTTACTTATCCGCATTTCAAATGATTGTACACAACTGAGAAGTGTGTCTGGTTGAATTTCAGCACACGCATTTCTGATTCGCTCAATCATGTTCTCACGTGTTGTTGGTTTTTGTGTATAAACTTTGTTTTTGAGGTAGCCCCACAAAAAAAAATCTGGCGCAGTAAGATCTGACGGGCCAATTTATCGGACTAGCTCTACCGATCCAGCGACTATTGAAATCACGATCAAGTATTTTACGTGCAATCAACGAATAGTGTGCAAGACAACCATCATGTTGAAACCAAATGTTCCGTCTCACTTCTAAGCTCAAATTTTCAAGTAATATTGGCAGTTCATTTTCCAAAATGTTTCGGTACATTTGACCATTCAAGTTGCCTCCAATAATGTGGGGGCCTATGAGTTTGTTGCCAATTATTCCACACCACGCGTTGACAGTCCAAGGACGCTGATGTTCAACTTGACGAAGCCAGTGCGGATTTGTAATACTCCAATAATGCATGTTGTGTCGATTAACCGTGGTTTGTAAAAGACGATTCGTCGGAGAACATTACGCAACGAAAAAAATTGGGGTTTTGTTGTATTTGTTCACGTGCCCATTGACAAAAAGTTACCTGGTTTTGGAAATCAACGCCATGAAGATCTTGGTGTAAAGACACATAATATGGATGATACTTGTGCCGTTTTAAAATTCTCCAAACACTGGTGAGGGGCAATCCGGAATCGCGAACTATTTCTCGTGTACTAATATGATGATTATGAGCCACTGCTGCAATTTCATTATTTTCTCCAGTGACTGTTGCTCTACGAGGCATCTTTTTCGGTTGAACATTTCCATCAGTAATAAATTGTTTGATAGTACGGCCAAATGTAGCACGTGAACTAATCCTATCCGGAAAACGGTGAGCGTAAATAGCAACAGCATTTTCAAGATTTCTGCCAGCTTCTCCATAAACCAGAACCATTTCAATTTTGTCTGGCACAGTTAAACGCTCCATTCTAAAGTATTTTGTCGTTTATTTTGCAATTACGAAAAACATGAAGATAAGAAATAACACAAACGTTAAATGTAATTTACAAAACTGAATAAATTGTTTTGATGACGAATTTCGAGTATTTCCAATGAAAACGTGATGTTTTTTATTTCAAACGTATTGCAGAATCGAATGCGTGTGTTCTAAGAAAGAAAAATTGAATTTCGTCGATTACAACGCCATCTATCATGAACCGAACAAAATATTTCAATCAAATCATACGTACTTTTAGTCGTAGAATCCGTATCTGCAATAAAAAATATGGCTTCCTATCTTAGTTTAAAAGTTACCCCCGCCCCACCTACAAAGCGGGGGTGGGGAACTATTTTTTTTGCACTAATGTATTTCCCCCGCGATATGATTACATTTTGATTATGTTTATTCAGTTAATATGTTTAATTTTGTTTAAAGAGATATGGATTTTCGTTTTTTCGACGAAATTATTATTTAAATTAGTTTCTGAAAAATACCTCTAAATCGACTGGCTTGATTGGCTACGTAACATTTACTTACTGACTGAAATATAAAAGAGAGAGAGAAAAAAAAATTAATTCCGACATACATTTGTACATAACGGGGTAAAAAAGTGACTGTATTGGGTGGATGTGTGGTGTAAACCATTTACGTTAAAAGCGGGTTTCACTATTATGTTATCAGTGACTCAGTGTAGGTGTTTTCGTTCCTGAACAACAACTTTTGAAATCTACTACATTCTACATGTTTGTATTGTCTTTGTCAGTTCAACCAATGTCCCTGTTGTTTGAAATAGTTACTAAAGGTAGCAGTCAGTGTTGCCGATTTAATGTCGGTTTATCGTAAATAATTTACCGTGAGCAATTTATCGTATAACAATTCATCGTAAATCAATTTACAGTATGGATATTTTATCGTATAGCAAGTTAGTAATTAATGTTAGTGTCTCCGATTTACTCACGAAATTCGGTTTATTTGTTCTAATTCAATGGATTAACAGTTTTCGTAAAGTAGCTGTGATGAAATTTGGTTTGGAAATCTTATTATATTCATCCATTGATAAAGACTTGAAATTTTGTGTGGTAACATTCTGTTAATAACGAATTTTTGTACGAAATATTTAACTAACGGTTGTCTAGTTAAACTTAACCGGCCGATGAATTTTACCAACCAAATTTATTTGAAGTGTACAATTAGGAACAATAAATGAGTGGGAGAAATAGATTCCGGCAAAACCAAAGCAATACAATTACTTTTGTCACCGTATTATAAGAACGTAACACAGCCGTTCTCTCAAATAAGACGCGCTTAATTCTATTAAAACTTTAATTTAAATCTCGGTGATCTCGACCTGATTCGTGTCTTCAGTATTCATACCTGTTCTGAGTTTAATTTGGATATTAGCGAAACTAAATATTATTGGACAGTTAAATACCAGTTACGTGAAGGAAATTTCCACTTACATTTAAAGTAATCTTTTGTTACCAATATGTACCTCCAAATAATGTATTCTTAAGAATCCCTTTAAATCCATTATTTTTTAAATATTTTACCAGATGTCAGATATTTTGTGTTAAAAGATAAATACTGTTCCGTCCAGCTCATATTAAATTATTCTTTTGAGGTTAATTTGGTTTGACAATTCATCATGAAAAGACACGCGGCGAACCAACGTTTACAATTTGTTTAAATGTATTTTCAAAAACATTGTTCAATTCTAGAAACTCATCGGGCATTACATAGAACGATTAATTCGAGAAACTACGGATTATTATACATCCTGTAAGACATAGTACAGTGCACACACAACAAGCGATTGATGGTGTGCAGCGTAGTGTTGATGATGATCCAAATGTATCATCGTGCACAACAATTAAACTTGTGTCCATCTATACTTTATGGAAAATATTGCGAAAAGATCTTGGTTTACATGGTTACAACTTCTACGTGATCCCGCTTGTATAACGCTTCATTTGAACATTTTGTTCAATGATGAAGCACACTTTTGGTAAAATGGCTATGACAATGAACAGAATTGCCGCATTTGGAGCGATGATAATTCACAATCCACTGTCGAAACACCATTACAAACAGAAAATTCACCGTTTGGTGGGCTTTATGGACTGGTGTAATCATTGGTCCATATTTATTCAAAAATTATGAAGATCAGAACATTAGAGTCAACGATGAGCGCGGTACAGAGACATGGTTACTAACTTTTTCGTGCCTCAATTGGAAACTAGACATGTCGTTTTAGCAGGACGGCACCGCATGCCACACAGCACGAGATACAATTAATTTATCGAAATTGGTCAACGATTAATTTCACGAAATGGACCTGTTACCTTGCTACCTCGTTCGAGCGATTTGACGTCATTAAATTATTTTCTCTGGGAATATGTGAAGTCACACGTTTACGCCGATAAACCAGAAACAATTAAGCACTTGGCAGTGTGTGAAAATTGGACCTCCAGATTACGTCATGTACGCGTAAAGAGACCGAAAAGCAAACAAACAAAATTTGTGCTTCGAATAAAGTCTTAGATTAGTTGCATTCCCCCGGTATCGAAACTGTTTCAGCCAAATTGTTGACTCAGTAAGATGCCAGTAATGGCCTACATTAACTGGTTATTATTTTATTGTTAAACTAAACGTAAATCGTCTACGACTTTAGCAACGCTACCGTACACGTACTCTTATCTTAGTGTTTGTGAGTAACAAATCATTCCACAATAAAAATGATTGTGGAGAAAATGCAACACAAACATTTCCACTCACCGAGGAAATAGCACAGTGGTTAAATAAAGCTGTGACGTTTGGATCGGGAGGTACCGGATTCGAATGCCAATAGGGGCGGGATGCCAAAAGGATTCGTCATCTTTGATTTCGATCTGGAACACTTCCCGTTGAACACATCTATGACCCTCTGTTGAGACTGGAGAATCCATGGGCCGAGCCGTTGTCCATGGCCGTAGCTATACAAGGTGTAGATGGTTAAAACAAATCGGATCTGTGGCCGTGCGTCGATTTGGCTGACAAAATGGCGTAAGGCAAGGACGCAAATAAGCGAACTTCGAAAAAGCCGGGAGAGCCTTAAGCCCCCAGAACAAGTAGATATCTTAATATAAAATTTAAAAAATATAAAAACAAAAAACATCTCCACTCCAAAAAAGACAAAGTGGAAATTTAAAGCTTGATCTCACTTCACCCACGACGCTCTTAAACGTTTTAGTACACTGTTATAAATGTCATTTTCAAGTCTACTTGACACAGCCTTTCCAGTTGTCATTGAAAAAACATTTTGCGTTGGATGAAAAAAATGATTACATAATTCATAATAATAAAATTTTATGTGTTGATTCAAACAGTGATAAGATAATTACGGTATTTTCCATAAAATTTGGGAAAGTTTAAATAATTTTGTTTGCGTTTTGTGGTTATGATTTTTTATGTCTTATGGTTATGTTATGATTGCATTTTTTTGTGTGTGTTAGTTTTTTATGATAATGGAGTTAAAATGCTATTCATCTATAACAGATTCGTGCCAAAAATATAAATTTAAGGATATTTTATATTAATTCAATTACTATTTCTATTTTATGAATGAGGACATAAATAATTTAATATATTCAGTCTAGGACTTATTAAAGTTTTATAAATAATAAAATATTCGGCACCGAATCCAATATAAAGATAAAATCGTAATTTTAAAACCTACATATGTATGTATCATAAAAAAATGCAATAAAGACCGTCGCACCGCTGCTACATCTATGGCAAAATAATTAAATTTAAATAGCCACAAATCCCAGTTTTGATGAAATGTTATGAAGTGGTATTGGTACTTTTGGTATATGGTCATTTATTTTTCCTTATTATTTTTATTTATTTACTATTACAGATGCCGACAGTCATCAAGATTTTATTGCAGTCAAGAACCAATGGAAATCTAAAGAGCAAATGATTTTAGATGAATTGTAGGAAACGAAAAAATTTAAATTGTAAAGGCAGAAAGAAAATAAAGAATTCCAGAAAAAAGTAATCGAAAATGTAAGCCACATTCAGTTCTTGAAGTGGCGGCCCATAACATAAAAGGACTATTGCAAATAATTTAAAATAAAAAATGAACCATTTATACACATACGAGTACATATGTTGGCTTTGTTTTATTTATTATTCATTATTCAATCTGTAGATTGGTTACAAATCAGTATACGGATTAAGCGCAAATTTTAGTGATAAAAAAAATCAATGTAATTTCTGTTAGTTGCTAGAAAAAACGTACGTCTAATATTGAACTACATTTTGACTTGTGGCAGTTGTTCATCATGACATTATTCTTGTTTTAAATTTTGCGATAAGACGGTTTTTAAAGTGAAATTATTTATTTAAGTGTATTTTAAAAGATTTTATATAGAATTACAAGTTTAAGGGATTCTTTAGTCTATGGGTATGGTTGTAGTTCCCCATTAAATACGATGATACTGTATATCACCAACAAATGTTATCAGTTATCACGTTCACCAACACAGCCCAATTTCAGTTGATTCACCGTTTAATATCTTATTTAAAATACAATAGATTTTTTTGATTTCTGTTAATTATTGTATTAGTATTTAGAAATACATTTAAAATCGCTATTTTTGTTAATTGTAATTCTGCAGAGATATTAATTGATTTTGACTAACATAACCTCTTTTAAGGCAACAATAAAATGAACCTTTCTGGTCTGGTAACAATCGAACTCTTTTTTAAGGCAACAATAAAAGAACCTTTCTGGTCTGGTAACAATCGAACTCTGATTTTATTAGAAAAAACAAAAATCAACAAAATATAAAATCAACGATTACTTATTTATAAAAATTAAGTCTAATTTTGTACGCAATCATTAATATCTAAAGTGCAAACGATAACAATAAAAATCTAAATGGTACAAAATAAAAATGAAAAATGAAGATCAAAATGAAAACACTACAAATACTCCCCCTCCAGAGAGATCGAAGATCTATCGAAGAAAATATAAGAAACGAGAAGGGGTCCTGGATACACGACCCGAACTTGTAGTCCTTACACTTTTTGGTGCAAGATCGAAGTGAACCTTTTTTTTATTTTTCGGCCCTGCAGCAAGTACCCCAGGCACGTCAGCCGAAATAGAAGGTTTTGGTTCGAGAGTCGGTAAAGATGGTCCAGTATTTGTAGTCAGTGTTTCCTGATTGTCGGTGAAACATGGTTTCAGTCTGTTGATTGAAATTTTGGCGTGTCTTCCGTTCAAATCTAATGTATAAAATTTTGGTGTACGGTCAATTACTAAAAATGGTCCTGTATATGGTGGTTGCAGTGATCTGCGTACTGCGTCAGTTCGTAAGAAAACGTGCGAGCAAGTATGCAGATCTTTACTGATAAAAATTTTGTCCGTTGCGTGTCGCGATGCCGGTATAGGTCGTATTTCGTCAAAGTGTCGTTTTAGATTAGTAACAAAGTCTGATTGTAAAATTTGTTCGTTCCTAGGATCTAAAAAGGTACCTGGAACTCGAGTCGTAAGCCCAAATACGAGTTCAGCAGGTGTTGCTTTCAGTTCGTCGCTGTACGTCGTTCGTAGTCCAAGTAAAATTGAAGGGAGAACACTAGTCCAATCTGTTCGATCGTAGCACATAATGGCAGACTTGATGACACGGTGCCATCGCTCGATCATACCATTACATTTTGGATTGTAACTAGTTGTTCTCCGTCGCTCGAATCCAAGTAAGTTTGCCAGTTCGTGAAAAAGTTGCGATTCGAATTGCATGCCTTGGTCCGTAACAATGGACTCTGGAACACCAAAGCGAGCTATCCAATTAGAGTAGACAGCGAAGGCAACTGTAGCAGCAGTAATATCAGGAACTGGAATCGCCTCGGGCCAGCGGGTGTATCTATCAATCAATGTAACGCAATACCGCTGATTATCAGAAACTGGTAATGGACCAATGATGTCGAGGTGAATAATCGAAAAACGTTGAGAAGTTAATTTGTATGTGCTAAGCGGAGATTTTGTGTGACGAGAGACTTTAGCCTTATGGCAAGCTACACAGTTTTGAGCCATTTTCTGGACGTCTTTATTAATAGATGGCCAGATGACATTCTGAGTCAAAAGTTTAATGGAAGCTTTGACGCCAGGATGAGAAAGATTATGAAATGCATCGAAAACTTGTTTTCGGAAATTAAGCGGAATGAATGGTCTAGGTGTAGCAGTTGTAGTATCGCAATGTATTAGGGTTTTCGAATTGAATGAAATAGGGAATTTCTCAAATTTGAGAACCGAATTACTCCTTAAGATTTCTTGGAATTCTTCGTCATTAGTCTGAGCATCTGCGATGATAGCATAATCAATACTATCAGGAATAGAAATTTGATTAATGCGTGAGAGAGTATCTGCAACGATGTTATCCAAACCAGAAATGTGTTGGATATCGGTTGTGAATTGACCAATGAAATCTAAGTGTCGAAACTGACGAGGAGATGCTTTTTCCGGATTCTGACTAAATGCGTGAACGAGTGGTTTATGATCGGTATATAGTGTAAACGTACGACCTTCGAGAAAATGACGAAAGTGTTTAACACCAGAATAAGCCGATAGAAGTTCGCGATCATAAGCACTGTATTTCTTTTGCGTATCATTGAGACGTACTGAAAAGAAACCGAGTGGTTGCCAAGTATCCGAAATTAATTGCTGAACTACAGCACCAATCGCTGTATCGGAAGCATCAACCATGATGGCCAGAGGTGCTGATGATGAAGGATGAATTAGTAATGTAGCATCGGAAAGTTTAATTTTGCAGTTATCGAACGCTTCTATAGCTGCTGTTGACCACTGTATTGGAACGCGACTGTTCTTGGTATAACCTTTTAGATAATCATTCAGTAATGCTTGGTCAGCAGCAGCACCCGGAATGAAGCGTCGATAAAAGTTGATCATACCTAAAAATCGTTTCAGTTGTTTAACAGTCTGTGGTCGTTCGAAATTTTTGATGACTTGAACCCGTTCATGCGATGGTAAGATACCTTGTCCAGTTACCGTATGGCCTAAAAATTGAATTTCATGTTTAGCAAAAGTGCATTTGTCAATATTTACTACTAGTCCATGTTCTTCAAATTTAGCAAAGGTCATTTTAATATGTTCGAGATGTTCGTCATAATTTTTAGAGGCAATGAGCACATCGTCCAAATACACAAAACAGAAATCAAGTCCTAGTAGAATTGAGTGCATAAGACGTTGGAACGATTGTGCTGCATTGCGAAGTCCAAAAGTCATCCTACAGAATTCAAAAAGTCCGAAAGGTGTCGAAATAGCTGTTTTTGGAATGTCCGTCGGTTCGATAGGAATTTGGTGGAATGCCTGGACAAGGTCTATTGTAGAAAAATAGAGCACCCTTCGAGTCGTTGTGTAAAGTCCTGGAGATGTGGAATAGGATATCGATCCGGAATCGTTACACGGTTAAGAGCTCGATAATCCCCACATGGTCTCCAGTCTCCATTCTTTTTTAACACGAGATGTAGAGGACTGGACCAAGGACTGCTACTAGGTCTGCAAATCCCGAGTTTTATCATGTTTTCGAATTCTGTTTTCGCGATGATGAATTTGTCCGGTGCCAATCGTCGTGGTTTGCATGCAACCGGTGGTCCGTACGTCTCTAGTTTGTGAGTCACGTTGTGTTTGGTGTTGTCGATGTTTATGTGCCCGTGAATTACTGTCGGAAATTTAGAAATTACTTTGAAAACTCCTGAGTCCATCACTGACTTGTCGATCCTAGACAATGTAGAATTATCGTTGTTAGAAGAAAAAACACCGCGTGTATGCAAAGAGGTTAACGGATCAATGAGCCTCTGTCTTTGCATATCTACTAATAAACCTGTGTTTTTTAAAAAGTCAGCGCCGATGATAGGCATCGACACGTCAGCAATGATGAATTCCCAGGAGAATTCGCGGCGCAGTCCGATGTCTAATTTGAGAATTTTGGTGCCAAAGGCGTTCACTGCAGAGCCGTTAGCAGCAAACAATCTGAATGATGGGTCGACCCTGGGGTTCCGAGCGAAACGAGCCGGCAAGACTGAGACATCTGCACCTGTATCTATTAAAAAGTGAATTTGTAAGACGATTTCGAAAATTAAAAGGCGGCTGGATTCAAATATGTCATTGCAGCCCGCTATCTGCAAATGACTTACTGGTTTTTTGCAACCTTGCTATCGGAAGTTGTAGAATTTTTTAAATATTGGCAACCAGTTTTACATTTTTGTGCCTTGTTTCCGAAAAAATGATGGTAAAAGCAAATGAAATTATTAGACGCAGAAGGCTCACCATAATTTTGATATCGTCGAAAATTAGGTGAATTAGATCGTGAATTTGGCCGCGAATTGGATCGTGAATTATTTCGAGATCCAAAATTACTATTTCGATTGGAATTAGAATTTGAATTTGAACGAGACCTAGACTGATGTTGAAAAATTTCCGAAATCTCCGATAGCAAGGTTCTACGAAATTCCAAAAATTGTTGATCAATAGTAATATTTGGGGTAGATACGGAAGCGGATGACTCAATAGCACTGACTTGAGATTGTGTCATTGTCTCGAAAACATTGTCAGCTCGTTTCGCCAAGACTGACAGGGAGACATCATTTTCAAATGGTGTGAGTACCATTTGAACCTGCTGCGGCAATCTCTTCATCCAAAATTGACGGATGGTCGGCTCGTTCAAGTTGTCGCCAGCATTCAACTTCATGGCGCTCAGCAACTGTGATGGCTTTCTGTCCCCAAGTGTCAAGCCATGCATCAAATTGTTCATCTTTGTTTTCTCCGATTCCCCCAGCACCCGGATCACTTCGGTCTTGAAAGCCGTATATGGCTGAGCCCCTTTAGCCTGTGTTATTATGTAAGCCAAAGTATCATGGAGCCGTGCATCCAGGGCCCCAACCGCGTGTGCATACCTAGTTGCCTCAACGCTAATTCCAGCAACCAGAAATTGTTGCTCTAGAATCTCAAACCAAACAACCGGGTTCTGAGCGTAGAGAGGTTGTGGAGGTTTGAACGCAACACGAGAAATTTGAGCTGATAAAAGAGGAGTAGGAACATGATCAATTATGGGAGGCTCAGGTAAATTTATTCTCCGTACAGCTTTAGCTACCGCTTCATTAATCAGGACAGCGAGCTGAGCTGGTGAAAAAGTTAAATTTGTAGCATCCGAAGTGGATGCCTCGTCACTCTCATTAATTGGAGGAGAAGGAATAGTCGCAGACGGATCCATTTCGCAAGTAAAATTTAGTTAAATACCGAAAAAAAAAAAATTTTTGGATTTGAATGTAAAATTTAGAGGATGCCGAAAACAAAAACTTTTTAAAGAAATAAAAGACTATATTTTTTAGATTTTATTAAAACAAAAACGAAGAAAGAAAAATTTTGTTTGCACTCTAATAAAAATAGTTGCGTACTTACAGTTTTTGCTTTTGATTTGAAAAAAAAAAATCCGCCGGTGCAGAGACTCGTTAACATGGAGTCACCTCGGTCTCTGTTAAAATGCAAATGTGTGTAGTGTTGGTGATGTTAATGATGATGCCGTTGCTGGTGTTGATGTCGATGTTGTTGATGTGGTGTGATTGATGCGGTACACAATATTGGTGCGTGTTCTTAATCACGTCGGGGTCACCACTTATGGGTATGGTTGTAGTTCCCCATTAAATACGATGATACTGTATATCACCAACAAATGTTATCAGTTATCACGTTCACCAACACAGCCCAATTTCAGTTGATTCACCGTTTAATATCTTATTTAAAATACAATAGATTTTTTTGATTTCTGTTAATTATTGTATTAGTATTTAGAAATACATTTAAAATCGCTATTTTTGTTAATTGTAATTCTGCAGAGATATTAATTGATTTTGACTAACATAACCTCTTTTAAGGCAACAATAAAATGAACCTTTCTGGTCTGGTAACAATCGAACTCTTTTTTAAGGCAACAATAAAAGAACCTTTCTGGTCTGGTAACAATCGAACTCTGATTTTATTAGAAAAAACAAAAATCAACAAAATATAAAATCAACGATTACTTATTTATAAAAATTAAATCTAATTTTGTACGCAATCATTAATATCTAAAGTGCAAACGATAACAATAAAAATCTAAATGGTACAAAATAAAAATGAAAAATGAAGATCAAAATGAAAACACTACAAGTCCTTTTGACGTTCCAGAAAATAGCTAAGATTATTTTTCTATTTGATTTAAGGATGTGATATTTAGAATTAGAGATATATACAGATTTCCGATTCATTTGGCAAAAGATTTTATCGAAGAAGTCAAAGAAATCAGTCGTATAAGTGACACGCAATAAAAAATTCCTGTTCATTTAGAGGTAATTTATTATTTGTGTGAATTGTGTTTGTTGTTAGTTCTTAAACACCTCCCGAAAAATGAAAATAAAATGTTTTGACGATTCAAAAAATTCCTCTGTAGGAGAGGATGAAGACTACCAAAATCGGAATTAATCATCATTTCATTAGATTTAATTAAAAAGTTTTCACAATGATTTCACAATATACGTATTCAATAAAACTCGATACTTTAATGTTACTATCGGCAATGTAACTTACCTCCCGATCATCCACCAAGCGAATAATAATAATTTTTAGAAATTTTTGACATAATTTTATTTACTTTTTTGATAACAAAAAATTGAGCGATAAGCCAACATACTAGAATACAAATTCCTTTAAAAACGCCTTACTTCACCCTGCCCTGCAGACAATTTTTCAGCAGGCAAAAACGTTGACAAGTTCGGCCCATTTATTTATTTATGTTGCGGAAATTTCAACTGCCAAAAAATTATCAAAGCATAATGGTTGCTAACAGGACCTCAAACTTAATGACAGAGACAATATAGCCGTTTTTTCTATGACTTGCCCAGAAGAATTTATTTTCCACCAAATTAATTTTACAGATTAAAAAAGCCTGCGGGATGAGTTTTTCATTAACAACTGAATATTTTTTTGCTGACGAAAACTTCTGGGATAGTATATGTGTAAAAAATCCTGCGATAACTTCAAGGGAGTTGATACCCGACATTTTCACGTTATGATCTAAAGTATTTCCAAAACGGTTTTGGATTTAATTTGATTTCGTCTTAATGTCGCATTCTGTTTGACAAGAACTTAAAAAGTATGATGACTAGTTTTAAGCCGAAGCTAAATCAAATAATTCAATTTTCGTGTTGGGAATGATGGCTATTTTTTGTGCTACATGGTCAGGGGTAACTATAATAGTATTGATTATAACAAACAAATAAATTTATTAAAACTTTATTAGAAAACAGAATTCATTGTACAAATTTATCGATTACATTTACTCTGGAGGCGATTTAAAATACATTTCCAACATATTGCCACTCGCGTTCATGGTTTGTACGGAACGGTCCGGGTCCACCAATATGAGATCTTTGTTTACCTTTCTACACACGACATTTATAAACTTATCTGTTATGTCCATATATTTAACAGCGATCGTGTATTCAATGTTTGGTTTCAATTCAAGTGAGTCACCAAGGCTGATTAGCATTAAACAGCTAGGAGCAGATTGAATAAACATAATATTCTTATATTCGAGTGTTCGAATATCTTTTGACGTTATTTCGATTTAGATTCCCTTTGATTCCCGTTCCACACCTATCCACATGCCATGTAAAATTGCATCCTTTGAAATTGAAAATCTGGTTACAAATTGTGTGTTACGATTTGTTGTACGCCACTCAGTTGAGTATTTAAGTTCACCTCTGCATTCTGATATCCATAAATTATTTATATTGCCAGTTCCGAATAATTGCTTCCCAATTGACATACAATCATTGTCATTTTATTTTATTATCATTGGATATTTTTTAACACACTCGCGTATTTCATCAGTCGTCATCGTTGGAAAACGAATTTTCCTGATATATTCATCGAATCGTTCTCGTCCTTGTGTTAATGATATTTCATGTTGTTTACAATAGTTATCTATCCATCCAGCCAATGCATTGAATATTTTAACTTCTGCAACACTTTTTGGGATTTTATCAAATTGTTACACTTCATTTACAGCATCTGGATGGAGTGATGAAAAGTGCTTACTATTTAATTGATAGTTTAAGTTCGTGGCAAATGATGTAGCAGAAGAATTGCGTAAAATTTCGTATTTCTCGACCACGCAGTATTCAAATAATTTTAAGTCCCATTCTGCGCTTGATAATAAATTAATCACCCGATTTTCCAATACAATTATTTTGTATTTTATTGATAATTTTAACAGCTCCATCCGATTGTTATCATTAATTTCACATTCGTCGGTGTAAATGAAACGAATGAACTCGAAAAAACTTTCATATGAACAATCGGTGATCGGAATTAATTTTTTGTCGCCCAACGTATCCTCCAATTGGCGTTCAAACACTACACTTCGCTTCATGAGCTCGAGGGAATGGGCGTAAATAATTTTATCGGCCACGCAAAATTGTATGTCAGAATGGAAATTACGGTTAAACAATTTTTTCGTAATTTCTGACATCCGAAGATGTGGTGAACAATTTATTTTGAACTTCATGGTTTTGGAATTTTTCGGTATATACACTTTGTCACTTTTAACACACGAATTTATAATTTAATTAACGGGAGTAAAACTTAACTGTGAGTATATCAGCTCGTTGCGCGAACAACATTATATATAGCAAATACGTTATCTCTAAATAAAAAATATTTTCTAGAGCATCTAGGTCTAATCGTTCTGTTAATATATAATTTAACGATGGGTAATCTTTGAACAGATCATCAGCTAAATCCAAAATTTCATTCAACGTCATTATTAGACCCTCAATACAAAAATCTTTCGATTTTTTTATTGAATCGAACTTGTTGAAAATATTTTGCCATATATCCTTTGATATTTTGGTTTACTGGATTGTTCTGTTTTAAAGGCTGCTTGTTTGGATTTTTTGAATTTACTTCAGAGCTATTCAGATTATCCCAGAGATTATTTAATTTTTCAACGAACATTGCGGTTGGTATCGCCAATAATTTCACTTGATCGGAGAACTAGTTCATTGTGTGGTTTGTTCTGTGCGCCGCCGCCACTGTGTTGCTGAATGTTTAGATGGATTACATTAATGTTTGGATTATAGTAACTTTTGCATGTTGGTCGGATAGATATGTTTCTCTTGTAGCTTGGGACACAATTTATTTTCGTAATATGTATGTATATGAATTGTTGCTGATTTCCCAATTAATACTAAATTTAAAACTATTTTAACGAAAAAGGCAAATACATTTATTTTATTATGTATGTTGTATAAGTGTATCTTGATTGTGTGTAAATTTTCTGTGAATAGTTTATGACAAAAACTTTTGTGCTTTAAACAATTTTTAAATGATACCCAACTTAACTTTATAATACAAATTTACGGCACAAACTGTTAATATTTGTTGGAACAATATAGATAAGCAAAAGAAAGTTCATGGTGCAAAATAAATATAAAAGTGGAATTGCTTGTGCTGTTACTAATTGTTGCGTAACAGAAAGATCTCATCCTAATCGAAAGTTATATTATTTTTCAAAGCCATCAATTAAAAGTTTGTTTGCAAATTAGACACAAGGATGTGGTGTGCCTGAATCACAATTAAATAAGAGATTGATTATATGTGAAATCTATTTCAGATCAGTAATTAAAGGAAAGCTTAGATTAAAAAAAATGCAATGCCAGAATTATGTTTGCCTCCAACTAGCACAACGCATGCTGTAGAATCGTTTATTAGCAGTGACGATCTTATAGTAATGAACTTTCCAGTTTCCATACATTATCATTATTTATAAAAAAACATTTACAAAATAAACATTAGTGAAGAGTACAAAACAGTACTAGAGATTCTTTTCGTAAAAGGAAATACTCCGGATTTTCTCCTAGCCAAAGAAATTGAACGCAAGGGTTATATTTCACATCACATGCATACTATAGATACATGAGAGAATGTTTACATTTACGATTACCATCACGGCATTCAATTTTGAAGTGGATGCCAATCAAAAACGCATTTCGTGGTGAAAATGAAAGCATGATTTTCCAGATATCCAAAAAAGTACTGTCGATGCCACTAGAACAGAAATGCGCAATAATATTGTTCGACGAAATTAAAATTTAGAGTACGGCAAACACAACGACATAATCCATGGCTATGTCGATTTGGGCAGTCACAGAGAATCCAATGTAGCTACACATTTGTTAAAACTAATTAAAAATTATATTGAAATGGCACGAAAAAAGGACTTTGAAGTGGATCGCTATGCGATCAAGGATCGAAAACCGAAAGGTATACAAAATGTTTCATGTGACATCCGTAATGCCGTATTACCACTTAGAAAATAGAAAAGTGTTTGACGTTTTATGATGTGCCACATTTGTTCAACACCATTCGGAACAATTTAATGGTAGCTGATATTATAACCAACTTTAAAACAAGAAGATTTGAAATTTAGAAACCAAAAATTTAAAAGAATCGTACAAGTACTATTATGAATGGAAATAAATAATGGAAATAATTGTATGCACAACAAAATTGAGAGTGAGAAAGAGAATTTAAATTTATTTTCGAATTTTAGTTCACTTGGATTTAATTCGATGTGGGTTGGTAGTGTTGGTTCGCAACTTCGTAAAAAAATGCATTTTTTTCATAGGTTTCCATCTGTATAGTTATTTAATTTGTGGCTAACCAAAGGTTTCCAATTGTGTGCGGAAATATACCAAACTTATTGCTCAAAAACTATCAGAAACATTTGTACGGTCTCCCCAAACATCTCGGGAAATCGAAACCACTAAAGCAAGGTACTTACATACGCATACACATACACACAATTTTAGTTAGTTAAAAATGTTCACAGTTTTTTCGCAGAATATGGTTTTTCAAATATCGTAGGGATTATTGAAGGAACCCATATTGCTCTAACCGGGTACATACAGAACATTGAGCCCGCAAACGCCAGTAAGAAAGGGTTTCATTCCATAAACACCCAATTGGTGAGCCTGACATATATTATTTTATTTAATTAACTACTTTACTAATAACATTATAAGGTATGTGACAATGATTTGAATTACAAACTATAATGCTAGTTTGGATTTTTATAATGAAATACAATAAATTATTTAAATACACATTGCAGGTCCACTCACGATAACGAGCAAGGTGAAACCTATTTCGTTTGTTTCGATTGTTTTAAACTCACAATATGTGTATTAATAATAGGCGATAATGGATGTCCGTTGCAGCCGTTTTTTCTGACAAATATTAAAACCCTAGGACTAGGGAAGAAGAACGTTATAACCGCCTCCACTTCAAAATTCGATCGAAAATAGAAAAAATATAAAATACAATTATACTTTGTTAATATACTTACACTTTATTTTATATATTTATTTCAGGCGAGCGTAAATTGTATTTGGGTAAATTGTATTTGGGTCATACGATACTAATGTCGTGTTCGTTTGAACATAAAAACTTGCAAAAAATTACACGAAAACCGTTCGTTTGAACCAAAAAAATTGCCTGACAGCTAAATTTTTTGCACTCAGTGCCATTTTGTCTACTCTGGTTTTTTCGACCGAGTTACCCCTATTTTACACCAATACTATAACTTTATCTGTCACTGTGCTGCCATTTTGACTTGTGCTGCCATTTTGACTTTTGTGAATATTCATTTGTCAATTGTTTTTGAAGCGTTATTGCCTATAGAGTGAATAATTTGTGTTTTATAAATTTTAATTTTAATATTATAAATTTTTATTTTGTGTGAAATGGATGAAGTTATAAAAAATATATGCTTTTCATAGTCATCATCGTCTTCGTCCGATAGTTCATTATCTTCATCTTCCTTTCCCGATTTTGAAGAATTTATGAAGTTTCAAGAAATTTTATTTGGTCGAGAGAAAAGGCATCGTGTTAAAAACTTCCTCACGGATGTTGTCCACAAATATTCAGATATTGAAGTAAGTTTTAAAATTGTTTTTAATTAATTAATATGTGTAAACTTAAAAGCATAATTACCTTGATACAGTTTCGTCAAAATTTCCGAGTCTCCAGGCAAATATCTCAAAAATTAATAAATCAATATGAGCATTCAAAATTTTTTAAAATCAAATAGTGTGGTGGTAGAAAAGAAGTTTCTGCTGAAGTTCAAGTTTTGGCCTGCTTGTGGTAATATAAAAATTTATTTTATTTTTATTGAAGTTTATACATTTTCGTTTTAGGTTTGCTGGAAACAAGGACACGTAACGTACAGTGTCGAATCTATACAATATATCAATTTCATCGGCTCATAAGTGCCTTGGTAATTTTTTGAATTTTTTATTCGATATATCAACAATGCATATAAAATATCCTGTTTATCCTGTTACAGATGATGAAAAAATTGAAAAAGCCCAAGCATTTCATAAGGTGTACTAATTATAAATATTTTTAAATAAATTACCTATATAATAAATTTTAATTTCCAGTTATCAGGCATTGATAACACCATTGGTTGTATTGATGGTTGTTATATTTATATCCGCAAACCATCCAATAAAATTCGATCCACATACATCAACCGTCATGGATTTTTATCCCTGACGCTACAAGGCATCTGTGACGCAGTTAAAAAATTTTGGGACGTTCAGCAAGATTCATGATGCAAGAATCTTTAAGTTGTCCTACATTTCAAAAGATCTCCCGACAATATGTGGTGAAAAATACCACATATTAGGCGATGCTGCTTATCCTATAAGGGAATTTTTACTAACTCCATACAAGGATTATGGAACATTAACCACTGGACAAAAACACAATAAAAAACATTGTCAAACGCGAGTGAAAATCGAAAATGCGTTTGGGTTACTAAAACAGCGTTTCCGCCAATTAATAAGATAAATAAGAATTCTATGAAGGTGGATAAAATGTGCAAATTTATTATGGGTTGTTGCTTGCGTTCATCATAATATATGTGTCGACGCATCGGATTTATGGGATGAGGAAACCGATATACCTACAGAAACCATACCAGAAGGACCAACACTTACAGATAATTTAAATTCAGGTGGGATTACCGATGCTGTCCTTAAACATTTAGGAGAATTAAAAAGAAATAGAATTACACAAAATCTTTAGATATTTATTTCATTTAATTCATTTATTTTATTTCGTGTTAAATTATAAATAAAGTCAATAAAATCAAGTATTTTTTTTAAATATCTTCTAATTTTTTTAATTCAAGCTCGGCACGCGCTTGATTATTAGCTTCCTTTATTAAAACCATCTCCATCTTCTATTTACTTTTTTTTCAGCCCATTCTAATTTATTCTGCATATACATATTTTTTTTTACCTCTAAATATTATTGGCCTAACTTCTCTTTGACTGTTAGAGTTTTTTGTCGTTTTCGAAGAGGTGCCATCTCAACATTTGTGTCATCACTTTCGTCTACGGAGATATTGTTCTCAACATTTGTGTCATCACTTTCGTCTACGGAGATGCTCTCTTCAGTTGTAGGTGGTGTCTCTATTGCGGTGGATGTTGTAGGCCCATTCATTTTATGCCTAATTCTGCCGGACATGTAGAGCACTTCTGGCTCTAATGAATCGTCTTGTGCTACGATTTTTTGTAATTCGACATCATACTCGGGATCTATGCGGACGGCTCCACTAGTATTATTTATGTAGATTATTTTTCGTGTTCGGCGAATTACACATTTGTAACGATTTTCGGCTTGTGATTCGTTCACCACTATACCAAATTTTTTGGAAATCTCTTGAGATAAATTTCCACATATGACGCCGAAATTTAAATCTTTTTAGTGGTCCGACGGAGTCATTTAATTCACTGTACAAATCCAATAAATATTTGATTTCTCCGCCAGACCATTTTATTGGAGTTCGATCATCTAGGAAATTAATAAACTTAATACAAATCATTATTTAATATTTTACAACATTTACTTGTGTTTTCGTTTCGTTCCTGTGCTAAAGTGTTTAGCGGGATTGTTGCGGCTGAAGAAGGCATCAGCTGTTCATCAGGTTGATTAATATTTTTAACTGCGACTGGAGAAGATATTGTTGCGGGTGTCGAAAATATTTGCGATTGTGATTCTTTGATTGGTTGAACCACAAGATTATAAAAATTCGGGACTTCTTGATTTGCTGTAATATAAAATGTTTTTATTTATGTATCCATTATACTATTTTTTTTATTACTTACTATTTAGATTTTGTAAGACGATTTAATTTCCCTCCATTAAAATAGCGCCTGCCTCATCGACCATAACCCTGTATTCATATAGGTTGATGTCTATGTTCATTTTAATTTTTTTTAAAATTATTATCACAAATATATTATTTATATATATAATATATATTATATATTTATTATATTACTTATTACAATTTTATTTTATTTATTAATATCACTACGTACTTTTATCATCATAATGTAACTGTAACTCATTTAATTCAAACAAACGATAAAGAATTATTGTTTCTAGGTAACTAGGTTTTTTTTTTCTGAAAATACAAATATAAATGAGGGTAAATCGGTTTCATGTTCGATTGACGCACAAAATCAGTGTACTCTGCCAATGAGGGGAAAAAAATCAAATGAAAACGACATTAAACAATCACACCTAATTTTTTTTCGATTATAGAAAACGATGTGAATGTGGTAAGAATCCTGGCAAAATCATTCTCGTTTATAGATTTATAAAACTTTCATTCTTTACATACAGTCAATGTTGCCATATCCTTTTAACCGAACACCTGTCGATCTTACAAACAATTCCTATTTTGAATAAAATATCTTTCGATATGACGTTTATAAAAAAACAACTGACAAAGTTTCAAAATGTGTAAGAAAACAACTCATATAGAAACGTATTCTCTACGTATGGTTGAAAATTTGGTATACTGTTGAACATTTGAGAAATTGAAGTGGTTTGTTTTCTAATTACATTGGTCGGAGCTATATAAGTTCAACTGATTTTACAAACTCATTAAAGTCACATTTATTTAGAAATGTGCTATACATAAATCGATAAATGTAACCAACACATTTAAGTGAACCCGAAACTTTCGCTCCCAAATAAATATTATTTATATTTTTAATAAATGGATTTGTCTTTGAGATGGGCAACACAATTTTTTTTGTCAGTTGAAAATTGTTAAATACAACGAGATATTTCTCTTTGCATAATATGAATTTGTGGTTCATCGCTTTGAAATAATCGATTTAATTTATTAGTCAGGCCTAAAATGTGTTTAAAAAATTATAAAAACAGTTCAAATTGGGGATTATTTAAAGTGTCGATAATTTTTTTACGATAAATGCTGCTTCTGAATATCTTCGTGTATAAGGAATAATTTAAGAACTTCCAATTGACTCAATAGTTGGTTCACTGTTATTTTTAATGGAAGCCACCGAGTTTGGGACGGAAGCATTTTACCGAGTTCAAAATAGCTTAAAACTGTGCAAATAAATTAATTATTTTTGGACTATTTTGAATAACTGAATAATATACAAAATATTATTTCACGGACTACATTACATTTCGTTTCAGTACAAAATTACATTTTATATAATTCCGAAAATGTAATTTAAATAACCCAAAATAACTTAAATGAAACATAAATTTAAAAACTGATGTAGTATACCGAAAAAACTGGAATTTCAACAAAATAACTGGAAAACTGATCATCATCACAAGAAACTGTGATTTACAGGAAAAACTTTCGGTCAGAAACTGCAGATAAAGGTATTGGTTCTATCGCTAAACTTAATATGTGTTCAACTGTTTTGGTGCTGAAGATGATATTTGAAACAGGTAAACAATTTTAAATATTAAAAAGGTATGGGACTTACTTATTAATCGAGTGCCAAAAGACATTCAGCCGGCCGTAACAATTCAAATTTCGAAAAACCAATTGTGCGATCAATATTTTGTTGCTTTAATAGAGCATAAGCTTATGTGAAATTTATGAGAATTAGTCGCCGTTGTTTTGAAATTTTCTCATTATTCTCATCGACAGTCACATATTCTCTTTTTTCAGCACACACACGACTGATATCGTCACTCACATAGAATTCTTTAGCGCGTTGGCACAAATGTCATCAATCCTGAGATTATATCTCAGGATTGATGACATTTGTGCCTACGCGCTGTGAGTGATTGAACATGATTCCATTTTACTCCACAAGTCCCTTGGTGAACAGCGCTAAATGCATTGTGGTGTTGAACTCTTTGACAATTGTTCGCGCTGACCATGATAGTGGAAGAACTGACAGAATTTTTATTTTAAACCATTAATCGGTGGCTTCAGCAAATTTAAATTTTATCTGTTTTATCATTTCATTTTCACTACTAGTTGTTTCAGTCTGAGATGCAGTGGAGTCCAAGGATATTTCAAAAGTCTTGCTAGCCAGTTTCTTTGATAGTTGGTCAATTACACTGTGGCAGTCTACCTTCTGCCGGTTTTATGTTGTTACATACGTCAACACCATACTGACCGAAGCCATAAAAACTCAATGACTAAAGGAAAATTTTACTTTGTAAATGGTAACTATACTGAAATGTTGAATATCGCCCTAATTTGTTATAATGTTTTGTTCTATAAAACTCGAACGCGTTGATTCTCCATCGTGTAAGATGGCTTAGTGGAAAGGTAATTTGAAGTGCTTTACGACAAAAAAGTAAATAAAAGGGGGAGTAGTTCGATATTCAGCAAAAGACTATTGAAAACTTAAATTTAAATGATAGATGGCATATTAACACAAAAGTTTAATACGCTTACTTGAAAGTATAAAAAATTGTCTTTCCAACGAGCTATTACACGTGAAAATCGGACGAAAGAAATACTTAAGATACAAGAATTGAAAGATGTCAACATTTGAGTTTCCGACAAAAACAAATTATAACGGAACTCCGCGTATTTTGACCCTATTTTGACCCGATTTTACTATTTTTGTTTTATTTTTTCAATTTTTTTCTATGTTTACTATGATTAGTAAATTTTTTTTTGTTATATCTGTTCCGATTAAACAAAATATTGTCCTGAGAAAGCGAAGTAAATTTGTGTTATTTGCTTGGTTTTGTTTCCGTTAGTATTTGTCCCAATTAAACGGCTGTCCTGATTAACCGGTGTCCCAATTAAGCAGAATCGGCTGTTTCTATAAGTTCATCATAATTTTAAACTGGATCTTCCTAAATCAGGTATGTATAATCTTTCTAAATCAGGTATAATGAATCCAAATAGCTCAATCCTGGCCAACATTTCACCGCCTGTGGCTACACCACGGATAGCAGCCATTCGTAAGTAACAACTTATGTATTAATATTTTGATACATTATTAATAAAAATATTACTTTTACAGCAGTAACAGAAGACGACACACATTTCATATACCAAATATTCGTTGAGAAGCAGCTGTATCTGAGTACAATTGAATTATAATTTTTACAAAATATTTTATATACGATTAATTGTAGGATTGTATAAGTTGCTCTATACGTGTGTGCACTTGTTAAACTATAAATATGGTATAACTGCTGATTAGTTTAATTATAATTTTAAAGTTACCAATTATCAAAAACCCAAACTAAATATAAAATTTTATAATCTATATTCATGAATTGTTTAAGATATTGAGTAATTGTTGTAACGACTAATCAAAATATTTTATGTATTAATATATTAATATAAGTTTAATATTTATTTAGATCTAATTTAAAACATTATTTAAATTAAAATTAAATTAACATTAAAATAAACTACCCTAATTTCTTTGGTATAGCTTTTGAAAGAAACAAATTATGTATTTTCAACAACAACCCGTGAGCTATACCCAGGCATTTAGGGTAACTGTAAGGTTAACGATCAAGACAAATTAAACTTGATTTATTTGAAATGTTAAATTGAAAATTTAAATAATAATGATTTAGATATCTAACCTGCGACTATGTATCTGGAATGAATAATAATTATTTTAAAATAAATAAATATATAATATGTATTTTATAAACTAAAGAGCTTTTGTATTTAATTTTCCATATTCCTTGATGAAGTTTTACATATTTTGTTTTTTGTAATAAGTATGCAAATTTCTATATAAATCTATTAAATTTCAATAATCGAATTTGGAATAACACGTATGTTTATGTTAAATTACCTTAAACATGTATTTAAAGTTTCACATAAGTGTTACTTTGTATGACACAATTTAACGCAAATTTCAATAACTGACTTGTATACAATTAAATATTGAGATATAATTTTACATCTTTTTCTATATTAAATTACCCAAAATAAATATGTAGCATTTCATATTTTCTAATTAAAATTATATAGTGTTCTCTAGAATTTTACCTAAATGATATAATGAAAATTGCATAAACTATGTACATTACATATTATATGTAAAAATTACATATATATACGGGGCATTTTGTTTACCTCTATATGTATGTAAAAAATTTATACTGTGTACTGTCAAACTAAAACCAAGTTCGTCATAGTTGAGTGACCCTCCAACGTTTTGATCTGGCAAAGTTTTATGACTCTCCATTTCAATTCCGTAATTTCAGTGGCTTCAGGATCCAGCCAGCCTCCACCAATATCATCAGTGCACTGGTTAATGGCACTACTCCACTTTTATTGTGGTGCCTCCTTATTGTACTTGGCTTCTCCTTTACTTTAAGGATACATACCAGCACTAAAAATATCAACTGAATAAATGTTTACTCAATGATTAGTGATCCTGTTGTTATTTTAACCCTGTAGGTATACCATCTGAAATGAAGTATCCACCTTTGGGCCTGGCATCGTCTAATCAGTTAACCGCTGCGGTTCTCCAAGAATTCTGATGCGGTTTTGATGGTGGTATACGAGTAACATATGATCATTGAACGTTATGGTGCATTCTAACGGAAGATACACTGTAATGGATGATGTATATAAGTATGTATGTATTAAATGAACAAAATACCAGAAAGTGGTCTTGATCGAAGTTGACTCGAAGTGAATATGCTAGAATTAATAGTTACATTAGCTTTATGCAAGGTTACGAAGTTTTGCACTATATGGCGCAACGATTTATACGGTCAACACTGCAAATTAGAACATTAAAACCACCCAAAATAGTTTTAACGTTGAATGATGGTTCTTTGAATTCATTATAGTAAATTGTTCATAATCAAAAAAGAAATTGTTATCTCTTGATTGCGCTACCTCACATCCATCTTAACACATGATGAATACAAACAAGCTGAAATTGATTAAAGTTAATGCGTATATCATGCGTGTTATATTAAGCCAAAACGCAATATGTTTTTGCCGCATCTTATTATTTTTTCTATACAGAACTAGAGAATCGTATACTGTGATTTCTAATATTGTATATAGTTACTGGTTTTTTATCTCTCACAAATACTCTCATCAGATCATAAAAAGACAAGATTCATGCATATATCAAAACGAAAAAACTTTTCTTTAGTGTTTCAAACAAATTAAATTAATTAAAAAATTTACAAAACCTTATAATGTCTCAAACAACAATTCATCGTCATTTATTAATTTAAAATGCATGGCGAAGATATTCCTAGACTCTTGAGTAATCTGAATTAAATTACGCGATATATTAGTAAAGATATCCACATGTTCACTGTGGGATCCTATCTTCAGTTGTGCATTCTCAGTTGATAATTCAAAATTAATTTTGATTATGTACTTGCATATCCAACCTCGACGCACAATTTATATTTATCGTTTCTATTACATTGGTGTTCAAATCCCTTTGTGAAATAATAAATTCATTCATGCCAAACCATACGCCAATGAAAATCATTTCGCGAGTCACGATACTCGGTAAATACTGTTTCTAGTTTCGTTCATCCAGAATATAGCACAATTTAATATCACCATCCTTGAATAGATAAGGATATTTGATTCTAGAATTGAAAATCTCTTCACTGGACATAGCAGGAAAGCAAATAAGCCAATCATACGTCTTTGTTGATGACGTTCTATTTCATTTTCGTTGCTGTTTCGTTGAATCCAGCCTCAAGTGCCTCAATTTTTATGAATTGGTTAGATGATAAACAAGGTTCCAAATAATGCTCTATGATGGTTTGTGCACCATGTAGGTGGGTAAAATTGATTATTTTTACTGCTAGTTTCTATTTGCTTCGTATCAAGACCCTAGTGCACCAACTACTTATCACTTATTACTTATCAACTTATCATAAGTTAGTTTTTTTTGAAAATGATGTTTCAGCAACATTTGACAATATTTCGGTTAAAATTTGGCCATTTTCAGATGGTGCTTCTTGGTCGATAGCTAAATAGTCCAGCGCACTATTTAAATGATTCCCACAAATCGCCCTTATCATATTTTGCAGCTCCGTTTTATGAATTGTGTCTTCATCATTTGTGTCTGAAATATAGGTAGCGTTTCCCCATGAAAAGCCGCACTTTCGGAAACATTTCTTTGCGGTATCCGACTTGATATTTTCTATCGAATCTTTAATAAAATACACCTATATCGCATCCAATATATTTAACCGTTTAGATTATTAAGACGCCTTTGTTGCGGTATTCGGTAACGGTAAAAATAAGATAAACTGCCTATCAGCTTTAGTCATTTCATTATATATGTAGATCGCGTACAATTTCTTCAAAAATGCTGGATAACATCCATGCTTCCCTATTAGCATAATATTTTATCGGAAATGTTTTTAAATGCTCTTGGTTTGGTGGCATTTCCTATATGATTGGTTTTTTAATTGTCCCATCCATAAAAACAACCAAAGCGATAGTAACTCTGTCCTTGGCTCTTTTGACTCCAAAGCTTATGTAAGAAGGTTTTGTCTGGAAGCACTCGATAAAATAAAGCTGTTTCAGCCATATTTGCAATAGTTGACACATCGTAATCATTAATTATGTCTTTTAGTTTAGTGTACCACGAAGTAACGGTTTCAGGATTAACGTCTCGAATTCGGTTAATGGGGGAATAGATTTTTTGGGATTTGTATTATCTTTTCCTTTTAAACTAGGCCCCGAAATAGCATTTTTGTTTCTTGTGGCACAGAATCATTCATACACATGTTCCCCAATTTTATCATATTTTAAAATAATTTTTTCGGATTCCCGTGAATTTAAATAACGATGTTGAAGGTTCATTTTGTTTTGAATTGCATTATAAATGTTTGATTTGTCACATTTGAAATGAGCAGCGATATCTGCAACGGTCAAACCGGGTTCTTTCATTTGGATTGCCTTATATTTTTGCTCGATCGATAAATTATTTACTGTGGCTTTTTTCGTTTCAGGAGTCCCACTTCAATAAAGCAATTTAATCATTACCTATTTTGATTTTCTAATTACGTTTATTAAAAGCAACGAAACTAATGAAACAATATTTACCGTGACTCGCGAAATGATTTTCATTGGCCATGAATAAATCACTCGCTGTATTAATTATTTTACACCGAGCAAATAGCGCAGTGGCTAAAGCTGCGACGTTTGGAGCAGGTACCTAGCTACCTAGTTTGAATCCCAACAGCGGCAATGCAAACGGGATTTTTCATCTTCCTTATCTTTTTTTTTCATCTGCTTTATCTTCAGATGATTGAGGTTCTTTTCATGTCAAGTCTGTCCATAAGACTGACGATAATTTTCAATATGTCCGATTTATTTGACTCTTTGAATTCGCTTGAAAAAAAAATTGTAATAAAATATTTAATTTTCAAAACCGTGTTTACCTACAAATGGAATGAATGACATTTTGCTATAAAAAATCTATCAACCGAAAGTTATATTGGTGTGCGGCCAGCATTAGATTCGTTCACAAGTTTTTGTACATGTGTTTGTGTTTACTGAGATAGATTTACAATTTTTTATGTAAATACTTAGTATTTTTTACTTATATGATCTTATATTTCATCTCACACTCAGTAACATATGGATAGAAAATTATATTTTTTTATTACTCTGCAGAAACTGACCAGAAACATTTTTCCACTTTTTTCCACTTTCAATTTATCCAGTAACTCGGGTTGGATTTGGTTCGAATACTTCATTTTAATGTGTACCAGTAATTCTTCTTCATTCTTATCATCGAAAAACCTAATATCACCTGCAGAAATCATAACCCACGTAAAATATAATGAATGATGTTGATTTTCCATAAATTTGTTCTCGTTTCATTTTGTACAATGACAGGTATGGTTACCACCTCTGCTACTTTAGGAAGGGCAGTTCTACTTTAGAGTAAGCATGATCTACGTCCTACTTTATTAAGAAAATGTCCTACTTTAAACAAAGTTCATCATTTTTTTTTCTCTGTGCTTTTCCCAATAAACTTCAATAAACAATTGGCGTGTGCGTGTGACCTAATTTTCTGCGATTATTAAATTTATTTTTATGTCGAAATGTTGGTAGCAATGCCAATACAATATCCAGTAAGAACTGGTAGTAGTGCTATTTCAATGCAAATTGGCTAAAAGAATATACATTTGGCTGCAGCAATCTAACGAATTTGAAGGAAGATGCAAATCTTGTCTAAAAACTTTTGCAATTCATTTGAAAATAGTTTTCACTACTGGTGAGAATATATATTCAAGTTTAATATATAAGTTTGTGATTGAAAAGGACACACAGGAGTAGTTGAAAGTTATTGCAATCGAACTAACATATATATTTACCATTAAATTATTATGTCAAGCATAATTTATCTATTTAAAATGCCAAACGATCCAAAAGCTTTCAAAACCTCCTGCGGCAGAGCAAAGGCGGAGGCTCTTGTCGTGAATTTTTTGGGCCCTAAAATTTTGGAAGACGGTATACTGGCAATAAAGAATGTCAATAATGTTAAACAAATATAAACAAAAAAAACCGAATGTGTTTCATCTTACAGTACAATATTTTTCTAGAGTGATTGTTTTTTACGAAAGTGCGAATGAGTCTGCGGATACATACCGTATCCGTATAGCAGTATTTATGATGCCTTCAAAGCTTTACATTTAAATACAAACATCCTACTAGCTTTATATATAAGAATGGCGGAGTTCATGCTGATCGATTACTAAAGAATTTAAAAATCAAATAAGCTCAGGAATAGAAAAACCATTTTTTGGCTATGAAGTGATGAAGATATTCTAATCGATATACGTACATGAGGTCATACCAAACTTGGTTGTCCTAAGCCCCCTAATCCCCTACTTTTTCCAAAATTGAAATATTTTTCAGGTAGATTAGACATTAAGACAACTAGTTATATGCGTCATTATGGTGTCCGCTTCCTCGGAATTCCCCAAGAAAATTATAAAAAATCAAATAATCGAGATACACGAGGTCATACCAAACTTGGTTGTCCTAAACCCCCTACTCCTCTACTTTTTCCAAAATTGAAATATATTTCGGATAGCTAAGACCTTGGGACATCTTGGTATATGCGTCATTATGGTGTCCGCTTCCTAGGATTTTCCCAGGAAAATTATAAAAACTCATTTATATAATAGATATACATGAGGTCATACCAAACTTGGTTGTCCTAAACCCCCTAATCCCCTACTTTTTCCAAAATTGAAATATTTTTCACATACCTTAGACATTAGGGCATCTTGATATATAAGTCATTATGGTGTCCGCTTCCTAGGATTTTCCCAAGAAAATTAGGAAAAATCGTATAATCGAGATACATGAGGTCATACCAAACTTGGTTGTCCTAAGCCCCCTAATCCCCTACTTATTCCAAAATTAAAATATTTTTCGCATAGCTTAGACCTTAATGCATGTTGGTATATGCGTCATTATGGCGTCAGCTTCCTAGGATTTTCCCAAAAAAATTAGAAATACTCATATATATAATAGATTTACATGAGGTCATACCAAACATGGTTGTCCTAAACCCCCTAATCCCCTACTTTTTCCAAAATTGAAATATTTTTGGCATAGCTCAGACCTTAGGGCATTTTGTTATATGCGTCATTATGGTGTCCGTTTTCTAGGATTTTCCCAGGAAAATTATAAAAACTCATATATATAATCGATATACATGAGGTCATACCAAACTTGGTTGTCTTAAACCCCCTAATCCGCTACTTTTTCCAAAATTGAAATATTTTTCGCATAGCTAAGACCTTAGGGCATCTTGATATATAAGTCATTATGGTGTCCGCTTCCTAGGATTTTGCCAAGAAAATTAGGAAAAATCATATAATTGAGATACATGAGGTCATACAAAACTTGGTTGTCCTAAACCCCCTAATCCCCTACTTTTTCCAAAATTGAAATATTTTTCAGATAGCTAAGACCTTAAAATATCTTGGTATATGCGTCATCATGGTATCCGCTTCCTTGAATTTTCCAAAGAAAATTCAGAAAATCATGTTTTCGTCGTACCAAATTTGATTGTCCTTATGATAAAATTCGTTATATCGAGACATTCTGTGTTGCACACTAACACATATAAGGGGAAATTGTTTTTGTTGTTTTTCACAACAGATTTAGGACAAATTTCACATACGTATAATAGCACCAAATGACCACCCTAACTCTTATATAAATCGAAAGGGATTCCATTCTATAAAGCTTCATGCTGGGGAAGTAAATTCCGTTCAAGACGCCGGAGTACTACAGCGCTCAAAGTTTGAAACAAGTGTGCAATCAGGTTTGTTACGTGAAAGTAGTAGAAATATTTAGGTAACCCTTCTATATACATTTTCAGGGGTATGTGGCATAACAGAATCAGAGCACATTTTAAAATCACTACTCATGTTGGACACCGTTGATAGACTGATAAAACTGGAAACATTTTCTATTTCTGCCAGTAGTGTTGTTGTGGTCCCTTATTTGTTTATATTGTTTGATCATGGCCTTCCATTTAGATTCTATTTGCTCCCAAGTTATACTTATCCCTCTTTGAACAAACAAGTCCTTAATTTTTATATACATTTTTTTTTATTTCGTTTTCCAATGCATAATAATTATCTTTTATACATGATAATAAAAATAAAATATTGTCAGTTTAAAATTTAAAATGGCTTTCACCTAAAATTATTTAATAAATTACAATAATAAACTCCCTAAATTAAAGTTTTATTTCTCACCTGATAGCTCAACACTAGTCGTGGTCGCCATTTTAAATTTAATAGAAAACATAAAAACACTGCTGTCAAACAATAATCTGTACTTTTTTCCAGAGAAAAATGATCGTATCTGATAATTAACCGAGCGTAAAAAAAACGATAATATACTAGTGACAAGTGAACATCAACTAACTAAACAGAAACTAACAGCACTCGCGATGCGATTAAAAACTGAAAGTCTGTGTCGACGACAAGACATGCAGTGAATATGAAGTTGTCATAATATACAGTCACACCTTGATGCTCAGTCAACAACAATTTTTCAAAAAATGTAACTTTTTGTAACATTTGATGGCGAAGTGAACGCAACCATTGTAGAGTTTAGGAACGCAGTCCAACGTTTTATTTCATTGTTTATGTTTCATTTTAATTTTTTGTTCGCTTTTATATTTCGAATTGATTATGGATTTTCTGTTGTGTTCTCTCTATCATTGTATAAACATATCGGCTTGGTTGAAATAGGGCACTTACATAAAAATTTAAATGGGCACAATTTTTTCACTTTTCTTTTCTGTTTCGTTTTGATGACAAATAAATTCTCACAAGATAATTATTTTGTAACAAAATATATGTATTTTTGAGCTTTCAGGTAAAATACTATGAACCTATAATTGATAGCTGTTTTGCCAACCGAGTCGACGATGAAATCAATAAGCTTCTTGTTGAGTTAAATGACGTTCATACTTACAGATGCGGCTTAATATTCGAATAATTCAAGTATCTCTGTCCAATAAGAGAGATCATGACAGTGTGAAGTTGTTATACGAGAACACTGAATGAGGCTCGACAGTGCTTAGTGCAATCATCTCAAGGAGTCTATGTAACATCCGCAGAATAAAATATATATTTTTGTGGTGCCTCACTCAGTTATCGTAATCATAAAATTATTTATGTTGAGGAGCGGCAACTACAACCAGTTTAGTCAATAAGACCAAAGTATATCTAAATCATTTTAGTTATTAATTTGTCCAGTTAGCTATATAGTCAATGTTGAAAGCTGAAAAGATTTTGGGAGCTGTACTTCTACCTTAAAATTTTCTTTTTTATGCTAAAAACAATGGAGTTGGATTACGCATTAGTGTCAAGAATTTGGGACCAATATCGAGAGACTTGTAAGTGCTTCATAGTATACTTCAATCTGTTGGCGTCAGCTTATTGGGATTGAACAAAATGCTCTGGAGGTCAACAAGAAAATATAGTTATTTGTAGTGATTGTTTGACGGTAAAAAATTCAGTAAAGTCTATATTGTCATTTTGTACCTTGAGGTTTAAATCGATGTTACGCTCATCTACGATTACCGTTTCATACCCAAATGAACTACTTCACTTTCACTTGATTTTCATCTATTTGCTTAGGCTTTGACGGTCTTGAGGTAACCGTCGATCATCTTGTTTCGTAAATATATGTTGTTTATATATTCGTTGCATTGAAATGTTTATTTGTCCCAATGGGATGAATTCCGGCCCGATAGGTGCGAAACAATCATCATAATTGATTATTTTTGAAAACAACCTTCGACCGCATTTATATATTTTAGATATTCCAAAACAAATTGCCTAAGCTCAACACAGTAGTAACAAATTATGAATGACCACGAAATTACAACAAATTACGTTATGATTTTGTCTCTTTATACCACCTATAGGCTGTATAACATAAAAAATAAATTAATCAACTCATTCAATCACAATTTACCATGAGTTTCAAATAAAACTGTTTGCTCTCAGTGCTTCACGCGCTTCTCTATATAAATTAATATAAAAGTCTCAATCAATCATCATTATACGTTTCCAACAGCACCATGAACCATGAAAAATACAAAGCAATAACGTAAAATTATTTCTCGCCTCATTTTATGTTTTCCATCATCATACTCCATATATACGCGCTTGCCACCGCACCACCAACATCGATAACCTCATAGATATGCCAAATCTTATATGTATATATACATATAGGCAAAATATCCATTTGAATCAGATGAATATTTTCAATTAAATTAAGGATCTCGAAACGGTTTTGTGAGCGGAATAAAAATAATTGTCATTAAATTTGAATTCCACTTTTGCCTATAACGTCTTGGTGTATTATATAGGCACGCAGAGACTTTCCTTTTTTATGGTATATACGGATCAACATAATCATTTTGACTTAATGAAATGGAACATGAATAATTTATTTTGTCGACCATAATACTATAAAACACTTCATGTATACCTTTGTCATCTGTGCAATTTTGTCTCTGTCAATGTTATTGTTCTCACACCTTATCTTATGCGGTCTAGAATTATTTTTGTTTTATAAAGCGATTTGATTTAATCAAAGGTTCTGTCTTTTACGTTTTTTGTGGTTTTTTATATATGTACATCACAATAATCATCTATCAAATCCACATTTCACCGATGAATATAAACAGAGTGAATAAAATATCGAGAATAAATCAGACTATTAAATTTCCAATATTTTCCAATCAATTTTCGTTATCGATTTTTACATTTTTTTTGGGGGGGTTTAACGATAATTTAACATCACTCGCTTGTATAAGAGTTTGATTAAGGATTTTCAATTTTTTGTTTTTCTTTAAGATTAGAGGGATTGGCAGCAATTTATTATTAGGCGTATACACACATACATACAATTTTTTATGCATAAAATGTAGGTCAAACGATTGATTCGTTAATTTTGCCTGATGCTTTAAACTCTTGTTACTATCTATGCTGACTATCAATCAAAATATTTTTCAATATATAAATTTAGCCGTCTTGAATTCGGAATTGTATTATTACGTTCGCAAAATTTCAATATAGCGCATTAAAAAATAATCGCTTTTCAGAATATCTTCATGCTATTTTATCGATTTGTCTAGATTATCCACCGCACATTATATGTAGATGTACATCACACTAATGGATTTGAATCTCGTATGTATAGATATATAGGTTTAGGTACGCATATAACTTTAGATAAAAAATCGTTATAAAAATATTGTACATGATTTTATTTTATCGGAGTCTAGCTTTTATATACATATATATGTATATATACATGTACTTACGAATACAAGTTGAGGCTTGGATTTTTTTTGGATTTAACTTCAGTTTCCTATAAAAATATAACGAATTATTTATTTTAATAGTTGGTTTTTAATTTTTTCCATGATTGAATTTCTGTGGTATCCAAATATTAACCAATTGCGAAAGTGTTAATGATTCATTTAAATTAAAAACATTTATGAAAGCTTGGAATTGAGGTGTATTCAGTCTTTAAGAGAAGACACAGTTTACATTCTAGCTAATCCTATCGATCTAGCTCTTGCAGCTATACAACAATACGCAATTCAAACAATCTGTTGATTAAAAAAACTAGAAGGCAACAGCACCGGTTGAGTGATTATGACTCTTACCTTGAATTGTTCACGGCCAGTTGCTCTTACAGTTTTATCCAGTATTGGATTATAAGGTCTAGAGAAGACAGTCCTGATTGATATGACTGCAGAACATAATTGCATATTTGCCACTTATCTTAATTAATTTTCAACATTTATACTACCGCTCGCGAAAACCCCAGCGGCTAAACAAATTCACCACAGGTTACTCTTAAATTTCTAGGTCGATGGGTAGCACGACAATTGACAGAAAATGACAATTAACCAAAAACGACAATTCACCGGAATCGACAATTCAGTAATAACGACAATTCACCGAAATCGACAATTCACCGAAATCGACAATTCACCGAAATCGACAATTCACCGAAAACGACAATTCACCGAAATCGACAATTCAGTGATAACGACAATTCACCGAAATCGACAATTCACCGAAATCGACAATTCACCGAAAACGAGAATACACCGAAATCGACAATTCACTGAAAACGACAATTCACCGAAATCGACAAGTCACCGAAAACGACAATTCATCGAAATTGACAATTCATCGAAAACGACAATTCACCGAAAACGACAATTCACCGAAATCGACAATTCACCGAAAACGACAATACACCGAAAATGACAATTCACCGAAAAAGAATATACATGGGAACTACTATACCGATTATAATGAATTCGTATTATTTAATGAAAATTGGATTGGAAAATGATTTTGGGATAATGTTCTGGAATATGGCCATCTGGAACAGAACTAGGACAATCCTTGACCGATTATGATGGAACTTGACAAATTGAAAGTAAGTTAGGGTTAGGTTGAGTGGCTGCTACGGCACACTTATACCTATGACGGTCCGTTGTGATACCACAGGATCTTACTTCCCTATTACCCTTATGTGAGCTAGTTTGAGCTACTTATGTATGTGATATATCTCGTGTGATATATCTCGCCCTTACAGGTTTCGAGATCAGATAGGCAGTGCATTAAGGATCTACCCATATATTTATGTCTTTTGTGTTGTGCCAAAGCCGGACATGAGCAAAGGAGGTGGACTACCGTCTCTTTCTCCTCCTCGCCCATACAGCGTCTGCAGAAATCATTTGCTTCTAGCCTTAGCCTCCTCGCATGTTCTCCAAGTAAGCAGTGTCATGTGAGTATCCCCACGATCGTTTTTAATTCACGTCTGCGTAGGGAGATCAGTGTGAGCGTTTCAAATACAGCTTTGGCCATACTTGCCTTGCTACACTACATGAGAGAGTGTTCGTCCACTTTACATTCACTGAAGCTACTGCCTCCTTTTAAAGCACTGTCTTGAGTGCCTTAATAGGCCTACCTAAATTTGCCCTTTCCGGTAGCAGTTGGAGAGTTTTACCATACCTAGCTAGTCCGTGCGCCCTGCAGTTCCCCATGACGTCCGAGTGACCGGGGACCCAGACAATCTGAATGTTGAAATGCTCATTCATCTCATTCAGAGACAAGTGGCAACCCAAAGCCACCCTAGTTGTCAGAGAAACTGAATCCAGCGACTTGATTGCCGGCTTACTGTCCACATAAATTACGATATCAATCGAGGATACCACATTATGTCTCAACCAATTCAAGACCTCCTCAATCGCTATCACCTCTGCTTAATACAAGCTGCAGTGATCAGGGGGACGAACTAATATATCTACTTCCAATTTATCACAGAAGGCTCCAACTCCTACTTTACCGTGTAGCTTGGAGCCACCCGTAAAGAACTGCAATGCTTCTGTTTCCAAAGCCGACCCGCTCCTCCAAGAATCTCTTGAGGGGATCTCTTATTTGCACCTTCTCGAGCCCCTTCTTGTAGGTTACTTTATCACAGGCCCACCCCTTACATAAGAACAGGTCTTACTACGGCAGTGAATAGTCAGTGTACCAGCTCCGGCTTCAAGCCCTATCTCTTTCCGATGGCGTTTCTGCACGACTACATGGCAATATTACTCATTCCAAAATGTTGGGCTTCCAACTAAGCTTACTGTCCAAGATTACGCCCAGAAAGCTTGCTCTATCAGTAAAAGCTAGTCTCCTGCCATTTAAGATATAGGTGGATCTACACCGGGATTTTATATTTCCTAGTAAAGAGTACCAGTTCAGTTTTTGACGAGCTGATTGCCAGTCCACATCTGATGGTCCACCTCGTAATGATTAGGAGGGCAAATTGGATTGCCTCCTTCACCGTGTTTAAATATTGACCAGAGACAGCTATCGCTACGTCATCTGCATACGCAATCACTCCGATTCCCTCCCTCCAGCTCTAACAGCAACCCATTGATTGCTATGTTCCAGAGAAAAGTTCCCTTAGTCATCTGCCAATGGTGGATTCCTCCAGCTCCGAGTTATTCCGCATATGAGCATTTACCCGCTTTCGGAATAGAGATCACTCTGACCTCTGCTCACCTCCGCGGAATACAGACCAATTTTAAACAGATTACTTTGAAGATTACTTCCAGCCAGGCGGGAATAATCGATGAGTTGTTTTGAATATCCGCCGGTATAATTCGGTCAGGACCAGCCGATTTATAAGGTTTGAAACGTTTAAGTGCCCATAGGAATCGTTTTTTAGTTACGATATCTATAGTTACGATAAATTGAATGTAATTGAGATTAGAAAATGATTTTTGGATAAAATTCTGAAATTTGGGTAGCTGGAACGGAACTACGTCAATCTTTGACAGATTCTCATGAAACTTGACAAGTTGAATGGAAATGAGATTGTTAAATGAATGATTATTGGATATAATTCTGGAATATAGCCAACCGGAACTGAACTAAGCTAGTCCTTGACCGATGATCAAGAAACTTGACACGTTGAATGTAAATGGGATTGTACAATTATTTTTGTATAATGTTCTGGAATATCGCCATCTGGATTATCATGGAACTTGAAGTTATCATGTAACTGCAAGTTTAATGGAAATGGGATTGTAAATTGATTTTTGGATAAAATTATGGAATATGGCCATTTGGAACGAAATTAGGCCAACTCATGACCGATTTTCATGAAACTTAACAAGTTGTAAAGTTTCATGATAAAAATTTCGTTCCAATTTACTGTATTCCAGAACTTTATCCGAAAATCATTTTCCCATCCCATCTCCATCAAATAATTCGAATTCTTTATAATCGGTATAGTCGTAGTTCCGATAAATTTTCTTTTTCAATTTCGGTGAATTGTCGTTTTCGGTGGATTGTCGTTTTCGGTGAAATGATTTCGGTAATTTTTTTTCTGTGAACTGTCGTGGAACCAAATTTTTTTATATGCCACTCTCATCGCAGCCACTTTCCGTCGCGTGGGATTTCTTCATGTCAAATATAATTTGTTTGTCAATAAATTTTATATATTCTGATTTGCATACCATTAAAGAATGTTGTCTTCTTGTGTTGTTTGTAATCTAAATATTTAATATACAGTCAATTAACAGTTTCGAGTAAATAGAAATATGGCCGAAGAATTAAACATCATATTAGAGCTTCATATAATGCTTTGCGCACGAATTAGGGTTTTAACTATGTGGAAGAAAAGGTAAGCTTATTTTTTTATAAAAGGTGGA
This sequence comes from Tipula unca, assembly GCA_951394425.1. NCBI lineage: Eukaryota > Metazoa > Arthropoda > Insecta > Diptera > Tipulidae > Tipula > Tipula unca. Next base: position 87,384,274 of record OX596382.1, read on the forward strand.
AACATTAATTGGAACTGGTAAACAAATTGTTTAAAAGGTGTTTTGCTGCCGGAAGTTATCGTCATATGATGTTGGCCAAAATTTTAATATATCGATGAATCAACCATCTGCCAGCAGAAGTTTTATTGGAGTTACTAATGCTGTCCTCGCTAGCGGACCGGATAAAGAGGATACAGTGAGATTTCACAGAAATCTCGATGAATTGAAAGTGGCCAGATTAATAAATAGTTACACCAAATACTAATTAAATACGTTTTGTCAGATATTCTGACAATTATAGATTTCCAGGTGTTGTAGGGTGTGTGAACTCATGTGACAATTGTAATTGGGTCAATTACCTTGGAAGTTTCTATTTGTGATGCGTCAACTGTTTATTATTTTTTTAACTATTTTCATTCTAGGACGGAATATTTTTTTAAAATGACCCTGGTGGATATGCTTTAAAACCTTGGATGATGACGCCTATATAAGGCATAAGATGGAACTCCAGAATGTGATTACAATGTGAGTGTCTGAAGCTAACGCGAAGCGTATCATCGAAAAGGTGAATGGAGTATTTTGTGTGATGTATTTTGTGTGTATTAAATGTGATTCCAATAAAAACCGGAAACACCATCAGTTAACAGTACACAAGTAAATCCTATTTTACTTGCTGGTAGAAGAACACGCCAAACATTAGTATTATTTTAATTAGTTTTTCCCAGTATTTCCACAATTCTACGCATACTGTAGGCAATTCGTGGTTAATTTCTCGCTCAAATTGTTCCCTCACTAACACACATTTATGTAATCCATAAAGTAAATGTTTTCGCTCCATCTGTGTATTAAATAAAATGTAAATTGTTAGTCTCATTTTTCTGTACATCCACTTAGCAACCGTCAAGTTTATTTATTTGTTGGGACTTTGCTTAACAGGTTATGAACCCAGAACGTTTTCAAGTCTCGTTTAGTTGTCGCGGATTCAAATCGAGGCTCGTAATCTATGAAATTCGCACGATTTTGATAAACAGTAAAATCGTACATTTTACAAAAAGTGCGCAGTAAACGTTGCCGGTGATTAATTAAAGTGTGTAATTTACGGGTTATAGATTCACTGGACTTTGATAAAATCGTTTAGAACAACATGTTCTAAAATACCACAAAAAAACGAAGCTTAAACATTGGAAGCAACAGAGAATCAGTTTGTTCATTTAACAATAAACGTAATACACGTTTTGTAATAATGTTGCGTGTCAAGCCAGATTCGCAGTTAGTGGTTGTTATGGAAATTTCAAGTATGCGGGTTAAGTTATTAAGTAATAATGATAGTGATTTATTTGAAATAGTAACGATTGATGCTCCAGAATCGGAGGACACTGATAATTATTCCAAATGGAATAAAGGTGAAAATATGCACGAAAAGCACAATGTAAATCATAGAAAATTATGTGGGACTAGCTACACAGTATTTATGAATACAAATCAAATACGAATATTCATTTATTGCAATAGCAGTTTTATAGTTATACCGGGTGTTTTTTTTAAACTGAGACGAACAAATATCTCGAAAAATAGCCACTCTACGGAAAAAATGTCCATAATCAAAATTTAGTCATACCGCGGGGGAAATACGTTAGTGCAAAAAAAAATAGTTCCCCACCCCCGCTTTGTAGGTGGAGCGGGGAAAACTTTCAAATTAAGATAGGAAGCCATATTTTTTATTGCAGATACGGATTCTACGACTAAATGTACGTATGATTTGAATGAAATATTTTGTTCGGTTCATGATAGATGGCGTTGTAATCGACGAAATTCAATTTTTTCAATTTCTCCTTCTTAGAACACACGCATTCGATTCTGCAATACGTTTGAAATAAAAAACATCACGTTTTCATTGGAAATACTCGAAATTCGTCATCAAAACAATTTATTCAGTTTTGTAAATCTAAAATAAGTGTTCAAAATGATGGCCTGCGACTTCAATGCACTTATTAATCCGCATTTCAAATGATTGTACACAACTGAGAAGTGTGTCTGGTTGAATTTCAGCGCACACATTTCTGATTCGCTCAATCATGTTCTCACGTGTTGTTGGTTTTTGTGTGTAAACTTTGTTTTTGAGGTAGCCCCACAAAAAAAAATCTGGCGCAGTAAGATCTGGTGATCTGGCGACCCAATTTATCGGACCAGCTCTACCGATCCAGCGACCATTGAAATCACGATCAAGTATTTCACGTGCCATCAATAATAGTGTGCAGGACAACCATCATGTTGAAACCACATGTTCCGTCTCACTTCTAAGCTCACATTTTCAAGTAATATTAGCAGTTCATTTTCCAAAATGTTTCGGTACATTTGACCATTCAAATTGCCTTCAATAATGTGGGGGCCTATGAGTTTGTTGCCAATTATTCCACACCACACGTTGACAGTCCAAGGACGCTGATGTTCAACTTGACCTTGACGAAGCCAGTGCGGATTTGTAACACTCCAATAATGCATGTTGTGTCGATTAACCGTTCCATGGGTTGTAAAAGACGATTCGTCGGAGAACATTATGCAACGAAAAAAATTGTGGTTTTGTTGTATTTGTTCACGTGCCCATTGACAAAAAGTTACCCGATTTTGGAAATCAACGCCATGAAGATCTTGGTGTAAAGACACATGATATGGATGATACTTTTGCCGTTTTAAAATTCTCCAAACACGGGTGAGGGGCAATCCGGAATCGCGAACTATTCCTCGTGTACTAATATGATGATTATGAGCCACTGCTGCCAATACAACAATTTCATTATTTTCTCCAGTGACTGCTGCCCTACGGGTCTTCTTTTTTGGTTGAACATTTCCATCAGTAATAAATTGTTTGATAGTACGGCCAAATGAAGCACGTAAACAAATCCTATCCGGAAAACGTTGAGCGTAAATAGCAACAGCATTTTCAAGACTTCTGCCAGCTTCTCCATAAACCAGAACCATTTCAATTTTCTCTGGCACAGTTAAACGCTTCATTCTAAAGTATTTTGTCGTTTATTTTGCAATTACGAAAAACATGAAGATAAGAAATAACACAAACGTTAAATGTGATTTACAAAACTGAATAAATTGTTTTGATGACGAATTTCGAGTATTTCCAATGAAAACGTGATGTTTTTTATTTCAAACGTATTGCAGTGTGAAGAATGAATGAATGCGTGTGTTCTAAGAAGGAAAAATTGAATTTCGTCGATTACAACGCCATCTATCATGAACCGAACAAAATATTTCATTCAAATCATACGTACTTTTAGTCGTAGAATCCGTATCTGCAATAAAAAATATGGCTTCCTATCTTAGTTTAAAAGTTACCCCCGCCCCACCTACAAAGCGGGGGTGGGGAACTATTTTTTTTGCACTAACGTATTTCCCCCGCGGTATGACTAAATTTTGATTATGGACATTTTTTCCGTAGAGTGGCTATTTTTCGAGATATTTGATCGTCTCAGTTTAAAAGAAACACCCGGGATAGTTGCTACATTGGAACATATTGTTCAACAATTGAAGGATATGAAGGAACAAGTTTCGGATTCCATGGTGATCATAAAAATTTTGATGATTTTACCGAAGGATTTTGCTCATTTTCATAATGCTTCACTTTCGAAAATGGACGGACTTTGAAAATTTTCTTGTCTCGGCTAATGGTGGAGAAATTACAGTATTCTTCAAAAGGATGAAAAATAGTCAGATGAAGCATTGGTGGCAAAAAAAGGTGCGTGCCATGAATCACACCATAATAAACATAGTTAAAACCGAGCAAATAGCGCAGTGGTTAAAGCTACGACGTTTGGATCGGGAGGTACCGGGTTCGAATCCCAACAGAGGCGGGATGCAAAAGGGATTTTTCATCTCCCGATTACGATCGGTGATTATCACATCTATGACCCTCTGTTGGAATGGAAGAACTCATGGGCCGACCCATCTTTCATGTCACTGTACAGGGTGACATGGAGCTATGCAATGCGCAGATGGTATACTGTACTTGTGTGAATGGGATGAATGAATGGTTTGAATGAATGTTGTGTGAATGTAAGGTAAGGCTATGGACCAAAAGAGTGTCTATGCCAATACCTTTAAAAAAAAAAAAAAAAAAAAAAAACATAGTTAAAGGTTACCAGGTAAATGGCTCAGGTGTCATAAGATTGGGCATTGCAAAAATGAGTGTCCACTAGAAAAGAGAAGTGATGGTAACCGTACCAAGGATAGTCCAAAAAACAATGCTTTAAGTTTTCAAATCGGTGAGACAATTGCTGATCAAGTTGAATGGCATCTGGATTCTGGAGCTAGTGATCGACGATAATAAATGGTTCTTAAAATACGAGAAGATCAAATTACCAAAATGTGTTAAGGTTGAGTCAATGGTGAGTCAATTATGGCGTATGGTTTTGGTGACATACATTTTTTTGCATTCAATAATAAAACATGGGAATATGTTTTTTTAGCGAATGTTTTATATGCACCAGATTTACAAATCAACAAGGTCAAGTCTTGGACAAAGGTTGTCAACTTCAGCCAAAGAAGAAAGGTGTACACTGATCAGAGAAGATGCTGTAGTTGCAGTGGGAGTGAGACAATAAAAATTGTTCAAAATGTTGTTCAAGATGGACTGGCAAACTTAGCAATAAAACAGGAATCTCTGAAATTTGACATTTGGCACACCAAAATATCAAGCAAATGGAAATAAGTTATTCGAATGAATCATATATGATGATCGTTTGTTTGGTAAACGAAACCGATCGTCATTACCGTTAAGTGATAAACATGCTAGTAGCTGTGATGAAATAGTCTACAGTGATGTCTGTGGTCTATGTAAGTAGTTTGTACTTTTCAAAGAAGGCTTCTCACGTTGTCGCACGGTCCATTTTATGGCAAATAAATCTGAAGTGACCAAGCATTTAACAGATTTTGGGAAGTTATTAAAATTGGATACTGGTAATAATTTGAAAACATTGGGATCTGACAATGGTGGGGAGTATGAATCCAAAGATTTAAATTGGTTCTTGTCTGCCAACGCTATTCGCCATCAAAAGTCTGTTCCTTACACCCCTTTTTTTTGCACAATGGGCCCACTGTGGCATTTAGTGCAGAACCTCTGTAGGTTCCAACAGTTTTAAAAAAAAAACACCCCGGGAAACAATAAACACGCTGAACGGGAAATGCGCACGATTGTTGAGGCTAAAAGAAGAACCAGTCATTGAAATTTTCTTTATGCCTGTCAATACAGCTGTTTACATCCTAAATCGTACCGAAACAAGCTCTGTTACAGGTAGAACGCCGTATGAGCATTTAAAGGTATACGGTTTTGTAAAGGGTGTTTTTTTTAAGACCGATAGATTTTGAAATTGTAAAAAATAACCAAAAAATTAAATTTAATCAAAATTTTATTTTTATTCGAAAGATCTATACATGGCATTAATATCTGAAAATGATTTCGGGCATATGGGTAGTGCGGCTGTTCTTGATGAAACGCATTCTGGAGTCCAATTTTGGGCCACTTTTTCGAGCGCTGCTGGCCGTATGTCACGAATAACATGAACAATGCTGGCCTCTAAGGCGTCAATTGTTGCTGGTTTATCAGCATAAACCAGTGACCTCATGTATAGCCCCACAGGAAATAATCGAGAGGTGTAAAATCGCACGACCTTGGAGTCAAATTGATAGGTTCATTTCTCGCCATCAACTTATCGCCAAATTATAATTTTAATAAGTCGATGGTTGCGGTCGCCGTATGGCACGTAGCACCATTCGGCGTTCGGATCAATGTCATTGAAATTTTCAAAGAAAAAATCATTGACCATGGTGCGGTAACGATCTCCATTGACCATAAACCGAACGACGACGAATCGATAAATTTCGATCTTCTACCACACTTTTGTTTACAGCGGCGAAATTCCTTCGACGTGTTGATGTTATTGCATCCTCTAGAGAGTATGTTGTACGAAATCTATCCACAGTTCAACGAATGGCTTGCTCAGATGGACGATTGCGCCATAAAAATCACGAGGTCGTCTATAAGTTGCGCGAATCGACTACTGATTTTCAAAGAAAATTTTAATAATTTCGTAGCGTTGTTCAAGCGTGAGACTATTCATGATGATTTGCCAGAGTATATTGAGACCTGCTAGAGTATATTTTTCATAAAAATTTAATGTTTTGTTGTATTTTTTATAATTTCAAGTTAGGCATAAAAAAAACGGAAGGCGAAAGTTTGATCCCAAGTCAGAAAAATGGATTGTTATTGGGTATCCAGAAGATACAACGGGTTTTCGTGTATGGAAGAATGTGGAAAAAAATGCATGTGACCTATAACGTCAAGTTCAAAGAATTAGTTGAAGAAATTTGTATCACAATGGAGAATAATGGTCACAGCAAGGAAAACGAGTCAGATGTTAAAATTAAAACCATGAAAGAAATTAGTAATCAAGAGGAGCATGAAGTGACAGAAGATATACAACGGGCTGAGGATAAAAATGTGTCTTCAATCAACGACAAGGTGGAGGAAGTCAACCAACAAGATCACTCAATCAAAAATAGATTGAGAAATAGCACTAAAGTCACGATCATTGCTTCGGTGGGAGTAAATTTTGGTCTCATCGCAAATTGTGGTTGAATAAACGTCGCAAAAGTCTATATAGGTAGTTAGAAACAAGCTTCAAGGTGCTGAAATCAATTTCTTAGCAAATTCGGATTAAAACCCTCAAGCCATGTGTGTTTATATGGTCAAGATAAAATCATGCTTATTATGATTGACGATGGGTTGAGAAAATTGGGGAAGCTGATTTGCATATATCACCAAATTTCAGTAGAGCGAACCTGTTGGAAATTTGATGCATTTGGTAGCGGCAACACGACCGCAGATATATATTTCGCAGTGGGGTACTTTAGTCATTTTATGGAGAATATGAGCAAGCGAACCCATTCAAGCAACACGTCGAGTGACAAAATTGTGTGATATTGTCGATAACTGAGTTTGAATATGCAGCAGCTTCACAAACAATCAAAGTTGGTGTGATTGCTTCAATTTTTAACGGATTTTAGTTTGGATGTTTACCACAAAATTCCAATACTCTACAAGGACAATCAAGTTACTCTATATGAACAATTAAATATGCCAATGTTCAAAGCACATGGAATAGAGTTAAAATTATTTAAAGAATTTTCCATAATTTGGCGGCTTGTTATCAAACTATATTATATATTTTTTTTAAACTAAATTGGGATTAGCTTCTATAAAATCTATTAAAGCCTCATTTTATTGCTTTGATATATATCCCAACCTATGCTTTTTAGATTCCATTTTAATTTAGAAATAATTCTCAATACTAAATCACAAAAAGAAACAAATATTTTGATTTCTTTTATCATAAACGCTATTACAAATACTATTTTTACAAAACAATTTTTTTTGACAGATAAACGTATGCGAAAACAAAATTTACCGATTTTATAACAATCGAAAATTTTCGCCTACTTTTTAAAACAAAATCTTTGCTGAGAATACAGCAATTTACTATTTCGATTGAATTAAAATATTTTGACATAAAGTCGGCGGTGATTTTCTTCGGTTGAATTTCAAGAATAGGCTTGATGGAGTGAAGAACTATTTTGTTAGTTTAGAGAATGGGAAGGTGGTGGGTATATGATAATATTCGGAATATTGTCCTGATGCAAAATTTAACATTTTTTAAATTCAACATTGAAAATAACCAAAGTTGTATCTATTCTTAAATCAGATAATGTAAGCTGAATAATAATTATCTCCGTGAAACTTAACAATCGGAAACGATTTGTTGCAGTAATTGGTATAAAACGGTGTACTCTATATATAAACTATGGTTTACCACAAGGAAGTGTCCTTTAGCCATTGCTGTTTTTTATTTTCATAAATGACATAACTCAGTTAACTCTTTCTAGTTATGTTAGAATGTTTGAAGACGATACTGTTATTTTTTTCTGAATCTAAAGATTGCCACATTGTGATTTACCTTTACTGCAAGTTACGAATCGTAGTATTGAACAAGATGAAGAATTTAAAAATCTTGGAACAAGCATGTGACTTGGGATGTTCATATTCCTGCGTTGAGCTAAAAGATTAATCTCTTTATTTATCAAAAATAATAATGCTATATGTTTGTTCCAATGCATGTTCTAAAATTGGTTTCGATTCAAAATCGATTCAATTATGCTGCAGCAACATTTGGAACAAACATTGCAAAACATGTCTCGTAAAGACCATATATAATGACCAATTGGCATGTGTATAAATGTTTAAATGTATCATAATTACTATGGAATTACATATTCGACATGGACGGGTGTTAATAACCAACCAAAAGTAATAATTTTCGTTACACGTCACACAATAGACCGTCACCGTCGCAATAACATTGAAGTTAACGTGCGTCACATGTAACCCATTACATTTGTAAATCATTGTCAGCTAAGCGTGACGCTATTTCCCACTCGGGAAGACTCTAACAGTCACCTTGAGGATCTTTTTGAGAAAAGGCCATGTATCGTAAGAATCGCTACCAAGATTCTTAACTGGTCTTTTTCAGAGATAAAGTCCCCTCAAATCGGGCTCCTTAATGAAGTACTTCACCTTACGATAGCTAAAAATTCCAAGTCACTAAAACCATAGGTCTTTCAGAGCATAGATTTCTATAATTTTCTTTCCGTAGTTAAACGATAAATAGGTCGCTGGTACCGTGGTGGTACCATTAGCACACCATACCTCCACAATAGTTAAATCTTTGGTAACCTTAACATAAATTGACAGTTCATCCTGCTCTATCTCCACAATGCAAGACTTGAGCGTGGATTCAATCCATAAGATAATGTTGCGATCAATAACAAAATTGGTACAGGCAGAAATCATCGCAGGTAAACGAAGTGGTATCGAAACCGCTCGCGATATTGGGCGGTTTTACAAAATTTACCATCCATGTAAGCATGTTGTATGTTACTGAGGGGGGAGATGATTAAGAAATGGTCTCTAATGAATGCTGAAGAATTGACTGAGTAATTTTTAGAACCCCAACTCTCGCATGCCATAATCATAATTAAATAATAATTTTCCACGCGGTCTCTTCACAATTCTTCCTTTAATATATATGTTCTCTAAACAATGGTTGCTTTTATCTGTATGTTATCTTGTTCCATAAAACATCATCTATGGGGAAAAGTTTATTTTTTCCGGTTTGGTGATACAGCAGTTAAAAAACAATTTATTGTTATCACAATTGTAAATCTTTTATTAAGTTGTAAGGGAAAACTTTAAACCAATTTTTCGCATTTTTCTCGTTTTGTGTCATTTTCATGTCGTTTACACCATTTTCACTTAATTTATAAAAAGTAATGGAAATAAGGATATTTTCAATGATTAGAAACGACCATATTGTATTGCTTTCATCTCATGTAAAACCGAGGAGAACATAAACCATTTAGGTAAAGACAAAGAATATTAACAACAGGGAAATCAGTTCGGAGATTGTAATAAATACTAGATAATTGCATAACTCTGTGCCAGCCTGTATAGTATGAATTTAATTAGTCAGACTATTGTTTTGTTTTTCACCCTACCGCCATCTATTGTGCCAACGTTATTTGACAACTGTTTGGTTCCTGGCTGCGGGCTTCATTCTCGACTTTATTTCGCCGTTGTCACACATAAAAAGAAAATTATAATGAGTATTCTGAGCGCCAAAAGTCATCGTGTCTCTTCCAAAATTCACACAATGAGGTGTATATCTCGAAGACTCTTTCATCGATGTACGAATTGCACAGGCTATGTGAGAAATATTCGCATCCCATTCCTATGATCCTCACTTATGTAACTACGTATCGCCGATAAAATACTTCTGTTTACTCGTTCCACAGGATATCGCTTCAGCTGGTCTTAACAAGTTTCAGCATCACAATTTTTCTGAAGACATCAATCACGACTAAATACTGATTTCTAGATATTTGGATTGAGGAAACTGCCCCATATAATCATCGGCAATTACTTCCCATGGGCGGCGTGGTACACTTGGCTCACCCATGGCTACTCTCGATACCTCACACTATGGTTTATTTAGCTGAACATCCCTGACCATCTTCGGCCAGTATAGTATTGCTGTTGAAGTCGTTTTAGCATCTTGTAAAAACTAAGGTGTGCAGCTAAGACGTGATCACTGTTGTATATAAATTTGTTGTGCTCTGCCAGGGGAACATATAGCTTCCAATCCCAACTATATGGGTTGGAATCCGAAAATCAGAGAACTTGTCTGAGGACTCCGTGACACCTTCCCTGACATCGCTGTATTCACATCAATGAACCCAACCGCACGACATAATGCAACAGGAACTACCAGGAGTTCAAAATCATGATCTTGGAGACACAGAGACCAACGGCTTCAACCGCGACTGCTGACACCATCGATATAAGGTAGACATTTCTCGATTACTTACATCGCTGCCAAACATTCACTATGACAAAGTTTGCAGCCGAATGAAAGCATCATGATGCTGTATCTGGAAAAGTTCGGGTATAAAACGCCGATACCAACCAGCCATCCCTATTTGTCTCCATGCGTCTTATATAGTCTTGAATGTTGCATATGGTTCAGGATACCGTTATGTTCTCGGGGTCGATTCTTAATCCGTGCTTGTCGAGAATATTTCCGAAATATTTGATCTCCTTGAGACAAAACCGCGATTTATCGAAACTAATCGAAAAGTAGCCTTTCGTAAACGTTTGCCTAACTCTTTCAGTTTGTGACATCACGATAATGTTCGATAAATCAACTCCGAGAACCTTGTCCATCAACCGACAAAGAGGGTGGCTAAGATAGCACAACCCAAAAGGCATCCGGTTGTACTGGAACAACGCTCAGCTAGCTTACAATGAATGTCGTTTTGGATCGAATTGCCGCTTCTAACTCAATTTGCCAGAAGCCGTCACTAGGATCCAGACAGGACAAGTATCTTGTATCGCTCAATTAAAAAATCCTATTTATTCAGGGTAACGGATATATATACTTTACTGTCACTTCGTTTAGCTTGCACTGATAGCCTTGGCATGCAAAAACACGTAGCACTATAACTGAAATGGTCACACGAGTATTTGTTAATTACAACAAAAGGCAAAACGGACAACAAGGGCACCAGATACAAAAACATCGAACAACTACCTAGCTCTCACAAGTGCTGTCATACTGCATGGCGATGTATAAATCCGTGGTTTAAACAATTAATAATAAAGTGACTTCTCTCCGAAAGAATCCGTCATTAGATTGCTTCTCGTTGCATCTATTAAGAATAGCAATAATGTTAAATGTTTGTGATGAATATTACTCTTAAATATGGTAATACTGCACAGTCGGTGCAGTACCTCCACGGATTGATGATATGCCCCAACGAGCAAACAATGTACTGTATAAATGTTCTGTATCATCAACAATGTTCCTGGTCTATGGTTAATTGGTTACCTACAACCTCAAACCTTCCCTTGTTTGAGTATAGAGGAAAACGTAAAAACTTCTGTCACTTCAAAATATTGGCGGAGTCCCCAGTTATAATATAAATGTCACAAGTTTATTGAATCTAATTAATTCAAAAGCAATCTAAATTGTATTCAATTTCAGTCCGGTAAACTTCTTGGCTGATTGAGGTTATACAATTTCACTCCTGTTTTCTATCCAAAAAGTTAAACGAATTCAAAATATTTGTTTTCCATGTACTCGTACATATAAACTTTGAACAAACCAAAAATGTTCCCATGACACCAATTGATTTTCAATTCGATCGCATTTCAATTTTTCTACCGTACGAGTATATATGTATGTAAGTAGGTTTATAGTAAACCGCACAGTTGTTGTTATTTTCATAATTTTCTATTTTGCTTTCTTTTTATTTTTGTTTTGAGTCGAGCGTATATACGGCTCAACAGGTTATAATTTTCATTTTCCCTCTTTGTTTGTTTCCAATAAAACGTTTATTTCGCGTGCCATCATCATCGTCATGTTGTTGTCGTTAGACTTTATTTCTCTTCGAATATTTCCATGTAATTTTTCATCGTTTATTGTTTACAAATCAAATGAAATAATATTTTCTTTGTTTTTACCAATATTTTTCAACTCAAAAATCCTATTTAGAATTTGCAGAATATAAAACTTTTTTGTTTTCCTTCTGTATAGAGATATAAGTACGTACATAACAAATTGCCATCAGCATTGTTTACTTTGCATGTCGTTGGATATTGAAACCAATAAAAGAGAACATGAATATTTGCTCAATATTCATTTATATGCGTAGGGGAAATATTTCAGACAGATTTTTCCCGCATTGATACATTTTCAGGACACCATCCCCCCACCCAATCAATAAAAACATATCCAGTGTAATCAGAGTAAACATTTTAAGTAAAACACATTTAGATGAAAATTCATTGATATACAAATTTAATAAAAAAAAAAAAACAACAAAACAAAAAGAAAAATCTGTATAAATTTCTTATCAAATGTAAACTGATAAGTCAAGAAAATGAAATATAAAATTACAAATACGAAGAAAAAGGTTAGAGAAATTAAATTAAATTTTATTTTTAAATTCAATTTACTTAGTTATTAATTTAGTTTGTATGTTACGCGCGTGTGTGTGTGTGTGTGAGTGTGGGTGAAATATTATCAGTGTTTGGAAAATTCCGTTTGGTTAATACCTTGGTATTATCTTAGATAAATAGATGACTTTTATAAACTAAAACTGAATCCAACCGAACTAGTGAACCATAGTTATCGATTCAAAAATTTAAAAATGAACTATTTTCTGTAACTCTTGGTGCTAGAAGGTCACTCATTTGTTCCACGACCCCGTGGGAGTTGCTAGTCTCCTATCGGACGCGTCCCTGGGTGGCAGATAGAGGAATACTCTAACCGATTCATCAGTGAGTAGGTGGGAAATAAAATACCACCCGCGGGCCAAAACTAGTGAACATGAAATCCAAGCGCGACGGACTAACATTCGGCGGATTTTGGGTCAGCGTCTGTCCTCCAAGTTAGGAGCGGCTGTTATTTTTACATGGCACTAGGTTTAATAGAAACAAGCGACCTTCTAAAAAAGAAAAGCTGAATTTTCCCCAGAAACTGCCAAAGTCAAGCCAATCCCCAAAATCAAAAGACAATATTGAAATTCAACAATAGGCTGAGATAGCCAAACCCAAGGATAAGGCTCCGCCTACAATCAATATAATGGGAATAACTGAATATGGCACTATTCAGTCTTATGAAATCAATTACTGATAAAGAATACAGAATCGTGTCTCTGAACAATAATATATGGAAAATCAACACAGCAGACATATAGAGCATTAGCTACGAAACTTACAGAAGAAAGGACAGAATGGTACACTTATGAAGACAAAAATGATCGACCGATAAAAGTGATGTCTAGAGATTTTCATCCTACCTGTAAAATAGAGGATATAATAGACGATTTAAAGTGCAAGGGTTGAAGATAGAAAACGCCACAAACGTAACTAAAAAAAAAACTGAAAACTGATCAAGGGGTCAAAATTAACAGGAGAGGACTCCCATTATTCATGCTTACTTTTAATAATAAAGAAATAGTAAAAAACATCTTTACCATTAAAACTATTCTCGATATGAGGGTAAGAATTGAAGCATTAAGAAATACCACCGGCTTAGTACCCCAACGTAGAAAATGCCAAGGCTTTGATACCATTCGACAGAATACAACCGAAAAACTCTGCGAAAGCTAACCAACAATCCTTTGCAGCAGCGGGTACCAAAGACATACTCGCAGATTGTAAAGCAGCAACAGGACACATTCAATATTAAGGAAAATCAAGAAGCTAAAGTAGGGAAAACTGAAAGAAGCATAGAAGCCGTACGAATGAATTCACTTATATGATGTACTAATATGCATAACACCAAAACATTAAGAATTGCCAGTGAATCCGAATTCAGACCACACACCAGTTATTATAAAACTGAGTGCAACCATAATCAAGAAGAAAACTTGCCTAGATTAACAGACAATAAAACAAATTGGAATGTCTTTCGAACGCTAATCGAAGAAAATACAGTCTTACAAGTACCAATCAAAATTGCGACACAACTCGATGACCAAGCAGCGTGGCTGAGTACGCCCCCTAGTCAATATAAAATATCGAGGTGCAATAACTGTTTATTGGAAGTGAGAGATGTGTTTAATGAAAAGCGGAAGTCTCGTAAAACCTGGCATAGGAATAGAGCACCACTAAGTAAATCGAGATTTAATTATATAAGCAACAATTTATTTAGTGAATATCTAACCGGTCTTTCCAGCAAAAAATACACAGACCATTCGCTATGGAAAGCAACAAAAGGACTTAAACGTCCGAACATTCAGGTGCCTCCTATCAAAAAGGATGATGGAACTTGGGCAAGAAGTGCTAAAGTAAATGCTGTCTTGTTCGCAGCCTACCTTGAAAATACATTTCAGCCCCTTCCAAGGCAATCAGCGGAAGAAAACATAAACCAATTTAAAAAAATGGATAATAAAAACATTCAACCAGTAACATTACAAGAGCTAAAATGATATTACTAAAAACTTCAGCTTAAAAAAATCACCTGGTTATGACCTAATATTAGGATAAATAATTAAAGAACTCCCCGAAAAGGGTTTACGAAAACTGATCCAACTAATAAACGCGGCGTTTGAACTGAAATACGTTCCATACCAGTGGAAGGTGACAGAGGTGATTATGATTCCAAAACCTAATAAACCTCCTAGCTTTAAAACTTCGTGTAGACAAATTTTGCTACTTCCTACAATTTTAAAATTGTTCGAAAAACTATTGCTTAAAAGGTCAATTTCAGTAATAGAAGAAAAAGAACTTATTCCTTCACATCAATTTGGCTTTATAGAGAGGCACTCTACTATAGCCCAAATCCATAGAACCGACCTAATTGAAACTACACTGGAAAATAAGAAAATATGTTCAAGTGTCTTCTTGGACGTAGCACAAGCCTTTGACAAAGTATGGCACCGAGGACTAGAGTATAAACTACACCGAGACCTGTCAAAGTAATTTTACTAGATATTAAAATCTTATCTAGCTGATCGATACTTTCGCGTTAAATGTGAAGATGAGTACTCTGATAACAAATATCGGCTTGAGTTACACAAGGAAACGTCTTGGGACCAATATTGTATTTACTTTATACAAGAGATGTACCAAATACAAAGGAACAAACATTGCAACATTTGCGGATGATACTAGCAATTGGAGATAGCAACTGGTAAATTACAAAATGTCACTTATGCAATATGTAGCTAACAGTTCATAATAAACTGATATTAGATACTGAAACTTAAATGGACATATAGGATACAACTGTGGGGTTGTACCAAGAAGAGCAAAGTTAATATAATTCAAACCTTTCAAACACATAAGGATCTAGGATGGAGTACGTTACCGAAGAAATCAAGAACAATGGAAAGCAACAAGTACAGCGACACGGTATTACTAAAGACAATTACTAAAGTTAACAAATTTACTATAGTTAAGTTACTAGATGAATTATAATTCAGTTGTAATTGATACTAAATATATAATAAAAAATAAAAAAAAAACAGTTCTACGACAATTCACCGAAAACGACAATTTTCAGTTTTGGATAATGAGCATCAGGAACGGAAGCAGGTCATTGCTACTTTACAATCCCATTTCTATCAAACATATACCATGTTTCGTCAGAATCGATCAATAATACATTATTTTCGTTCCAATCAGCCTTATTCCAGAACTGCATTCAGAAATGTGTTATGAATCCCATGTCTATACGAGTTTCATGATAATCGCTGAAGGAATGTCCTATTCTGGTTATAATCCAGAATTTATGCCAAAAAACATTTTATAACCCCATTTCCATCCAACAAACCGAGTTACATCGTAATCTGTCAAGGAATGCCCTACTTCAATTACTGTTGGCCATAATCCAAAATTGTTGATAAAAACCACGTTATAATTCTATTTCCATCTAACGAACATAATATACCGAGCTTCATTATAATCGGCGAAGGAATGATCAAGTTCCGTTTATGTTGGCCGTATTACAGAACTTCTGCCAACAAATAATTTTATTATTACATGTCATTTTCGGTGAATTGTCTTTTTCTGTCATTTCATCATTTGGTACAAAGACACACACGACCTTCTAAGGTAATTTCAAAACTGATGATTTTTATTAAATAAATTAGCAAAATATTTTGATGGCAGCATTCAATTGTTCTTATTATTAAAATGTGATGTTGAACGTTAATTGAAGTAGGCGAAGAACAAGAAAAAATTATAAAATGCACGGTTTTTTCTGTATATCTGTGCTATAAATATATTTTTGTATAAATGGCGTTTTCTACCGCAAATCGCTTATTTAACATCAAGAAAGCGGTGTTCAACGTCTGAGTACAGGAAAACTGTAAAGCCGATAATATTGCTAACAAGTATTTAGAAGGTCAAAATTTAATCATCTCCATATTTAGGATTACTTTGAAGTAATTTTAATAATTGTCACTTTTTTTGGAAAATATTCGAAGGGCAATTAGTTGTGTATTTGACAGTCTGATATCTGTCGGATAAATTTGAACGACGGTAAACTGAAGTTATTTTTCCCGTAGGGGAACGGCACCGAATAACACCAGCGGGCAGGAAGAAAATAAAATACCTTACGCGAATAAACAAGTGGTATACTAGTCAGTGAACTAGTTACTCCACCCTATACGGAAGCTGACCTAAACGATTCTGGGGAAGGTCATTTATTGCATAAATTAATCAACGAAACTAAAAGCAGCGAAAACCCATTTCGAAGGAAATGCTCGCTTTTGCAGGAAAGATTTACAACAAAATATATCAGGCTATGTTGAGTTAAATTAACAAATAAATGCACCGATAAATACGAGTTTTAAAAAAAACAGCCAAACTCTGAG
Organism: Tipula unca; assembly: GCA_951394425.1. NCBI lineage: Eukaryota > Metazoa > Arthropoda > Insecta > Diptera > Tipulidae > Tipula > Tipula unca. The sequence continues at coordinate 87,401,260 of OX596382.1, forward strand.
AGAGAACAATAGATACAACCTAACCAGCATGGCAAGCTAGCGAAAATGAAACAGGTCACATGAGTGAATTAATCAGTTAACTACAACAAGAAATCTACATCCTAACACAGGAGGTGAAAAATATACAAACGAAACGCAAAAACAAGCAGAAACTAAGAATTACTCTACGGACGAAGAGGAAATGGCTAAAGAAACCGAGTGGATAAGGGTCAGGTATAAAAAGGAAGACCAGACAATACTCTGCAAGCAGAAAACCAACAGCACCTGAAAATTAGGATAGAAAATAGCACTTTTGCCACATTTGCGGTAGACTCGGCAATAATGGCTGTTGGGAACAACAATGATGACTCAACAGAACAACTACAAACTGCCATATCACAAGTACATAGTCGGACTAAGAGATGGCGTATAGGGGAATCGAATACAAACCTGTTTATGTATATGACCAAATTATCCCGTATTCGAATATAGCAAAATGCTTATGGCATGACACTTGATGATAAGCTAAGGTGGAAGGCCCATATATAAACAAAAGAAGAAGAGTTGGAACTTAAATACAGAAAACAATACTGATTAATGGGAAGAAACTTTTCCCTATTTATAGTAGTTTTCAAATCTCGCTGGAATTCTGACAGATATCGCGCAGAAAGAATATGGCGGATACACAGTGATGTATTAAGTACAATAACTCATGTTTATTGTTTACATTTTTATGTTGTATTTGTATTTAAATGGAAAAGGAATGTTTTTAATCACAAAATGTTTTTATAATTTAATTTATAATCACTGACACTTTTGAAATTAATATTTAATTCGATAAACTAAGAATTAAATTGAAAACTGATTTTGTTTTTTATGATGTTGTGGTTTTGTTCGATATGAATGTAATTTGGTCATTTATTTTCCTTAGTCCGTAGCAAAATTAAATGTTGACATTGTTTCCAAAAGGCGTGCAATTTTTTTTTTGACCTATTAATTTTCACTTGAAATATGATTGTAATAACATAAATACATAATCATTTTGAATATGTTGTGTATTAAAACTAAAATATAATTTATTGGTTATTTATTAATTTATTTAGGTTGGTTACCTAAGATAAATGCGACCCATCAAAATTTTTAAAAAAAAATTTTCTACATCACTGAAAGCTGCGCAGAACAATTAAAAAAAATTTTTTTTTAAGATCTGAATAGGACTATACATATAATAAGGATTTTTTCATAAACAAATCCTAAAACCTGTTTGAATACAACTCTAGGGTTGTACTGAACAAAGCAACATACAAATAATTCAACACTTTTAAAACAAGGCACTCCCTGGAATAGTAGATGCACCGTGGTATATTCGCAGTGACAATCTACATACCGACCTGAAAATAGATCTCTTCAATTTCGAAATTACAAAAATTCTTGAACAGAGCACGATAACGTCGAAGCAATCGTTTGCTCCTCGAACATAACAACATAGTAAGAAGGCTCAAAATGTTAAAACCTTGTTCAACGTTGTGAAGAACAACAAATAATTAAAATCAAAATAGCACATCATCAATGGATAAGTGCTTTAGATAATTTATGAAAAGTCAAATATAATTACTTATTACTTTTATTGTAACTATGTAGATAGTACTCGTAAGTTTAAATGAATAAAAAAAAAATTATGAAGTACGATTTGATGATCTACTAAGTTGAATGCTCTGAAAAATCAAGCAGAACAAAACGAAATTTTTCTTACAGCGTGTCGTTGCTCAAGTGGTCAACCAGTTTCATACAAGCAAATGTTGTAGTTTTACTTTGTTTTCTATGAATAAGAATCAAAATATTTCCAATTTGTTATTAGATAAACCAACACGCCTGGACGTGCATTTACAGTGCGTACAACCGAGAACATGGCCGCTGTTGCTCGGAATGTGTCGGAGTATCCATTAACATAAACTCGCGGTCGTGCTTAAGAGTTTCAATTTCACGCAGTTCTGTGATGAGAATTTTGCATATAGACCTCGATATGAAGGCGTATAAAGTTCAATTAGGGTAGGAGCCAGGGATGGGCATTTACGCGTCATCTTAAAACGTAAATACTGTAGAATTGTAAATACCGTATAGACAACGTAGAGTATTTGTAGAGATCGTTGATAGTGTATAGACGATTGATAGAGTGATTTAGTTAACTAGTTCCAAACTACAGTGGCCTGATTTCTTTAGATTTATTGTTATGTACCGGCGGCGACAGCTTTGTAATCTCATTCAATGCATTTTAATCTGTTTTCAAAATAGATTAGGTTAGAAAAGTTGACATTATTTCACATCTTGGGAAGACAAAATTAAAACTAAACCAGTCAAATTAGTTCACTAGAAATTTGTCCTAAATCTGCGCTAAAAATAAAAAATTTAGGATTTTTTTTAGCACAAAATTTACAATTCTATATATATATATATATATATATATATAGACGGTTGAATTTTGTCCTAAATCCTAACATTTTTACTCTAGTTGAGCGTATCATGTTTTATAAATCCAATAATTTTACCGATTATGTGACTATAACCTCACAAGCTATTTCTTTTGGCATTGGTCTACCAAATAAATAAATTTACAAGTTTTCTTCGGAAAACCCTGGAAAGCTATAAAATGACGAATTAACTAAGATGCTACCGAGCAATTAGCAAAGTGACGAACCGGGTTCGAATCAAACTAGGAGCGGGATGCCAAAGGGATTCTTCATCCTTGATTTCGATCGGGATGATGAAGAACACATCTATAACCCTCTGTTGAGAGTGCAGTATTCATGGGCCGAGCCATCGGTCATATCAGTGCAGGCTGGCATGGAGGTATACAAGGTGTAGTTAGTCAAATAAATCGGACATGTGGTCGTGTGCCCCCGATTTGGCTGGCAAAAGGCGTAAGGCAAGGATGCAAATAAGCTAACTGCGAAATAGCCGAAAGACCCTTGAGCCCCTTCACAAGTAGAGATTAAAATTAAAAAATTGATTTATTTTTTAATTTTAATCTCTTCGAAAAATATTTAAGCTCTCCGAAAAATATTTTTGAGAAAATCCGTTATGTTCGAACAATCGCAGATACGCTTAATAGTTGTGATTTGAGTTAAGTAAACGGAAACCAATTGAAGCAATTTTCAATCAATTTTAATTCATTATCATTAATCGCCATGTAATCGGTCGAATCTAGATATTAAAGCAGCAGTCTTCTATTTATAATTTTAACATGCGAACATATCATAGGTTGTTCACGTAGTGTTAATAGTCGACGTTGATAAAACATATATATTCAAATCAATGCGATAACCGCAGTTCATAGCGGCAGGAATTCATTGCAAGCAATTCATCGTGAATCGTGTGGCAATTCGGCGCGGCAATAAATTATTATCAAATCCGACATGTTGGATGGAAACCGGGCCACGGAACATGATTATTTTTTGACTATGATGGAAGTCGACATGTTGGATATAAATGAGATTTTAAAGGTATGAAAAATGACCAACTTGAACGGAACTATAGGCTAACCCTTGACCGATTATAATGAAACTCGACTTGTTGGATGGAAATAGGATTTTTCAGTGATTTGAAAAAAGATTAAATATTTTTTGCAGAAATTAACTATTTTTTGAATACAATTCTTGAATATGGCCAACTAGAATAGAGCTAGTCCATTTCTCGGCCGATTATGACGAAACATAACCGATTATGATGTTCAAACAAAAATAATTTTTTTCCCCCACAGTTAATAATATTCTAAACTTTTTATTAAAAAATAGCTCAGTTAAGATAAGTAAGTATAGTTAAGTCAGAACCTCATTCTAAAGGGTTTTCCAAATAAGAGGTTTCATTTTGAATAGCCTGCTATTGGGGCAGTTGTCAATTTTAAAGCTGCCTTTCTTTTGACATTTGACAAGTAAAAACTATGCCATTACTAAAAATGGTTCGACACACGCTTCAACAACACATTGAAATTGTTAAAATTCATTACAAAAATGATGAAAATTTTGTAGTCACTTTTTGGTAGTCGTGTGCGTCGCTCAAGAACAACTGGGAAATCGTGTGCGTCGTTCAAGATCAACTGAGAATATTGCTGCTGTAGCCCGTAGTGTTGAAGAAAAAACGTACACCGTATTTTGCATAAAGACTGTTAGGTCTTAAGCCTTTTAAAGTTCAGTTAACACAAAAACTTAAGCCGGTCGATCACTATAAACGTCGTATCTTCACTGTTTGGGTCCTTCAAATGCATCAAAATGATCCGGATTTTCATCGAAAATTCATCTTCGTTGATGAGGCCCATTTTCACCTCGGAGGCTACGTGAATAATCAGAATTGTTGCATTTGGGGCTCAGAAAATCCAAGAATGATTGTTGAAAAGCCTCTCCATCCTCAACGTGTCACTGTTTGGTGCGGTTTTTGGGCTGGCGGTGTGATTGGATCTTACTTTTTGAAAAATGAGGCTAGTGCAACTGTTACGGTGATTAGATTGCGCTACCGAGCTATGATAAATGATTTTTATGGCCGGAATTAGAAGATATTGATGTGGACGACGTTTATTTTCAGCAAGACGGCGCTACGTGCCACACAAGCAACGGAACAATCGCAATTTTGCAAGAAAAGTTTCCTGACCGTGTTATTTCTCGAAGAGGTGATCACAATTGGCCACCGAGATCTTGTGATTTAATACATTTAGACTTTTTTCTTTGGAGCCACGTGAAAGATAAAGTATATGCCAATGCTATCGATTCAAGACCTTAAAGATAGAATTCGTGAAGCTATCGAGGACATACAGTCGCAAATGTGCGAATTGGTTATGGAAAATTTCATGAAAAGGATATGGCGTTGCAAGCGTAGCCGTGGCGGCCATTTGGGTGATATCGTTTCCAAATGTTAATGGGATACCTTCGTCTTGATTTCTTTTAAACAATACTCGTTTTTTTAAAATATCAAAATGAAACCTCTTATTGGATAATCCCATTCAATATACTGGGTTTCATTAAAATTGGTCATCCAGAACTTTTTTCAAAAATCAATTTAAAATCTCATTTCCATCCATTATGTTGAGATTTCTCATAATCGATCAAGAAATAGTCCAAATATCAGAACATTATGGTGATAACCGGCGCTGCTTTGCTATTGTATACCGTGTTTTGATATGCACTACTCTAAAAACACACTTTATAAATGAAGAAAAAGAATGGCGGATGCCATAAGATTACCAAAATATGCGTTCTACAAGGAACAATATTGCTGGCAAAGTCACATCAGAAATTGTGTAGAATCTCATGAGGAGCGTTGAACAACATGTGCTTGACTTTATCCGTTAAAACAAAATTTGAAATTTAGACCACTCCGAACGTTTAGTGCACAAACTTTCTTCAATTAAACCTTTTGTTGTTTTATTTCAACATATATTTCCTTAGTATGGTAAGTGGTCCCCGATTTAATTTGAACCTTTTCTTTCATTTCTTCTTATGACTTAAATGAATCGCCCTTTTACAAAATAGTAGGTTGTTGACATTGTCTTATTTGTCGACATTGACAAAAAAAATTACCAAGTAATCTACGTAATATTTTACGTGTCGACAACCGCGTAGATTTCACGGCATAATCTACCTTGCCCATCCCTGGTAGGAGCTGAATTAGAATGACCATCAACACCTCGGAAACTATATCAATATGCAAAATAGTTGCATTTGGGGCTCAGAAAATGCACACGTAACCATGAAGAAGCCGGTGCATCCAAAACTAATGACGGTTTGGTATGGATTTTGGACCGGCAGCATCATTGGTTCATTTTTTTCGAAAATGAGCAAGGAGCCGCTCTTACAGTCAATGGGGAGCGTTACCGAGCCGAGTACGATAAACGAGTTTTTGTTACCCAGAATTTAAGAGGAGAACACACACGACATTTTGTTTCAACAGGATGGCGTAACTTACAAACACAGCAAACGGAACAATCGGTCTTTTCCACACATGACTCCGTTGGACCTTTTTTAATGGAGAGCCGTTAATACAATCGAAAATGTTCTGAAAAATTGGGCTGACAGAATGGGGTACCGTAAGCCAGCCATAGAAGTCATTTGAATGAAATTGTGTTGCATACTCAATGGCAATGTATACTCTTTCTAATAAAACAAAAAAAATATTGATTCGTCTTTGAATTTAGAGCCAAATTAAATTGCAAACGTTAAATGGACCACCTCAGGATTTTCAATGAGTGTTTGCTACAATATTTCAACTACTTTCATCGGTCTCTTATTTCAATACACAATAATCGAGCATGATACTTTCGTACTCGACTGTATATTCATGAAATTCATCTCAATCTTTATAAATAAAAGTCAATACATTTTCCAAATCTCCAAGAGAGTAAGCAAATCAGAGTAAAAAAAGTGTAAATTTCCCCACATGTATATACTTTTCTCCGCCATTATATTCCAAAGTAAAATACAAACAAATTTCTCCATGCTTGGAAAAACGAAAAGTGTACTTTTTTCTGTTACTTGTGTTTTTCCAAATTTGTTGGTAGTTTTTCCGACTATATGCACAGTATTTTTTATTTTTTTTTGTATAATTTTTGAACGTTTGTTGTTCTTCTTCGGATGTACACATAATTTTTTAAGTTTCACATAATATTTTTCTGGTGTGTGTGCAAAAATCATTACAGTGTGTGGTGATCTTGAATTCAAGACGTTTGGAAAATTAAAAAAAAAAAAAAAAAACTTAAAAAAAAAGTGTTTTTCAATTTTTCTTTTTTCTTGTACACAAATTTTGTTTAGTCTTAATTTAACCGTGGCCTCTTAAATAAGTGTTGCAATCGGGCACAACTTTGTTTCTTAAAAAATATAAAAATATTTAATTTAATTTTTAATTTTTGTTTATTTTTTATTTTATTGAATTTTGTTTTTTTTTTTTTTTTTTGGTGGTTTCGGTTTTCGTAAAGTGTTTCAAGTGGTTTTCATTTAACTTGCTCTGTTTTAAGTACACATATATGTATATGTAGTTCATAATTTATTTTTTGGTTTTTAAATTAAATTAAATTATTTAAAAGAATTTTTATATTATCATATTGTTTCTGTTTTATATTGGATTTAATTTAATTTAAAAAATTACTTCTTAATAGTAAAACTGAAGGAAGAAGATTTTTTTTTTTTGCTTTTTATGTTCGCTAAGTGCTAAGTGGTTTTTTATTTGAAGTGTAGTTTGTGAGTGAAAAAAAGAAATAAAAATATTTTAAAAATGTATTTTTGAGTGAAATTTTTTGAGGTTTTTCCGAAAGTGCATACTTGGTTGGTGTACATAAATAAATATATTGTATTGTGCTGTGTTTGGTGTATACAAAATCATAATTGTTGTGCTGAATGTAATCAAACAAAGGTATGAGCAATTCGATTTAATTTTAACCACTATGAATAAATTGAGTGAAATTTGTATAAATTACGTGGAAAATAATTTAACTAAGTTATCTTGTTATCTTATTAAATAATTCATGTACGATATTTACAATGTATATCGAACGAAGAAAATCTGCGCTTCTTATCTCCATGACATATATTATTATATATAATCTCCGCCTATATACACATATATTAAACTATTTTTTTTTTGTATAATATCGCGTCGTCTTGTAAAATACAATCAATATTTAAATAATAAATAGATAATTGCACTATATATTATGATAGGAATTAAAATCGATTCAGATGCGTACAAGAAAAATAAGATAATTAAATTTTAAGACTTGTTAAACGGAAATTAGCATAAAAAACAGTTTGAAATAGCCGGTGGTTTCAATCGTCGTGTGATGATGATGTACAAGAAAATATAAAAAACAAGTGTCGTCATTCTATTAATATCGATCAATTAATTGTAGTTTTGCATCTATATGGCTAATGTTAGCAATTCTGCAAGAATATACATATATATGCAGATGTGGTATAATTGTAATTTATGGTAATGAGATTCATGACATTTTGTGTTATGTTTATTTTTTTAACTTGATTTTCTTATCAAGGTTAACATTATGATTACAATCTTACATACATATTACTATATATACTATATGTACGTATGTATAAAGAGGTACAAATAAATAAACAACTAAGCAACGTACGGATGAAGAAGAATATACTTACTTACTTACATATACAGAAGATATTGTTTTGAGACTAATTGATTTTTGATAAAAAAAAAAGAAATAAAATTGAGATAAAAATAAATATTGACAATAAAATGGGGTAATGATTTGAAATTGATATGACTTTTATTTGTTAAATATATTCGTGTTCTTGATATGATGTACAGTACATGTGTGTATATATAGAAGAGTTAAGAAGTTACGTATATGAATAAATTTATATGTTCGACATACTTCAAATCGAATTCGTTTACCTTTTTTGTAATCCGACGGAAATAAAATATTTTATTTCTATTTATGCGCGCTTATAAGGCAATTTTGAATTATGTAAATAAAAATCTTAAGTAGCTGTAAGGAGTAGTACCCACAGTGAATATACTTTAAACTGTTTTTGCTCGTATGATAAATTGGCATCAACTAAATGAATTTCATGAAGTTTTTACAGTTTGTACAAAATATTGATGGAGACTATCTCAAGCATTTCAATACATATGACCCGGTTTCATTGTTGCCTATAAATTATACATTTTTGCAATAATTATCTATAGAAATGATTTTATTCTATTTATTCATAGATTTGCAAACAATTTTACATTTTTACGTCATACTTCATTAGTACATTGAAGTGAGGTTGATGATTTCTCACTGAAAGGTCAATTCCGAAGGACTAAATAGACCTATTTTTCGCATTCAGTATGTCTCACTGCACGCGCCTTTTATGTAAAGAAGAAAGCTTTTACGCCAAATTGATCCAAAAATCTTAAACTGGGTTCAGACCATTTTATTTTGAAAACTGTTTGAAGGGTTAAATTATTGTAAGTGTACTTTTGTGATAGAAAATTATTAGGTTTACTGCAATTTGATGATTCAAAACAAAAAATATGGAAATATGTGTGTTTGTGAAATTATTGGAACTATTTGATTTGTTTTTAACAATGTAATTCTAATGGAAGTTTATCCGATACCCGGCGATGGTAATTACCTTTTCAATAGCTGCAATTGGAAAAAATTAGTTCGTACGGATCATCCAATGAATTAAGATCTGAAATTGTGAACTTTACTAGTGAGCATCTTCATGCTTATTTACCAACATTGTTGGATTCCACCTTTATAGTTTACGGAGCAAACCTGAATATAAATCCAACCGAAAGTGGATTAATACAAAGGTATAGTTTTTAATTTTTTTCTTCCATTTTTCCCATCTTATTTATAGTGCTGAGTGTATTTCCGCTATTTCAAAATTAAAAAATATCAAAATTACTGTTTGTTATGCCGGTAGTGAGCACTGAGCTTCCTTCCTACCGGACAATGATTAATAAAATAGTGATATTTTCCTACTTTACACTGGTTCACACATTATGACAGATTGCTCCCCCAACTCGCCCTTAACCTTGTCATTCAATTCTAAGAGTGCTTTTGTTGAAAATATCTCCGACACTATACATCGTCCCATTCAACTTAGTACTAATCCTTATACACTCATTGATGCGTCACTACCTCAATTCGAATGAAAAACGCAATTTTATCGATGGTATTTTACTCCGAAATAATATTCAGGTTTGTAGCATTCAAGAAAGTAACATCGGTGCGGGTGTCTGTTCAACGTCCCATATTATACTTGATATCTTGCCAACGATCCAAAGGTCGGCAGGCGTGGAATCGGTATAATGATCAAAAAGGATTCACTCATAAGGTCAAAGCGGATCAGACATTATTTTAGATCTATATTATACTGGTACTGTTTCGAATCTAGGTGAGGTCCTCTTCATTGTTGTATATGTGCCACCTTACACCTCTCAGATTAATCTGGGTTATAACGATTTTTGGGATAAAAAGACCAATGCTTCAAATTTGTTCCACAGCGAGTCTAACGAAAATGATGCTTCCCTGGGCTTTCTTGCTAGTTCGACTCGACTTTTTGTTCACACAACCTCCGGCCGCCGAAAAAGCGTTATTACTTGGACCGATGGTCAGAGCTACTCCCAGGTACACCATATTTTAACTCAAGGTACAAATAATTGCATCGATGTTAATTCGACCAAACCTGATTCTTTCTATTTTGAACTAAGCGAACCTCGTTTAGTTTGGATTGAATGTACTAACCGAAAGAGTATTTCAACCCACCTTCTTAGAGCTGCTTCCTCCTACATTGCCAGTCCCAAAAAATTGGGACGCCCCTGTTACACCTGGAATGACTCACTAAGGCCGGATTTAAGTTACTTTGGTAGTAACGTACTGAATTAAGGCAAGCGGCCAATGAAATCTATGCACTTGATGAATCGGACTCTAGTGAGTCACTTGGTGAAGAAACCGAGGGAGTGCATAACATAGTCGAATAGCCCAGCCTTCTTAATCCTTCACAAATACCGCTAATCCCAAACCCTCCGAGAGCAACCACCCCAGTATCAATTCAACCTAATTCATGAGCCGTTCTTCCGCCCTTACCTTCCCTTGCTCGTCATTGGGTATGGTGCTATGACCGTGGCCTTTGCCAGATTCATTCCCATTCAGAGCCTACCTCGTATGTAATGCTGGAAACCGTATGATCTATCCTACTTCTCATTACCCCCTAAATATTTTTTTAAATAATAAATTTATCATATATTTGTACAGATAGCAAATAACTTATAATACTGCTACAGATTTGAGTATCAAGATATAGCAGTTTATCGCAGTTAGGTTATTTTAACTAGATGGCACCATTGGCAAATAAACGCAATGTTACCATTTTTATTTATTTTTTTATACCTATCCTACCTACCTTTATATATAACTGATTACATGTATCATCTTGTAATTTGTCTATTTTTCTTATGTCCACTTTGCAGAGATATAGCCCATTAGTTAGTCGCTAAAAATTTGGCCACCCTATTGTGTATTTGAAGCCTTCGTATTCCATTTGTGTTACTCAGCATTTTTTTTTTGTTTAAAAAAAAGGACTTGGCATAGACACTTTTACGGCCTTACCTTACATTCACACAACATTCAATCAATCCATTCATTCATCCCATTCACCCAAGTACAGTATACCATCTGCGCATTGCATAGCTCCATGTCACCCTGTACAGTGACATGGAAGATGGGTCGGCCCATGAGTTCTACATTCCACAGAGGGTCATAGATGTTTTCAATTTAATCACCGATCATAATCGGGAGATGAAAAATCCCTTTTGCATCCCCCGCCTCTGTTGGGATTCGAACCCGGTACCTCCCGATCCAAACGTCGCAGCTTTAACCACTGCGCTATTTGCTCGGTGTTAGCATACTACGTAACTCAATATTTTGATGTTGACCAACCCGTTGTATGTGTTTCTTTGCATGAATTGTTATCTTTTCGCTGACATTTTCCATCCGGAGGCCCTATGTAGGTTATCGTTTCTTATGTATCAAGAAGCGTTCACTATTACACGTAACATTTTATTTTGAAAAGCTTCTATTATTTTAATATTGGGTTTCTTAGTACAGCTCAAAAGCTGAATACCATAAGTCCAAATAGGTTTTAAAACTTGTTGGAATAGTAGCAACTTATTAGGTATTGACAGCTCTGAATACCTTCCAATCAGCCAATACATATTTCTATATTTAATGTGTAGTTCCTCCTTTTTCTTTTTAACGTGCTCTTTCCTTTTAAACTTAGCATCGAGAGTCATGCCAAGATATATTGGCTCTGTTAGCATAAGGAACTTGTTTGGAATTTAGTTCTATTGATATCCAGTTAACTATTTGATTGGTGATGTTAACGTGCGTTGATTTTTCTTCATTTAACTTAATGCACCATTTTCTGGTTCAGTTACTTAGTTGGTTCGTAGCCCGTTGCAGTTTTCTGGTGGCTTCGTCTACTTTATAACCAGTAGCTAAAATTGCAGTATTGTCCGCGAATGTTGCTATTGTTAAAAGTTATTGTTAAAAAACGTTTGGTGGCCATCTCCAGGATATAACTTTATTCGTTTTTGTCGATAACAAGAAGTCACAGTTTAAAAATTTACGATTTATAGTTCACGACAAGCTCGTCATTTGAATTTTATTTCGCAGTTTTCAACGGACATTCAATAAATTATAGGCAAAGATAATGTTGTCGTTGACAGTCTGACACGCACAAGCGATAACGAAACTGCCTCTATCGAAGAAACCCTAGATCTCAAATCTATTTCGGAATTATTTCGGAAGCCTGGCGAGGAACTTCAGAAATTACTTTCTGGTTCCAGTCGTTTCAGAACTAGAAATTTAGAAACGGATCCATACTTTTGGTCCAACATGAATAAAGACGTTGACATCTGAGGACAGTCCTGCCTTACATGCCAAAGATCTAAAATTCAAAGGCAGTTTTGTATACATTCATTTGGACATATGCATACATATTAACTGCTGTAGAACGTTTCACTAGATGACCAAAAGGTTACATTATGAAGGATATTACAAAACTTTTTTGGAGAATGATATATTAAGTTTTTTGATACTTGTAAACATTGCTACAGATCAAGGAAGCCAATTCCAATCTATGCTGTTCTCAGAATTAATGAAGCTCCTTATCACCCGCAATCTAACGGAGTGGATCTGATAATATTAAATGTTCCCCGGCAGAACATGTTACACAATTGTGGATTGTTAAATTGTAAGTCCACAATTGTCGTTTGTATAAACTTATATTTGAACGAATTAGCGGTGTTCGGGACCCTGCTATAAGTCAAATGAGTAAACTTCAACATTTGATTTCGACAAGTTTTTGTCTTCTTCTTTCGTAGTAAAAGTAAAATCAGCCTCTTCATGATGATGTGATTGGATTTCAATTAGATTCTTCTTTTCATCATCGGATTTAGCCAGGCTTATTTGCATTTTGAATTTGTCGTACTTGGAACAAGTATCCGAATTATTAATTGATACTGGGTAGGGTATATAAATTTGTATAATTTATACTTTAACGAATGACGCACTAATAAAGTGTACATACGAACGAATATGTTCTATTATACGTGGTGCAGTGGTCGGTTTTTGTAGAACCATACGTTTTCTATCTGTAATTTCAATTATCCCAGAAAGATATGCGGTTCGTAAGATCGTGCGATGAGAGTTCCCAATATTTATTGAAAAGTATTAACTGTTGAAATAATCATAGAGATGGCTCCCAAACTCTGAGAACGTCATCACATTATACATGCATTTCATGAATATTTGAGCTAAACCAAATGTTTGCGTATATGTCAAATGCTGAGTATATGTCATCACATTGTACAAAATGTCACATTGTGAAGATGTTTAATAAAGTTGAAAACATCTGACTTATTTTCGTTCACTTTAGATGTGGAGGATATATTAGTTTTATTATTGCCCTCGTCTTAAAAGAAAACCGTTTCGTTAAAAGCAGTTTGTTGAGTGTCGGCTCTACATATTATAATTTACATTATGAAGAGTCCATATATAGTTTACATGATAACTTTTGCGATTAAAATTATTAGAGCACATAAACCCAAAGATCAAACAATTGACAAATTTCTGATAAAATATTTCGTTTAGTACAAGTGGTCTCTAATATGAGAACCTGACAAAATTCATTTCGAATTCGTCTATTAAAGTAATCCAAGAGAGCCCTAATACTAATGAAATGTTCGACGTAGGTTGAGAATGTGAAGAAATAGCTGGGATATTCCAAGAAAATTTTCTTAAATTGAAACCACCCTTTTCTAATAATTTTTGTAGCTCAGACTTCAGGTTAATTGCATCTTCAATTGTATTAGAGCCAGTCAAAACGTCATGAAGATTTGGAAGATCCAATAAATACCACTCTTAACTCTGTGTTGTAGTACTGCTATCTTTAACATCAAAATGATGTGGTAAGTATTATGCCTTATATTATATAAATTATTTATGATATTTGGATCATCAATGACACAAATGACCCAAAGACACATACTCACTCATGAAGTCGCGGTGGTATTGACGATAAATTTCTGGTTGACGTATTAATTTTGTTTTCAATAGCATAACACTGATTAAACGACGTGAAATTCCTATCTGTTTTATGTTGTCATTTACTGGTAGAGAAACGCAATATCGACCAGATAGAAGACGTTTATGATTTTTAACATAATGTTCTTCACAGTATCTTTCGTCAAACGAATAATTATTTTTAACGAAGATTGTTTCAAATTCCCAGAATCGTTGGTTATCATTATGTGAGGTTTCACTAGTGCATAATGCTGTAGATGAGAATACACGACCACTAATTACATAACCAAATACACTGGAATAAAATGGTGGAAGATGTTTCAAAACTTTAATTGATCGAGCGTTGAATAATTGATTATAGATTTCTGCGCAAAGCAAAATATCAATCTTATTTGGTATGTGGAAATAAGGCACTGCCAGTTCAATTTCAGCTGGAATTAAATCTTAATTGAAACTAACTGGACTTGCTGGTAAATAATTTGATATGAGATATACTCTGGACGATATAGTCAAAGACACTTTTGTTTTTATTATTGTTTCCTTTCCACCGATCCCAGCTATAATTTTCACAGTAGCCTGTTTTGGAAGATTCAATAGATTTACGAAGCTTATGTGATCCGCTAATAAAGCTCTACACAATAAATTATTATTCGATTTAGATGTTACATTAATTAAAGCGGTACCAATCAAAATTTGTTCAACTCTTTTTGGAGAAAACGGTTGACTTGGTGGAATGTATTGTACTTGGCACGACGATATACCAGTTGTTTGAATTTCACTTGGTTCAGCATGATTATTTTGAATTGGCAACAGAACATCTGGATTATTCAGACTAACCGACGTACTTGTTGGAATATTAATGTTGCCTCGAAACTTCACGTAAGTAAGCAGGCTGTTATGCTTCAATGAGCATAAACTACAAGGAGGTTTATCACAAACACCCACTTTATGCTTACACATTAAACAATTCGTACAGAGTTGATTATTTCGAATGAATTGATAGCGCATTTGTGGAGTTATCTTGGAGTCAGAAATTCTGGACAATTTGGTATCAAATGTGATCCACCATAACAAGGGTACTTGGAGCTATTTAAAATTAATGAAGTTGAAACCTTCTAGTTATAATTTTATCAAAATTTAACAGTTTGTTGATTCCGGAATTTTTTATAATATGTATTTTTGAAGAATTATCTAATTTTTCTGTCAAATGGTGGATCAATATTAAGTCCCAAGCCTCAACTTGAATGTACAATGATTTAAAAGAGTTATAATTTCTAACTGCATGTTCCGAGCAAATAGCGCAGTGGTTAAAGCTGCGACGTTTGGATCGGGAGGTACCTGGTTCGAGTCCCAACAGAGGCGGGACGCAAAAGGGATTTTTCGTCTCCCGATTACGATCGGTGATTAAATTGAAAACATCTATGACCCTCTGTTGGAATGTAGAACTCATGGGCCGACCCATCTTCCATGTCACTGTACAGGGTGACATGGAGCTATGCAATGCGCACGTGGTATACTGTACTTGTGTAAATGGGATGAATGAATGGATTGAATGAATGTTGTGTGAAAGTAAGGTAAGGCTATGGACCGTAAAAGTGTCTATGCCAAGTCCTGTTTTTAAATAAAAATAAAAAACTGCATGTTCAATGAAAATCTGAAGTGAATTTGAAGAGGGAAGATTTTATGTCATATAGTTCCTTCATGTGAACCCTTTGAATTAAAATCGCATTATCATAGCGATTGCACAAAGTTTATGCCAGGCAACTTCATAGTTGCCTGAAGTAACAGGAAGATTTTCGATCAAATCGTATGCCTTGCCAGAACGGATATGAGATATTAAATACATATTATAAAAACTTCGCAACCAAGTTCCGTCAATTTGTTCCGGGTCATCAAAAAAGTGTGATCTTCGCTCTTTCTGGATTGCTTCGTTCAAACGGTCGAGTTATGAACAGTACAGGGACCGAATTAATGGTTTCGCCACGTTGAAACAGCTCATAATGGACAATTCTCTTTCAATCCCACCAAACACTCAACATAACCTTGTTTATCCAGGGTCGTTTGTGGAGCGTCACTAGCCTTTAACCATAGGTAAGGTCAGGTTAGGTAAGGATGGCAGTCCTAAAGGACTAGCATAGACACAAAAGGAAAGTTCCCATAAATTTTGTTCTGCTGAACGCAAGACTAGGACAGGTGCAGAGCAGATGGAGCACATTTTCCTCCTCCTCCTCATCACCACAGCTGCGGCAGAAATCGTGGGCCCTAGCCCACTGAGCAGACTGGGTGTCCTAACACCCAGTCTGCTCGCATGTATAGCATGTATTACACACGAACTGGCGTTAGACCATTTGACGTTCGTTTCTTTTATGGCTTCTTCCTGAAGCAGCAGTTTGAAGCAAGCGGTATCTTTATATCCCGCCTGCTTTGGGTTATTGGGCATGCTGTACGCTTGCGGGCCAACGTTCTTTGGACTTTCATCAATAGTTTATGGTTGGCCATAATTTTTAACGCTGGCCACCAGACGACAACCCCATACAGCAGTATAGGTTTGACCACTGAGACGTAGAGCCAGTGTACTATGTGGGGCTCCATACCCCATCTCTTTCCAGGAGTCGAGCGCTATAGTAGCTTTCTTTACTCTCTCTCTACGATGTTTGGTTTCCAGCTTAGCTTGCTGTCCAAATGCAGTCCGAGGTAATCCGCTCTATCCGTAAGGATCAAGCGAGTACCATTTAATGTTGGCGGGTCACACTGAAGAAGTTTGTGCTTGCTGGTAAAGAGGACCAGCTCCGTTTTCTGTGGGTTTGCGTTCAGTCCGCAGCCGCGTGCCGACTCGGAGAGGTAGCCAATCGCGCACTGCATGCGCTCACTCAGCGTTCTAGGATATTTACCAAAGACCGCAGTAGCAACGTCATCCGCGTAAGCAACCACCTTGTAGCCTTGCCCTTCCAGGTTTAGTAACAGGTCATTAATGACCAAGTTCCAAAATAGGGGGATAGAACATTGAGGTGTCCCTCTGCTCACGTATCTGCCGGCAGACGTCCCACCCAGATAAGCTGTCACGATCTTGCCTCAAAGTATTTGATCTATCCAGTCTCTGGGTGACCCGTTTACCCCCAGACACGCAAGGGCTCTAGTGAATGCCCCCGGCCTGACGTTGCTAAAGGCTTATAGGCCTAAAGTCTTTGGGATAGCAGTGAGAGCTTTTTCCCGCCTTAGGTATAAATATAACTTTTACTTCAGTCCATTTGCTAGGAATGTGACAGAGTTCTAGGCTGCCTTTGAAGATAACTTCCAGCCAGGGTAGGGTTAAGTCAATAGTTCGCTGGATATCTGCAGGGATAATGCCATCAGGTCCTGCCGACTTGTATGGCTTAAAGCTGTTTATTGCCCATAGGATATTCCGCCTATTTACTATATGACTTACGGAGTCTACACCCCTATTTATCATGGGTCTCTCCGAAGCAAGCACCGAGCACTCCTGGAAATGCGTTTCTAGTAAAATCTCCATGTATTCCTCACTACACGTAGTCCATGAACCATCCGGTCGTTGTAGATAACTCGGGATAGAAGGACTGGAACATAGTACTTTGCGAATAACAATCTCCTGCATTTTATACGAGTACCTTGGAGTTCCCTCGACCACCAGGGTGGCCGAGACTTACCCAAAGGCCTACTGATAGGACATGCACCTAACATGGCTTTCTTAAAAGGATCACATAGCTTGGTCACTAGAGCATCAAGCTCCTGTGTAGATGCAGGTGGGTTTGGAACCGATACCGGTAATGAATTACCCAGAATGGTTCTAAAGCAATCCCAATCAGTTTTCTTCCTATTTCTGAAGGATGGTATTTTAGTGGGTTTTGTATCCACTTCGTACTGGAGATAACAATGGTCAGAAAAGGAATGGTCTTCGGACACTTTCCAGTTCAATACCTTCTCCTTAATAAAATCTGAGACAAGTGTGATGTTTAGCACTTCTTGTCTAATTTTAGTAATAAAGGTTGGCTTACACCCGATATTACATATATTTAGGTTAGTACTTAAAATAAAATCAAGGAGTAACTCACCTTGCCTGTTGATATTTGTACTTCCCCAGATTGAGTGATGCGCATTAGCATTATTGCCCATGATGACGTCGACTTTTCGTCTTTGAGCCTCTGTTATAGCACTACCCAACTTACCTGGTGGTATATTTTCCTCCTCATATGGTAGGTAGGCCGATATAAGCCAGAGATTTTGCGCACACATCTCGATGCTAGCCACCACTACATCAGCGTTGCTGTAATTTAGTAGTATACAAATGTTCAGATTATTTCTAGCGAGAATGCAGGAACGTATCTTTATTTTTCGCATTTAATATTTTATATTTGGAAGTTCTGAGGCCCAGCACCCGGTCTCCACTGACCCAAGGCTCCTGGACCAGAACCACATCAATGGACTCAGATTCCATTTTGAGCAGAAGGGCCGCCGAGGCGGCTTTACAGTGGTGGAGGTTGATTTGAAGGATCTTAAGCATTAGATAGTACTTACCTCCACCACTGTTGAGTCAGACTCCTCCTCTGATAGTGTCTCCTGAGCGGAGGACCAGCATTCGTGCCTTTGCGTTTTGGTTTCGAGGGGCCAGCCTCATTTATGGTTATGTTCAACATCGAACTTCTTTTTGTAGCCTGTTCTTTTCAAATGATTACAAACTGTCATGTGGTTGATGTTTAATGCCTCCGCTATTTCTTGACAGGTTGCGTGCCAGTCTTTCTCCACCAGTTCCAAATTTCATCGACTTTTTCAAGTGACTTGCGAACCGCGGAGACTTTTTATATGACCCATTATATAATTTCCAGCGTTTTCTTAGCTATATGTGTCACTTGGTGGGGTTATCTGATGATTGTGGTTTTCTATAAGCTTTTGTACTACTAAATAAATAAGTTTGCTTACAACACACAAGTTCCAATTTTTGTTTACTTTTTTAGGATAAGTGCCATACACTTATCGAAGCCATTCATCAAAAAATTTCAGGCTTAAAATTCGAGCTAACTTCATTGACTTCATTTACGTAATAATAAAAGATTAACGACGATCAGTTTTATCTTTAAGTGCTCGTATACACCTGCATATAATACATCAATTCCATTAATATATGTACCCGTATGTAATAGACAAATCACTTGTTGCACGTTTGAACTTATCGTGTTAAGATGAATTTTATAATTCTTTGTTCGTATTACGTTTCTTGCTCTTCTGAAGGTACGTTATGTTTTCTATACTGTATTTCATCATGAATAATTTATAGAACTCCCTTTGGGCTTTCCGTTTTCGGTTCTTCTTCGAAACGAAAAATAAATTTGATTTTCTTGACAAAAAAAACGTAAAAAGTTTTCCAAAAATATATACATATATACGTATGTATGTATGTATATTGTTAATTAGAAATTTATACAAGGAGTTTAGCCAAGGATGAATATTTATAATAATATTATTATGTATAATGTACATATGTATACGAGGACAATATTATGCTTTGTACATATATAGGTAGACCACCTGAAGTCTAAACCGTAGTATATAAGGATTAAAATACGCGCAGTTTATTTCAATCACATAATGTAATAACATACGAGTACGTACACATAAAATACCAATAAAAAATTCGTTTAATTATATATTCCAAATCCAACTGTTGGATTTTTTAATTTCATTTGAAAAAGTGGAAAATTACAAATTAAATTTTCCACATCGCATAACAATTCACTTTGTAATAAAAAAAAAAAAAAACGTTAAAATTCATTTATGTGCTCAACTGCTCCACAATTGTTTTTTAATTTTATTTTTTATGTGAAACGAGTGTTTTATAAATTAATATCATACACACATATATGTATAACTGTTTATTGAGCTTTTTTCAGATCTAAAGTTTTAGTGCTGCGAGCAGTAATGGTATTCATGTATGTGTATAATTCTAAACACAAACCAGTGCCAAGTAAATATGATTTCAATGGCTCGATTAAAAGAATAACAAAAAAAAAAACAATCGATTTTTCTATGTGCAGTGTAGAGTCAGCAAAAATGTTAACGGTATATAACCAAGTTCAAGATGGAAAATTTCTTGCTCATATACTTTCATGTCTTTCTCTATTATACTGGTAGTGACTAGTTGAATATAGTTAAATGGACAAAATGTTATAACTACTCGTATATCGTCTTCTTTATACTACACACTATGTATGTATATACGTATATGTACGAAGACAGATAATAGAAACTAGTGTCGTTTTATGGCTTTTAAATACATTTCTACGTATACATAAGCATCAAAAATTCACTGTACGAATACGAACAGTACTTTTTTGTCATTATTATAGGTTTTTTTTTCATCTGCTTTGTGTAAAATAGAAATGACAGCTGGGAAATTTGTCTTTGTCGGAAAATTTTCATGGTTTTTCATTTTCTTTTTATTATTCTGATAAAATTGTAATAAACCGGATTTAATTTTACTTGATTTGATTCTGCTTTAGGGAATATATGATGAATTTACCAAAACTTAGTTGTAAATTTCAACGTGGTTTTCTGCGTGGGTAAAGTACATCGCGGATAAAACATATGTTCATGCAATTTCTAAATCGTGATGCATACAGGGATGGGCGTTTACGCGCTTCTCTTATTTTCTACGTCGACAACGATAATGTAGACATTAGACAATAACTGGAATTATTTTGGGAATTAGTTCTAAACTAAATGTGACCAAATTTTTATAGAATTTTCTTCAATGCATTTTAATTCCTGATTAGTAGTTCAAAGAATAGTTCAAATAAAATCGGGAATCAAATAACATAACTTTTTAGTCTACATAGTTTGGAATTGTTTGAGTTATAACTATCCAAAGCGTCGTTAAAATCGGTTGTAATATTGAAAAGATTAATAATGGAATTAAATAATCGAAACCTATATAATTATGCACAAATACCTTGGTTGATTTAGGGTCCGGTTTAGTCATCGCAAAATCATTAAAATTGCCCAAAACCACTATATTAAGCGTTTTAAAATGGTAAGAAGAAGGTCTCAGCGTAGAAAAGCAGCCCACAAAAATCGGAGTGATACAAATCTTTGCGATTTGATTATAACTTTTATATCAATACTTACAATGTACCAAATGAGAATCATCGCAAATGCGTTATCAACAAATTGGAACATTTTTTTTTTGACGGTACACCAGATGGATTGTCTATTGAAGGGTTTATTTTTCGATTCAAAATAAGATAAGCAAAAAATATTGACATTACAGTATCGTATTCCACCTTCGGATACTGAAGTGGAATACCGATTGTATTGACACGATGTATGGGTATTTATTCGATGGGCGAACTGGTGAGACGATGCGTCCGTCTTGAGGGTTCATGGAAGCGTACAAATTATGAACCTGAAATACGTCAGTGAAATTGAAATCCATGACAGTACTGATAACAAAATCAGAATTCATTCCTGGCGCCCTACAATTACTTTCGAATACGATTTACGACGACGGTCGTTTTCCTATAATAGGCAAAGGAAAAAAAAGGTAAACAATAGTGCTATTGTTTTCCTTTTTCTTCCTTTGCCTCTACTATAGGAAAACGACCGTCGTCGAAAATCGTAGTAGTTATAGTAGAGCCCCTATTCATAGTTCTAGCCCAAATAATAATATTCTATACAGATGACCAGAGTTCACTTTGCCAAAATGTAAATAAATTAAAAAAAAAAAATTTTGTAGGGGAAATGAGTGTATGGTCAGCGAAAGGCTATATATAATCATGGTTGAATTAAATGTCCCTTTTGCTCTTGTAGTATTACAATTACGATAGAAAAATTTTTGGAATACTCGAAAAATAAATTCATTTTTCATGCACAAATTCTATTAACAAACGAAATTGTTACTTGGCTTATAGGTACCGGGTGTTTCTTTTAAACTGAGAGGATCAAATATCTCGAAAAATAGCCACTCTACGGAAAAAATGTCCATAATCAAAATTTAATCATACCGCGGGGGAAATACATTAGTGCAAAAAATATAGTTTCCCACCCCCGCTTTGTAGGTGGGGCGGGGGTAACTTTTAAACTAACATAGGAAGCCATATTTTTTATTGCAGATACGGATTCTACGACTAAAAGTACGTATGATTTGAATGAAATATTTTGTTCGGTTCATGATAGATGGCGTTGTAATCGACGAAATTCAATTTTTTCAATTTCTCCTTCTTAGAACACACGCATTCGATTCTGCAATACGTTTGAAATAAAAAACATCACGTTTTCATTGGAAATACTCGAAATTCGTCATCAAAACAATTTATTCAGTTTTGTAAATCTAAAATAAGTGTTCAAAATGATGGCGTGCGACTTCAATGCACTTATTAATACGCATTTCAAATGATTGTACACAACTGAGAAGTGTGTCTGGTTGAATTTCAGCACACGCATTTCTGAGTCGCTCAATCATGTACTCACGTGTTGTTGGTTTTTGTGTGTAAACTTTGTTTTTGAGGTAGCCCCACAAAAAAAAATCTGGCGCAGTAAGATCTGGTGATCTGGCGGGCCAATTTATCGGACCAGCTCTACCGATCCAGCGACCATTGAAATCACGATCAAGTATTTCACGTGCCATCAATAATAGTGTGCAGGACAACCATCATGTTGAAACCACATGTTCCGTCTCACTTCTAAGCTTATATTTTCAAGTAATATTGGCAGTTCATTTTCCAAAATGTTTCGGTACATTTGACCATTCAAATTGCCTTCAATAATATGGGGGCCTATGAGTTTGTTGCCAATTATTCCACACCACACGTTGACAGTCCAAGGACGCTGATGTTCAACTTGACGAAGCCAGTGCGGATTTGTAACACTCCAATAATGCATGTTGTGTCGATTAACCGTTCCATGGTTTATAAAAGACGATTCGTCGGAGAACATTACGCAACGAAAAAAATTGAGGTTTTGTTGTATTTGTTCACGTGCCCATTGACAAAAAGTTACCCGATTTTGGAAATCAACGCCGTGAAGATCTTGGTGTAAAGACACATGATATGGATGATACTTGTTCCGTTTTAAAATTCTCCAAACACTGGTGAGGGGCAATCCGGAATCGCGAACTATTTCTCGTGTACTAATATGATGATTTTGAGCCACTGCTGCCAATACAGCAATTTCATTATTTTCTCCAGTGACTGTTGCTCTACGAGGCATCTTTTTCGGTTGAACATTTCCATCAGTAATAAATTGTTTGATAGTACGGCCAAATCAAGCACGTGAACGAATCCTATCCGGAAAACGTTGAGCGTAAATAGCAACAGCATTTTCAAGATTTCTGCCAGCTTCTCCATAAACCAGAACCATTTCAATTTTCTCTGGAACAGTTAAACGCTCCATTCTAAAGTATTTTGTCGTTTATTTTGCAATTACGAAAAACATGAAGATAAGAAATAACACAAACGTTAAATGTGATTTACAAAACTGAATAAATTGTTTTGATGACGAATTTCGAGTATTTCCAATGAAAACGTGATGTTTTTTATTTCAAACGTATTGCAGAATCGAATGCGAATTTCGTCGATTACAACGCCATCTATCATGAACCGAACAAAATATTTCATTCAAATCATACGTACTTTTAGTCGTAGAATCCGTATCTGCAATAAAAATTACGGCTTCTTATCTTAGTTTAAAAGTTACCCCCGCCCCACCTACAAAGCGGGGGTGGGGGACTATTTTTTTGCACTAATGTATTTCCCCCGCGGTATGATTAAATTTTGATTATGGACATTTTTTTCCGTAGAGTGGCTATTTTTCGAGATATTTAATCATCTCAGTTTAAAAGAAACGCCCGGTAAATCACAAAAGTTGTAAAAAGCCGAGTCTTGGGCTCCAACGGGAGATCATTGGTTGGTTTCATTTCCGATTGAATCAAGAATGAACAATTTTGCGCTTCCTCCTATTGAAATTTGAATCTCCGATCAAAGCGCCATAATTAAGCCTTTAATAAAATTGTTGGTGAGTATTTTTGACACAAACATTTCAAAGTGATGAGTTTAAGTCACATTTATGATGTATTTTTCGGTGGGGTAAGAACCATAATAGGTGCATAAATATTGTAAATAAAAAATAATGAGCAATTCAGTATTTTTTTTTTTTTTTTTTCAATTTTATTTAAATATTTTAAATAAACAATTATTACAATCTAGTCACCTGGACTAATGAGCAATTTTATTCTAACTTAATTTACTATGTTGTATTAATTTATGGCTTCTTCCCACTGGTGTTCCATAGTGTCTGATAAATTGAATTAAACCACATCGTTATTGTTGATTTTACATCAGCATTACGCTGTTTACACTAGCAATTACACCAGCTCAAAAGGTTTAGTTCGTTTAAGCCTGCGTACAATATCTGTGTTGTTTAACAGCTTAGTTGCCTCAGTGTTAACATGTTGTTCGAGCCTTTGCCTATGTCTCACTGCATTTTTTTGGATTTCCTTTGAAACAGTGTCCACTTTAAGGTCCCTATGGAGGTCTCTGTTTCTAACATACCATGGTGCATCAACGATGTTCCTTAATACTTATGTTCGAATATGTTCGAGTCGTTTGTTTGTATGTAATTGATGTGAACTGATTTAGTTTCGTTAAGTTTAATTCGCCATCTTTTGGTCCAGTTATGTACTTGAGTAATAGCTAACTGTAAACTATGAGTTGATTCTTCGTTGCTATCTCCAACAGCTAAGATTGCCGTGTCATCAGCAAATGTCGCCACAGTGTTGTTTTCTAATACAGGGAGATCATTAGTGTACAATAGGTATAGGACAGGACCTAATACACTGCCCTGCGGTACTCCTGCCTTGATTTCTTTCAATCCAGAATAGGAATCGTCTAATTTTACTCTAAAGAATCTATCTTTCAAGTATGATTCTAATATTGTAGTGAATTGCATTGGTAGTACAGTTCTTAACTTATAGTTAAGTCCTTCGTGCCAAACTTTATCAAAGGCCTGTGCAACGTCTAAGAATATCGTTGAGCAGACTTTTTTCTCCTCTAATGCTCTTTCAATAATATTAGTTATTCTGTGTACTTGATCTAATGTTGAGTGTTGGTTGCGAAAACCGAACTGATGATTTGGAATCAGGGTTTTCCTCTCAATTATCGGATTTAGTCTTTTTACTAATAACTTCTCAAAGAGTTTAGACATAACTGGTAATAGTGATATTGGCCTGTATGATCCAGTTTTGTGTGGTGGTTTCCCAGGTTTAGGAATCATAATTACTTCTGCAATTTTCCAAAGGCTGGGTACGTATTTCAATCGAAGGCGGCATTTATAATATTGGTGAGCTTTAATAATGCTTTCCTTGGTAGTTCTTTTAAAATTTCTGCTGTGATAAGGTCATAACCCGGCGCTTTTCTCGGATTCATGTTTGTTTTTATCTCATACATGACTTCTTTTGGTGTTGCTCGTAGGATTTCTTCACTTTCCTGTACAACCTCTCCAGTTATTATTTCGGCTTCCAATGATTGGTCATCATGTGGTTCAAATATTTTTTCCAGGTATTCAGCAAAATTTCGTACTTTATCTTCGTTGTTTCTGGCCCATTTGTTATCTTCTGTTCTGATTGGAGGAATCTGCATTATTGGCCTTTTAATTCTTCTGGTTGCTCTCCAGAGAGAATAATCAGTACTAG
The DNA here is from genome assembly GCA_951394425.1 of Tipula unca. NCBI lineage: Eukaryota > Metazoa > Arthropoda > Insecta > Diptera > Tipulidae > Tipula > Tipula unca. The sequence continues at coordinate 87,427,029 of OX596382.1, forward strand.
TATCATTAGATAATTTTCTGAGGTAGTTACTGATAGATTCGTCTTTCAAATCTTTGATTTCCCTTTTAAGTAGCTGAGTCAGATTGTTTAGCTTAGTTTTATCTTGAGGGGCTCTAGTTTGTTGCCATATTCTCCTTGCCCTTCTTTTTTCTGCCAAAAGCTCTCTAATTTCTCTAGGGTAGTTGTTTCCCTTAATTTTCTTTTTAACTTCAGGAGTGTTTTCCCAAGCTGACTGCTGTATATCACATATGAACTTGTGAACTTCTTTTTCTAATTGCTCCTCACTTCTTAGCGGAACCATTAAGTTAATTTTTCTTTCTAAAGACAGTCTAAAGTATTCCCAATTTGTGTGTTTATTTACTAAACTAGGAGAGCTTTTTTTTTTAATGATCCTTTCACTTAATGTCAAAAGTATTGGGGAGTGATCAGAGCTTAAGTCAAAACTTTCATCTATATGTATATAATTTACAGATATATTTTTCACTATAAAGAAATCAATCAGATCTGGTATTTTATTTGGATCAGTTGGCCAGTAGGTCGGTTTACCATTTGATAAGGCTTCACAACCGTATTTTCTGATAGCATTGAGGAGTTCTTTCCCTTTGGTTGTTGTTAGTCTAGAACCCCAGTGAACATTTTTTGCATTAAAATCTCCTCCAATTACAAATCTTTTCCGTAGTTTACTGAAAAATTCAAGATAATCTTTTTCTTTTAGAGAGTATTTCGGTGGGCAGTAAATTCCAATAACACTAATAGAGTTATTTTTGGTCTTGATATTAACAGCTGTTGCTTGTATTTGTTCTGTTTTAAATCTTAAATTAAATCTTAATTAAGATTTACTAAGAATTCTGACCTACTTTATTCATCTTTAGTTCTGATAACTGTCTTGGAATATTATCATAAGTTCCAAATTTGAACAATTTCAGTCCTCAATATATGATTTATAATCTCATCGAATGGGAGAAGAAAATATTGATGACAGAATCGACGATGATATTAGTAGTGATACCTACCTGACTAAATTAAAAGGAAATGCAATATTGTATTTCGCTGGGTATTGGCTTATAAAACAATAAGCAAAAATTGCACCCAACGTCTCCTGAAAGTTGATGTAGAAAGTGCAATTACTCCAACGGAAACCTTCTTGAACGAAAAGAATTATAAAAAAGATGTGAGCAATTATCGAGCTTAAAAGGCTTCAACTTCAGAATATGAAGAAATAGCACGAATTGCTATTCAAATATTTGAAAGAATAATAAGGCAGAGTGCCACTTTTCAAACATTTGTCAAAGTATAACAGAAAAATGCATCGTTCTTAACCGATGAAGAATGTATGGGGTACATTATAAACTTGGTGTCATTCTTCGTTGAGAATTTGAAAAATCTCAAAAACGGCCTACGAAAGCCAAACACAGTCATGCACAGCATCGAAAAAATTAAAAATATTAAATAGTTAAAATAAATTTTATTTTTTTTAAATAGTATTAAAGGCCACCCTTACTGAGTCAACAATTTGGCTCCAACGGTTTCGATCCTGAGCATGGTCTTCATACTGTCTAAGACAATCTGAAGAGGCCAAGTCGTTCTCTACATCGTGGAGCTATCGTCGCCTGCAACGACCTCTGCGCCTACCATATGGCGGCTCTCCTTTCAGAGATCGCTGACCGAGCCAGCGTACTCTACGTACAATATCGGGGATCTTCATCAGATCTCTGATCTCGAAATTGTACAGAGCTCGGTATGTACCATCTATTTCGCGTTTTGCCCAACTGCCGTTCAGCGCCCAACTTTCACATCCAAACATAATAACGGGCCTGATCAACGCTTTGTAAAGCTTCAGCTTTACGGCCCTTGATAAGTGTTTAGATTTTAGCAGTGGCCTAAGAGCATACAAAGCACGACTGCCAGCCGCACTTTAATATCCTCACCCACACTGTTATCGTGAGTGATAAGAGAACCCAAATATTTGAACCTCCTCACTCCCTCAAACGTGTGGTGACCACTACTAAAATCTGGTGTGCCATTGTCCCTAAAACCAGAGATCAGGTATTTCGTTTTGGACTCATTGATCTGGAGTCCAACAGAAGCTGAAAACTCTACAAGCGGATCAAGTATTTCTTTCACTCCGTTGCTATTCAGTCCAATCACGCATATGTCATCTGCATATGCAAGCACCTGAGGACAGTATGCTGCCGAGTTTTTAAATCTGCGCCATTATATTGGATTGAGATAACCGTTTGATATTCTTTTTAACTAATACAGCTGAAACACCTCTAGCTCTTTCACTAGTACGGGTTGTCCAGTAGGAATTGAATCCCTTTATTCTAATAAAACGTTTGCTAGAGAAGTGCGTTTCTGAAATCAGCGCAATATCTATATTGTTTGTATTGAGGAATATTTCCAGTTCCTGGGCTCGTTGGTTGAGCCCATTAGCGTTCCAAGTTACAACGCGTAGGAACAAGTCAATCATTTTTGTGTATGCTGACTTTTTTTCTTGGCGGATAGAAATTAATTTCCAGGGTTGCCACCCTTTCTGCTAAGTGACCAAGTGTCTGTTGAATTTGACTGAGCATTTTCAATGTTATTAGACTCGTTATTAACTTCTGGGTGTTTGTTGTTTTGGTTTATTACATTAGCTGATTTGGTGATTTGCGCATATGATAATCCAACTGTGGATGGTGTAATTGTTGTTTGAGGCTTAGCTGCCTTTGGTTTATAATCGATGTACTACGCTTATTCTATTACTCTGTTGACTTTAATTTTATTCCGATATCCAGGGCATCCTGTATCATTTGCAGTATGTCCTCCTTTGTCCATCAATTGTGACCATTTTGAATATGTTAGTAACTCCTGCGACTTCATGTCCCATTTTTTCTAAGTATGCTTTAATTTAATCATGACTAATGGATGATGGTAGGCCTCTGATAACCACTTTCACTCTTCAGCTGATAAGTGTGATATTCGATATTTTCTAGTTGGTTGCTGAGTTCATTTTTTAATTCTTCGAATGGTTTTTTGACTATTCTGTAGTCATTTTCATTTTGAACGGTAATTTTAATGCCGCTGTTTGAAAATTCATTAAAATTAGTTGGTTTATGTTAGTGATTTTTATTAATTTTTGTCGAAAATGTTCGAAATTGTTGACGTTGCTCACGTTAATGGGTGGAGTTTTTTGGTATATCTGTTATCAGTACTGCCAACTTCGTTTTCCAGTTCTTCCTCATCTGTGCAATATCCCTCTTGACTAAGAGCATTGAATCTATTATTCTGTTGAAAAACTGGAAATTGCCGCAGCAACCAGTTGAATGTTCGTGTTGAATCCTCAGCTTTGATATTTTTAATCTTTTCTTTTAGTGTAGAGTTTTTTCTCTTAAGCTCAGTAACTTCGTTGCTCCACTGGGCGATTAGTTTCTCCATGTTTTGAAATTTATTCAACAGCTCCTCGCTGTTTATAATATTTGCTGATGTACTCGGAATTTGTTCTGACACTGATGTTTTTTTTTGAGTGGAGACTACGTCTTTTGCAAATATGAATTTGTTATTTTTCATTGGAGATCTGAGCGTTATATAGCTCCTTTGGAATGAAAATTGTTCCTAGTTACTCATTTGAGCGTTGATATCGTTTAGCTTATTTTGGATATCATTATAATGTTCTAGCAATGTTTGGCATCACCTAGAATCCATGGGACAGACCTCCGAAGAGAGTGGATTTTCCTGAACGGGTCTGCCAACTAGGGTATTACTTTCCTATTTTGTTTTATCCATTGCGTTTTGTTGTTTATAGTGTTTTACACTCGCCTCTAGAAGTTCTGCGGTTGTGATACATTAGTCCTGTAAAACAAATGTTTGCCCAGGTGCTTCCGCGGGGAGGTAAACTAGAGACAGTTGGTGGTTTCTACATAGTTGCAACGCTGGAATATAAACCAATCGTTAATTGGCTATAAACGGTCAACGCCTACTCTATTGAAACACACGCAACACCCTTGTGGTAGTTGGATTATACTGTTAAATTTTACGGTATTGTATAACGAGGGTTTTACGTGACGTATTAGTCCTCCTATTTAAATAATTTCAATATACTTCACCATCAAATTGTTAATCAAATTCATATACATACAAATTTTCTTTTTTATTCGATTTTATATTACCTATATGCCAGTATAATGTATGTGTATACGGCGATCGGAAATTAGATTTCCAGTATGATTGATTTAACGGAAAAATAAATCATATTAGCTAGGTAAACATACAAGCCATTATATACAATAATGAAATTATCCTAGAGCTTTTTGGTTGCTTTCAAAATTTCCAATTTAATATTATCTTAAAGCGTATATACATATAGCAATAAAATACCTGTATACAGCATACTCGTCTTTAAAGCGTCCTTCGAGAAAACATTTCCAGTTTATTGAATAACAGAACAAATAAAATGAAACATTTTGTTTACATTTGTAATTGTAATTGGAAAATGTTCGATTTCGAAATATTTTTTTTTTTTTTTTTAAATGATGCCAATGGCTTTATTTTCTTCAATCTTTCTACAAAAGAAACTAACAAGAAGTATTCAAATCTTAAGCTAAACTTATTACATATTTTAAGTCTTAACCAATGTTAATACTTGTTCTCAGTGTTCACTATTTAATTAATTTAGATTACATTTATATGTAAACATTTAATATATTTACAGGTTCATCAGTCCAAGTGGATCTGCTCTTTTAAGTCGCCTAAATCGCGGCTGTTTTAATATATCCCTGGCCAATTCATTGGGAGTGTCTCTAGTTTTGAGTAATATTTCGAACTGAATTCTTTAATGAATATTACTATTTCGAATGTACCACGGAGCATTGGTAATACTACGAAGTAATTTTGATTGGGTTCGTTGCAGGAGTTCTCTGTTTGACGCGTTGGTGGATCCCCATAACTGAATACCATATGTCCATATGGGTTTGATTATCACTTTGTACAATAAAACTTAATGGCTAATGACAGCTGAGATTTTCTTCCCATCAACCAATAAATTTTGGAAAATTTTATTTTTATTTGAATTTTCCACGTTAGCTTTTTATCCAGGTGCATTCCTAAGTATTTGACCTTGGTGTGTTGAGGAATATTTATATTGTTTAATTCCAATGGTGGGCAAGTGCGTTTGTTTAGCGTGAATGTGACGTGAGTTGATTTGTTTTCGTTCACTTTTATGCGCCATGTCTTCAGCCAGTTCTCGATTTTGTTTAGATGATTCTGTAATTCCTTTGAGGCAGTTTCGGGATTACCGTGTAACACCAGGACGGCCGTATCATCGGCAAAGGTTGATATGACTACCTTGTTGGTTACAGGTAAGTCAACTGTGTACAGCAGGTATAATATTGGACCTAGAACGGTGCCTTGTGGAACACCTACGTTGATATCATTTAAACAAGTAGTTGCATTATTTTGTTTAACCATGTACTGTTTTTGAAGGAGATAGTTTCCCAGAACTGAGTGAAATTTCTTCGGTAGAAGTCCTTTAATTTTGTATATTAACCCATCATGCCAAACTTTATCAAAGGCTTGTGCAATATTCAAAAAGGCAGCAGAACAATATTTCTTTTCCTCAAAGGTGTTTTTGATTGCATTTACAATTCTGTGTACTTGTTCTGTGGTACCATGTTGGTTTCGGAACCCAAATTGATGGTCTGAAATAATATTCTGTTCTTCTAATACTGGTTTCAAATTCGTTAGTAGCATTTTTTCAAATAGTTTTGAGATTGTAGGCAGCATGCTTATTGGACGATATGATGAAATCTGTGTTTCATTTTTTCCAGCTTTATGTATCATTGTGATCAAAGATATCTTCCACTTTTGAGGAATATAACCAGTTCCAGTCCGCATGATTGCGTTGAATATGAATGTTATTAGTTTTATGCATTTGTCTGGCAATTCCCTTATCATTTTTCCAGTAATAAGATCATGCCCTGGTGCCTTTTTTGGACTTATACAATTTTTAATTGTATTCTTAACTTTCGTCCAATTATATTGTATGGGTTTGAAGAACAAACCATCATCCATTTGGTCGGGTAACTAATACTGTTGTCATCGCTTCTCGCCCAATTTCCAGTTGGTATAGTCTAATCGGGTGATTCGAGTTTGTTGGCCTTTTTAACTTTTTTGTTGCCTTCCACAAAGAATAATATGTCCTCTCGGTTGCCGAGAGTTCATTTAAGTAATTCTGGGTGTGGCCTTTTCAGCTGATAATGACAAGACATCTTATAGATTTGCTTCCGCCGCATCATTATCTGCTGGTGTGTTAAGAGGGATATTCAGTACACAATTTTGCTCGACTAGCCTCTTATATTGATCCCAATTAGTTTGCTTGTTTGTAAGCCGTTTTGGCGTTTCTATTCTTAGGACGCCGGTGCTCACTCTTACAATTACAGGTGAGTGATCAGAAGACAGATCATAGCAATCGGAGGCCTTAGCATATGTGCGTGGAATACTTTTAGTTACACAACAGTCAATTAAATCAGGAACTTTCTTTTTATCTGTGGGCCAGTACATTCCAAGGACTCGTTCTTCTATAGCTTCATAAAGTTGTTTGCCTTTCGGCAATGTTAATCTAGAACCCCATTGGGTGTGTTTGGCGTTGAAATCACCCCCAAAGAAATTTATTACCTAGCTGGCTCAAATAATCCATAAACTGCAATTTTTTTATAGCTTGTTTTGGAGGACACTACACTGCTGATATGACACAGTTTCCAGACCACTCCTGCAGACAGATGCTAGTTGATTGGATATGTTCCTTCTCATATTTCATAAATTCATAGTGTTTTAATCTTGGTTTTATCAGTACAGCTGTGCCTCCATGTGCTTTCCCATCTGGGTGCTTCGTATCATAAACAGAGTACCCATTAATTTTGAAATAGGTTTTTTTCGGTGAAGTGTGTTTCAGATATTAACATTATGTCAATATTATGCTCAGTGAGGAATGCTTGAACCTTTGCTTTATGTTGTGCTAGGCCGTTTGCATTCCATATGGCTATTTTGAGGACAGTCGTTTTTGGTTTTTAACGACTACCTGCATCAACGCGCTCATATTCTGCATCATTAGATTCATGTTTCTCTCCATCATCGCCATGAAGCTTTGCATCATGTTAGTTAACTTGCTTAAAGCTGCTGCGATGTTTCCTGCTTCGCTTGCTTGCACTTTAGGAGTGGTACCCTTAAGGATACTTGCATAGGAAACCTCTGGATTCACAGTGCTGTTAACAGTTGCTTTTGGTTGGTTATTTTGTGCGTTATGATATGAAACTTCTGGTCGTACTTTTGGTTTAGTGGAAGAATGAAGATTAAGCATTCGTTGCTCTTCTCGCTGTCTTTGATTGATTCTTCTTTTCAATTCTAGGTAAATTGGACACCCTCTATAATTTGCAGTGTGATTTCCGCCACAGTTGCTGCATTTTCTCACTGATGCTTCCGTTTTTTCTTTGTTGCATGCATTTGAGTTATGGAGTTCGCCACAGATAACACAAACATCGCTTAAAGTGCAATATGCTTTAGTGTGTCCATACTCTTGGGACTTAACACACTGTACCGGTCCAGTTCTTTTTCTGGGTTCCTCTACGATAATTCTTCTATGCAGTAGATATTTTAAATCAAATAATGCATGTTTCTCGTTGATTTTTTTATTATCTGGTTCTAATTCCAGATGGAACAATGGCTCAGGCAACTTGTCACGGTTAATAATGTTGGTGATATATTTGCATTGAAATCCTTTTTCAGCGAGAGCGGCTCGTATTTCATTTGCATCCACGTAGGCCTCTATACCTTTTAACACGACGACCAAGCCTTTTTGACTTTTTAGTTGGTAAGTGTAGTAATGTTTACCAACTTCGTCGAAATGTTTAACTAATGCTCTGTAAGCGTCAATATTCAGCGGTTGAATTTTTGTTTCTTTTATATCTCCTCTTTTTATTATAAAATTCTCCATTAGTAATGAACTCGATTGTTTTTGTGAGCTCTCTATTTGATTCCTCCCTCCAATAGATTGGTGGCGGTTTCTTTGGTTTTGGAGCTTTTCCGGCCGGCGGGTCTTCAACAACCAAACAAGAATACCGGTTGCTTTGAGGTAATTCAACACTACCTAGCTTGGTGAATTTATTCACATAGAAGCTAGGTAGTGTTGAATTGGAGGCTAGTGCAAGCCGCTGATCTAGGGCTTCTCCTTCGCTTTGAGCTGACAGTAATATACCTGTCCAGTCCTGTTTGCACTAAACACTGACCTACATCACTGTTTATTTTATTATCATCTGTTGTCGATGCACTTTCATTGTTTTTTTCATTGTGAAAATTTGTCAACGATGCACTTTTATTGTTCAACGCACTAAGTTCATTAACGTTAATTTTTAGTTCACTTGATAGTAAATTACTTGGTATTTCTAAATATGGCATATGATGATGGTGGACCTAAATACCATCTGTAAATAAGAAATATAAAAATACGAAATGGCAACATATTATGTAATATGTATATAGATTGTACATATATATCTACATACCCCAACACTAATGTGCTGTATTGTTAAGAAATTTAAAATTCAATTCAACCTAATTTCCATATATGTACTATTGGTGTATGTATGTAATCGTATATACAGAAAAATCATATTCTGCTAGACAATGGCATATAATAGCGCGCTAACAATATGTGCGGCACGTGATTCCTAATTTGCATATGAACAATATTTATTCTCGCGTATATAACTCTATTTATATACTTATATGTATAGTATAAAACTGATTGTAATTGTAAATAATGGATGTTTTATTTGTACGAAATATAATTAAACCGCTCGACTAACCCATTTTATATACGAGTTACGAGTTTAAATAGATTCATGTACATTGTGTGTACACACATTGTTTCCTTGACACAGCGATGGCTAATCTCGTTCTTTTATATAAATTGCCGTATACTATTTTACTATATACGTATAATGTATATGTACATATTTACAAAGATAATTTCTAATTGAATAATTAGAAACTTAACTGTAACGACCTTCTCGTATAATAACTATACATAAGATTAAGGTTTGTACTGCATTAGAAACCAGTTTCGCATATTTCGTGTGCGCGATCGAATAAATACAAAAGTTATATAACAACAAAGCACCCTCCTCCGCGTACCACCCGCAAATTATGATTTTGACTAAATTTCTCGTACTGCCATGCGTCGCACCCGTAAATGGTGTGGCGGAAAAAATAAAAAAATTTAACATGAAACACATTTTCCGTTTTTACCTTTCATGTTTCCATTTATATAAACGATTGCTGGTTTTCTTCTTTTTGGTTACGCGCTCATTTTTCGTTTGATGGAAAACACCTGATGGCATTATAATTAACTGTAATGAGACTTGTAATTATTTGTGAGTTATATAGGGAACTGCAAAAGAAGTCGAGAAAAGTGGAAAATTGATGGATAAAAGAAAATCCGATAAGAAAAACTCTCTTACGTGTTTTGTTTTAAATGTATAAGGAGGTAAAACTTAATTAGTGTTTTACAGGTGACAAAATATGTGAGGTGAATATTAGATTATTTTGTTTTAACATTCACCATAGAGCTGCTGGTACGTGCAAATTAGATTTAATTTCCATAAATCACATATTCACAGTCCTCGTTAATAATTTGCTCGCATCAAGTTAGTTTCATATTTTTTAGTATTCTACTCAGTATTCGACGTACATAACAGTTTCAACTCTGCAGTACCATACAAATCAAAGTTTAAGTTTCACTACCTATCGACCTATTTTATGAAACTCAACACTTTGAGGAAAATTGGTGGAAAATGTCACGTCCAATTTGTGCATTGTTCGAGACAATTCTTTTGGAACGGATGAATCTAATAGTGGAGACACCATGATGGTTCAGGCAGGCAGATTACCCGTAATCAATTGTCTCAATTAAGCTCATTGACGAAAAAATCACAGTTATTGAAGACCGGTTTTTTGAAGTGGGCGTCCTTTATTAATGTTTGCGTGCCAATATGCACCTACCTATGATAAAAGTAGACCTAAATGTTGTCCTAAAAGAGAAATTCAAGGTTATTTCTAGATTAATCCAGAAAGTTGATTAATCACCAAAAAATGTTGCCCATTTAATACATACAATAGTGTAACACATGGGAGTAGGATTTGATGGCAGACCAAAGATACAGGCATATACACAAGCATGTCTATAGCTATACGACAAGATTTTATTCTCCGTCTATGTACTCATTGGAATCATTTTGAGCTGTTTATACAAAGCATTGGATACTCTTGACTTCATCCTGCTTAAGTCCATCAGGTTATTTATGAGGGTCTTGAAAATGAGGGAGCAACAGAAAGCAGACTATTTTTTATTTTGATAGAACGGTTGGAACCTAAATACTTAGTTTCTGCACTCAATGCCAGGATTTGTCAATGGTGGAAACCTAGAGGATCTATCCTAACTCGCAGAAGCGCACTGCAGCGTTCCAAGATCTGGAATACAACACTTGCGATCTAGCTTCGACAATGGCCGGGTAGCTGCAAAGGTAATGTAGGCAGTCGCCTACTTCATCCGGCCAGTCAAAACAAAGACCATGTTGAGCTAGTCCCATGCATTGGAGATGGACCTTGAAACATCCGCGCCCAGTAATAAGTGGAACTAGAATTCTGAGTTGGTTCTTTATGTTAAGGATAATACATATTTAGTGAACCGCAAGGGTTCAATGATGAACCGTTTCGCCTTTCGACAGTTAGGAGTAGAACGTTATACTTCAGCTCCAGTTCAAGCAAAGCGAACTGTTAATAGCGTCCTTACCACCATCGAAGGATAGGGGGATTGCTGGTGCGGGACAAACAAATTTACTACTTGATCCAGCTTTCGCTACCTCAGTCGAAACGCAGCAGAGCACGCTGTACCAACAATGTAAGACTGCAATTCGGGCAAGCATAGCATAGACTCCATAGTAAGAAGAGGAGTAGACGACAATAGCCCCGGTTAAAGCCCTACAGTTTTACAATTGATGCATAGGACAGTAAAAGTAAAACCAGTGATTTGTAGATGTTCGACATCATTTTGGGGGTTAGATCCCAGGAATTGCCAAAGGCTCTTCTGCATTGCCAAAAATAGCAGTGGGCTTTTACAGCTTATAATCAAGATGAAATTTTCAGGAAAGTTTACTATCTAGAATGACACCTAGGAGCTTGACGTGCTCTATCCTTGTAATTGTACAACCCCTTTTCAAAACACCAAGCTTCCACTATAATCAGGGCGTTCTGCGTTACATCAGATAAGACGTTAAGGTATTTACCATAAACTGTCAAAACGAGATCATTCATGTTGCTTAAGGGTGGGAGTATTCCTCCTTACGAGCAGAATTTGGCCACTTTGACGGACACTGATGAGTCATCCAGCTTAGTCTCAATTATGCAAGACTTGAGCATAGAATAGATGAAACTTACAATGGTTTGATTAATATTAAAAAAATTTCACGTACTCGTGATCATAGAAAATGAAGTGCTAAAAAAGCTTCCGCGATGTCCAGGAACGTACCTATTAGAAACTCATTGTAATTAAGTGGTCTCTTTTTAAATTCTAGTAACGAGTTCATATAGAGTAGTTTCGTAGGACTTGCTAGCTCTGTAAACATGTTGCATGTTACTGAGAGCAGAGGTAGTTTAATACTTAGTTATCCCTAATAAATCTGTCGATGATCCTCTATATAAAGCTTTAAGAAATGTAGAGGTCAGACTATAATGGGCCTAAAAGCATTTAGGTCAGTATAATCCGACTTGTCAGCTTTAGGTCTGAAAACTACACTCTACTCCGGCCAGAGGGTTTACCAGAAGGATTTGTTATGTTTTTACTGGTTGTTAATACGAGGGCATAACTTTTCAAAAACAGTCGAGATTGCTTTTGTTAGTCCAGTTGCCTGCAAATCAAGATCTATGATAGATCTAATATGGTTAGTTGAAATGTAGTAGTGAAACAGGCTGAGAGGAGAATCAATCCCAAGTCGTAAGTTTTCTATTGCGATAGGGTTTAGCCGGTGGTCTTTCAAAGTTATAGGTGAGAATATCAACAATTTAGAATCAGGTCTGCGATGGTTATGGAGCTCAAACTAATATCGATCACTTCCTTACGGACCGAGTTGACAAACGTTGGCTCACAACTAATATTGAGAATCTCCAACTCAGAAGACTAAATATAATTGAATAGAGAAGATCCTCTATTATTGGTATTCGAACTACCCCAAATGGTATGATGACCATTGTAGTTTCTTGACCCTACATCACATTACAAGAATCACCAGTTCCTCTGAAGGAAACGGCGAGGTGGAATTATAGGGTAAATAGGGTGATGCAAGTAATGACAAGTTTTAAACATGAGTCACAGCGTACACGAAAGTGAATAAACTCCGCGGCATCAGTGGAAAGTGTACTTATGTAAAATCCTGCCAAACCTCGAGTTTAAACCTGAAACCGCACCTTTTTTAAGGTACGGCTCCTGGATTAGACAAAAATCTGTATGCGTTACGGTCCTGAGATAACCCTGAAATGGATTCTCTCAAGGACGTATTGTAGCGACGCACCGGATCAAGTGAACACAATCGATTGGCGATTAGCCTGTCGCTTGTATCGGTCTACTTTCCATCCAGTGGTCGAGGCATTTGGATTCATTATGAAGATGTTAGTAATAACTATACTCGGATTATCAGGTGGCTTAGGACTTCATGAGTGCAGTATCAGACGCTTTGGGGTCTCACCAACCGAAAGTTAGGTTTTTCATCTCCCGATTACGATCGGTGATTAAATTGAAAACATCTATGACCCTCTGTTGGAATGTAGAACTCATGGGCTGACCCATCTTTCATGTCACTGTACTGGGTGACATGGAGCTATGCAATGCGCAGATGGTATACTGTACTTGTGTGAATGGGATGAATGAATGGATTGAATGAATGTTGTGTGAATGTAAGGTAAGGCTATGGACCGTAAAAGTGTCTATGCCAAGTCCTTTAAAAAAAAAAAAAAAAAAAAAAAAAACCGAAAGTTAACAACCCTTCCAGATGTCTTTAATTCTGTCCATCTTCCCAAAGAACCAATAGTACGTCTTAACATTGCTCCCTTTGCAGATGATGATACTATCAGGCAGGTAAAAACCCAGCAATTACGAACCAAGCTCTTTTCGGAAAAGACGCAGATTTCCCTCGTTGAGAGTAACGGTTGAGTTTACGGATTTTGAGCAGCCATTTCAGGGGTAGTGCTCGATGCTGAGCTGTGCCGTGGTGGGTTTTCAGATTGGTGTGGCGGCAGACTTAGGGATAGATCACATCGCGGTTTCAAAAACCATTTCTGATGTTATTAATAAAATTTGTTGTTAAAATGGTTATCAGAAACTGAAGAGTAGATAGAACATAATATAAAGCTGCGGAGTAATGAAAGTATTAGTTTCCGAGACCAATTGAAGCTGAAAATTGGACATGTAGCGATATTTAAAAAAAAATTAATAAATAAAAATTTGGGCGGGTGACTCCTGCACTCAATGCGATAAACGAGCTCACGTGCAATACCCGGCCAAACATATACTTACACATTAAAAACATACAACCGTGATTTATGGTCTCTACCGGGAATTGAACACGAGATCCTATAATATCAAAGCATGGTCACTACTTACAGTGCCAACGAAGGCTGTAATATTAAGACTTCCTGCACAAGCATCCAAAGTAATTTTACTTAAAGTAACCCTTTTAGATCAATTTAGATAATTACAAATGAGTAAGAAATGAACGCAAACAGCATTAGGTTAAAGGACAGTTAAAAGTTAAATCAACCAAATTGCCTTGTTTGAGTATGAAAGGTTAAGCTCAGTATATATATAAAAAAATAACCTCAGATTTGTTTAATCATTGAAACTTAAGTATATTCTTTTCAGGTTATACTCTGTTGCATTCATACCAACCAAAGGGTTGGTAATATTAAATATTCACTGCACGTGAATGGTTGTGTCAATAGAAAATGAAATGGTCCAAGTTTTACAATGGTTAAACCTTAAATTATAATGATTTTGAATTATAATTATTTGCGGGAGAAACTTTCCCAATAAGATTTTTATTTAATTTAAAAATTCCTCCCTCAATAAATATCTGGCTACGTCACTGATTGGTACTCTAAAAATAAAACGTTGCTTCCTTCCATTCCTTCCACAGAGACAGAGAGGAGGAGAAACAAGTCTCTTCGGCTTTCGAAATTTTTTTATCCTGGTCAGCTATGTACCATTAAAAACCTGGCAGTACTTTGGCTCTCCTCAATGCACCACGACGATGAAGTGAATGAAATCCTTAAAAACAAACTTCTCAATTATTTTGCACTACGCGATGGCACACTGAGTGGATACTATAGGCTAACATGCACATAACTAAGAAGTGAAAGTATAACGTGTGTCCTAATAACATTAGAAGAGTTACAACACAGATCTGCTGTAAATATTGCCGCAATGTTTGCAAACAACATTCGTAAAATATTGTGGTTTGCAAAAATTGTCAAAATTAGTAACCATTTTTAGTTTTTTTACTTAATTATTTTACATTTGTGATAATAAATGGATAAGATCGGCAAAAGAAATGTAAAACTGGTCAGTGTGAAGAGGTTGTTGTTGTAAAAAACTTTCTTTGTGAGAATTTTTGTGCTTTTTCTGGTGTTATTTTAATTTTATTAGTGCCTTTAGGCCTAATCCTAATAAACAGTAGATATTGGTGGAACTGTAGGACAACAATATGTGTCAATTAATTGCTTGATTTGATTGAATTCATAAATAATTAAGAGTTCTATTTTTATTTACGCTGGCGCTACACTCCATGGAGGAATTTGGCCTCCTCAACGACGCTCCTGACGAGTGTCAAGTCCCCCGCGACGTCGTCCATCCACCGGATGGTGGTCCGATTTTGCGAACGAAGAACGTGTAATCGAGCCATCTAACCTTTGCTGATTTTATGAATCCGATGACGTCAACTTTATCGAGATTATTTCCATTAAAACCTGACACAAAGAAACCAATTTTGGTTACTACTTTGGCTACTTTGGCCAAAACCTTGTAGCCTGTATTCAGCAAAGCTATACTGCGGTAGTTGTTGCAGTTTAACCGGTTTCCCCTTTTATGAAGTGGACAGATAAGAGTTGTCTTCCACTCTCCTGGGATGTCTTCTGTAGACCAAATTATTGATACGAGCTCAAACATGCGGTAAAACAAATTTGTTGCAGATACCATTCTCACCAGGCGTCTTGTAATTTTTCATCTACGATATCACGTTCCGCACTTCGTCATATGTTGGAGGGGGCGGTGGAGTCATCTCGACGTTAATGTTGCGTTGAAGTACGAGAGGTTGTTGCTCGTTCGACGGTTTAAGTGTCCATCAATAATTCACCGGATTCGTTGCGAATAGCGCTGCTACGCGGATGAAAGTCGGTAGCTAGTTCTCTTATGCAGCGATATCTATCTCTCAGGCTAGAATTTTGGATGTTGAGCGCCTGTTGTTCATGCCATTCTCGTTTCTTTGCCGATTGGAAATTTTCCTTGCAGTCATGTAGGCGTGGTGAGATTGTCTGGTTCTTTGAGATAGATTTCGTTGACGTGGGCGACCTTTCTCCCGAATGGCACCTAGACAATCACCGTCTAACCAAAGATTTTTAAATCTGGATGGAGTTTGACCTATGGTGAACGTTGAAGCCTGGGTTACCGCCGTTCTGATGATGTCCCACTGTTGTTCATTGTCTTTGTGTTCCAACGAGTGATACGCTGAAAACGATGATTGTACATGTTGGAGACGCGAAATTTTAATTCAGCAACTATACCAGGAAGTGGTCCGAGTCGATATTAGCTCCACGTTTGGTTCTAATGTCATTGAGGCTAGAAAAATGCCTTTTGGGATGCGGTCGATTTATTTGACCGTTGTCCCGTCGTTAGATTTCCATATGGCTTTATGGATGAGGTAGGGTGCAAGTGTGTTTGGGCTGATGGTGCTACGATAAGTACTACCCGAACTACCAATTTGAGCATTGAAGTCTCCCAAAACAATTTTAATGTCATGTTCCGGAATTTTGCTCAAAATGGTTTCAAGCTCTTCGTAGAAAGCGTCTTGATTTGTTCCAGCTGCTCCTCAGTAGGAGCATGAACGTTCACAAATGTGATGTTAAAGTTCATCCCTTGAAACTAGAGTGTTCAAATCCGATTGTTGAGAGGGATGAAATCAGTCACGAATTGACGACACCGGTTGCAAATCAAGAAACCAACATCGAATTCATGTTTTTTCATGTTACTGCTGCAGCAAAGATTTAGCCCGTAACTACTGTAATCGGCGATGCCGTTACTGATTATAGCCTTGTTTCCTGCAGCGCTGTGAGGTCGAGCTTATACGTTCCATGTTCCAAATTTAAAATCGTTGTCCTTATATCGTGTCCGAGGTCGTTGTTGTTAGTCCAAAAATATCCGAGGCTCATTTTGAGATTTCGTAACAATAAAATTTGACAGGTTGGGCTGTTAACCCAACGCTAACCTTCTGTAGGAGGGCCACAGCCCTCACACTTTAGCCTACTCCTGTAACAGAGTAGTCTTTCACGGCCGCCACGAAGAGGCAGTGTAAGCCCTTGCTGAAGTTGTACGTAGATACGGCACATGAAGCGAGTCTTGTGTTTATACCCCTGCAGCCTGACCACACTAAGAGTTCTATTCACTATTCACTATTTCAATGTAATTGATCAAAGACAGTCCTCGTGAAACAAAGTCGGGTGGCAACACGGTCTTTTTATTCACTTTCTGTTAAATTTCTCGACATTTTTGAAAGATTTTTTTTCGGATGGTGGACCCCTCCATGGATTTTGTTATTTAATATGTTTGCATTTGGACGGGTAAGCTCTATCTTGTTCTATACGCCATTTGGAAGATTTCGCAGGCCGTGAATTTTAAAGTTTCAACAAAATGAAAGAAATTTTAAAGTTTGTAATTTTGGGGCAAGGTCTTGTCATTTTGTTACATGTTATAACAGTAAAAATGGAACTATATTATGTAGTTTCAAAACTGACCAGAGAAAATTGTTTGAAACTAAAATGGTAAATGTGAAGGTGAGACATTGTGTTGCCTTTCATGTTGGAAAAAATATTGAAGTGAACTATTTTTTCTTTACCGGTTAAAAGCCAGAAGTTTTCGTGGATATCTTGCCTTCGTTTTTCCGAGAATATAACTACACAATCATTCGGCCAAGATTTATTTATTTCACAAACCCGGTAATAACTCATGTAATACCTTTCAAAAAACGTAAAGCGTCTCCGGTTGCGGTTAGTACAGCCTGTTAAAGTATATAAATCCATATGTGCTACTAACCAACTATAACAGTTACAACCGCATTATACATAAATACACAATTAGTGGCTATATGATTCCCATCATGGTGTATATGTACTACATTTTTTAACAATAAATACTCTTCCACCTACGAGTAAATGACGCTATTATTTTGAATTAAAACAAAAACACAACCGTCCCTGCCCTAGTTTACCAAAGTGTATATACTCGTATGTAAAAAAGAAAAATAATAATTTCTAAAATTTTAAAATGTTTGTGGTTAAACCACAGAACGTAGCAAAAATGTATACAGAATTAGATTTTGTTTTTGTTTAGTTTTATTTAGAAACCACAGACCTAATATTCATCTGATTGCCATATGTATGTATATGGAAATGAAACAGAACACGACATAGAAATAGAATTGTTTTTAGGTTTACTTCGCAGCCGTTGCCCCCGTCCCCCTAATGTGTATACATTTACATTGGAAATTGGTATGAAAATTTTGTTATTTCGTTTTTGGCCACGTGTAGGTAGTTGCGAATATATACATACATTTCAGTTTGCTTTGCAAAGATGCTAAATAACAAGGATCATGTGGAGTGGATTTCTAATATTCACAACGTAATTGTTGGCAAGAACATGTATCCGGGTATAGTGGGTTGTGAGTTATTGACAGCAGATTAGATTTTGTTTAATTTAGAATATCCATCTGAAGTATGGTAAGAAAACATTATATATAAAAACCATGCACGCATAGTGTTGGCTAATTCACCAGACCAGAGTAATTATAATGGCATTAAACAGAAAAATCGAAATATATTTTGTATTCATGAAAGTTATAATTGGAAAAGTTGGTTTTGTTTGTGATTTTATTATAGTAGAAGATTAAAAATAATTTAGTTCGCAAAGAATTTTGGTCATTAGACCAGAAAAATGCTTAATTCTATATATGTATATTTACTAAGAGTTGTTACCCTTTTAAATGCTTGGTTAAAGAAATAAACAGTTGTTACACATAATTGATGATTACTCTGCGGGTGACGAGTTTATATTATCCAAAACGCAAATTTATTAATATTTAAAAAATCCAATATCTAAATACATATCATTTTTTTCAATTGAAATTCTAAATTTTTAACTTAGATATCAAATTACAATTTATGATCTATAATATTCAAACGGTGTTCAAGCCTACATATAGTCTTCTAATTCTAATCTCTAAACGCTAAAATATTTAAGTCCCATATCCAGACTCTAAACCACACTCGCCAATTTTTCAACTGTAGTCTCTATAAATGCTTATCTCTACAAATTGAAATATCTTGGTTTTAAATTTCATTCCATATCCTTAAATCTTCAAACTCCTAATTTCTTAACACCATTTTCTAATTTACAAATTCCAAAATTCTAATATGGAGACCTCAAATTCCCAGCTGTACACTCAATATTAACGAAGATTTCGAATAGCTGCCAAAACAAAATCAAAAATTGTTAAAAATGAGTCTAACAATTAATCTAAATATTAAGGATATTAGTTCGAAACGAAATATTATTTACAGGCTACAGGACAATGCCCCTCATTTTTTCATATCATTTGAGGTGTCGCTTCGATACGAACAACGTGTTCCCTGGTGGTCGTGCTTTTAACATATCCAACGCGGACTTACAATTCCTTAAATATTACTACTAAATCGGTATGCTTAGCCAGGTTACCCTGTTACCGTCCCTGCCAAGGAGGAGGCGCATACTCGTCTACTATGTACTAGCTTTAAAAATTTTACTTAAGATAAAATCTTGTGTACTAATACTTACCTACCGCTCAAGACGGTATCACAAAATTTCTTGAAAGAGTTGAGGTTGATTGGCAGTAAAGGAGGCTATTCTTCCATGTCCCTTTAATATTTGGGTAATACACTTAGAGGAATCTTTGTCTCTAATCTCTTTGTCATTGAATGCGACCATCTATCTTGCCATATTGATACACGCGCTTTTCTCGTTTTCCTTTAGACCTAGAATTTGATCGCCTTCTATTATCACATTTCCGTAGCTCACGTCTTGTCTTTTTCTTATCTTGTAGTTGGCAATTTTCTCATTTAAGAGTATATTAATAAGAATCATGCCGGTCAAGACAAGAACGGTGTTAATTGACTTTGTCCTGTATGCCTTGGTAATCCCGAGCAAGATACTTCTTTGGGCTACTAACTAGTGTACGCCGATGGTGACAGTTCATTCTGCCTGCCCATGCCGCGTATGTCAATGAAGAGACCATAAGCCTCTCGTATATTATTGACAAAGTACGTTGCTTGAGACCCCTGCAGTGCTCTTTAGCAACTCATAAAAGTCAACCCCCCAGGCATTTAATAGTTTTTGCCATCTTAATTCTTTGGCCATTTATGGAAATCAATGGTGGTCTCCTAATGTCCAGTGAAGTTTAAGTTGGATAATAACTCTCTTTGTAGAAGAAAGCTTCATTTTGTAACTTCTGCACCAGTCTACCATCCTGTCTATGGCTCATTTCGCTTTTTCTTGAATACTTTGTCTTGAATGCTACTTCTTGGACTTCTTGGTTCCTGTTTTCGTTGAAGACAATATTCCAAAGGTGTGGACCAAGGATGGAACATCCTTTATTGACAATTTTTTCAAGTGTGCCATGACTGGAAATAACCGTGGCTTTTCTTTCAGAGAAATAGATGTTAATTATGCTGGGCCATAGGTTGTCGAACTCGCCAGATACATCTAGGAAAACTCCAATATTTTACTTTTGGTCCGACTCTTTGACCATACTGATCATTTAAGTCATTGCGTCCTCTGTGGACCTATTTTCTCTAAAGGCAAACTGTTTGTCACTATAGGTGTAACTTTTTTGGAATATGTCTATTAACCTGACGGCAATTATGTTTCAAATAATTTATCTAGGACAGGTGAACAGTATGATAGGTCTATAGAATTTGGGATCGGTTTGACAACTATCTCCGGTTTTCTTATTGATAACTAATTGACCATTTTTCCAAGCTTAGGGAAATACTCCTTTGCTAAGACCAGTATTCATAAAGTTGGTAATACAGGGCCCTATAATAGGCCTAGCACGTTGTATCTGGATCCCGATTTTGTCTAGGCCTGGCGCTTTACCAGCTTTCATAAACATGATAGCCAAAGTGGCCAATGCTCCTGTTGTAAAATTAATTTTTCAATTTCTGCAAACATGTCTTGTAAAGATGTAATTAAATTTTCGTAAATTACTATTTTATATAACTCGCCGCTTGTCCTGCCATTCTTTCCATACCACAACTGATAAAACGAAGGTCAAAAATGTAACATTTTAGTTAAGTTTAATTTCTTATAGAGGTCATCGTGTTTTTTCAACAGATATTATATCACTTGTGCTCCAGATCCTGGTTGTTGCTCTGAATTTTACACAATTCACATAATCATCTAAACCTGTGTTAATTGTTTGTTACAAATTAATTAAATTAGAGAGTTTCTTAAAAAAATGCCTCTTTAAAATTTTAATTAGCATGTGTCGTCACTAAGAAAATGTTAAAAATACCAGTTTCCTGATTTAGAGTCTATATTAAGCTCTGTCACATCATATTGATTGCTCTTGACCCCGACGTGCGTTCACTTCGAATTTTTTGTAAAAAATTTTAATTAATTGTATTAAATTTTCAGTACTGAATTCAGTCAAACTTCACTAAAATTTGCAAATTTTGACATTTGAAAATTTTTTCAATTACTAATTTGAAATTAAGTTTATGTTACAATGAAAAAAAATTGACACTTGCAAATTCACTAGAAAGCTATAAAGTGGGTAGATAGTATTGAAATTCTGGATCATATTTAAATGCTAATTACTTCACACGAAATGCAACAGGGTAAAAATACAAAATCTATTATTAAATTTTATTTTCAGTTAATCTTTGATTCTCTGAATTCTTGGAGTTCTGTTGGTTTCGTTTGATTCATGGAATTCTTTGGTTTATTTTATTATTTAAATAATTTGGATTATTTTAAAATATGGATTGTATTTTATGAATTAAGAGATATGATATTCATGAGACATTAATGTTTTGCGATTCCAAGAAAATTGTATTTTTTTTTCAGGGTAGATGCGATAAGATGCGATTATGTAAAAAATATATTTGTATTTGGATGTCACCTTAAAGAAATAAAGGAAACCGTAACGACATCTAAGGGGGTGTATACGATTTCCATAATAATATCCTTTTTTGAAATAATTTTGACGAAAGTAAAATAATTTGCACGCCACAGTTTATCTACCTTGGAGATTTGATATCCAAATATGATAAAATGTCTCAAAATTATCAATTTTGGAAGTTCAGGAATTTCTTATGAAAAATTTTAGGCCATACGTTTCTTCATTTTTAAAACATGCCACAGTTGATCTACTTTGGAGATTTGCAAAGGGTTCTCATATTTATCATTTAAATGTAATTGGAATCCAAAAAATATAAATCTATTATAGGAAAGTCTCTCAAATTCTTGGGTTACCTGAGATCTTTTGTACCCCCTTTATTACATAGAAGATAGAGAACTCCCTAGATAGATAGACAGACTGAATGGCTTTGAAGGTGTCTCGGAATTATACAATCAATAGGAATTCAACATTTTGTCGACGTTGATTGACACAGTACTACAGTATATACAAATAAGCGACACGCCTCACAACATTTTATCCTTAATTTCAATCTTGGTGGGTCGACTTGTTCAAAATCCATACCCACAATTTTATTATACAGGATAAGAGTTTAGAGTTATTTCGTCCAGCCGACCAAAGTTAAATCTACTTTCACCATCGGTCCAAATTTATGTATTCTTGAATTAAAGCAGTAACTGGACTATTTAACCAAAAACCGTTTTTGAAGAATCCGAGAATCGTCAGATATATTTAGTTTGATTTGTCCAACAAAAGTTTTGAAAATATTTTCGAACCTAGAAAACAACAGAACAGAAGAACAATATGTCGATTTTGTTAAAAATATGCAATGGAATGATGATCAAATGATGACACTGTGTTGAACCTTAGATCAATGTGCTAAATTTTTGTGCCGTTGAAGAAGTAGCAGTTTGCAAATGTAGCGCATTGTGTAATAATGTAACGATATACTGTATACGAGCTGCACGTTGTTTGTTAATTTGGAACACGATTTAAGGTTTTGTTTGTATATACCTATGTATATGTCAAGAATTTGACATTTTTGCTCGAGGATTGCTGTATGGAGATGTATGTAACCTTATCGTTAATGAAAGAAACGATATATCCGAGTTTGATATTTAATATTTAACGATCAGCCATTTTGCAAAGCGCTTGATTCAATGTGTTCGAATAATCTTAATTAGCAATATATTGTTGAGCAATGTGGATATGAATCGTAGGACCAAAAATGATGTTCATTGAAATAATTTCTTGATTTCGTACCCCTATAATTTTGAAGCAACCATGTGCATCGGCTCTGAATCCTATTTATGCTAAACCAGTTTTTAGATTATTTGCTAGTACGCTTAGGGTCATTATCCTGTTGGAAAACGAACCTGATTGGCACTTCCTCTCCTGGATACGGCAACATCGTATTTTATTACAGCAACCCCAAACCATAATATTACAGCCACAATATTTTAATGTTTTAAATGTAAGTATATTTCGGATTACATTCTGTGTGGGGTGGTCTTCGTCCGAATTATCTGGAGCCTCGATATCCATACAGAACTACTTTGCTCTCATCGGAACAAAAAAGTATTGTACAATTTTTCTACTGGCCAATCCGCATGCTATTTAGTAAAACGTGATCTATTAATTAGGTGCTTTTTTGTTAGCAGATGCACAAAAATTGGCAAAACAATTTAAAAAATGAAACAATTCAAATGCCACTCTTTTAACTACTAATAATATTGTACTGCTTTTTAATTGCACATTTGCATACAGAACAGTAACTTTACCGCAAATGTAAAAAAATAAAGTATAAGGAATTCATTTCAGAAAACTTTTCTTTAAGTTTATTGAAGTAAGTTTTACCTTTTAAATTATGTACTCTTTCTTGAATCTGCAATGATACCTTTTCCTGATGATATTTTCCTTATTTTAAACTTTCCAATAACAAACTGCAACGAGAGCAGATGTCGGATGATGGGGCCCCAAATGCAACGTTGTATTGTTGACAAAAAATATTGCGAAAGACCTTTGTTATTATTGCCTCTGGAGCCTGGTTATTATACATATTTAATAATGTATTTATTGATAAAAGCCAAGCTAAATATTGACGAGTGCTTTTACCATGACAGTAATGGGACTCTAAACATTTAAATTTCTCTAAAAAAAACTTTTACAGACGTTCATTTTTACGAATAATTCCTTTGCTGTTTAGCCCCACCCCGTTTTTTCTTGGGTGATAATCCGGTGGTAAAATAATTTCTGGCGATCCTTTGCACCCTATACTTCCATTTTAAATTTTTCCATACCGCTGATTTTATAAAAAAATATTTTATGGAAAATCTTTTTCTTGAAGCTCCTTCCATTTGAAGGCTTGATCGTTTAGGCCTATTTAGCTCAATGTACTTTAAAATAAATGTGCCCTGTTCGATTTTATTATTTGTAGAATAAAACAGGGAGTGACGGGAATTACGAATATCACCCATTTTAAATGTGAACACCGTAATAAGAAATGTTTCCTTTATGTAAGTAACTTGGAAAATCTGGAGGGCCAGTTACAGTATACCTAGAAACTACAATACAAAACATATTGTTACTGATGTTAAGTCATAATATTTTACACCAGAAATAATATTGTTGTTGAATCGTTTGTAAATCACCAGAATTATGTGTTTACGTCGTAAACTTTACGACCCTTTCCTGGTAAACAAAGTACTACATAAGATTTACTCATTGTATTAACCTTAATACAATAATAATTTCACACAAAAAGTATGCTATAATTAAAACACTTTAAAATATATTATTCTTAGTAAGAAACACTGTGCTGCTCATAAAACACAAAACTTATTGAAACGTAACTGTATAAGATTATGACAACTTAAAATATCAATAGATCACATGGTCAACAATTATTCCTCTTGAATAAGACGAATTTTGGTTTGAACGGTGCTCTGGGTGGAATGACACATAATTTTTTAATTATTTTTACTATGAGGAAAGTTTGGAAACGTTTGGATTACCTTATGGTGGGGTTGGCGAGTTTTGGAATCGATTGTCTCGTAGGAGACGAGAAAAATACATATTTCCAAAAGTCAGTTAGTAAAAATGAAGGTAAATTTCCGATTTGGGTACCGAATAAACTTGATTAAATTTCCTCGGGTTCGCCACGCTGATATAGGTGCATTCTCATGAATGCATTTTCTGTGATATACGGAATTGATATCTCCATCAATAAATAACGTAATGTAAAAATAACTATCTCGCAAACGTCTATGTACTGGAAAAGATTCTCACCTGACCAAAAGAAAAACTTGTTTACTATGCTGGACGAACGTATTTACACCTAACACAAATGACAAATAGATAATTAATATAAAAAAATAACTAATAAATTGTTAGAAAAGGTGCCTTTTCCGCAATAGTAATAAATATAAATAGGATTTTAACTTTAATTTACATACCACTCATGTACATAATAAATAAATACCTTTACATATATGGCTATGCACAGTAAAATTGCTTTTGCACCTTAGATAATATAGTTGCATAATACAAATACGTGAATGGCGGCTAACTATTTCTATTTTAGTTTATTTTTATTTGCATAAAATCGAATGCACAAACGCATTTCAGTATTTTTCAAATCGATTATTTTTATACTATGATGGGTGGGGAAAGAACATAATAACAATAATATGAAGCGCATTACTCATCGAATCACCGCTATACCTATCATATTTTATGTAAATTCATTAAATATTAATTGCAAGCTTCCCAAAGTTGCTTCCCTTGGAGCATTTGTAACAGAACTCTGTTAAATATCACTGTATAGTAAATATATGTCCGAAGTCGTTCATAACATTTTCGCAGAAATTTGTTGATGGATGCGGACACATGATGTATTTTGATTAATAGTATAGAGACATTAAAGTCTCGATTGGACTGGAATCCTTGATATTGCATTTTGTGATGGCGGTTGCAATACTTTTTCTCTTTACGGTAATTGCTGTCGCCCTTATAAAACATAAATATGACCAGTATTACCTTCATAACGGTTACTGCAATCATGATCTGAATAAATGGAAAATTACACATAATGCTTTCATTAGTTGGTCTCTAAAATTTATAATTTTTTTTTTATATAGTTTCCATACAAAAAACTTGCGGTTCACACTGATAATCCAAAAAAATTTAAGATTGATGTTTTATACAGCAAATCGTCTTTTGGAGGGTTGAATAGTATGCAATCATCAGGTTTGTGCGATTTACGCCAGGTGTAAGTTTATTGTAAAACAACAAACTCGATTGATTTTTAGTAAGAGTATAAGATCTGATTGTGAACACGACCTGGTCTGAGCTCTCGTTTTCCGCATTTGAATTGCAACGTAGAAGCAAAAAACTTGGATGGGCGAAAATAAGTGACTTAATTTTGGATTTGTAATTGTTTTTCTAACAAGCACAATTCAATACATTTCATCTTTCCCTTTATATTTTTCATTTTAAGTTATGCAAGCCGGCTATTTCTTGTTTTTACGAGCTGTTTTATCAAATATCACTTTGTAAAATTTAGATCAATCGTACTTTTGGGCCGAGCTTCATGAATGTTTAAATTAAATTGAACCATTCTCTTAGTTTACTTCATCATTAAACGAAATATTACATGACGCATGGCGAAAATATTCTAATTCTCATTTTAAAACAATACAATCGCAAACAAGTAGATTATACTAATCTCCGGAAAACGCTAGGAAGTGTCTTTTTAGTTGGAGGTGACTATAATGCAAAAAATACATATTGGGGATCTCGGTTAACGACCGCTAAAGGAAAAAAACTGTTCGCAGCAGGCAAATAACTAAAATGCGAGTTTCACTCAGGCGGTACACCAACCTATTGGCCTACGGATACCAGTAAGATTCCAGACCTTATAGACATCTTTATTACAAGAGGGATTTCAGATAATTATATCGTCTATCATCAGATCATTCCCCAGTTATTATGATACTTAGCCAAACAATTATTTTGAAAGAGAGCACCCCGAAATTAACGAGCTTCAAAACCAATTGGGACCTTTTCCAAACACAGTTAACAGAAAGAATTAGTCTGCAGAACCCAATTCAGGGACCAGTCCAAATAGAAGACGAATTAGATAAGCTCATCCATAATATCCAATATGCTGCGTGGGAAAGCACTCCAAATAATAGGCAGGAAATGAAGCGCAATGCTAGCTATCCAGAGGAAGTGAGAGAACTTCTTAAAAATAAAAGAAAAGCACGGAAGAATTGGCAAAAACATCGAAATCCTGAAAATAAAACAGTATTTAATCATTTGAGTAACAAATTAAAATACCTTATAAAAGACATTAAAAATCAAACAGTTAATAAATACCTCAGCACTCTAACTGGGCAAAAAGATACTGATTATTCACTATGGAAAGCAACTAAGAATATTAAAAGACCTAAACTTCAGATTCCTCCAATTAAAAATAATGAAAATTGGGCTCGAAATGCTAAACAAAAAGCAGATTTGTTTGCAAATCACCTTGAAGAAACATTCCAACCTTACCCGAAACAAACGGAAGAGGAAAATATTACACCAATAAATAAACAGGATGAAGTAAATATTACACCTGTAACATTGAAAGAACTAAAATGGGAAATCAAGAATAATCTGAATGCGTATAAGGCTCCAGGATATGATCTTATAAAGGGTCAGATAATAAAACTGTTACCGGAGAAAGCGTTGAGGAAACTATAGTGCATATAATTAATGCAGCATTTCGACTAACATATGTACCAAGACAATGGAAAGTTGCAGAAGTAATTATGATACTTAAACCGAACAAACCTCCGCATGATAAAGCTTTGTAGCAGCTCGAATATTCGACTCACCGATATTCGATTCTGCCACAAACAAAACAATTAGTGAAATTCAAATATAAACCAACTTATTTGAATTAAGCGTTCACTAACCCCATCACATATCCATCTATCCAACCTTCACTATCTAATAACCGAACCATTACTATAAAAACATTTATAGTAAAACCATCGCCATCGAACAACATCACCACGAACAACAATGTTCGGTGATGCAACACTTATGCGTAAGTGCAATATTCACCGTCGCCGGCGCATGTGTTCCTTCATCACAAAAAAGAAGACGAAGGCGACGTCACACACAACAAAAACAACATTCGTCTTCTTACAACAACTCAGCCCAAAAACACATTACAATATTTTTACTGTGTTATAGTGTCAAATTCATATACGCGTAAAAATAAATTTATGGTGGTGAAAGATAAATTAAATAAATTAAATTAAATGACTAAACAATTGTGTATAATTAAATCAATTAATAAATAATAACGCGAATAATAAAAATATTATTTTTATAAATTATAAATTGTGTATATGAATTGTAAAATTGGAAAATCTAAACACAAATAACAGGAAACAAAAATCCTAAATTATCACCACATTCCCGTGGCACCTGAAGACGTTTTCAAAACGGCAATCACCACACCATTTGGCCTCTTCGAATACACCCGAATGCCATTTGGATTACGCAATGCCGCACAAACGTTTCAGCGCTTCATGAACGAAGTCGTTCGAGATCTCGACTTCGTTTTCGTCTACATAGACGACATTCTTGTGGCATCTCAAACTGAGGAGCAACACAAACTCCATCTGGAAACACTTTTCCAACAACTTATCGAGTTTGATGTACACATCAAGAGCTCAAAATGCGTCTTCGGCGCATCCACTCTTGATTTCCTCAGCCACAAGATCACCGCTAATGGCATCCTTCCGTCACAAGACCGAATCAATGCCATTAAAGAATTCCCAGCTCCAACCTCAATCAAGAGTATTCAGCGATTCATCGGCATGGTCAACTACTACCACCGATTCATACCAAAGCTCGCTGAAATACTCAACCCAATTCACAGCCACCTGGCAGTACTTCTACGTAAGCCCAAAACCGCCAAGAACTTCTCTTGGCCTGACGAATGTCAACACGCATTCACGTCACTAAAGGCTGAATTGGCACGCACAACACTCTTGTCACATCCACTGAGCGACTCAAAGCTCAGCATAACTACTGATGCATCAAACACTGCTGTTGGAGCAGTCATGCAACAGTACAACGACAAGTGTTGGGAGCCCCTGGGATTCTTCTCAAAGAAGCTCTCGGATGCCGAAAAGAAATACTCTGCATTCGATCGGGAATTACTCGCAATATATCTAGCAATCAAACACTTCAGATATTTTGTCGAGGGTCGGGCCTTCACAATTTACACCGACCACAAACCTCTCACTCGAGCAATTCAGTCTAAAACTGAACGCAATCCAAGGCAAGCACGCCACTTAGATTATATTAGTCAATTTACCACGGACATCCAGCATGTTCAAGGTACCGAAAACGTTGTCGCGGATACACTTTCGCGCACAACAACAAATGAAACGGCCACAGTCGAGACTCACTTCGACTGCAACAAGATCGCACAAGCGCAAAAAGCAGACTTGGAACTTCAGAATTTACTTTCTGGTTCTGCTTGTCACGCCAGTTCATCACTGAAACTGGAGCTTTTCACACTACCTGGCCTCGAAATCTACTGCGAAACATCTACGGGTGCAAATCGCCCGTACATCGCAGAGCAACTACGTCGAACCATCTTCGACACACTACACGGTATCTCACATCCTGGTGTCCGCGCAACTCGTAAATTGATTACTGCTCGATACTTTTGGCCAAGCATCAACAAAGACGTGACCCATTGGGCACAAGCATGCTTATCTTGCCAAAAATCGAAAATCCAGCGGCACACAAAATCGCCTCTTGGACAATTCGCAATTCCACCTGGTCGATTCGAGCACATTCATTTGGATGTCGTAGGACCACTTCCTCCATCCAATGGATACTCATACTTACTCACCTGTGTCGATCGTTTCACTCGATGGCCAGAAGCGTACTGCATGAGCGACATGTCTACAGCAACCATTGCCACCACATTCGTACAGAACTACGTATC
Organism: Tipula unca; assembly: GCA_951394425.1. Classification (NCBI taxonomy): domain Eukaryota; kingdom Metazoa; phylum Arthropoda; class Insecta; order Diptera; family Tipulidae; genus Tipula; species Tipula unca. The sequence goes on from OX596382.1 coordinate 87,456,573, forward strand.
ACGCATTTGGCGTTCCACTTGACATCACAACTGATCAAGCCAATGGCATGGTTGAACGTTTCCACCGCCAGCTCAAAGCTGCTCTCAAGGCCCGAGGCAACACTATTCACTGGAGCTCCGAAGTACCAATCGTTCTACTTGGTATTCGAGCAACGGTTAAAGAAGATCTGAAGTGCTCACCAGCTGAAATGGTTTACGGTCAAACCATCAAGCTACCCGGTGAGTTCTTCATCGAACATCCTCTACCGTCTCCATCCACAACCGACACAGTCATCGACCAACTCCGCACCACCATGCAAAATCTTATCCCCACGGCAACAAGACCAACGAATGAAAGCAACATATTCGTTAAAAAATCGCTCAACAATTGCGATTACGTCTTTGTCCGGGTTGATAAGGTTCGTACTGGATTACAATCTCCATACGATGGGCCATACAAAGTTATACGCCGCTTACGCAAGCAATTCATTGTCTCAATCAAAGACAAGCATCACTCAATCTCCATAGACAGATTGAAACCGGCCTACGGTATTCTCAACACGGCTGATCAGATATCAGCCAGCAAACGATATAAAACCGTCCGGTTCACCGTATAACGTCTCAAAACCCATGGTTTCTCATCTGGAGAGGGGGTACTGTAGCAGCTCGAATATTCGACTCACCGATATTCGATTCTGCCACAAACAAAACAATTAGTGAAATTCAAATATAAACCAACTTATTTGAATTAAGCGTTCACTATCCCCATCACATATCCATCTATCCAACCTTCACTATCTAATAACCGAGCCATTACTATAAAAACATTTATAGTAAAACCATCGCCATCTAACAACATCACCACGAACAACAATGTTCGGTGATGCAACACTAATGCATAAGTGCAATGTCGACCGCCGCCGGCGCATCTGTTCCCTCTCCAAAATACGACACGTATTTTGGAAGACGAAGGCGACGTCACAACCAAAAACAATTCATACAACAACCAAATAGACAACACGTCTACAACAACACAGTAAAAAAAAAACAAGCAAAAAAAGAAAACACGCGTTCTGTCCCGTAGCCATTGTGGTGGTGCAAACAAAAAAAAATATTTAAACTAATTTAATAAATAATTAAATTGTAAATTGAATAAATAATAAATAAATTTGTGGATTATAAAATATATAATATAGTTTATATAAATAATAAATAAATAATTAAATAAAATATAAACGATTATAAAAATAATTATTTGGTGTAATTGTGTCGTTACTAAATTGAAAAGTCCGTATTGGATTAATTAATTGGAAATAAATCCAAAAGCTTCATATAGGCCAATTTCTCTGCTACCAACATTATCGAAACTATTTGAAAAAGTTCTTCTTAAAAGACTAAAACCAATTATCGAAGAAAGGAATCTTATCCCTACACATCAGTTTGGATTTAGGGAAAAACATTCTACGATAGAACAAGTACATCGAATTACTGATGTAATCGAGAAATCACTAGAAAGCAAACAAATATGCTCAACTATATTCCATGATGTAGCGCAAGCATTTGACAAAGTATGGCACCAGGGGCTAGAATTCAAACTTCATCGAGAATGAATACTCCCAACTAAAAAGAATAACAGCCGGAGTACCACAAGGGAGTGTTCTTGGGCCAATCCTATATCTCCTATATACTAGAGATATACCAATTACAGAAGAAACAATGGCGACTTTTGCCGATGACACGGCAATACTTGCAACAGCAAAGAACATCAATGACTCCTGTAATTGGACAAAGAAATGGCGAATTAAATTAAATGAAGCAAAATCAATCCAAGTGAACTTTACAAATCAAAAAGTTAACCATATACCAATAATGATAAACTCAATAATAGTACCTCATGCAAACACTGCCAAATATCTTGGTATGACTTTAGATGCTAAGCTTAGATGGAAGGAACACATAAAAAAGAAGAGAGAAGAACTAAACATAAAATTTAGAAAAATGCATTGGGTCCTAGGGAGACAATTTGAACTAGCGATCAATAACAAACTGCTGTTATACAAACAAATTCTGAAGCCTGTATGGACATATGGTAGCCAACTCTGGGGATGTGCCAAGAAGACAAATATCAAAATCATACAAACAGTTCAAAATAAAATCCTACGATGTATTGTTAATGCACCATGGTACATTCGGAACGACAACCTCTATCGAGATCTCAAGATTGAGCTTGTCGCGGATGAAATTAAGCATCATGCAACAAGACAACTACAACGTCTGTACCAGCATCAAAATCTGGACATACGCTGTATGCTGACTACATCTCCAACAAGAAGACTGCAAAGCACCAAACCACTGGACTTATCGCGACCAGGAGGTCAGTAAACTTACTGTGGCGAAAAATCTGAGGGAGGAGTTACACTAAACTGGGAATCATCACTTGTTTACGCCGACTATTCAAAATACTTTATTTATTATGCAATATAAATTACTAAATGGATACAAGACTCAGTCGTAAATCGTAATATAAATAAACAAATAAAAAAATTTTTTAAAACTGTTTTCACTGGATTCGCTCAATGGGTCATAGTTCGGGTCAGTTTCCCTGCAAACTCATCACCAACTTCGGGTCTGCCTAACTTGATCTCTTTATAGCTATTTGAATGGAAAAATACACGAGTGGTAAACCATACGCTAAAAATGGGGAAATTAACATTTTTTTTTTTTGCAGTATTAGCAAATTAGTGCTGGATTCAGGTTAAAACTAAGAGAATTTTGTTAAAACCGCGAAATTATTCAAAAAAGTGGCATATATTCGTCATTATGGTTTCAGCTTCCCAGGATTTTCCCAAAAAATCTCGGATGAACCTATAATGCGTCAGGATTAGCTTCCTAGAATTTGGAAATATATTTATTTGATATTCATGAGATAATGAGTTATAAAAAAGTCACATAATCGCTTAAATTTTAAGATTTAACGGTTTATTTGAATAAAATATGACTCACTAACACTTGTAAACATTTTTAGGTTTAAGGACAAACTTCACCTGTCTATAGATTTGTAATTTTTTTTTTTTTAGGACAGATTTAGAACAAAATTAACCTGAACTATATCAACCTTTATACCCCTGAACTATATCAACCCTTTGTGCAATTTCGGACAAATAATCTGGCGACAGGTGCAGACACATGGGTTATCTACTAAATATGGCAACCCAGAAAGTTTTAATTGCAAATATGCATCCTTAGAAGCTTAGCTCTTGTACCAGTTGAGGAAGTGCTATTGTATTATGATAACCTAATCAAAACTTTCAATGCTGATGCTAGAAAAATCGGGACATGACAAATTACAATTTAATTTTTGGACCATTCTGATATTCCCGATGAGAACTTTCCAAGAACCCAAAACTCAGTAGTTAATTGGCACAGGCGGTAATCTAGTTGGTAAACCACGTATTAGCGTTTCTCAATTAATATCCGGGCTAGGGAAAGAAAATATTATCGTGAAAACAATAATTGAAAAATCCAAATCGGGAGCATCGTCTCAAATAATAAAAAAGGCATGATTATGATAAAATTGCTTATCTAACAAATATTGCTCACAATATTGCATTATAATTAAACAAATTTATTAATGATATTGATGCTGCTTTTATAAACCTAAACATCTTTTTCAAATACATATACTCGTATGTACATAGTTGTTAAGTTAATTTTATGTAAATAATTTTGTATTTGCGAAAATTTTTATAAATAAAACAAAAAAAAAATATTCATTTTTTTCACTAATCTTCATGTTGGTTCTGAATTTCTGAATAATGCCAATGGAAAATCAATCATAAAGTGAAATTAAAAATCTAACACGGGATTTTAATTTCTGCAAAACTGCAGATTTTTAAAAACGAAATTTTAAAAACCCGGATTTCTAAAACCAGGATTTTGAGGTTTTTCAGGATTTTGACAAGGCGGAATATAAAAAACTGGGCTTTCTTTATTTCGTTATGTTACGTGATTCGTCAACCATTATACCGGGTGGTTTTTTTAAGCTGAAACTTTCAAATATCACGGAAAATAAGCCCTTTACGATAAAAATGAGAGGGAAATACATTAGCGCTAAAATTTTTGGTGGACCTAATTTTAGACGGGTCACACATTTTTGTTATCTAACCTATGGGTAGCTTACGAGTACACCATGTGAACTAACCAGTTTAGTTCTAATAAAGTGTAATGTGTAAGTATGTGGACTAAATGATTAAAAATAAACCAAATTATGTAAAATCATAATCGACAAGTTTTGGCAGATTTAAAAATCGCAATTTTAAAAAAGTTTAATTTGGAAAACGTTGCGTTCAATTTGGAAATTAGTTTCGTTTATTTTGGACATAGTTGCGTATTTAAATTTCAAATACAAGAAAAATTCAAACAACACAAAATTGATTTATTGTTTAATACTTAGTATTAACCCCCCCCCCCTTGCACCTTCAACAGTTCGCATGCGGTTCCCCATTGAACTTATTAAGGTTTTGACGAGAAAGGAATGTCCCCGATATATCGTTCAGTGGTCAAACCTCCTCTACGGCCTCCATCAGGTACGAAAACAAGATCTGGTTATACCTCAAGCAATAGCGATATGTCAACCCACACCATGCGCGAACCGCCGCCGTACGAGACTTTCAGGAAAACAGAACTGCGGGAAACGCTCTCCTGGACGACGGTACACCCGGCCACTCCTATCACTCTCATGTAGACATATTCTACACTCGTCAGTGAATAGAACAGACCTGCATTGCTCGATGCTAATTGATGCCTTGGCGAGCAAATTCGAATCGCACTTTGGGGTGACTTGCTGTCAGTTTTGGGCCTCTAGCGAACCGTCTTGGAGTGAGGTTGGCTTCCTTCAAGGGTCTTCTTACTCTCCATTGACTAACAGCTACATCTCGAACTTGCTTTAGCTCCTGCTGCAGATCGGCGCCCGTGAGATGGCAATTTCGGCTGGTATGTGGTCTCCGATTGAAGGTTCTAGTTTCCTGAAATCTTCTGGATACTCTTAAGCAGATTGTTTCATGTTCCTTCTTGCAATAAAGCAACAACTTGAGCGGTGTTTTTTGAAGTAGTATCCATGATTTTGAGGAAACAACCAATGAAACTGGTAGAGATTTGTTTAGGTCCATCAATTGATTTCACCGAAACATCGCAATTTTCAACGATTGCTTTAATTTTAAAAGTACTGTATAGATTACTATAGATAAAATACTAAGTTGTCAAAAAAAGTGGTTTTATGTACGCACGTAGGGTCGATTTAGTTGCTCGGGAGCTTAGTTCTAACTAACAAAATATTCTACAAAATTCATCAGCCTGTTATCCAAATTATGTAAAATAACAAATCACCAAAAATAATAGAAGTAGGTGAACGAGCTTTTCAGAAGTTTAATCAAAATCAGAGATTACTGTCATATCCTAAAGCAACTTTTACTCAATGACGAAATATGCCGTCATGTGAGCGAACGAGATAAGCACTTTTTTCAAATTCACTAGATGAAAATAAATTGAATATTTATTTTTTTTTGTCCGACCGATTATATAAATTTTAACATTTCTAAACAAATGTTTTGTTTTTAATTTTTTATTAATTTGTATATACATACGTACGAGTATATATTCTTTCTTCCCAAAAAAAAATCTAATCGCCATATAGAAATTTATCGAACACATGTGTTACATATTATGTATATTATATATATTTATTATAAACACACATAAAATTCAAAGTGATAACAATGAAACCACAACAAATTTAATTAGTCAAAACGTCCAAATACAAACCGCAATTGAAAAATTTAGTCGTGCTACAATAAAGCTAATGTAAACACTATTATTTCTTACACTCGTAAATAATAGTTCTTTTTAAATAAATTGTGTGTGTGTGTGCTAGTTTAGTGGGTGATGTTATAAATAAAAATAGTGAGAGGAACGCGACCTATCACCACAGGTATTTAAATTTTATTATTTATTACTATTTTCATCCACTATGTACTCGTACATATATATCATTCGGCTAAATTAACTTAATAAAATCAGCGTACGCAAGTGGATGATGATGATGATTTTCATTCAATTTTATTCATACATACTCGTATATACGATGAGTACAACATAGCATATGATATATACGATGATAATTTGTCATATCGTTTTGAGTATCTCATCAACATCATAACCATAAACACACGAAAGTATGATACAAAAATATAATATATCCACTTGGCATCCTTCTCATCTCATATTTATGTATGTATATATACATATGTATGTTTGTATATATGTATACGATTGATGATGATGGTCCGTCCAGTAAATTTCCACAATATAAAAGACATTTCATATAATTGAATTAAAAAATCCTAAACGACAGAGATTTTATGTTTATATAATTTTTCATCTCCGTTCTTATATGCTGTATGACTATGTAGAGTCGTCCCGAATCTCAAACTACAATGATCTCCCATTTTATTTTTATTCCCAAGCCCTTTGTTGTTGGGCAGGAAAATAAACAAAATTCATCATTCTTTTGTTTCATTTTAAATTTTCCTATTATTTTCTTGTTATTATAATGAAAAACAAAGAGCAAAACAAATTTTTGTTTTTTTTTCCATTCCCTGGAAGAATATGGATGACACATTTTTGTGGACGTGGCTTTTTCCGTTAAGAAATATCGACTGACTGTGTATATATATGTATGTACGTACATACATAATTTGGCGGGAGCTTGCGTGCTAACAATATGGTGTGAGCGTTACAATATTATGAAGATTATTTTATTTAATGATTGCGAAATATAGACAAACAATATGGTGCCGCATATTTTCGTGTGCGTTATTTATATGTTGGGAGTGGGCGGATAAATATGGTGAGCACGTGGCAGTATATTATATGAAGTATTTTTAGTCAGATAACTTTAGTAGCAAAAAATCATAACTTACAAAATTTTATTTTATTCTAATGGTATTTCATAATTCTTAATTATAAAATGTTAGTTCTGAAATTATAGAACTAACTACCTTATAGACTGGCAAATTCATTCATTGGTTGTCCGAATATAGAAATAATTTTGACATATGTACAGGAGGAGTGTAGAATCAAATACGGCAATCTTTATTTTTATAGTTTTGAAATATTTCATGAACTCTGGTTTAGATATTTCGGAGTAATTATAGAAAATTTATAATGTTCAATAATTATTTAAAGGTGGACATTTGCATTATATTGCTTCGATTAGGCTCTCAGTTGAATATTATTGCTGTAAATTAAGGTTAAAAAATGGGGATTTCCGGTTTTGATACTACGAAGTGTCGTTTTTGTTACTGAGAAAAAATTCGTCAGGACCCTATAATTTTGCTCCGGCTTTGATTTCATCGGGTTTTATAGATGTTACTGATATTCCTACTTTTGTAATAGCTTTAGAGACACAAAATTCATTATTATAGTGTATTTCACCTCTTATTAAAATATTATTAGAAGTTGTAGAACGTTTTAAATAATATCGTTTGCATTCCTTAAATCGGAAGTGCCATGATCTGGGTGGCTTCATCTGTTGTTGTATTGCTCTTTTCGAATGCATATTCTTGCAGTCTTCCCCCAAATGAACTAAACTGGCAGATCCCGCAAAAATATCAACGTATTCTTTAGGATCCGAAATTACCTCTATTCGTTGTTTTTTTTCGATATGGCCAAATACTCTATTGGACGGTAAAAATGAATGGCCGACAACAGGAAAAACCAACTGTATATTTCGAATATTTGGAGGTGCGTCGGTAGCCATTCGCAACACATTCCGATAGCAGTAGAGTTTTTATTTTGGCCACTACATCCGTCTGCGACAAGACGAATCATTTTGTTGGAGTTTTCAATTTGAATTTTATTCAGACAATCAAATACCGCTGAAGCAATTTCGTTGGAGCCTTTGTCGAACTCAAATTCGGTCCAATAATACGCAAATACATTTTCTTTTAATAAATTAGATTTCGACGAGCCTTTCATAATCAGAAAATTGTACAAGTATAGCTGTCTAGAATAATACGCAGACTGATCAAGCACTTTCGGTAGTACCAGATTTTTTTGGCAATCGAAGGATAGCGTTAATATTTCAGGATTTTTTTCTTGCAAAAGTTTGAATAAAGCTTTTGCTCTTAAATTGTGGACTTTTCGATCGGTTAGAAGTCTTTCTTTCATTACAGGATCCGTTGTGTACTTTAAGCGTTCGTAAAAAATTCTAGACATTTCGAACAGACATCTGTTCGGTGTGTCTTAAAACATAAATTAAATTTCGTATTAAATATTATCCGAAAATAAGAGGACTACTTGCAAATATTCTGGCGATTGGGCAGTATACATCCTATACATTTTGTTAATGTTTAATTCGGATGGCAGGTACATTTTACTGTTCTCGGCCCGGCAAAAGTACGACTCAACGCATTTGAATTGACTAATAAAATGTTGTACTGCATTGTGTTGTTCTTGAAAATTAAACTTCTTACGATCACCACCTCTCGTTTCAACGGAGATATGACCTGATTCTGCAAATTTTTCCATCACCCAATTTAAACGATGATTAGTTATACCCAACATTTTTAAAAATGTATTTTGACACACTGGTATGTTTTGTTTATTTTGATCACGCACGGAACGTTTTATGTGGGTGGTTTCTGGGGCGATGGTGGATGATGGTCTTATTGTGCAATGGGTAGTAATGAACAAATTCTGGATTAGTTTATCTGGTGTTGCGTAAAATCGTTTATGAAACATTTGGATGTCACGCATCTTTAATGTTTTACATTTGTATGTACCCGATGTGTGGTCGCACTGCGGATAGGTGGGCAAATCTTTTGAAGTATATCTTAAAAATTAATTAAAAAGTAATTTAAACGATATGTTCATTAATAGATTAGGTACATTCTAAAAAATTGAGTTTTGACTAACCAAATTTTTTGGACACGTTACGTTGCCACTTTGATTCGTGCTTTATTCGTTTTCTTGCAGTTGACGGAGTTACCGGTGATGAATTCACTTCCATTATGTTATGGATAATATTGTATATAATTTTCGTTGAATATAAAATTATTTTCAATCAAGTACACGTGTATGACCACTTTCGAGATGAACGAAAGACTGACGAGCATCACGTTAAAAAAATTATATTGCAAATTTTAACGGGTTTTGTTGAAAATAAATCAAAACAATATTATTGTTTCACATTTTTAAAACGGAGATTGTCGCTTTTGATACTGGGCTGTATATAGAGATTGCTGTTTTTTAATCTAACGCTACATTTTCAATACAAATTTTAACGAGATATTGCCGTTTTTGAAACTAAGTAATAATAGCATGTGATAGAGGATTGAATAACGAACAAAATGACGTATCTAAATCATTTTTGGTATTAACGGAGATATGATTCTACACCCCTCAGTCATTTTAGAGAAAAATATTTGTTTGTGATGACACTTAGTGGAAATAAATTAAAACTGACAAATCAAGTCAGTGTTAATTAACCGTTTATACGGGCTAGAATTATTATTTCTGGGAAAGCGGCTGGTGCTGCAAGATAACCCAAGCTTATTATCCAAGATTTATCCATTGACTTTCCAAGGTCTGAACATGATTCAGGTGTCCTTTACAACAACGGAGTTTTTTTTTAAAGAAAAGGTGTATCTACCGCCAGGTTATTTTTTGTTGAGTGGTAGTGGCTACCGATATCGAAGAATGGAGCCAATTGCTATATTAACTTAAATGTTGTTTAATTTAAAGAATGTCAAATCAATAGCATCCCACTGAAATTTAGAATTATGTACATTGTTTTATCATAATATGTTACACCGTTTTTTGATTTCAACCCTATAGGGGAGATAAAATTAAAACTGAGATGGTCAAATTATTATTTGTAGCACGGCTTAACTGAATCGCTATTTTATAAAATAGCTCCGCTTCTACTTTGGCTAGACCAAATAATTTTAAACGTAAGTACTATCGGTTCTAACTAAAAACACGATTCATTGCAAAATCTTACCAACTCTAGAAAGTATCTTGCAAACTATAAAAAATCTTGTAAAAAACTAAATAATTGAGTTCATTCATTTTAATGAATTCCTTAAATAAATTTTGAATTTGGAATGAACTGTAATGGATTGGAAAGATCAAATCTATAAATAACAATCTTATGGAACTAGCGTTAATGACCTAACCTTAAATAAAATCGAAAGAATCTCAAACAACTAATTTTGCAAGACAATTCCGCAGATCTAGACGTATAAAAAGTTATCCTAGAATTTTATAACAGAAAAATGTACATTAGGTAATACAAGTGATAGTATCCATTATCTCTCATGATAGAACTATGTACGTCTACGAATTAATTCATCGTACGACCCAAAAAAGGGAATTTGCCACTTGCCTTTTAAACCAAACAAACTATTCAATACTGTAAATGAAAACGGTGAAAAAAGTAAGCAAAACACAACTTTTCAAGTTCAAAAACGAAACTATTGCAATGTTAATGCATTTGTTACGAACAAAGTCACCGTACGGTACATAATGCCACGTGTATGACACGTAAATCCTTTGTTTTACGATATTTTTTTGATGATTTCGCTCATTATACTACTAGACGCCAAACATATTTCTACATGTTGTTGTATTTTTAAACAGTGATTCTTTTAATAATTGTGATATGTCTACAAGAAAAGAAACCAGCGTTGACTTCCGAGAAGTTGTAATTAACATGCATTTGGAGGGGCAGTCGCTATCGGCAATCGCAAATATTAACAAAAAAATCAAAATCTACAATCCAGTAAATTGTGGAAAAATATAAAAAAAAATGGAAACGTTGAATATATAAAACGAACTGGCCGCCCTCGTACTCTGAGTGAGAAAATGGAAAGGATAGTAGTGCGAACCATACGCAAGGAACCAAAAATATCTAGCACGCAAATTCAAATAATGCTACGCAGAGATCATGTTGAACAGTTGTATGTTCTCGAACAGTTCAAAAAACATTAAACCGGCACGGATATCATTCCAGAACTCCCTGGAAAAAACCACTTATCAGTAACGTAAACAGGCAGAAGCGCATCGAATTCGTTAAATTGTACCTGGATAGTGACCTACTTTCTGGAAAAGTGTTATATTTACAGATGAAAGTAAATACAATGTTTTTGGGCATGACGGACCGTCAAAAGTATGGCGCAAAAAAGGAACAGCGATGGAAATCACTAATCTTCGATGCACAGTTAAACATGGTGGAGGTGGTGTTCTAGTCTGGGAGTGCATGGCATGGTCGGGGGTCGGTAACTTGGTGTTTATCGACGGGATAATGGACAAATGGCACTACCTAAATATTTTAAAAGCCAATTTACATGCATCGGTTGAGCAATTAGGATTACCACAAGGTTGGGTGTTCCAGCAGGATAACGACCCCAAACATACCGCGCTAGCTGTTCGAGATTGGTTGCTGTTTAACACCCCCAAACAACTACATTCTCCTCCACAAAGTCCAGATCTAAATCCCATAGAACATCTATGGGACTATGTAGAAAGGCAACTCCATAAACATACCATTACATCCAAGGCCACACTGAAAGAAGCAATTAGACAAGAATGGGCCCGAGTGCCACCTGAGTTTACCTAAAAGTTGGTTTCGTCTATGAATAATAGATTAAAAGCTGTTTTAGATTCAAAAGGGCGCCCGACCCGTTATTAACGAATATTTTATTTAGTGTTAAGTAATGGTTGGATTGATCGTACGATGAATTTGTTCGCGTATAATTATATATTAATTGTTCCTATTTAATTGTTAATCTTGAAGAAAAATTTAATAAAATAAGTTAATGTATTTTTTTTTTTACACTTTTTGACCTTTTTCATTTACAGTGGAGAAAATTTGGGCAAGTGGTAAATTCACTTTTTCGGATCGTACGATGAATTAATTCGTAGAGTATATATAATGCACCAAATCAGTAAATACAAGTTGTGAAATCATTACAAGTTACGTTTAAAGACTAAAATTTTAAATTAAATTGACATACATTCAACATAAATAAATAACTTATTTAAAAAAAATCGATGTTTTAAAAAAACACATATTTTTCATTATTTCACCAGTCCCATCGTCTCCAGAGTCAATTAGGTAAAAGTGTCGGATTAATTGGTGTTAGTATGCCAAACTTAAAAAGCACCCGAGCTAATCCGACACTTTTACCTATATATAATAGACCCTGGACACGATGGGACTGGTTAAACGAACTGGTAAAAATGTATGAAATAGTTAGCTTAAAGCTAAATTGGCTCGCTCACGACCTTGGAAAATATTTGAAACGAGCAGGATAAATTGGTGTTAGTATGCCAAACTTAAAAAAACTCCCGAACTAGTGCAACATTGGCTCGAGTGTGACCAAGTAGTGGTTTTGGTTGGTTAATTTAAAAAACACTCGACTTCGTACGTCACTTTATCACAATCTTTTCTGAATCCGATTTAATATATCAAATCGTTGTTGAGTGGTAGCTTAAAGCTAAATTGGCTCGCTCACGACCTTGGAAAATATTTGAAACGAGCAGGATAAATTGGTGTTAGTATGCCAAACTTAAAAAAACTCCCGAACTAGTGCAACATTGGCTCGAGTGTGACCAAGTAGTGGTTTTGGTTGGTTAATTTAAAAAACACTCGACTTCGTACGTCACTTTATCACAATCTTTTCTGAATCCGATTTAATATATCAAATCGTTGTTGAGTGGTTCGATTTGCGTTTATTTATGATACTATTTGTGTATCTTTTTTTCGTGATATTGAGATGGTTTGGTACGAAATTCAAGATTATAGTGATTTCCTGAAATTATTTTATGGAACTGTCGCGACATTAGGACAATTTGTCCTGGGCTGATAGTTGATATAAAAGTGCGTTTTTCTGGGATGAATCCTGGGCTAACTTTATGTACATACATCAGATCTAGAATACAGCTTGATGTTAGCAATACCGCTGAACTTGTAAATTTGCTTTAAAATATTAAAAAATATTGGGAAATCAATTAGCATCTCCTAGGTGCCAACGGCGTTAGGTATCGTGCCAATGGCTAGATGCACATGAGGCTCTATAATAGTTGCTCAGAATACCAGCACATCAGAAAAGATATACCGAGGAAAATTAGCAAATGAAAACCATTGCTTGAAATCGAAAGTGGGGGTAAAACTGTTCGCTTTTTGTAGATGTTAAATTATATATTTTGAGTGGATTGTTTTAAGTGAAATTCATGGTAGAATTGTACTATGTAGTTGAGTTAAATTTAAACGCGTGTAGCAAACTTTTTAACTGATAGATTTCAACAAAATTTTAGTACAATTTAAATATTAATTAAAACATTAATTATAATATAATTTTTTGTTGTATTTGATTGTGATTGAGTAGACTTTGAATTAGATATTTTGAGTGGAACTTTTTAAGTTACATTTAAATTATACATATTTAATAATATTATAGCTGCATAGAATTGTATGAGTGAAAATAACGTAATTTTTCAACAAAATTTGAGTACATTTTAAATTGAGTTAAAAATCAAATATTGGTCGAAAAAATATTTTGTGCTATTTGAGTTTGCGTATAGATTTTGAATTATAATTTAAGGTACAAGAATTTAAGTCAAGTTTTATATGTGAGCATACGTTGTATTTGAATAGCTTTTGAATTGTGTTGAGTAGATTTTCTTATGTAAAATTCCAGCGAAAATTTTAGTATGGACTTGAATAAAATTTTAATTATAATTTAAGGAGTATTTCCACGTAGATTGGCTGGTAATCAATCAAGATTTGTTGATAATAATTTAAGCAAAATTGGTCCAAAATTAGGAATTGTGTTTGAACTTGGGCAATTAGTAGAATTTGAGTATATAATTTGATGTCTACGGCAGTGTCGTCAATGTCTTCCGTATGCGTGATTTCTCTTCGATGACCTGCTCACAACCATCATAGCAACCAACGAAAGTATGATAATGCTTTTATCATTCGGGAGGAAAAGTTTGAGCACATTTGATGTTGAGTTAATTGGCCACAAGTAACAGTATTAGGTCAGTATTACCTGTAAGATTATATGCAAGTGAAAAGGATTTACTGGAAACGAATTTTGATTCATTTAGTTTTTAATATTAAGACCGTGGGGTTGAGTAGTTAGATTGGTTTGTCTCTGTATATTACAGGAACGAAAATCGAATAGTATGTTGCCAATGGGCTCGTGAGCAATTAGGATTCTACAGGATTCTGCTACCGCGTTAATATTTGGTGTGGGACTATAGTAGGCAAAATTTTGCAGAGTTGATACATTTAAAAAATATGCTGTATTTGTCAATAAACTAGTAAACTATAGTTTTTATGATATAATTTCGTATCTAAAATTTATTACAAATATAATTGTGAACTTGTTCATTCGAGTTCAAAATGCTACGTTGTTGACGTTTTAACTATCGACGTTGACATAAAACACTGCCAGGCAATCTACGTACTATTTAACGTGTCGAGAATCGCGTAGATTACATGGAGTAATACTAATCTACCTCGCCCATCTTTGGTAAACAGTATAAAATTGGCTTGAAAACCGATTAACCGGTAAAATACCGGTAAAACGAAAACTTATTAATTAAATTAATTAAAACAGTTTTTACTCACCGTGCCAACAATCCGTATCCAACGATTTAGATCCTAAGCATGTTCTTCATGCTGTCTTAGACAATCTGAAGAAGTCAAAACGTTCTCTACGCCGTGACACCATCATCGCCTACAACGACCGCTGTGCCTACCATACGGTGCAGTTGTCCTTTCAGAGATTGCTGTACAATTCCTTCCGGATTCGATGATCAATGCTTTGCAAAGATTCAGCTTCACAGCAATTGATCAGTCACCAACCAAGACCTTCGCTAAAGGGATGATTCTAACTGTAACTTGTAGCGTGATAATTCTCACACTTCAGGCGGTTTTCCTTCTTGAAGATGAGGAGATCGCGACAGTTTCCATCCGTCAGGCATAACTTCGCTTCGCCATACTAATCGAATAAAATCAGAAAGTCAGTTCCACTAAGGGTCTCCACCGAATATCAAGAGCTACGAATTAATGCAGTCCTGCCTTTCGTCTACAAATTTGCAAATGAGACGATGAGACTTCATAATGGGCTGGTTGTCGCTGATAATATCCTGATATCTTTTGATCTTTATTTATCAAACCTTTACAGCCATTTCGCTGTTCCCAGATTTGTACGAAAACTTCAATCGTAGCTTTGAACATTTCATGAAACTCTTAATATTATTGGTCATATCTGTGATGTTAGCACGAAAAATACACTGGAAACTCTTGTGGTTTATGTCATGGATATTACTCATCTTGTTCTAAAGCTAGCAGAAAAAATGGATGGTGCAAATAAAAAATTTTTTAGGCTAGCACAAAATCACAACAATTTATAATTAAATTTCAAAGTATTTATTTTCTAATATTTTATACATAATTAAAATATATTAATATTATTCTGCACAACAAACATCGAATCAAAAATATACTATGGGATATATTTAAAAGAACTATAGAAGCTCAATATGGCCTTCTTTAATTTCTCAAGTATAATTTTGATTCGAGGCTAGAGACCAGCACTTGGGAATTCATGTACATGTGTTCAAAAGTTTTCTGTGGCGCATTTTAGAGTATTGTATTGTTAAAATAAATTTGAATATTCTTGTACTCTAAATTACGTTATAGAAAAATTCTGAGCACAGATATAGTAAATACCAAAGGATTTGTCGTTAGCCTGGGATCAGAAATAGACTTAACAAATTAAAGATTAAGGTCAAATTGAGCTTTTGGTACTTTCACATATGTCCTATAGTAAATTTTTCAATTTGATGTAAATTTGAGTAGAAAAATTCTGATCACAGGCATGGAGAACTCCCAAGGGTTGGTCGTTAGCCTGAAATCAAAACTAAAAATGACATTAAAGATTAAGCCAAATCGAGCCTTTTGTTCTAATAAATAAATCCTATAGTAATTAGAGTTGTATGTTGATAAATAATATTATTCTTATCTTAAATGTTATCTAATACACATCCATGATACAAACCACTAGAGTTCAAAGTGTCATTTTCGTGCTAACTTCCCACCGGTTGTCGGTCGAAGTTTCATGTTGGGAGTACGGACCTATGTTTTCCGCCAACTGTTTGCAACAAACTGAATAAAATCATCTTGTTGAGTGTAAACTGCATTTGATATATCGATAATTTGATGCGAACTTTGATTGTTCAGAGCTCATATGCAGCACTTTTGAGTTCTACACTTGTTCGTTTCGTCGTTAAAAAGTGCTGGTATTAGTTGCTCTTTGGTTATTTCATGCTATTTTTTTATCATTTCCCAGTTAGTAAAAAAAAAAAATCCCTCAAATAAAAGCTTATTAGAGGAGTGCGGCTTATTAAGAATAGTCAAGCGGCTGGAGTTTGCTCTCCTTTCCGTCCTGAATCCTGATTTTTTTACTTATTGATTTCACTTCCTCGGTTGTGTGACCAGGCACTGCTTCCAGAATTAACAGGCATTTCTTGTTGAAGGAAGATTGCAGCCATTTATTTCTGACCTTTCCTAACCATAAAATTATGCCATCCACCCTTTTCATTCGCAGCAATAATTATACTACTCGGAAATTCTTGCTTCGGACTAGCTTTCGGTTTAAATATAACATAGGCTGATAATTTTGTCCCATCAGCTAATACAGCCAAAGTAACGGTAAAGTTGCATTTCTCATTTCTGGTGGTGGTTATATTTATTTACATCGTCCCTTTATTTGTTCCGACAAATTTCTTTGCTTTTTTGTTTTTGCCAGGAACATTTACAGTTTATCTTTATAATTGCGTCTAACCATACAGCCCCCATTTCCATCCATTTGCTATTGCAAGTTTGATGTCTTCTAATTTATAGTATAACGTATAACTTTTTCTAGGTTTACTCATTTGAAGGTTATGTTCTAAGTTTTTGATATTTATTTTAGCAATTAGGTAAACTGGTAATTTATTTCACGCTTGTCACATTTAAAAGACATTTGTGTGCAAATTGATTCACACTTTAGTCGTTTTGTGCTGGTAATAAATTTTAAATTCACATAAACATAAACGACCATGTCGAATAATATCCCGTATAATATCTGTCAAATAATATCCCGTGAGACTTTGTAGGTGGAATTTAAAAAATAAATATGAAACCTAATAAACATACTAACTGCGGCGGTATAACACTATCAAAATTAATTGCTTAAGTACATCACAATTATTGAAACAGAGTATTTTATAAAACTATTATGTTACAGAATACTTTTGTGTGACAATTAACAATTTTTAATGAGGTGCGGCTGATTGAAGGTATGTTTGCGGCTTCTAAAGTAAAAACAGGGTATTATTTGATTACCAGTTGTAAATGTCCTTTTATGGTGGAAAGTGGTATTAGTTAGCATTCACGATTCGTCGCAGATAACAAGAGTTAAAATGAGTTTTATTATTAAAGATCAGAACAGCCGGTAAGCTGTTCTCATATTTAAAAATTTAATTTAAATCGAGCGCAAGAACACTCATCTGTAATTGGAAATCCTCCGAACTTGATTATTCCACAGCTATGGATTTACCCCGATAGGAACGCCGATATTTTATTTAATTTATCATTTTAAGTTTTCTAATAGGATATTGTCACTGTTTGTCGGCTTTTTTAATATTTGAATCAATGTAGTCACAATGTTTTTTCATCACTGATTATTCGATTAATCGTTTACCGATAATGTGATCACTAGAAGCGATAATGTACATACTTAGATCTACGAACATACTTGTTTTATACAGATTTGAATCGTTCATGTTAAATTCGCGAAAAACAAAAAATTATCGATTTGAATTTATCATTTGACTTCATCCGAATCAGTGTATATACGAGCAAATTTTAGTGAAAAAAACCAAGGGAAAATTTTTGTACAGGAAACTCAGTATGCTAGCCAAACTGCTAAATTAATTGTTTCGTCATAACAAAACTATGAAAAATATCAATATAGAAAAATAGTTTTTAGCGGTACATCCTCAGGTACCGATAAAATAAATGTAATTTAATTTAAAAGCCTACTATATAGGAAAGTACTAGTTTTTCTAGCAGCTTAGAAAACATTTTATTGATTTTGTTTCCACTGCAATGCGCTTGTTTCGTTGATTGTATTACTTTTTGTTTTTGCTTCAAAATAATGAACTACACTGCTACTTGGATTAAAATTTTAATCGAAAAACAAAAAATTGTTTAATTTTTTCGATGTTTTCATAAAATGCGGATATAGAAATGAAAATAATATGAATCTCTAAATCGAATCAGATCAAACGACATACGGTTATTATTGCCTAAATAAAAGAATTCCAGCAATGTAAGAATGGGAATAAAAATCTGGAAAAAAGGGAAATTATAATATTTTTTATTTTCTTTGTAATATTTTATAAATTTAATTGCTTATAAGAATTCATTTAAAATCTTTCTCATCCGTAGTGTAATAAAATCTATACAAATTGAAAAAACTTTTAGTTGGCAGTTTTTAAATAGTCAAACCATAGGAGAAGTTTTAGAAATCAAAACTTTCGGTTTTTGCCCAATTAAACAGTTTTGATGGTGCGATTTCCGTCATGTTGAATTTTACTTTACAAATCGGAATTTCGCTACGAATGTTACTTTACAAAAAGAATGTTACTTTACAAAACTTTAAAGATGAATTCAAATTATAAACATTACAGTCATTATTATCAAGGCCTTTTATGAAAATGGTGGTTCAAAAAAAAAAGAAACTGGGTCGGTAGCAGATGTGAAACCATTAGAGCGTTTTCGTTTAGGCCGTACTGCCGAAATTGAGGCCGTACGTGACAGTGTACCATAATAACTATAACTTTAGGAATGGTCTGAATTAGATGATATGGATGCGTGAACGATGTGTGGGTCCAACCAGACGGTGCCACACAACCAATTTAGCAATGATTTTATTATACGAGAATTTTCAGAACCGAGATCGTGCGATTTGACATGCTTGTTTTCTGTCTTTGCGGTTATCTCAAAAGTAAGATCTATACCAATAAACTAGCAATAATTCAAGACGTGATAATAAGGCATATTTGTGGAATAGAAGAACAATTATGGCAGGATGTTATCCTAAACGTAGACAAATGGATTGACATGTGTCACCGAAGCCGGGATGCACATTAGGCCGATATTATCTCTGACACATAATAGTTATCGATCAATAAGCAAGATTCAATAAAGAAATCAAAATCATTCCAACGCTGAAATTATTAAATTAAAAAGTTTACCCACGGCAAAACGATAACTGAATTTAGTTTGTATGCTATAATTGCAACATGATAACTATTTTAGCGCTAAATTTATCTTAATCTTAAATGAAACACATTAATGATACGTTAAAAAAAACGCTACAAAAATCTTTAATTTTTTCATAAATAAAATGTTAATGACCGAAAATATGCGTTCTCGTCTGAAAAAATTAACGAAAAATATTTTCGCCTTTGTTTTATGATTCAGACTCAGAGAAATTAAATTGCAAATACTGAATGCTGGACATTCAAATTCAATTAAAATTCTGTATTACACGGAAATTAAATAAAAGTAGTAGATAAATCCACCATGTCATTTCTCCATATTATTTATGAACTATAAATGTCAAAATTACAGCAACATATGTTTTGTTTACTTCATTTTGTTGTTTTTCGGATTTTTTTTAAATTCTCCAGCAAGATTATCTTGTAAAAAGACACAAAAGGAACATTGAAAATGCAGTTAAAAAAAAATGAGGCAAAACTTCAACTTGTTGAAAATCAACAGATGAAACCATAGAAACACACACAAAAAATGCTACCTTTTCTAGCACAAGATGGCAATTTTTATGTTCAAAACTGTTAAATATTGTAGCACTTTAGACATTTTTTGTTTTGATTACATTTAAAAGTTACGCACTTACAAAACTATTCAAGTTACGCACTTACAAAACTATTCAGTATTATAGCAGTTTTTGACTTTATTTATTTTGTTTTCAATTGAAAGATAAGTTTTTTTTATTTTTAAAAATTTTTAAATGCATATTTAATTTTTATTACTCAGATCTTATAAAGAAAAATTGCGTAAACTGCCATAAAGTATATTGATCTCCGTCAAAATCATAAACAAAATCCTAACCTCACTTCTGCTGACATTTATTTTTACTCCAATCTGCTATACAATAGTGGAGACAATTATTTTGTCTTGCTTCCTTCATAGTAATTTTTATTCGTGCTATCTTGCAAAGATCGGTAAAATTTCCAGATCGGCAAAATTTCAATTTTCTCGAATTCTAAATCCACGTTAAAGCAAACCGAATAATAATACATTTGTCAATCTTCTCGTTTTTCCTGTTTTTCTTTTTTCTGTGGGTAAGTCAACGTCTCAAATTTAAGTTATTAATTTTTAAATCGATTTACTTTTCATTTAATTTGTGTGCATTTAGAACTTCTTTATTTTAAGAACTTTAGAATTTGAAAACATACAATTTTATCAGGTGTTTCTCCTTTAAAATTTTGAATGAAGATTTTCATTCAATTGGAATAAAGTGTTTCAATTATCTGTTTCAATCAGAAGCAGATAAGATTGGAATTTTTTACTTTAATTTAAATTTGATTTGTATTAATGTAGTTAAATTAAACTACGTTTTGTCCTTCATTTTAAACTAATTTTTGTTAAATTATCGATAAAAACTTGATTCATATATTATTAGCGGTTTGATTTTAGCTATAAGTTGGGGCATAATTATACACTTGTATTTTAGGCCATATTTAAACTCTCAACAAGTGCTGCGGAACCACGAATGAAAATAAATAAAATATGGAGAAATGTTTGAAATTTCAATTCGTTTTATGGAATTTTAAATAATTTGGATCTTTGATATGTCAAATATGAATGTTTTTCGAATTCTAATTTAAAAATTTCAATTCGATATTTCGAATGTACTACATGAATTATCTATCTTGGCATTTTCATTTCGAATTATAGATTTACAGTGGTAAAAAATCTGCATTCGTTTTTTATTTTTAATTAGCTTTAAAAGTGTACATATACCCCTACTTTTGGGTCAATTGCCATTCACTTAGAATGATCGAATTTGTAGATAAACTTACGGGAGGAAGTATAACCCTATTACTGATAATCAAACTATAGCATTAAATGTTCAATTGAGCTGGTGTTTGGCGAGTGGAGACCGCTGCCAGAACGATTTATTCTTATATGAGTTTTATAGCAAATTGTAACTGTTTTATTTGGATGTTAAAAGCTTTTGGGAAACTTTGAGCAAAGTATTGTTAATGAAGTAGCTTTGGCAACTTTATAACAGTTTTGTTGTTAATTTTTAGTCGTTAGAGACTATAGACTTATGTACAAAAATACTTTTCAGTCGCCTTGTTTGAACCAAAATAATATTAAATTTGCTCACTTTTTAATTACACTTTTGACACTGTAGTGGTTTTAATATGAAAATCAATGGCATATACATACGTATACTTTTCCACGATGTACAAATGTTGCATTGCAATGAATACAAATGATTGCGGAGTATTTTCAAATTGACGAGTTTTGTTTTCCCATGGTTTTGAAATATATTTTTTTAGTTGGTTTCATAATTTTTACTAGTTCTCAAGTTTAAATATTTTGCTAATTTCAGATTGTCAACAACAAATCGCTGTCAGTATTTAAGCCTGGTAAGAATTTCCAAAATCTCCGATTTTATTTTACTGCATTAGGTTTAGTTTATTTTTAATTTGACAGCTTTGCGGAATTTGATGAAATGACCAAATTGCACGTTCAGCAATTAATACTTTAAATATATAATTGATAGAGCAATCTGCAATGGGTAGATAATTGTAACAATAAGACCGTTTTCTTATTCATACTGCATCGCCAAATTAATCTGTCTTACCAACCGTATGGAAACTTGCTCATCACATTTACATATGAGCTCTGCCACCTTGTGCCTCAAAATTCTTATGGTAAGGCAATAACTCCTCTAATCAAACTCTTAATTAACCAATCAGAAATCCATCTTCCACATTAGCTTTTATTCACATAACAAAATCACGAAATATTGGCTTTAATCTTTTATATTTTTAAGAATTTACAGATTTATAACTTATTAAAGTTAATAAATAATATTTGCATATTTATGATTTCTGTTTTTTTATATTTACATAATTGAATTTTCTCAATCATCTTATTTCTCAATCATCTTATTTGTTTTAAATATATATTAATTACATCTGAATATTAAAGCGGTTAAACAAAAACCGAGTAATTATAAAAAACATGTAACTTTCTTACTACTTTGTTGTTAGTCAAATTGTTTAAAATAATTCACGAAATAAGAAATAAAATATTCACATATACATATAATAAACGAATATATGTTTGATGAGCGGCGAGCGATACAAGTCACAAAACTTAAATTTGTGACTTTAAAAAATTGAAAACTAAAGAATTCTAGATTAGTTTGAACTAGGTTAAGATAGATTTTAATTTTTTGACCAAGCCGTAAAAATAAAGGATTTGGAACGATTAAGTCATTTTGTCACGTCAAATCATGGGTGTGATATTGAATGTTCAAATTTTTATTTCTGCTTTTCGATAAGCCCGTGATCAATAGATACCGTCTCTCTTATGCTATATGTAACATGTTACTGCTCCTTTAGCCGGGTTGGGAGGGCCTGTTGAGAAGGTCGAATGTGAAGTTTCTAATTTGCTACTCGTCCTTAGCTTCCTTTATCTCGCGTTTTTGTATTATATGCATTAACGGCCATCCGTTATGTTGTTTTATTTCGGTTTTAATAATTGTTATCGATTATGACTTTCAGTTTTATATTGATTAATTATTAATGAGTCACATTTGTGACATGTATTCACTTTTGAACCAATAAAGCTAATTTTTATATGATTTGTTTAATGCGAGTCATAAGCTGGGAAAATTGCTTCGTTAACTATTTTGTTATTACCAACTGCCCTCTTTACCTGTTTTGATTTGGTTACTTTAGTTATAGTTCTAACATTTCTTTTGTCGATTATAATCTGTTCCCCTTTTCTGGACAATTGTGTGTAAGTCAATAAGATGCATTTTTGACCATACCCTGGTAATGGTTGGCTTGTACTCTTAATCCCGCTCATCATAGAAATAATAACAACAAAAATAATCACCATTTAGTATAAATTAAATTATTGCTGAGTCAAATTTTATCTCAGACACTAAAACAAATTTTGTAAAAAAGCTAAGAAACATAAACTATATATATATATATATATATATGTATATATATATATATATATATATATATATATATATATATATATATATATATATATATATATGTATATATATATATATATATATATATATATATATATATATATAAGTATATATATATATATATATATATATATATATATATTTATATATATATATATATATATATATATATATATATATATATATATATATATATATATATATATAAGTATATATATATATATATATATATATATATATATATATATATATATATATATATATATATATATATATATATATATATATATATATATATATATATATATATATGTATATATATATATATGTATATATATATATATATGTGTGTACTATATGTACTTACAGATGGCATTAGTATAAATGTCGTTATCTGTCCCTCAACTTCAACTAAACTAAATTAAAATGTCAAAATCGATGGAAAAATTACAAACAAAATATACGTGCAGTAAAATTAACCTAAATTTTATTTTATATCTAATAATATTAAGGAATAATGATAATTCCGCATTTTTTGTTCACCAGTACACTTTTAATGTATTATAAATATCTTTTAAACAAAAGACGAATTTTAAAAAATAAACGGCGACGACGAACAATTGTAATTCACAAAACTCTATTTTTGTGAGGTTATGGTGTATAATCAATGTAATTTGTTTTTATTTGTAGACTCCACGATGCCTATTTTTGTCGTACAATACTGATATCTATCAACGAATTATGTCGAATAACAATCAGTTTATACGAGACCACTTACGAGTAACGGCTGTATCTCTAAATACCATATGTGACATTTTGATCGAACAACAAAGCAAGAAAGGCTACACAGTGAAATTTCGAGTTTCCGTTTTCTTATATTAGCTAGCATACCGGACGAGCTACAGAGTCACTGGTGTAAGCTTCAGTATATCCAGATACTCCGTTACGGCAATCGTTCACAAAATGCTCGATTGTTTTGTCGGACTCGCACCCAAGATAATAAAATCCCCAAGTTTGGATTTTTATGAAGCAATTGGAGCACAATTTAATAAGAGATCTGGAACATTAATTTTTTCCAATGCTTTAGGTGTCATAGACGGTTGCCACATAAAAATTATTGTTCCAACCAGTTTGCATAGCCAATATATTAACCGTAAATTGGACTATATCATCAATTTAATGACGCAGTATGCGATAGCTGGAAGGTGTATTAACATTTGTTGCGGCTATCCGGTCTCTGTTACGTAATAGCCGTAATTTATCGGCAAAAAGCGTTTCCAACACATGTTTACTTTCTATTAGGTGACAGTGGCTACAAATGTTCACTGAAGCCTGTACCAATAATAACGCCCGTTATGCGAAAAACTAATTGAACTGCCATTGAAAAAAAATGAACCATGTGCATAGCAAAGCTAGTAGCATCGTTGAAAAGAAAATGCGTTTGGAATTATGAAATCCCTATGGCGTTCAATTTTTCTCAAGTCCCTTGAATTAAAAATTGCATAAAAGGCATTACTGCATGTTATGTTATGGACAATGTTTGTTTAAACGAAAATTTTGAATTGGAACCGTTTGAAGAGGTATTACTAGATGAAACATTTGACAGTGCAAATGACCGGGATGATGAACGAGCCTTAGAATTCCGGAATATTTTGTTACATCAATTGTTAGCAGATAATCGAGCAGATAATTAAACACATATAAATATAAGATACACAACGCAAGCTAAATAAATAAAAATTGGCTGAAATTTAAAATTCCATTTATTTGAATGGAATTTTAATAAAGTTTTATATTAATTAATTTAGTGTTTGTAACTATTATTAATCGGTGTCATCGCTGTCTGATGACACTTCCACCAAAGTCGACATATACTGAATATACATTTTGGCCGCTTCGCTTAATAATTTCATTTGTTTCCGCTCAGCGGATCCTGATATTTCAGTTGATGGCCTTTTTCGACTCGATGACGTTGATGGCTCAGATGGAGTTAGTTTGTTTGTCTCATTCACAAATTCATCCCTCGTGTCGATAATCAGTGGCCGATTAATTTAATGCCTCTCCGAGGCATACTGGTGGATAATATTGAAATAAGGCCAATTGCTAGCCATTGTGCCTGCGTCCTGTTCCCATTCCCGGAGACGGTTCAATTATGGCCTTTAAAAATAAGATAGTTAATAAAAATTGAAATTATGGGCTATATATACATTTCAATAACCTTGTATGGATTCATGATGTTACTCCATTTTTTTTTAAATTTACGCTAATCCTCAATATTGATTTCTGCCTTTAATCTTACTCTTCTGCAAAATAATCACACAAAATATTTATAATAAAATTACGGTAGATAAATTATTTACATACTCCCAGCTAGTTTTTAGGTTGTAAAACTTCCCGTTGAATAAATATTCCAACTCTATCCGGGCTTTTATGAATTTATCAGTTTCTTCGTGTGTCCCTAAAATAAAAATGGGGTATCTCTAGTAATTTATTATTATAGAAATCAATTTTATACAAATTTTTCTTATTACTTACAGCGGGTTGAATATTGCCGAGTGCGTTTTTCCATTTTAAAATTTTTAATTTTGTTTACAACGTAATAATTTAAATAATAATTTAAGTAATAAATGCTTTACGCAGTGTTCCTCGGGGAAAAACCAAATAACAACTAAATGGCAATTAAATGAAGTTTCCGTCAATACACCTACAAGAAATGTAACTAAGTTGACAACTTACAGCTATAACCTGGTGTTCAATAGTGAAAGTTCAATTTATTTTAGTTTAGTCAATATTTAGTGTGTTCAGGCGTTAATAATGATTAAGAATTTTTATTAGCCAATAATTAAAGATACCATCTCTTTCATGTTACATGTACCAAGTTACTGCTCCGGTAGCCTGGCTTGCAGGCCCTGTTGAGAAGGTCGAATGTGAAGTTTCTAATTTGGTACTCGTCCTTTATCTCGCGTTTTTGTATTATACGCATTAACGGTTATCCGTCATGTTGTTTTATTTCGGTTTTAATAATTGTTATTTCTTTCCGCTCGATTATGGCTTTCAGTTTCATATTTAATGAGTCGCTGTTGCATTTTGACACGTGTTCACTTTTGAACCTATAAAACTCATTTTTAATTTATGAAATTCCCGTCAATACATTTTTCTAAACACATTTATATGTTTTGTTTATTGCGTGTCATAAGCTGGGAAAAAATAAATGTGCTGTACAATTGCAGGTATTGCTTCGTTAACTATTTTGTTATTACCAACTGCTCTTTTTATCCTGTTTTGATTTGGTTACTTTAGTTATAGTTCTAACATTTCTTTTATCAGTTATAATCTTTTCCTTTTTCTGGACAATTTTGTTTAAGATGTGTCAATAAGATGAATTTTTGACCATACCCTGGCAGTGGTTTGGCTAAAAATGTAACAACAACAAAAATAATCACCATTTAGTATAAATTAAATTATTTTGTTTCGCTTCAAAAGCATGCTGAGTAAAATTTTATCTCAGACACTAAAACAAATTTTGTAAAACAGTAAAGAAACCTAAATTATGGTAATGTGATTGAAAGAAAATTGATTTGTGATGTAGTTATTAATAAAATATTTAATATTTTCTCATATACGAGTGAATTGCCTCTAAATTTGAAAAATTTTGTGGAACTTGTTTCTAAATATTCTGTCAATTCGCGAAAGATCTGACTCAAAAATATTCACAAATTTAGAAAAACTATGTTTCTCGATAAATTCTACGTAAGCTACTAAAAATTTGTGAATTATTTAGTAGGAATACATCAATTTGACAAATTGTTTGATTACAAATTTTATTAACAATTCGACAGATAAGTCCGTTTTAATCGAACACTTCCAAAACTACCTTCCCAAACCAACTCCAAGCACACGATTGTTCATTACGTCTATTTGAAGAACTTCACGCACAGCGTGTGACATATATACTCACGTTGCACATTAAATTATTATTATTAAAACAGTTATTAAACGGGGTGTTCTGCCCTCTTGCTGTGTCAACAATCTGGCTCCACCAGTTTCTTTTCTGAACTTGGTACAGCGACATCCGCGCCTACCAAATCGTTTCTCTCTCGTCAGAGATCGCTGTACAAATTGTTCAGGATCTGCACTCAGAGCGTGACCGAGCCAGAGTACTCGCTGAGATCCCACTTCATGTACAATATCGGCAATCAATTATACAGAGCACATTAAATAGGTAATTTAAATAATTCTCCAAATGAATGGTATACATTGTTGCATTCGTTCAAGCATAAACGAATTGAAGTGATTCATAAAATCGATTAATCTTCCGCAATGTATAAACAAATCATTTTGGTAGAATTTATTGTTATAACCGTAAAATAATAATTTTAAACGGATATTAAATCTAATTGAATAATAAATTTCAAAGTAGTTTTGAAGTTGAATTTTTTTTTTCGTTTTAGAAAATAAATAAGAAAACATTTTGATCTTCTTGTTTTTATTCTTCCAAGGTACATATAATTTAATGAAATAATAAACAATTCGTTCTCTCTAGGGTCATGAAATATTCTATATACGAGTATATAAAATTACTCTACTAAAATTTTTGTAGTACATAAATGTACATTATAAACTACAGTTGGTCATATTTCAATTAGATTC
Organism: Tipula unca; assembly: GCA_951394425.1. Classification (NCBI taxonomy): domain Eukaryota; kingdom Metazoa; phylum Arthropoda; class Insecta; order Diptera; family Tipulidae; genus Tipula; species Tipula unca. Next base: position 87,484,601 of record OX596382.1, read on the forward strand.
TATAAGAGTTCATATTTTATTATTTACTTATCACTATATCGATTTTGGAAATGATCGTAAAAATTAAATTAAATTGTTATAATTGAGAAATTGAAATAAATCTTTTACGTTTTTAAATCGCGGATGGAATACATAATGATACGAGTACATATGTACATACAGTACAGTAAAGAGTAAAGCAATATTGCTTTACGTACATATAGAAATTCCCGCCGTTATTTAATTACGGACATAGTTTTTTGACTACATACTGTACACAATTTTTTTTTTCAATTGTTTAGGTGATAATGATCGCCAGCTGCTGGATAATCGTTTGTGTTATATTTATTAATTTATTAATAGAATGTTTGTTTCTATTTAAACAGGCTATATTATTCAGTATATATACATTTACATAGATTGGTTTTCAAGGTACTATGGCCACCATATTTGGGGTGACTAATCACCTTCTAACGTTACCAGATTACTAAATTCAAACTATGAAATAATTTTTAGTTAGCTATAGTAAATGAAGGCTACATAGTTTCTAAAGTTCCAGCAGGTTTGTAAGAAGCGCAAAAACTTTAAAGTATATCAAAAATCTTATATCAAGCCTGTATTTTTGCTAGAATTTGTAATATTAAATTAAACATCTCCAGGTTTTATGTGGTAATTCCAAAGTTCATACATCTTTCAAAACCCCAAATTGAACAACAATTGTAAATTTGGAAGTGATGAATAAACATCAATGTAAGAAGTTTCAACATACGTATGACTTTTATTTAAATATTGTATTAACAAACTCGTCTTATTTTGGTTTAGTTAGTTTAGACGATTAAAGCACAACAACATTAACTACAGACTAATCTAAATTTTCGATTAGTTCATATCAGCCATTCATAGATGACACTACTATCAATATCCTATAATGTGCTTCAATTTATAATTGTACATTTTTGACTAATTCATGAAACTTCAAATTGCAAATTATTAAAACGGTTGGAACCTACTGAGGTTCCGCACCCAATGCCACAATGGGTCAACGGTGCAAAATTGCAAATTACTTAATTAAAAGTGTAAACAATTGATATTTTTGTAAGACCGTAAGTTTGTCAAAGAGAATATTTGTAAAATTGTTGTATCAAACATATACAGGAGAATTTGGTCTAATTATGATGGTAAGTTCTTTAGAGAACACATTCGTGTTATATGTCTACAAAATGATTAAATGGCATGTTGTCCCAATTTGGTAGAGAATTCGGTAAAATTCCGATAGTGTGTATTCGAGTTAAACTGAATTGCCCTCATGGATTTTTTCAATTTACACCTATTTTAATAATAATTTTAAAGTAAATTCATATTATCTTCGGAATGTTGTCGCAAGCTCCATCTCCTATGAAATGCACTGAAATATATTACACTCTCGAGTTACTGCTTAATCACTTAGCATAAAATCATAATCTGAACACCTTTGTATAGAAATTTAACATCTATCAAATTAGGTTTGATCGCGCTTTTTACCATTTAATCAAATTGACCTTCTTCTCCGTGTAAAATAGAGTGCGCGACTCCTTCATAAATTTCTTTTGGAAAAATGTGCCCCTATAAATAAAATTAAACGTATCTTGGCATTTCGATGAAAGATAATTACTTATTTCAAAAGATCTTTATAGGGTGTTAGGTTTTAATTGACATACCTGTATTCTAAAAATATAGTAAAACTTCAAATATACTGTAATACCCAACGATGGAACCACATAAATTATCCGTGTATGTAAGGTTTCGTTTATTGAAAGCGTCTCATGCAATGAACATTCATCTAGAGGTGATTTTTATAAAAATTAAATTTAATCATTGACTCTTTATTATTATTCGAAGGAACATTTCGTGCCATTTATTTTTTAAAGATTATTTCTTTCAAAAGTTTGCCGCAACTGCGATTAAGATGTTCTATTCTGAACCATCATTAAGAAGGTCCATTCTGAACCATCTTATCAATGACACGCGTAATGTTGGCCACCCAAGCCTCAAGTGTAGCTGGTTTTTCCACGTAGACTTTGGGCTTTACGTAGCCCCAAAGAAAAAAGTTTAGAGGTGTGATATCATACGATCTAGGCAGACAATTCACCGGTCTGGAGCGTGAAATAAACTGCTCGCCAAAATGATTTCTCAATAAATGCATTATTTCCCGCGCTATATGGCAAGTAGCGCTATCTTGTTGGAACCAAATGTCATTGAGATCACAGGCTGCAATTTCAGGCAGATTCATAGTTACATTCAGGCCGTCCTCATTTTTCAAGAAATATGTCCGATGATTAGTCCTGTACCGGGTTAAATTTTTCCATGGTGAAATGGCAAACAATACTGAATAAAAATACCATGACAGTTTAACATTACTCATGCTGTTATTTATTTATTTATTTATTTATCCCAAAAAAAATACATACATAAGGCCTAGCCTTATAAATCGCACATATTTACGATTTAAAATACATTTATATTTGAGTGATGCACACAATGAAAATTATGGTTAAAGTATTAAATAATAATAATAAATTAAATTACAGTAAATTACACCACTTATAATTAAATAATATGGTACACTTAGATAATAAGGGAAGGAAATTACATCATCATCTTAAAAATCTCACAATAATTCAGAATAGTAGATTAAATATTAACCATTACATAGAAATTCAAATAATGTTTTTTTAAATGCAGCGAGTGAAGCTATTGACCTAATACCAACTGGAATTTCATTGTATACAGATACACCATATACAAAAAATGAATCATTTTTGACCCGGCTATGATTCCGAGGTAATAATAATCGGCCTAAACGCTCGCTGTTACCAAAACGTAAGTTGTCGAACAGGTAATCAGGCTGACGCGACGAAATGATCTTATGCATTAAAAGACAAATCCTATATTTCAAGAAAATTTTCAACGTACAACCCAAAAAACGTATAGCATATTCAGTCATATGAGTTATCCTAGGCACATTGTATATAAACCGAAGTGCGGCATAAAAACTTTTCTGAATCTTTTTGAAGACATTATCGTGTAGAAGCCCCATGACCGGTGAACAATAGATAATATGCGGCATAAGCAGCGTCTTAACTAGCATTATCTTGATCGGCTGGCTCAAGACTATTGCGGAATTCCTCAGGGAACGTAAACCACCATAGATCCTACCACAGATGTTGTTAGTATGATTGTTCCATGTAAGACCACTATCCATAGTTAGACCCAAATTAGTTGCGTTCCGACAAACCTCAATGTTTTCTCCCAGTAATTTAATGGGACCAATATTATTCCTATGATACTCTATATCATGCTGTGCAAAGATAACACATTTGGATTTGGAAGGATTGAGTAGGTGTTGATTGTTTTTAGCCCATTACACAATATTTTTGAGATCAAAGTTCAAGTGACTGGTTAGTCCTTCCTCTTTGGCAAATGATTTTCTCCCAAGATATAGCTGGACGTCATCAGCAAACATATGGCATTTACAGTAACGTACCACGTCAGGTAAATCGTTGATAAACAAAGAGAACAACAAGGGTCCTAAAATAGAACCCTGTGGAACCCCGACGAAATTGGGAGCAAAATTAGATTTTTTCCCATTAGCTTCTACATATTGAAGACGATCAGGAAGATAGGACGATATAAGTACCACTGCAGATGAGGTGAAGCCGAATTTCTCACTAAGCTTTCCAGCTAAAATTTCTCGATTGACTGAGTCAAATGCTTTAGTGAAATCCAAGAGAGTCAGGATAGCAATTTTTTTTTCGTCCAACATAGAAATCAAATCATTGGTAATGAGTAATAAAGCTGTATCGGTTCCATGATTTTTCCTAAAGCCTGATTGCATTGGTGACAGTAAATTAATAAAAGCTAGATGTTCGTTAATTTGATTTTGAGCAATTCTTTCAAAGGCTTTAGATAACCCAGGAAGAATACTTATGGGTCTCAAATCATTCATAGTTCTTACATAGGTCGTTTTGGGTATTGGGATTACTCGAGCAATCTTCCAGTCCGAAGGAAATACAGATGTTGTGAGTATGTGATTAAATAAATACATGATGAATGGAGCAATCGCAGGTAAAATTTGCTTAATAAACTGCTGTTAATAAGAAACAATTGAAAAACCATCTCTAGATGAGTCACAAACTTTACAAAATTATCGAAATTGTGAGTAAACGTAAATTTGTGCAATTTTCGATATAATCTCCATTATCAGTTTACGATCTATAACAGAATTCTTCATAACAGAATTCATTCATGTTCATCGGTAAAACTCTTTCTCGACTTAACTTAATTTATTAGATTTCATAAGAATTACAACCATTTAGTAGCGGTTGTAAATCTTCTAACACTGATCGAGTCGTAATTTTAATTGGTAATATAGTGCCACACACTTGAATTCGAATGAAATATTTGTTTTTCAAGTTTAGTACTGTCCATAAGTGAACTTAAACGATGTGAAGTGACATCTATTGCAAATTAAGTGTACGATTTTTTCTACATAGATCAAATAACTTATAAGGAAAAATTATTTTAATGGCCACGAATGTGACTTTATTTCAATGTTAATTTTATGCCATTAATTTTTGAATATGATTTAGGACGTGTGGCCGCAGCAGCTGGCGCGTACATGACGTAATCTGATGGTCCAATATTCGATCACTCTTCACAGCATTTCTGCCCATATTTCGGCATGTTTATTTATTTAACAAATTTTCTATTAAAGGCCATTACTGGCCCCTTACTGAGTCAACAATTCGGCTCCAGCGGTTTCGATCCCGAGCATGGTCTTCATACTGTCTAAGACAATCTGAAGAGGCCAAGTCGTTCTCTACACCGTGGAGCCATCGTCGCCTGCAACGACCTCTGCGCCTACCATATGGTGGCTCTCCTTTCAGAGATCGCTGCACAATTCGTTCCGGATCAGCACGCAGAACGTGCCCGAGCCAGCGTACTCGCTGAGATCTTATTTCATGTACAATATCGGGGATCTTCATCAGATCTCTGATCTCGATATTGTACAAAGCTCGGTAGGTACCATCTATTTCGCGTTTTGGGCCGTAAATCACACGCATGACTCTTCTCTCAAATGTTAGGAGCCATCTCTCGTACTCATCCGTCAGCGCCCAACTTTCACATCCAAACAAATTTTCTACAGATTAGTCAATATTATCACACGAAGACCGTTTTATGGTCTTAAAAAGAATAGTTCATACATGGTTTCATCGGTTTTTAATATTTCAACTGAATTTGGTGGAGCATTTACGATGAGTTCGGCGTTTGGTTTACGATAGAAATTAACTTTATTTGAACTGTCAGTGTGACTTAAATATGTACAGGTGATTATATAAGTGAAACCGAACTTGGGTTGATGCGCCCAAACTTATATAAGCGACGTTCGAGAGACCGGGAATGCTATGTATATTTATTTCTGTTTTGATTTGCTGATCAAACTGAGTTGGCTGACCGAAAATTTTGATGTTAATATTTTTGCATTAATCTGCCCGCCAACTACAAATCAACCCAGGATTAACTTAGAAGAAACGGCAAACATGGTTGAAATTTCAAACTTATTTCTATTAGAATAATTTTTCTTTTCACATGGCCATGTAAACTGCGTTCTTGGTCGGCAATTCCAGTGTCGTTTTTGCGACCGTTAATAGTCTTATTATCACCTTTCGTCAACAAATCTGGATATTTTCTGTGAATATCACGCATCTCCTTGTCCGACATCATTGGAAAACGGATTAAACGAATTAATTTATCATATTTTTGTCGCAACTCAGAAAACGTTATTAAATTTTGAGTGTCATTGTTCATCCAACGGACCAATGCATCGAGAATATCCATTTCAGTTACGTCTTCGAAACGTTTGAAAAAAATCGGTGCCACAACCAAAGAACTAACCAACACACATTTTGCTTGATACTTTGTGCAAAAATCTGCGTTTCAAATGGGACTACTCAATCCAACGTCAGATATCAAGCTGTGTTTCATAATAAGGTTCTGTATCTGAGATACTTATAAAATTGAAATCGTAATACTTGAGCAACAATCTCATAAATTCATTTTTTATATTTCAAACTTATATAGCGACAAAATCTAACACGAAAAGCGGAAATATCTTAATGAATCAAAACAACACTTTATATATTTTATACAACAGTTGCGATATACCCTTTCTCATCATCTTTTCCTCTAAAACTATTTATTTTCAGTACCATTTTAATTAAATTGAATTGAAATAATAAATGATAAAAGCAAAAAAAAAAAAACCTTGAAGTGGTCGAGATTCTTTCTCATCATAACTGAACATAAATATTATAAGTACATGAATTCATGGTAAATTGTTTAACCGGAGATTTATCGTTAATTATGTCACAAACAAGAAACCAAATGACAAACTATATAATTTAATTAAAATTAATCAACTAATTGATTATCGTCCATGGATTTCGCTCCGTACACTATATAGTTACATACACTCGTGTAGACAAAGTTTTATTTTTTATCTACAAAACTATTTTACCCTATATGTATAGAGATAGTCGATTTATTATCTATTTTTAGACTTACATCATCATCTGTGTGTGTGTGTATGTATATGGCACATTATAGTACGAGAGTATAGATCTATTTAATGACATTTTTCATTCTTCTTACGTTTACGAACATGATTGATGTCGGTAATCAATGTGTACGAGATATGTGAGCTTTAATTAAAATGAAATCGGATCAATTAAATTAATATTATAAATAGTAGTAGTAAATAGGAGGGATTGGAGACATTAATCATTATTCTAATCACAGAAACACTCAAACACTGTCCTTTTTTTCCAATGTTGTCAGTCAATTAACAACCTTTAAAAAATTTGAAATCATAATTCAAATAGAATTTTATTTTCAACTTCAATGCCTTTATTTAATGGATTTTTTTTTTGAGTTTTGCTAATTTATAGGCAGTGCGCGCGAGTACTTTTTTTCACAAGTACAAGTACAAATTTTATTAATTCTAATCACGTTTCATACAAAAAAAATTTGTTTTTAATATTTTTCTATTTATCTTTCAATTAGCCACCTGCCCCAGGTTACAAAAGTTTTAAGTTTAAAATTAAATTTTGTGTTATGTATAAAACATCATAAAATAGAACCTCGGTGGTCGGGGAGGGGTCAATAAGTAATACTAATTATCAATTGCTTGTCGTACGAATCGGCCAAATTGCTGGATCGTTGCGAAGTTATATATGGCCGGCGGATTTAGAGGGGCGCTCAACTATACTCCGTGCCAAAACACGTTTATTGATATGATATTTTTACGACATATTAAAATAATGAGTTAAATAATTTAAAAAAATAATAATATTATTGAGATCATTATTTATTATGAAATAAAAACATCGCCCTAATTTTTTACCATTCAAATATTTATTAACTATTGAATTTGACAAATACATCATTCAATCCATCAATTAACGGTGATCGGAGAAGACCAAGAACTATGTCTTTCTTCGATTACTCTTAGAAACAACGTTCGACGATTTAACTCTTCATTAATTGATTTTGAATCGCGGGGAATACCGCATAATAACGTTGTTTGATAGCCTTAACATTTCCAACATCAATTACATGCAACTTTGTAGGTTTTCCCTAGCCTAAATTTGCAGAAGAGAGAACATTTCTTGATAATCGAATTTAATTCATGTTGGTCATCTACTGATAGTTTGTGGTACACTGATTGCTCGGAATTTTTGGTGTCGATGGATGAGATTGTATTAAGACACGAAAATGTGATACCGACTATGTGGAAAATATTCCAAAAATCAATTGCCAAGAATAACTCCTGATCTAATGATGGTACAATATTTAATTTCATGACATGAAATTTATTATTGAATTGGATTGGTACCGTTCTGTATCCGAAAATACGTTGTGGCTGTTCAATAATCCCCGGTAATTCACACTATTAATATCCACAGTCACATACGGTCGTTTATCCATGTCGTGTGTAGAAATTATCAAAGCAAGTGCAGTATGAAATGACAATAAGGAGCTTATTGATGCCTTCTCGTCTATTTTGTATGTATGAAGTACCGTCGGGCTTCATATTTTCCGGAGGTCTACGGTTTACAGTTCACTATGAACTCCGCTTTCCTTTTCCCGTACAATTTGGACGCCTTTTGGAAACGCAGTTCCTTTTAAACCGCATTTAATACAGAACCAACCCTTTCAAGATTCGGGACAATCCGGAAAAGTTGACCAATATCTTCATCTGATGGACATGACTTGATTTGCGATATGGCTCGCATTAGTCTGGATTTGATTATTGGATGTAAGAAATTGATTTTGTGATGGTCCTGTTCTATATATAATTGATATGGAGTTTGAACTATGGCTACTTGCTTCTTCGTGTTGTTCAAATTTGATGGCAATATATCATTTGGACTTTGGTATAAAATGAACTTTTTGGAAGTGGGATTTTCTTTCAAATTTACTTCATATATCGTTCTAATTGGAACGACACTACAATGCTGGTCAAATATAAGCCTTGACAATATATTTTCCCAATTAGCACAAATAGCCACTATAGGTCAGCAAGACTTAAGAAGTGTTTGTCTGTTAACTGAATTGTGATGAAATGATTGATCCGAATGGGGAGTTCTGCTTTGCAATGTTAAATTCCAGGCGTGATGATAAAAATCAGAAAAAGATTCTTGAGGTTCTTGTTTACGTGCCTCAATCATTCTTCTAATTTTTAAGTCCGTATACATCTGTCTTTGAATCTATTTTTCAATACCATAGAAATAGAAATAAATTAATAGGGGCACTAGTTGACCAACCATCCCATGCGAGACCAGAGCGAGAAAGGCTCTTTTTTTCGGGTAATATTCTACCTTTTGTAGGAGTTATTACTTTAGCTAAGAGGCGTGCGCGCATCTTCTTGTTTTTGACTTAAAACATTGATTTGAGTAGATAACTGTTGTAAACTCTGCAAAATATATTGTATTGGTTCGGCTCGCATAATTATTTGGGTGGGTGAACTATCGTTACTTTTTGCAGCAATAGGTTCTATCAAAGACTCGTCTGTAGATAAGTGTTTTGTTATGTTTTGTTTAAATTGATCATTAAAATCTGCATTAGAACCACCAGGAACGAACATTGGTTGAGCGTGTGTTTCCTTATCTACAATATGTAAATATAACAGTAATGTTATCAATATTTACTGCTTTCGCATTAATGTCGATTTCATTTAAATTTAAACATAACCTTAATTGGTCTCTCCTGCTTGTCCTCATATGTATTCCACTGAAGTTTCTCAGCATTAAGCTTAATAGAGAGAATTCTATGAGTATACTAGTTTGAAGTCCTTGTCCGTAATTGATGTCATCGGAGCCTTGACTGCCAGATAGTCTTAAATGCCAACTATGTTGTTTATTGGTGGAGGCTGTTTTTGTTTCTGTGTTTAGAATTTAATTGTTACACTGAGTAGTTGATTTACTGATGTTGGTGTTTGCTTTCCATGCTCAACATATTCTGGCGATGATTCTGCTTTTCTTTTCTTTCTGGGCTTGTTTTTTTTCACGGTCCAATCAGATTCTCTTGCCACTTTCCTCTACATCGGACACTATCATGTTACATGTGGTAGTTTTTTTTGTGCTTCTTGATCCTAGTTTCCACTGGGAATTGGTTTCTATATCTCTTCCGTGTTTTTCTTCGTCTGTGTAATACTCATTACAGACTTGTTTTTTGTCTTTACCTGATTCGATGATCCTTTTCAGGTCTTCATTTTCCCTCTTTAAAATGGTAATTACTCAGCTTTGAGATCACCTCTTCTAGGCTTTTTAAGTGGTTATGAAGTATGCTTTTTCACATTCAACATTTGAATTAGTTGTTGGTGAAGACAAAGCCATATTAATATCCCCTATAGAACTCGTTTTTTTAATAGTTGTCTTATGATTTTGTTACCCCTATGAAAAGGATATTCATCATCTCTTGTTAAACTTGTATTAATATTTGTCCCAGCAGGCAAATACACCACTGCGGAGACATTGTGGTCGTATGATTTCGACGACTGGGAGCCCACTTGCTCACTGCCGAATATCGCCGATACTGGGTTTCCGAGTCCCGTACACCGTACATTTTCCTGTATTCCAGCTCATCATTGGTTTATTGTTCAAGGTATCGTTCCTCTAGCATTTTATATCTCTTGCCAGGTAAAATCAGCTTTTACATGAGAAACAGACGCTGTTTGAAGGCATACCTCCCGGGGTGACCAGACGCTTGTTGCAAGTTTTTATTAATGTTTAACTCACTATGAAGGTACTAATCGTTGTTAGAATGATAATGAATCTTCAAAATCTTTCATTTTTGAATAAAATTAACCATAATATCGCCTCTGCGTCTTTTTACAGGTGGATGGCAAGCACATAGATGGTTTTTATAAACTTGTACAATCCAGTTTCTTTTAGTACCCACCTAACCAGCACTATTTTTATGGTTGCAGTTGGGAACATCTGAGGGTGTTTTCTGCCTATATCTAAATATTAATGAATATTAAATTGTACTATCTCAATTAATTTGAATATTGAAAATATTTACCTATTTGCTTTTACTTGTTCCCGTTTCTGGCCCTCCTTCCTGAACAACAAGCGGATGCGGGCTGGTTATCACTTAACTCTAAAATAGTAATAATTATAATAAAGTAAACAATTTATAAACAATATAATATTTACCTATTATCATAAAACCTATGTTGCATAAAACTTTGCATACAATTTTTATTGTAAGTAATGACCTTTGCACTAAACTTCAAATTCTTCACCAAATAATCCGCTTTGTAATGAAAAGTTTTTATGAATTTGCATATATCTAATTCTTTTTACCGTCAAACTTGCAAATAGCGAACTTTGCATTTTAAGGTCACTTTATAGTGTGTGTTGGGAGACTGAAACAAAATAGAAGATTTTTGATGAATGTGTTTTTAATTCATTTTAACAATGAATTAAGAATGGCTCAAAAAATAAAATAAAAAATATGCATTTTTTAATTCTCATTGAAAAAGTAACGGGAATATAATAAAAATGAATGTATGTATATAAAAGAGAGACAAACAGAAAACTAAAAAAAAAATTGATTTAATTGTTCTCTATGTCTCTTAAATTTTTATTTATTTATCTCAGTTAACAAATTATGTGTTTTTATTCGAATTAATATTAAATAAAAACAACAATTTTTTTCAAAAATTGAAAATTGATAATCTGTTGTTCTTTGGTCGACGCCATGTTCATAACTGAATTTAAACAAAAACAAAAAATAAACAAAACAAATTTAAATCGACTACTAGATGAAAAAATTGAATTTTGTTTTTAAACTGCGAGCTCATTGTACGAGTAAACAACTGTAGATTCTGGTGTTGCGATTTAAATAATACTTTAACGAAAAGATACTTAAATTATATTTTATAAAAAAATAATTAAAGCAGTGCACTACCTTATTCGACTTGAGATACGGCGAACGTCTCATACTATATATTGCAAACTTAAGAATTTAATATTTAAATAACAGTTTTTTCCACCCTTAACCTAATTTCCCGTATGGGTTTACCTCCATTCGTATATTATACCTTCCGTTCAATATCCATATACACATTCGCTTCTCATTTTTATTAAAATAAAAATGTCATTTAGAACTTCTATTTAATTTGCATATTTAATCAACAATATAATGCAAAAACAGCAACATTGTATATAGACGTAAATAATCGATATTTTAAATCAGTCCCACTTTATATATCTCCCACCACTACTACGATGGTAAAATTGGATTTGTACTTCGAATAGTTTTCTGTAAACTGTACAAAACTACATATTTGTCTGTAAGCAATCAATCAAATCTCACATCGTTTTGCTGTCACCGATCATCAATAAAGCTGTATATATTTACAACAAACAGGTGTTTTTATTCCATGGATGCCCCGATACTATTTTAGATAGTCATCGATTATGTATAAATAAAAAATAATAGTTTTATTATTATAACCAAACCATGTACACCACAGTCTCTCTATATATTAATTATCAATCTAACCTCAATTTTATAATGAAACTACCACAATAGTGAATAGATTGGTTTTTAGTTACATATTATGTATTGTTTATAGGTGTAGTATATATATAGTGTAAAGTTCAGGTATTGGTACCCATCCACCCGCAAACGATATTTCATTTTTATTTATTACAATATAAACTGTGCCCTTTTACGTTTATTCGTGTATGTACTCTTTCTCCCGGAACCTCCGATTTGGTATGATATATGTACATACCAACAATACCGAGTATACACTATACATACATAACGTATTCAGATTGGCATTCACAACAACAATAAAAATCTATCCCGTATATATCCATCCCACACCAACGTATAATACATAAATTTCGTTCACAATCAATAATTAAATGAAAATCAATAGAAATTTTATTAAATTGAAACTGGCTATGATGAGGAATTGGTTTGAATTGTAATTGTAATCAAACTCGATTACTTGTCCCCCCACACCACCACACATAACATTATGTACTTTCATATTAACGGCATTAACATATGAGTGCAATAAGTTACTGTCCAAATTGTATATTTATGTATATCAGGGTGGTAAAATGGGGATGGTTGCGATATATATCTATAAATACTGTACAAACATAATATATGACAAACTGTCAATTTATTTAAAATAATAATAAAACACGATTATTTATTTTTAACATATTGATTTTAATGAAAATTGATGTGCCTTGTTAGGTTAAATATTGAATATTTTGTGTATGTTTACATTAAGGCGTTAAAGTCCATTCCGATATAGTCTCTCACCATTATTTGTAACCTGATGTTATCGGTGTGGTTTCAGAGCGTGCGTTTTATACTTATGTAGAACAAAAAGATAAACAACATAATATCGTATTCGGGGTATTAGAATTCTATGGCATTGGTAACGACCGCGTGTTCCTCGGAGAACTTTTGAAACAACAATGATTGTGTGTGCACCTATGTGAAGTTTTTCCTAAAAAAATTTCTAAATAAAAAACTTATGTACATATGCATTAGTAATATTTAATTAAAACTATAAAAATATTAACATTTAGGCGAAATAATTGTTAAATAAAATCTAATGATTAAGTTATGATTGATGGTTTTAAATAATAATCTTAGCTCGAACTATTGAATAAATTTTGTAAAAATATCAAAATGATCCAACTTATATTGTTAATTGAAACTTTGACAAGGAAAACTACAGATAAATATTTATACAGGGTGGCTGACCGAACTACAGGGTATTCAAAATAATTTTTCTAAAAACGGTTTAAAACAGATATTAACTTCTAATATTCAGCCAAAATTAACCAACAATGGTTATCGCAAGCACAAAGAATCACACTGTTTTAAGACTTATCGTTATTAACAGTTGTGTTTTTATTTCAAGGTTATTGCCATTTAAATAAATAAAATAAAAACACATTCTTCCCATTGTTACCTACAAATTCACCAAACAAATCTTGTACTAAGGCTGCTTGCCATAATAATAAAACATGAACATGATCTTCGTACTGTCTTAGACAATCCGAGCATCGTTCTGTACGCCGTGGAGCCTTCGTCGCCTGAAACAAATCATGCGCCTACCATATGATCTTCTTTGAGAGATCGCTGCTCGATTCATTCCGGATCAGCACGCAGAACGTGACCGAGCCAGCATGCTCGACGGCATTTGATAGGTGTTTAGATTTGGCCTTAGAGGATACAAAGCGCGACTGCTAGCTGAACTTTCATATCCTCACCCACACTGTTATCGGTAGTGATAAAAATGCCCGAATATTTGAACCTCCTCACTCCCTCAAACGTATAGTGCTCACTACTAAAATCTGGCGTGCCATTGTCCCTGTAACCAGAGATCTTGTATTTTGTTTTGGACCCATTACTCCAACATGAGATTAAAGAGTATCGGGGATAGAGCATCTCCCTGCCCAACACTAGCCTGTTCTCAACTTTAACAAAGCATTGAGACTACGTTACTGTCATTCTACACAGTCGTACCTCCTTTGATGGCATACCTATAGGTATTATAGGACAGACCACAAACTCTCTCGATTGATGGAGTCATAGGCTTGCCGGAAATCCAAGAAAGCCTGATGTACGGAGATGGATGTCTCATAATATTTACATAGAATCATCCGCAGCGAAAAGACCTGATCAACGACTGATCGATTCGGATAAAATCCTCCTTGATAGTCACAAACCAAGCCCCCCCACAAACCAAGCCCCCCGCCCAGGTGAGCGGTTTTGTTACAAGCTCTGCATGGCCTTAGTGAATTCCTCATGTGATAATTCCTCGGTGCAAATCTCCGCAGTCTTTCTTAGAGGTGGCTCAACAACAGTCTGTGATGAATGAAAAACACCTAGCAGGTCAGTAAAGTGTCCACTACATGCGGGAGGACTGCGTCGATGTTGACACACAGAGATTTCCATCCCGGTCCCAAATGGCGGTTAACGCAGGCCGAAAGATTTGGTGCAATCCAGTAATGCCTTTAAAGAAATTACGCGAATTAACAAATTAACGTATTCTCACTTCTTCTGTCTACAAAGCGGATTTGTACGCTTAGCCGCCCTTCTAGCAAAAGCAGCCTTGTTTTTTTCTCGCGATTGTGAAACGTTGTAGCACTTCCCTATGGGCTATAGTTTGTTGCTCGAGTGCACGACGACACTCGTCATCAAATCAATCATTCTTTTGTCTGACTTTCACTATATGTACCTAAAATCCGTTGAGCAGCACTGACAATCGAAATGTTGCGTACCGCCCAGACAGAGTTCACGCGCAGCCAGACTGGTGAATAGCTTTCTCAATGTTGTCGCTGACAAGATCCTAATATCGTTTCGTTTAATCTTCATTTATCAGACCTTCACAGTCGAAACGTTCCATGCGTTTCGCTGTGTTCCCAGACTAGTACGAAAACTCCCATCGTAGCTTTGCAAATGATGATCGCTGCCTACGTATTTAGTTGCTGATCGATAAGTTCTCACATCCTGCACAACCCGACCCCGCCCTGTTCTACTTATTCGATACTTCTAAATAATTTAGTGCTGCGTTTAAAAAAAAAATCAGTAAAAATTGTTTGTTTAATACATTTACTCTTTACTCTTCCGTTAGTTGCTTTGACCAGTTGTTGATTGGACAAATATTTTAACAGTCCACTTTAACATCAAATACTTCAGTGATTAATGGTGGCGAAAATTCTTCACGTCGTCATTTTCAGCATCAGCTTGAGTTGTATTTTCATTTTTAAATGTTTCGATTACGTCGTCCATTATATCTTACAAAATCACGTGTTCATCAGTCAAAACTAAATCGTTGACCGTAACAAATTCTTCCCAATCTTCGCTATTCTTCCCAATCTTCGCCCATTCTATGAGCGGAATGTCTTCATCGGAAATTATAGAGCTACGGAATCCGATGCATTAACTGAAGACAAACCAGAATGTCGCAAGCAATTTGAAACACTGTTTGTGTATTTATTTATTTCTGAAATCGACGATCACGTAGCATCCTACTAGGAGCATTAATAGAGATGTTTTCCAATATGGTGAATCGATGTAGCCAAGTAGTATGTTACCGATAAAAGCAGCATCTAGCAGTAGACATCATAGTCCCGGCCAATTTTATTTTAGAAGGAAAATCAAAATTTGTTGAGTTTTGATCGCACCACTCACCAAGTCGATCGAGATCATATTGGAGTTAGTCAACATCGCAAATTTGTTCAGTAGTATGAATTTTTACATCATCTGCAAATATTAGAACATTTGAGTTTTGTATTATCTTCGTTATTCGGTCGATAAAAACCACAATAATCAGTGGTCCAATATGCGATCCTCCCGAGGAACACCAGATGTCACTCTAATAACGTTGGATTTCTTATTATCAATTAACACATATTGCCGATGATTAGTTAGATATGACTTGAATCATTTAATCGTTGAACCCACCATGTGCCTTATGATGTCAGATGGAATCAAATGCCTTATTAAAATCCGTATAAGCTACATCTACTTGATGATGGCTTTCTATCTTATTTGTTATTTTGCTGGTGTATTCAACCAGGTTCGTAGATGTAGATCTGCCAGACATGTTGGTTGACGGATATATGACGAATTAGGGTCGATTTGCACACAAGGCATACAACCAATTCAAATAATTTGAGAATGATTTAAATATTGGTGTAATCTTATGATTTTCCATTTTTCGGGAAACATAGCAGTGGTAATCTTAAACAGTTTGCACACCGGATGTACCAAAATACTACCAAACATTACTAACATAGAAGAAGGTATATTATCCGATGCACAGCCATCTCCAAAATTCTTCAAAGCAGAGGTCATTATCCGATATGACTGGTGGAGTAATAGATACGTTATTAATACTTACTTCATCGATGTACCCCGTGTTATCGTGTGGTCCATAGACAGATTGAAAAAATTCTGCAAACAAACTCTTCTAGATTTCATCATTTTCGTATATGATGTAAGGCATTTTTTAGATTTATTAGTCGATCATCGAACCATGAGTGATGAATACTGGGTGCTTTGTTCGAGATAGGCACTTATAGCTCAAAATCACGCGGTATGATCTCATAAAATTTGTCTATACATTTTCATGCACGTCTTTTGCATTTAGAATTTCATCCCAATTTACAGCCTGCAACCAAGTAATCGCCTAATTTGTCTTTTTTAAATTGTATATGAATTGTTGTACGTGTTCTGAACTTTTCGGGATACAGTGAGTAGCGTCGAATACAATATCCATCGGTTTGTGGTACTTTATTTGCGACAAATTGATTTAGTGAGTCTGTTACTTTAAAAGCATCAAGTTCATTGGTGAAGACTAGATCTACAAATCTATACAGATTATTGGTAAAGGTGCTAATTTAATTTAAATTATACCCCACCATGGCATCAACAAATAAATATTCAGCATCTGGCTTGATATTGCATGGAAGAATGCAATTCAATTGAGGATCAAAATTCCAGATGATATTTGGGAGATTGAAGTCACCCAGTCCAAGCTCTAAATCAGATGCATGATCGCTGCACAAATCGTTCTTCATCAGATCTCTGATCTCGATATTGTACAGAGCTCGATATGTACCATCTGTCTCTGCTGTGCACACGCTAGAGCTATTGCGATAATTCTCACAATTCTAAGCGGTATCCTTCTTGAATATGGGGCATATTGCGGCCACTTTCCATTCATCAGGCATAACTTCGGTTTGCCATACTAATTGAATAAGGCCGTAAAGACAGTTCCACAGAATATCTCCTCCAAATATAAAGAGCTCCGAATAAATGCAGGCCACCCCATGGAACCGGTTTTGTCTTAATCATTGCATGGCCTGATCCTCAATGCAAATCTCCGCGCCCTGTATTAGAGTTTGTCACGCATGATGAACACCAAGCAGGTCGGTAAAATATGCACTCCATGGGTCGAGTACTGCGGCGATGTGGAAATAGAGTTTTCCATCCCGGTTCCGAATCGCGGTTGACGCAGGCCTGAAAGTATGGTGCAAATACAGTAATTCCTTTAAAGAAATTACGCGAACTTCGCTCATTACTGAGTTATTGTATTCTAACAACCTCGGCCTTCTACCACTCTGGTTTTTCTGTTTGCAATCCGCTTAGCTGCCCTCCGAGCAAGAGTAGCTTTGTTTTTCCTCGATTTTGTGAGACGTTGTTGTGATTAACTATGGGCTATATTTTGTTGCTCGACTACAAGAAGACACTCGTCATCAAACCTATCATTCTTTGATCTGATTTTGACAGTGCCTAAAGTCTGTTGAGAAACTTTAACAGCCGGTGTTTTCAGTTCCTCCCAGACAGAGTTCACACAGTCAGACTATTAATTAGCTTCCTCAATGTTGTCGCTGACAAGATCCTGATATCGTTTCTTTTGATCATCATTTATCAGACCTTCACAGTCGAAACGTAAAATGCGTTTTGGAGTGTGCAAGCGCGCCCGTTTGAAATTAACACGTCTTTGTTTGTGTGGGATGAATGTTCCTGCTATTCTAAGGTCGTGAGCAATTGCAAAGTATATCATTCTCTCACCATTATCGGTCACAGTTTCGTATCGAGGGTACGTATGTTTTCACACAAGTTGGCCTGTTTTTTGCCAGCTCTAGCATTAAAGTCTACAATTACCATTCTAACATTGTGTTCGGGTATAGACCCCATCAGATCGTCCAAGTCATTGTAAAATGAGTCTTAGGTTAGGTTAGGTAAGGGTGGCCGTCCTAAAGGACTAGCATAGACACAAAATGAGTCTTAATCTTGGAGCTAGTTGACTTCTGGGGGCGCGTGTACACAAATTATCGATCACAATTATCGACTCGTGGACACAAATTATTGGCTAACTTCATTCTCAAGCGAAGCTTACAAGATCGGTTATTGACTGTTTGGAAATCAAAAACAGCCTTCTTTATCTACGGCCTAAGAAGAAATCCAGTTGATTGCTCAAGTCATCTCCACCGTAAAGCAACGTATAGCCGGGGACACATGGTCTCCACTTTTAGGCTAACCAGTTTCTTGTAGAGCAACGAGTTCTAGCCGATCCTCCTTCATGCACGTGATTAGGTCTTCCAACTCTTCTGGTTTGCTAAGTGACTGCACATTACACGTGCCGATTCTAAATCTTGTGTCCGGATACGTGTTGTCTTGTGTTGAGCGGGGGTCCGGTATTTTTTGGCGGTATTAATTTTTTCTTTTGTTGATATTACTAACAGTAGAGTATGACAAGAAAAGGATACTGTGATGGTATTATTGGAAAATATGTTCGTGCAATTTAGGTTTACAAGACGTCTAAGTAAAGTCGTGAGATAGAGGCCAAATTATGTAAAAATTTCGAGCAAAGGATTACCTACTGCAAACGTGTCCGTGATGGACCACGGACATTATTTTTCATCAATAAATGGTCAAGTCAATCTATCGTAAATTCCAATTAAGAGTCACATTCACTAAATTCAAAACCCACTCGATGTTATGAAGTTAAAGAATTTCACTTGTTAGAGATCTCAAAATGCTGATATCACTCGATAGATTTTCCCATCTCAATTCGACTCAATAAGACCCGTCAAAATTTTTATATATTTCTCGAGAGATTTTCCGAAACAACGGAATTCTCCAGAGATGTCCAAATTTGGCAAAAGTTAATCAAACAATCACTCGAAAATTTCATCGGATAACTTTCGATTTTCATTTTTATGTAGTGTTTATTAGTGGTTTCTTTACCTTCCTGTTACTCGAAATTAAAAATAGTTCCTTTGTAACTTGAGTAAAAAATATTTAGTATTTAATTTGGCATGAACTTCACTCCGCTAACTTTTAATTTGTTATTGAAATTATCGTTCATTGGTGCTAAGAAACCCGATTTTCAAGTAAATAAATATATACGCACACCTTAAGACATCCATTTACGTTAAACTCTCGAGTTGCAAAAAGTAGAAACATTATAAAATACATTTTATTCTAATTAAATTTCTAATATGAACTAATAAATGTATAACTTTATTTATAACCTTCTTGGTTGGTCTTCATCAATTCAATCAGACAAAAAATAACCGACAAAAACCGTACACCATAACAACATTAAAATTTTCCTTACTGTTTTCTATTAATTTACCGTAAAATTGTTCGTTTAGTTGTTTTTTTTTTTTTTTTTGTTAGGGAAACCACTCCTCTTTCAATTTTACCATACCATTTTTAAAACAAACGAAATTAATTTGTTTGATGATAATTTTCCGAGTGGAAAAATTTTCTAATTAAAATTACATTTTTAATTTAAGACACGTAAATATAGTCTGTATGTAAAATAAAATGACATAATATCCGCACTGTGCTTCATCATCCCGGAACGAATATGCATGCTTGATGTTTTGAATCCGCGAGATAAAAACAAATTTCTCACCAACCATCAATCACACGCACACATACGCAAACCAAAATTAATAAATATTTATTTAAAAAAATTTTTTTTTTTTTTAAATCTTAAAACACATAAAATGCTTTATATATTCTTCTGTGTGCCCGCGACTTTACAGTAATTTTTTAAATAGAAAAAAAGTGGCAAAAAGTAAATAAATTTTTTTTTAATTTTTAATCTAAACAAACTTTTTTAAATTTTTTTTATAATTTAAGAACCAAATATTGTTAATTTTTTGTGTAAATATTTTACTTTTGGCTGTTATAAGATTTACTTTTGATGATGATTTCACTTGACGTGTACATGAGTGCGAGGCGAGGTGTTCGGTATTGCATGTTTCTCATTTATATTAGCATAGTACGACGCGACGGTGTGTCAATATATTATGATTAATTATTGTCTGGTTTTTATTGATCGGTTAGATTGACAACTTATACAAATTGCTTTAAAATCAATTCGATTATTATTATGTTTTGATAAACATTTCAGATTTTTAAATTCCCTACGTGTACATAATATAATATATTTTATGTACGAGTACATAAGTGGATCACAATTTTCCTTTTAATTTAATTTTTATATATACTGGTCGTATATATATAGAAAGAATACCTGAAAATAAAATTACTAGACTCATTCTCGTCTCCCACCCGATTTTGTGGTTGAGTTTACATATTATTATGCGTAGGTATATATATAGTCCCAGGCTAATTGAAAATAAATTTCGTAATTATGAGTTTGTTTGCCCAGCCCATGTAACAAAAGGTACCTTACCTATGTATGTATGTATACGGGGGGAAAAGAAAAAGGGCAAAACTTAAAAGCAACCCAAAATAGCAAACCAAACTAAACAATAAATAGATTGGCTACCTGTGTGTGTGTACCTGATAATAGTATTTAATATTTATCTTTTTTCAATTTTTGTGAGTTCCGTTTTCGTTTTTCATTTCGTACACACACACACATTACTTTTTAAGGCTAACAAATTTTCTTATTTTGTTTTTCTTTTACATGTAATGGGTGCTGCACAGTATATTTTACTTCT